>VDFB02281492.1:874635872-874689286 GCA_007258455.2 Sequoia sempervirens | reverse complement strand
GAAAGGAGTCCTCCCTATCAAAAACTGAGGAATGCATACAAATGGCATCTTTATATCATTTGTATCCCATGGATCACAATCAAGATATGGTCTCCATACCACTGCATCCATATCATCTAGAAGTCGTCTCTAGTAATCCACCTTGCCCATCTTGGGCTGGGTAAGGAACATAGCATACGTATATACATAGGGCCTACCTGGAGGCCTAACTCTAGGGCACACCGGTTTTGTCATAGCAAGATGCTCCTATGTCCAGATCTATAGCGTCACACCACATGACAAACTGGAAGCACCCCTGTACACCACTTGATGCAAATCATGATATAGATGCGCTAACATGAAACTCCCCCATGCATATCTCTGCAGCTGTAGCAACATCTGATCCAAAATCTTACCCCATCCCACTGATAATCCCTTTGACTGGCGATTCGGACAAAGAAGACCTCTAATGAACACACCCAAAATTGTAGGAAAATCTAGATATCCTCGAAAGTCAGCCCATGGTACCCAGTACCCAGCTATATGTGCATCACCATACACCCCTCTCAAAGCATCTGTACCCCCAAGCTCCTTGTGATCATAGAACACAAGGGAACCAACCATTAGGATACCTAATATCCTGTATACATCCTCCGGAGTCACCGTCACCTCACCAGTCGGCATATGAAAGGTGTTGTGCTCTGAATGCCATCGCTCTACCAGTGCCGTCAACAATCCTCTATTGACCCGAATCAACGGCATAGCCAACAAGGATCTCAAACCACATGTATCTATCAAGGTATATCAGGAGATTAATGGAATTTCGGGTAACCCTATTCCATCCCAGTCTTTGCTCTCTGTCACGGAGTTTTTGAAAACCTCCTATTTTATTTTGGTCATCACAAGGATAATTAATCAGAATCATACCAATCATTCAATCTCAATCAATCAAAATCAATTAGACTCATATCTATCAGTGACCTATATCAAGTGAACTATGTCAATGAACTATATTAGACCCACATCAATGACTCGTATCAGTGCATCATATCCTATCAACAACCCGTATCACACAATCAATCCCATCAGGCAAACCAATACACAATCTATTTATTTGGATATCATATCAATCTGCTCTACCACCAATTACTATTTGTTTTCTATCGCAGAAAGCAAATTTATTAGCAGTCATATCAATCATTTATCCGACAATTACTCTTTGTTTTCTACTATGGGAAGCAAAGTTATTAGTTCAATCTACTCTTTTTTTTTGAAACAAAGTTATCAGACAATTACTCTTTGTTTTCTACTCTAGGAAGCCAAATTATCAATCAATCATCAAATTATTCTATCATTTCTATCCATAACAGCATGATGACATGAAAATTTACCTATCTATTGACTAAGGAAGCAATATTCATCATCATTTTCACTTTCCTATCATCAAATCATACTTTCTGCCTATTTTTACCAGAAGCGCCACTTTGTGGTCTCTATGCGCTAAAACCCATATGTGTCGTTCTTTTCACAGGATGCGCTAAAAACCCATATGCGTCGTTCTTTTCACGGGATGCGCTCAAACAATTCCCCTATGCACTATTTCCCTATATGTGCTAAAACTATCAACCTAAGCACTACTTTAGTTACCGGATGCGCAATTTCCCTATAGGCCCCATTGTTTTTGTTCGAAGCGCTTAAACCTAGCTTTCTGCATCTTTCCATATATGTGCCACTGTTTTTGCTCGATGCGCTATTTCCTATATGCGCTACTGTTTCTCCTATATGCGCCATACTCCTAAATTTCTGAATGACACCCTATATGCGCTATTGTTTTTATTGAATGCGCTACATTGGTTTTACCCTAACTATTTCAAATCTAGCCTAGATGCACTATTGTTTTTACCCTAAGTGCCGAAAAAATCATCGAAAGTGCTTAAACTCTCCTAAAAGCGCTAAAATGACATTGGCATATCTAAAATCCGTGGAAAAATAATGCAGTTTGATTTCAAACGTAAAATTTTTCAACACAGGTGTTTAGATCGACTCACCGGTGGTCCGTATGCTACTGGCCTCTGGTATCAGCGAGATCTCTCGAATCAGTGGCGATGATAAGGAATCTCCATGTTGCAAGGTCACTCTCAGAGCTACAGTATTCACAAAGTCAAAAAGTGCAAATGACTTGTCTTTTTCAACTTTTTTACCTTTTAAAGGTCAAACAAAGGTAAGTTTGCTACCTTTTTGACTTTATTTTCATAATGGGACATTCTTTCCATCATTTTTTGGGAGCTAAATCACTCTCTCCTTCGCAGAATATCATTATCTAATCTCGATTGTTTACCAAAATTTTTGCAATCCATATCCTCATCTGTGATTTACCTCCCGAGGGGGCATCATCAGCATCAGCATCAAAAGCATGTCAGGGGAAAAATCTAATTTTTCTTTGAAGCAATGTGTTTCACACATCACTTCAAAGAGGGGCAAAATGTATATGTCTAAAAATGGTCATGATTAAGCTTGTTAATTAATTAAATATGAATTATTTAATTAATTCTCCTAAAGTCATCTACATATAAATAAATTTAATAATTTATTTATATTGTTCATTTTATAATTCTTCTACCTTAATTAAATAAATAATTTTATTTAATTATTGACATTTCCCACCGAAAATCATCTGAGGTCATTCACATTCGCCATGACAAAATGGTTCTCTCACCAATAGAGTCCACCTATCGCCATAACATGAAATCCTCGGTGAGACGCTATGTAGAGTGAAAAGTTATGCCGAAACAACCGAGCATGTTAGGTCACCAAGAGAAGAGAGAACTCCTACGAGTGCCACTTTAAATCATGTCGGAAGACCCGACCCCTTCGCCAAGACCTCCCGCCGCAATACAAAACATATTCGATAGAATACAAAATGCACCTTTTGCCGAGACATTAAAACTTGGCAAGAGGCTAGCTAATAGCCAGAAGATAAGCTGATAAGTTTCCTGCCGTTGCCACAACAAGAGGAGTGTCACTGACAACCTGCAACAAAGAATAGTGGAACATACACAGGTTGGGAGACAATTGGGTACCTATGCCGACATGAACCAAATGAAAAATATGCATGACACAATGGATTCAAATGGATCACACGACAGAATATGAGTGAGGCAATATGAGGAAGGGACAATATGCTAATAACAAGGGCTCAATTTGAACACCCATGGATGCAATTGACTATGAAAATTTGCAAAATTTTATAGTTCTAACAGAACCAAAGGGAGAAACACCCACCAAAAGTGAATTCAAACACACTGAGCTCAACCCTTGTGGGAGCCCACTTGTCCCACATGCCAAAATGAGAAACACCCCATAGCTAAAGTTTTATCATGTACACAACTAGATAATGAGAAAACCAAATGGCACTAATAGATGTCTTCAAATATTGCTTAAATTCTCCATGTGAAAGTTGATATAGAATAGGATCCAAAGATGTATAGGTGGGGATAATAACATTGATGTGGCTATCATCAAATATAAGATGAATGTATTCAATAGTTTCTTCTAAATGTACAAGGTGATTCTATAAATAAGGAAGATATATTTGGTAGAAATGCATCCCAATGTGGTTGATCTTGAAAATTGATATCAATGTCTTGGTGCATAGAATCACTAGAAGCTATAGATGAGTCAATAGTGGATTTATATGTAATAACAGGTGATGGAGGAGATGATATCTCAACTCAATTCATTCAAATACATTTTTCATCCCCAAACAATGTTGATATTTCTTAATATGTTTGAGTGAGATCATATGATGTTTCTAAATGCATTATAAATAAATTATTAGATATTTCTACATGCACTAGAATTAAATGATCAAGTAAAGTAACAACATGATAAAAAAAAAAATTATTTATTTCATCAAATTGTATTTGAATGTAATATTTTGTTGTATGTTTTTTCTTCCTACAATATTCACACTTTATTTTGCATTTATTAGGAGGATTATGAAGAATATTCAAATGAAAGGGATTTAGTGTGAGACTAAATCATTTGAATAAAAAAATAAAATATTAGAAACACCAGATTGTTACCTTGATTCAATAAATGAGTCCCCCAAGTAATTTATAGTAATTTGGCACTTTACAATTAGTGCATTTACAACTACCACTAGGTGGGTTTGATGTACATAGATTACAAATAATCAAATAGATGTATATGTTTATGTTACAAATCTAACATATTTTCAAGAAGAAATAACATCACCACTATGTAGTTCTTGAAAAATATGCAAGTTCAAAAAAAATGAGACTCAAAAAGGAGTTTGTATGTGTCCAAACAAGCCCTATGAAGTTCCAAAAGTGGAAACTATGCAAAATGATAATATATGATTATAGAAAATTCATACAAAAAAAATTAAAAATAATAACACCACCAAATAGAGCATGAAAAAATATCATAAATAAAAAAAAATGCTCAAAAAACGATTTGATATGGCCAAGAAATGGGAATTTGAAGTTGGGGTGTCAAAATGAAACTACTTATGGAGAAGGGGACTAATTTATAGGGAAAATTGATGATGTCAACTACTGAAATATGCTCAAAGCTAATAGAATACATGCTTAGGATTGATAAAATATTATTTGATGCTTTCAACTATACTAGTGACCCGAAAGGTAATTTTTAATGATTAAAAAACCATTTTCACCTCAAAAGTAAAGTAAAAAATATGTTAAATTTATAGAAAATATTTTATAGGATATTTCCAATGGTGACCAACTAGTAGGCTATATAGATTTATTTACAATGGTATGAGTGGATTGTACCTCAAATTTTATACCTTGAAAAAATATAAAAAAAAATGTCTCAAAAATATGTAGTGTTATATATCAAAATTTGTCTCTTGAGACTTTGAGCACAATGGTAGGGTCTATTTGGCTCCACAATGTACCCTATGAAAGTTGTAAATTTAACCCCCCTTGATTTGAGAAGTTTCTTACAGATTCGTAGCTTTGATACCATGTTGGGGTCATATATGTGACCCTCATAGCTCAATAGATCCTACAAAATAATGCTAATCCTTCTAGAAGTGATTTCATATAAGCTTAAATTTTACAATATATGTAAATCCAAAATCCTTGTAATTACACATGATCCCCTCGAATATATAAAAGATGGGTGGGATGAGAATGTAGGTGTGGTCTCTAACCTCCTCCATGAATGTAGGACATGTGTCCATGATGTGTCATGTACATGGCATAAGTATGATAAGATGTCATTTGCACATGAGACAGGTCTCTTCAAATGTGAGTGCATGTGTCTCAACCACATAAGGTGATACAAAAAGGGAAAAGTACCTAAGTGGAGACTTAACTAGTGAATAGGATTATAATGGGTAGGCTAAAATCTAGCTAGTTTGATAATGTCATGTTATTTGCACTAACACCCCCTCAAGTGCAACTTAGGGAGAAATGTATGTAGTGATGATTGGTCCAAATACTAAATCATTTTAGCTACCCATGTAGAAATTTCTCATAAACAGAGTAAAGGAGGGAACCTAGTGGATAATAAAAATCCTCTTCAAAAGAGAAAAGGTACAAGATAATAAAATGTACAAGTGAAGAATAAAGGGCTTATCATGACCCCCCAAGAACTACTTATAGCATAATATACAATAAATGTTCCCCTCATAGGAGAGAAAAGAGAGAAGGTTTATGTGAGCCCCCCAAAAATTGAGAAGGAAGGAACTCCATGCAAGGAAATGGTCCCTCCCAAAACTAAGATGAGAAGAGAACCCCTACAACCTTTGCTCAAATTCATCCTATAGTATTGGTACATGTTGAACATTGGATACTGAAGGTGATCCACAAATATTGAGAAAAAATTATCCCCTTCAGAATAAATAATACAATATAAATACGTGCGAGATGAATTCCCATTCCAAATAGGAATATGAAGTAAGATTAACTTCAATGAATTCTTCACATGATCCAAATATCTATATGATGTCCATGATGATGTATTCAAATACTATTCAAATGTTCCATGTGAAATTTGATATAGAACAAGATACAAACATGTATATTTGGGGATGATAACATTAATTTAACTAGCATCAAGTAGAGGACAATGTCTTTAAAAGTGTCTTCCAAATCTACAATGTGGGATTCTATAAACAAGGATGATATGTATATTAGAAATGCATCCTAATGTACTATATCTAGAAAATTGATATCAATGTCTTGGTGCATAGAATCACTATAAGATATAGATGAGTCAACATTATATTCAGATGTAGCAACAAGTGATGGAGGATATGAGATCTCAATGCAAATCATTGAACTCCATAGTTCATCCCCAAATGATGTTGACATTTCACAAATATTTTTGAGTGAGATCATATGATGTTTCTACATGTGTTAGAACTAAATAATCATGTAAAGCGATATCATAATCAAGAAGAAGTTTTTTTATTTCATTAATTTTTGTTCAAATGTAATCTTCTAATATATGTTTTTTCTTTGTACAATATCAACACTTGATTTTTCATTTATTATGAGGATTATGAAGAGTACTCAAATGTGATGGATTTAGTGTGAGAGATACGATTATATGAACAAAATAAAAATAAAATATTAGAATGCCAAATTACCCTCTTGATTCAATAAATGAGTCCCCCCAAGTAATTTATTTATGATTTAAAACTTTATATTTAGTGCATTTACAATTCCCACCAGGTGAATTTAATTTATAAATATAACAAATAATCAAATAGAAATACATTGAAAGTAAAAATTTGAGATAATTTCAAGAAGAACTAACAACACCACAATGTAGTTCTTGAAAAAATTGGTAGTTTCAAGAAAAATGGGACTCATAAAAGGAGTTTGTATATGCTTGAACAAGCCCTCTAAAGTTCCAAAAATGGAAACTATGTAGAGTGACCTCTCATAATCTATGATTTTTGAAAAATAAATTCAAAAAATTACAAAATAAGAACACCATGTGATAGAGTATGAAAAATTACCCCAAATAAAAAAAATTCTTGAAAAAAAGATTTTGTATGGCCAAACTATGGGCCTTTGAAGTTAGAGTGCCAAAATGAAATTGCTAAAAGAGAATGGTCTAATTTAGAGGTAAAATTGATCACATCAAATGATAGAATATTCCAAAAACTAAAAAAATATTCCTTGGTTCCTATAGCTATACTAGCAACCCAAAAGGTAATTTTTAATGACTAAAAATCAATTAAAAAATATATTTTCACCTCAAAAATAGAACCCATAATATGTGAAATTTATAGAGAACATTCCTTGCATAATTTTAAATGGTTAGAAACTGATAGGCCATATTTATGTACAATCATATGAATGAATTCTACCTCAAATTTTTCCCTCAAAAAAATATTAGAAAAAGTTTGTCCAAAATATAAAGTGTTATATATCAAAATTTTATCTATTGGGCCTTTTGAGTGTAATGGTAGGGTTTTCTTGGCTCCATAATGTAATGTATGAAATTTAGTGAGTGAAACACCCTTGCTTCGAGAATTTTCTTACATATTCATAAATTTTATGTCATGTTGAAGTTAGATATTTTACCCTCATAGCCCAATAGATCCTACACAATAATAATAATCCTTCTATAAGATATTTCAAATAATCTGAAATCATGCAATATTTCCATACAATATGTGTGAATCCAAAAATCTTGTGATTACACCCCTTGAATATATAGAAGAGATATGACATAAGAAGGTAGGTGTAGAATCTAACCTCCTCCATGAGTGTAGGATGTGTTCATGATATGTATGTGCATGGGTAAAGTCCAATAAATATGTCACATGCACATGAGATAAGTATCTCAAAAGGTGAGTTCACGTGTCTCAATAACATTAGGTGATACAAAAAGTAAAAGTGCCTAAGTGGAGACTTAACCAGTATAAATAGGATTCTCCTAGGTAGACTAAAAGCTAACTAGTTTGATAATTCTAATATTTACACTAACAAGTTGTAGAAGTGGCAAGGCTAAGTGGGGAAGTGGTAGGCATGCTAATTGTAGAGGAAAGAGGCACATATATGTGAAATATCATTTGGGTGATGTATTTCATAAGAGCTATAGCCAATAGCTAAGCCATAAAGAGGAAGGGTAATTGAAAAAGGGTAGAAGTTAGGTTTTGGGACAACAATGATTGAAAGGCAAAGATGAACCCAGAAAGACCTTTAAGAACTAGTATTCAACTTCAGTATCTTATGTTTCTTTTTAAACCAAATTTCAACTAATTTATACAAGCACATAATGTGGATACTTTTCTTGCAATCTTGCTCAAACAAAAACAAACATTACATTGTTAGTAAATTAAGAAAACCAAAATAAGCATCCCTATGAGATATTCAAACATACTTGATAATCCAAACAAAACCATAAAAGATAAAAGGAAATAATTGAAAGCATATAAAAAGCATGTGAAAAACCTATCCCATAGTGGGAGTGGTGCTCCTTTGATGTGGAAAGGATTCCCTTTCCCACCCCCTTGATAAGATTCCAATGGGATGAGGAAAATGTGATGCAAGGAGATGAATGTGCCTATAGTGAAAATGCATAAGATTGTAGATGATTATTGTGAAGAGAATGCTTCTATTTATAGGGTTGAAGGGTTGAAAAATGGAGAGACTCGAGGAATGTGGGACTAAAGGAGAGTCAATGAGATTTTGACACTTGTCACAAGTCTAATGGGTGAAGTTGGAGCACATTTTGGGGAATGTGCGTATAGTTAAAGCATGTAGGAAGGGGTGAGCGGGGTGTAAGAGAGATTAATGCATTTGTAAGGGGAATTAAGGTATTTTTAAGAGACTTAAATGCCTTTCAAAGAAGCATTTATGTTTGGGAAAGAAATTCAAATAAGTGGAGTTATTGGAGGAATATTCCCAAAGCATATGCTTTTGTGATGGAAAATAGGGTAATTAGGATTAGGAGTTAATTAATCTAGAATTAATTAACTTGGAGGAATTAGGGGATTTGACATTTGATTTAAATAATTTTATTTATTAAATCAAATGAGAGGAATTTAGGGTTTAAATTAAATAAATTGATTCATTAAACCAAAAAGGATGAACATTAGTGAATTAATCCAATAAATTGTTGTGTTTAATTAATAGAAGAATTTGATGATAATTTGAGCGTCTACATTTTTCCCCTCTTTGAAGCAATGTACCAGTTATGTTGGTTCAAAGAATGATGCCGCCAAGATCAAAATTCAAATATTTCTTGATTTTTTTTGGATGCCTCACTATTGCCCCAGTAGAAAGAAGTACGTTGGTACACTACCCCCTTGAGATATTGGGCGAAAATTCCAATTTTACGTCAAGATCATGACAAATATGCTTTATGGATGTATGGATTGTTATGTTATGAGATGCTTAGACTAACAGATCTATATTATGATGATGATGCAAATGAGATGTTTTTTAAGATGCTTAGAATAACAAATCTATATTATCCTAAACAACTTAAGTGATGATGTAATGCATGTGAGATGGATGATGTTCCTATTATGATGATATGTATGAGAATGAAAGATGGTTATGCTAACGTTTTGGTGAATGTCATGATACCATGTTAGTGTGAAAGAGGATAGAAGAATGAGAGGGATCAACCCTTGATTCTGAGAAGATGCATAAGTCTAACAAGTCTATGAGTTGTTGAGACTTTATTAAATATGATGATGAATGATGATGATGTATTGATTATCTAGGGATTGGGGATGTAAAGAGCATAAATTTCCTTATGTTTGATAGCACACATAAATATGATGCATCAAGGTATAAACAACCAGGATGGTGTGGTATCTAGTGTAATGGACTTTGAGTTAGCAAACATATAGGAGTATTCTTGTTCACACCTGGCATACAAAACCTTGTTAGAACATAGCTTGGAAATTTCAAAAATCTTAGACCAAAACAAAAAAAAAGGAAAAACTTCCCAATGTAATAGTCAGCAAGGCATTCAAAACACCCTCCCTACAAATCGAACAAAATTAGTATGACCAAAGGTTATATTATAAGAATATCCAACAAGCACAACAAATGAAAGATAATGATCAATGCCCTATTCCTTTCTCCCTAAATCATTTTGATAGACATCATTGGGAGGTCACCAGAATGGGCGCAATAAGATAAATCATAAGAAAAGATCAAGAAAACAAACAAGTCGATGTTCTTCATACCTCTAGCCAAAGGGATTTGTTTTGAGGATAAGAATCCAAAGTGTTTTTCCAATAGATGATTCACATTGTAGGAAGGATGCATCCTAGGACATGTTAGTGGATGGTGGCAAGTTGATAAGTTGTTTGAAAAGGTCATTGATATAAGGTCGATTGACATGTTTGCTAAAAATATCAAGAGTTTGATTTTGTGTTTGAACATTTCTTTTACTGAGTGTTGTATGTGTTCCTGCTTGTGTACCAAAGGGTGAGAGT
The DNA here is from genome assembly GCA_007258455.2 of Sequoia sempervirens. Lineage (NCBI taxonomy): Eukaryota > Viridiplantae > Streptophyta > Pinopsida > Cupressales > Cupressaceae > Sequoia > Sequoia sempervirens. The sequence goes on along the minus strand of VDFB02281492.1, from coordinate 874,678,842 downwards.
GATGATCAAATTATTATGGATGAGATTATTGCAGGTGAAGGCGAAATGAGACAGATGGATTTTTTCAAATATTTAATGTTTTGAGGTTTTTTTCAGGCTTTCAGGTTATTTGAATGATTTTTGTGTTTTTGTGTCTCGAGGGCTTATCAATGATGGCCTTGCCTATGTTTAAGCTCAGAGACGACGTAGTTCAGATACTGTGTTTTTGAATTTTTCTAGCTTTTTGACCTGTTTTTGGATTTTGATATGTTTTGAATGTTTTTAGATTTTTTGCATGATTTTGATGATTTGGATATGGATATGTGTGGCAATATTAGTGATATTTTTTGGGATTTTGTTGGAAACCAAGTTGAGGTTGATTGATCAAATTGATGGATTGATGATGATAACATTGTTGAGGATACACAACAATGCAAGTATAGTATTAAGCAACATGAGGATTGGGAAAAATATCCTGAGATGATGGATTGATAGGATTTGATTGATCAAGATTTTGAATCTTTTTTTGGAACAACAAAATGGTTTGAATGATTTGATGTGATGTTGAATTACAAATTAGATGTGATTGATATTGATTGTTTGGATTGATGTTCGATGAAAGATAAAGCTTGATAAGGAACGTCTTCTCATCAAAATATGTCATGGGTTTGTGATTTGGATTTTGGCTCACAAATGATTTGACCAATTTTGATTTTACATTTTTTCCAATGTTCAGATCACCACATAAGTTGGAAGATATAGATCAAGATTTATTCCCAAAGCAAGATGTAAATATTTGACCCTAGTATCTAGCAATGTATGAAATTCCATGGGTGGATGCTTGGATAGATGGATGGATGGATGGATATGGTAAGCACGCAAAGGATGCCAAGGATTATCTTGTAATAAGATAAGGTGTTTGAACAAAGGAGGCTCATTTGGATAGTGCTTCATGGCTTATATAATGTTGGGTAGGATAGGATCAATGAAAATGACTTATGTCAAGATGTTTACCATAAGCAAGTGTAAAGTGTGCACCAAACTTTGTCAAGATCAAGATAATTTGGAAGATAGATGAAAATGGATTGGATAAATGGTTCATGGATGAATGTATTTATTATGGATAAGATGGATGGGATAAGATGCTTCCACTTGAATTAACACACTTAAGTTTTTGATTCTACACATGATGCCTATTTTCCGGGTTTTCATCATGGTACTTGTCCAAAGCACCACCATAGTGGTTTTCATTGCAGGATGATTTTTATCTTTACTATTTTCATGATTTATTTATTTATTTTGATTTTTCTAAAATATTTTAAGCTCATGTTGAACTACCTAGTGGTGTTGATGTGGATGCTTCCGTCATAATGTGCCATCGATATCCTTCTTGAAGAAGTTGCTTTTCCAAGATACGTGCACTTGAATACAACTTTTGAGATTCCTGATCTACTTTGTTGATACTGGAATTAACTTTGTCTTTATGCACACATCACAATAGAATTCCTTCTAAATCCTTATGATGAAGGATTGTTTCCAATACATGGTCAATGTGAGTTCTAATTGGATATCATGCATGGTAAAATGGATGATGGAGAGTGTTTAGGAACAAAAGATGGATTGGTTGATAGTTTAGAACCTTTGACTCTCCAAACTTGGGAAGATGAGCAATGATGGGTGGATACACAAGTGTGCATGAAATTAGGACCAGTTGCCTTCAATATACTTTGTACGTTGCTTGAGAATCCTACTTTTTCCTTCATGGACATCGTTGATGGATACATTTCCCTTTTTTATTTTTCCCCATAGTTTTTTTGACTAATGGAGTTTGATAGGGATAATATTTCTTTGTATTCTTTGGTATCCATGTGTATTTGACTTGTCCATTATGCTTCTCAATTTATTTTTCTTTGATAATGTTCTTTGTGCTTTGATTCAAATATTTCTTTTGATGTTGGTCCCAATTCATGGATGGGGTGATGGGTGGATGAAGATCCGTGACGCGGCTAGTTGTAGTATTGGCATTGGTTTCATCATAAGAATTCTTCGTGCTCCCTATGTTGATGTTTGATTGAGATGAAGTTTCCCCAAGTATGGTGGTAGTAACACCTTTGTTCTTTGATCCTGCTTGTTTCAAGATGTCTTGTTTATCAAGCATCCTTTGATAAATGACCACTACAAATGATGTTATTTCAATTTGCTACTCTACTGAATCCAGAATATCCTATTTGGTTTGACTTGTTTCCTTGAGTGGATAGTTATGTCCATATCTTCATATATGATGTCCTCAATCTAAATTTGGGATATATTTGATCTTGATGTTGACAACTCAACCTGACTGTAGGAATCAATAACTTTATCTTTTTGTGTAATAATGCCAGGAGTAAGGGAATCTTGTTCTGAATGATCATCTATGTGTCCATCCAAAGAAAACATCTCATGAGTAGATGGAAGAGTATGTGATATATCGATATGATCATCATTTGCAACATCTTGTATAGATTGGAGAGTTCCCATTAGATCATTGTAGTATCTTGGAGATACAAATTCTTGATCTTGAATGATTTTGGAATTTCTTTTTACATGATTTGGACCAAGTTCTTGACATGGGTCAATTTCAAAGGATGGATTTCTTACAAAGGATTCTTGGATATCCCCATTAGGCATGAGAAGTGGCCCAATATCCTCTTGATATTTGAGTGGATTTAGAGAAAATGTTAAGTTGAGGATTCCTTCAATATTTGCAACCATGAGGTCAAAGGATGCCAATATGTAGATTGAAAAGGACCATTGTTAGACTTTGGTGAAATATGTTGATCATGCTTTTGCATAAATTCTTGCGATATTTCCTCTAACTCATTAGGTGATGTAGAGACATTTTCAACATGATCATTGGTGGATGGATATTGGATTATGTCAATAGGATCAAATAATTCTAACACTCCTTGAAATAGATCATTGTGGGATATTGTTTATGGGGTTTGATCATGATTAAAAATTGACTTTTGATGTATGTTGATTTGATCATTAGATGAAGTAGAAACATCTTCAAGGTGCTCATTGATGGATAGATCTTGATCATTGTTTTTAACAATTGTGGTGGAGAAATTGTCAGTGCTATCACTAGTGGTGGAATCTTGACCATTGTCCTCAAGAGTTATTATTCATTGATCAAGAAGGTCTTGGATGAGGTTTTTGAGTGGAATACAATTTGACGTTTTATGATGATTGTCTCTATGATACTCACAATAAGATATACCCTTATTCCAAGGGAAGTTTATGATAGATTTGAAAGAACTTACTTTTGGAAGATTGATGAGTTTTGCATCAACTAGCTTGTGTAATGCGGATTCAATTGGCTCTCCCAAAGGAGTGTATTCATGTTTGTTACCTTGTGAGACTTGTACTTTAAATTGACCTTTTGGTGATTGGACTTGTTGTTGATCTTGATATCCAACCTCTTGATATTGGAGATATTATTCTTGATGTGGTTGGGGACACAACTCAATGTTTGGATGACATGGGGGAGTGTGTAGATTTTGGGGTGGAGATGTCTCTTGGCGCAATGAATCAACTATTTTGGTAAATGAAGCAATTTAATGTCACAAAATTTGATCTTTATTTTGATCTTGACACCCTTGATACAGTTGATTTGGTTGTTGAGCAAGCATATTTGGAATGTATATTTGTGGTGTTTGTATGTGATCATGGACAAATGGATTTTGGACAATGTTCTGATTTGGGATGATTTTTAGATTTTTCATTATGGGTTGACATTGAACATTGTTGTAGTTAGGAATCACATTTATTTGATTTAGGTAACTTTTATTTTGCATGAGGTTACCTTGATTTGGATCAATATATTGAGTTTTTGTCATATTGTTTGGACTTTGAACAACATTGGTGTGATTTGTAAACATATTTATCCCATAGTTCACCAAGTGTGGATTTGATATTTTCATGTTTGGTAAGCTTGTACTTAGAATATTCACATTTGGCATGTATTGATTTGATGGGATAATGTTGTTTTGTTGAAAAATCATGCATTGATTGTTTGGTTGATATATTTTTAGGTTATGAATTTGATTTAAATCTACCATAGGGAAAGGTGTTCCAAAATTTAGATTGGGAATTACTCACATTTGTTGTATCATTGAGGTTTGTAGGAGGTAGCAATCCCATCTATGGATTGTATAAATGTGAGTTTTGATAATCAATTGGCATTGTAAGGCTTTGATAGTTTGGTTGACTCATATCACTCATGATGTATGAATCAAGTTTATATTCCATTTTTTTCTTGGTTTTTGACCTTTTTGACCTCTAAGGAATTTAGGACCAATGATGAGATGAAAGATGAAAGGGTGAGTGATATGGGTGTTTGAATTTTTGAGAACTTTAGATCAATGCTAGACTTTTTGATTTTGATTGGTTTGATTTGGATAATGAACTTGTATATCCCAAGATGTTGGATGTGACCTTAGGATGAACTTGTTCAAAGGGGTGCTAATTTAACTAGAGGTATGAGAAAGGATGCATTATCACATCCTAACTAAACAAGGTGATTTTGATGTGTTTTAAGGATTAACCCAAGTCTAGAATTTAGATTTTTCCAAAGCTCTAAAATTTGTTTGTGAGATAGGTTTTGGTAAATGTTCGAGATGGATGAAATGATTGGTTGTTTTGATCCAAAATGAACCTAAGAGGGAATTGTTTGCAAGACCAAGATAGTGAAGAACGTGTTTTACCCTATGAGTAGTTCAAACAAAAAGACCAATGTTTTTCTTGGAAGACCATAAGAAAAAAGATAACAAGAACATGTGTGGGTTTCAATTGATTTAATCTTGGTTAAATGGAATATTTTTACCACATCAAGACATCTTGTTTAAATTCCAAACTAAATTTCTATGTCTATGGCTATACTTGTTGATTCCCCACTCAGATTTCTCCAAACACTAAGACAAAGCAAATAGTTAGAGATTAGGTGACACTGGCTCCCCTCCATGGCACACACTTCTCGGGACCACCAAATCTCAAAATCCTAAATATCCGTAGACCTTAAGGATTTTTTTTGTTTCTACTTTGAATAGTACAAATGTGGGATGGCTTTAGAACGACTGTTCTTGCACCAAGAAGTATTAAGGATTTTCTCCTTTAAATAAAGGGTTGTAGTAAGGACATCTAGTTCAGGGGGTACTATGATAAACTCCATCAAGAGGTCTCCCAACCCTTAGAACAAGGGATTTACATATCATAAATACATTGGGGAAGAGATATCATGTACCACTTCTTGTTGATTGCAAACTTTCCTTGCAATCAAAAATTTATATAGCAGTTCGGAAGAGCTTGGCTTTAGCTTGTTACTACTTGGTTCATTCCCTCCTTTCGAAGCGGGAAGACAGGCCCTCTAAAGATAATAAAAAGAGAAGTACATTTGTAGTTCAAATGCCTAGATTGCGTAAAGCACTAGGAGGGAACACACACAATGCCTTTCCTTCACACTCGCATGGTTGTTCAATTTTAGATCCAAATTGAAATGTGTGGGTGATTTTAGACAACCAATGTCAATAGAATGCCTTTGATTCTCAAGATTTCTGAGTGGAACGAGAGAAATGCATACGCATTCAAGTGTCACAAATTGCAAAAAATAACAAAACAATGAAGGCACAAGTTCTTTTTAAACCGAAAGTAAAGATGGATTAGTTTTAAAGCACCAAGATAAATGTGAGTTTGTCTTATTCAATTTTAGCCCAAAATTCAAAGTCTAGTAAGTTTCTAATGTTCAATTTTAACCAACTTGAAAGATCAAATCAGTGGTTAATTTTAAACCTAGAAATGAAGTGAGTTGTCCTGAAACATAAAAAAAAAGTAGCAATGCATGCCCTAGGCTATTCCAATAATAATTTAAAAATCCTTTTTTTCAAGTTCCAATGCCCACTTTCTTCAACTCAAATTTTCTTGTGATTTTTCAATTCCAATGCCCAATTCCAATGCCACTAATTCTTTACGCAAACCCCTGCAAACTTTCTTTCAAATTTACACATCAATGTCAATGAAAAAGCAACAGATGCTAAGCCATCCACTTCTCCAACACAAATATTTAATTCTTCAAAGATTGTTTCCTATGCTTCAATTTTTCAAGTTCCATGTGCAAACAAAATCTCCACAAGATAAAAAGGACAATCATGCGAGGATCAATTTATTTAACTAAATTTGTTTTAAGCATTAACTTCAAACAATAGAATGATTTCAATCAAAAAGACTAATGATTTGGATGATCATGATAATAAATGAAGCATTAATAAGTGGATCCTACAATTATTAATTCAAACTATATGATTCTGCAATTAGAAAGGAAAATATTAGCATGGACTTTTAACAAGATCTATAATCCGTCCAATTAGCTATTACAATCCTAATGATAGGTAATTGCTTTAATCTTCATGGTGCACATCCCATAATTTGTCATTTCATGTTGGCATGTTGTTGTTAATTTGTCATTTCATGTTGGCATGTTGTTGTTACATCTTCATTCAATAGTTTCCCTCTGTTATTGTTTACTAGTAGGCACCTTCAAATCAGACCAATGGGTTCATTGCCAACGAGAAGACAACAACTGCTAAACATGCAGATTTGAAATTAATTACAATTGAGAAGACATCAGAAGCTAAAATTCTAGATTTGAGAATGTCAAATCTATAGATTTGAAATTAATTATAACTAAGAAGACATCAGAAGATAGTAGATGGTCATAGTGCTGATTTGAAGGAAATTCCAAATGACAAGGCAAGAGGAGCTAACAACATAATGAGTGAAAATATATGATAATAAATGATAGATGTCTCTAAGCACACATATTGATTAAACTAAAGAATAGATCTCTAAAATGTTAGAGATTGATTTAAAAAAAAGAGATAAGTTCTACTAGATCCAATCTACTTTCATAGAACAATAAACGCCGAAGATGAAATGGTCTGCTAGATCAAATATACTTTCGTATAAGTGATATTGTAGAGGTCATTATTGCCAACATTCAAGCTTCATTGACTAACTTTGGTATTCCAGTCACTTAGGTTTCGTGGTCTTTGAGAATGTGTAGTCTAATTTAGATTGCTAAACCTTACAAATTGAGCACAGAGAATGTTATGCACAACTACCATAATCATCACTACATTGAATTCGTCCTTCTCACATCCATGCCTCACTCTGTGCCTTATTGAAGAAAGAGACCTGCATAATTATTTTTTGATTTGAGCTTATCCAACATCCTTTCAGAAAATTCACATGCCAACTATAGACTTATAAATTGACCAAGGATTTGGGAAAAGCTTTACAAAATTAGTTGAAAGTATTTGGCATTGAAAGAACTTTCACTAACCGAATTGTCTAAAATATGAACATTGAACAAAAACAGTTGGAATTATGGAGGAAGGAAAGGAATCAAGTCCCATGAACAAACATGCAATCATTAAGGAAACAATGTGACAGATCCAGTTTTTCCATTCTTAATAGAATTTACACAAAAGCGTTTCCATTCACGATCTTAACAACATAAGCAATTAAGGAGAATGCAAATATCAAGTTTCAAATGTACACTAAATTCCTCCAAGGAAAATAGGAAGATTGAAAATGTTGTTTACTAAGCATGTGCCAAGGAATATCCTAAGTTAACACTATGATAGAGACGCACATGAATTTTTACAGACTTGGGACAATCCTTCATACCTTCTATTTCCTTTGTACGGCTACAAAGTTTTAACAAACAATGCTATAGAGAGTAAGAAAAATAGATAATGAGCATAGTGCAATGTATACACAAAAAATCCATCGAAAACATCCTAGCACTTTCCTTTTATCAACAAATGGTAGATTTTCCAAATATTTACTCATTTCCATAATGAAAATATAGAACTTCAAGAGTCATATTTAATGGACACAAAATAAATCACAAGAAATACTTACAACCATTCGACAGAACTAAGTGAACTTCCTATCAATCACATAGAGGTGTTATCTCTAACAAGCCCAATCCATAAACTTCAAAACACAAATAATATATAAAACAAAGATGATATATCTAAAGACTTCAAAACACAGATGATCTATCACTTCAAAACGTAGCTAATAATATATCAAATACAACACTCAATCTGTCCAACACAGTCAATGGATGTTTCCTAGGCCATATCCCTTTCCTTTATCCTACCCAAGGAACTTGAAACACCTTTAAGAATAGAAAGATATAATGCAGTTATGTGAAGTGAAAACATAATTAGCCTCATGGTGGGCACCAAAATATGGATTATTTTCCTGCAATCTTGCTCAAACCCAAACAAACATTAGCATTGTTAGTAAATTAAGCAAACCAAAATAAGCATTCCTATGAGATATTCAAACATACTTGATAATCCAAACAAAACCATAAAATCAAACATAAACTAATTGAAAGCATATAAAAATCATGTGCAAAACCTATCCTATATTGGGAGTGTTTCTCCTTTGATGTGGAAAGGATTCCCTTTCCCACCCCCTTGATAAGCTTCCAATGTGATGAAGAAAATGTGATGTAAGGAGATGAAATTGCCTATAGTGCAAATGCATAAGATTGTAGATGATTATTTTGAAGAGAATGATTCTATTTATAGAGTTGAGGGGTTGAAGAATGGAGAGATTGGAGGAATGTGGGACTAAAGGAGAGTCAATGAGATTGTGACACTTGTCACAAGTCTAATGGGTGAAGTTGGAGCACATTTTGGGGAATGTGCATAGTTAAAACATGTAGGTGAAGGGGTGAGGGGGGTGTAAGAGAGATTAATGCATTTGTAAGAGGCATTAAGGAATTTTTAATATGCTTAAATTCCTTTGAAAGAAGCATTTATGTTTGGGAAAAAAATTCAAATAAGTGGAGTTATTGGAGGAATATTCCCAAAGCATATTCTTTTGTGAGGGAAAATAGGGTAATTAGTTAATTAAAAGAATTTATTTTCATGTGCAAGTGGGTTAGTTAATTAGGGGTTGGGTTTGACCAAGGTTGAGTCAAAAGCTAGAGAATGGGTAATTAGGATTAGGAGTTAATCAATCTAGAATTAATTAACTTGGAGGAATTAGTTGATTTGACATTTGATTTAAATAATTTTATTTATTAAATCAGATGAGAGGACTTTAGGGTTTTAATTTAAATAAATTGATTTATTTAATCAAAGAGGATGAACATTAGTGAATTAATCCAATAAATTGTTGTATTTGATTAATAGAAGAATTTGATGATAATTTGAGCACCTACACATACTACTATTCCTTTAAAGTGGAGCAAACATAGTTGAGTTCTCATCACACTAACACTTAGAGGAAAGACAATGTAGTTTACAAATCTAAGTAAATTTCAACATCGTAATGACATATAAATTAACACTTTAAGAACATGAAATAATAAGAATAGAAGAGTAAAAGACATAAGTGAAGAAATACCAATATACATGGTGAAAACCCTTTCAAGTAAAAATTCCACACTCCAAAGCATCAAATCAGTGCATTAATCTGTAAAAAACACTATTACAATACACTTCCATCCTCTAACCCTTAACATGGAGATTTACATCTTGCTCTTCTCTAGAGTAAATCCAACAACATAGCCCTACAATTAAAAATTATCCTCACAACTCCTCAAGCAAACTCTCATATTTATAGAGCACAAAGATGGACACATAAAAAAGCATACTAAATCTTCTAAAAATCCAATATTTGTAAAAGCTCAAAAAACATGAGTGTTAACTTAACCTACTAATCCAAAAAAACCTTACCCTCATCTTGGGAATCCATATTCAAGAATAAAAACTTATCCATATCTTATCCATATCTTGAGTGCCTAAAGCAGATAAAGCTAAAAGTTACTTTATTCCTCTTCAATTCTGATATATAAACTCCTATCTGAGACTCTCACAATATAGGAAGTTTCCTAAATATTTTTTCACCAAATGGAAACATGTGACATAATCTCCCTAAAAAATAAGACCTCCTAGATTGGGCACTAACTTCCTTTAAAATAGGGATCTTGCCATATCTCATCACCTGTCATGTAGGATGTCATGACAACAATAGGACCCACAAAGTGAATGACAACTTAGGAAGTTCAATACATTAGGATAAATTAATATGTACCTAATAATCAATTAATTAATGCTATGACTCAAATGTTGAGACACCTTAATACAAAGAATGATAATATTGTTATGAGGGTGGGTGGTGGTAGAAGAAAATGATGGAAGATTGATCAATAGTAGAAATAAAATTGGAAGTAGATGCACTAGTCATAATATATATGAATCAATCTTAACAAAAATTACTTAAAATTCTCTAATCCAAATGAATCATTGATTAAAACATTATGAAACATATCAACTAATTGTGTGGGAGTTTCTATTATGACCAATGTAGCAAGTTTATTTGCAAAGTCTTGGTTGTTCATATAAGCATCATGGTCATAATCCTCATTATTCTCAATGTGATCATCATAACATATATAAGTCTTAGTGGATGGGGCTTCCATGGTATGGTTTCAATGATTATTCCTTCACAATGGAATATTGGGGTCTCAAGTAGTTCATGGCATAGAATATATAGGAATAGAAAGATCAAGAATGCACTTTTATGATTGAAAAATATATAAATAATAGTAGTATATAATATCTAAAAGTGAAATCCTAATATGGTAGCAAAAGGTGGGTAGTGTTGGTATGTGGCGACTGATCATGCTATACTGTATAGCCCATGGTATACTGTACACCCTTTCCCCTATCCTTGCCAGGGTTTGGGGCTGGGTCGGGCCCCAGGCAGGGGTTTGGGGGTGGCAACCCTCGAAAAGCGGAGGTTCGGGGGCGGCAACCCCTGAGAAAAATTTTCCTCCTACTTTTTCGCGTGATCACCAAAAAAGGGAAAAATCAATGGAAAAAGAAAAATTCAATTTTGTAGAACCCAAAAATCTGGAAGCTTCTAAGCTTGGTAAAAAGGGGTTCAAATGGGTATTATTGTATGATGAAAAATGCGATTATTCACAAGATTGTAATAAGGTTTTACATTGGATAATAAAAGTATTGGATGGCTACGGTTTGGTGGATGTAGCCCAGATTGGGTGAACCACATTAAATTCTTTGTGTTATGATTTATTCTATGTATGTTTTAGTTTCTCTGTTTTGTTTATTAAATCTGCATTTAATTGTTAGATTTTCCATCTCTAACCCTAACAAGTGGTATCAGAGCGAGTTGTGTTTCGATTATTGTCTAAAGGAAAGATGTCACGGTTGAGTGGGAGCAATGGCAGACGAGGGTAAGAAGGTTGAGAAGTTTAATGGGTAGAACTATCAGTTATGGAAGATGCAGATGGAGAACTATCTCTATCAGAAAGATTTATGGTGGCCATTGGAAGGGAAAACCAAGAAACCTGCAGCAATGTCAAATGAGGACTGGGAGATCTTGGATAGAAAGGCTCTTGGCAGTATTTGTTTGTGCCTACACAAACAGTGGCGTTCAATATTACAAAAGCAAAGACAACTCAAGAGTTGATGGAAACCCTGGAAAAGTTATATGAAAAGCCTTATGCTTCAAATTAGGTATTTCTTATGAAGCATTTATTTAATATGAAAATGGTAGAAGGTGGGTCAGTTACTGATCATTTAAATGAGTTTAATACGGTCACCAGTCAATTAACTTCTGTAAAAGTAAACTTTGATGAAGAAGTTAGGGCTCTTTTGATTCTGTGTTCTTTGCTTGAAAGCTGGAATAGCTTGGTAATGGCTATTAGCAATTCTGTTTCTAGTTCGAATACATTGAAATTTGATGATGTTGTTAGTGTTATTTTGAGCGAGGAAATCCGTAGGAAAAGCTCTGGTGGAACATCCACATCAGGTAGTGTTTTGAATGCAGAAAGTAGGGGTAGAACAAAGGAGAGAGGAAACAATTATGGAAATTGTGGGAAGTCACGAGGAAAATCAAAGGACAATAAGTCTCAATCTAGAGACAAGAGGGATTGCTGGTACTGTAGTAAGCCGGGTCATCTGAAGAAAGATTGTTGGTCTCAAAAAAATAAAGAAGGAGACAGAAAGGAAGGAAGTAAAGAGGAAAATGTGGTAAGTAATAAATCTGATGAAGATTCTTTGATTCTTTCCCTTGATAATGTTGATGATTCTTGGGTGTTAGATTCAGGGGCTTCATTTCATGCTACCCCCCATAGAAGTTATTTTTTTGATTATGTCCAAGGGGATTTTGGGCTGGTTTATTTAGGAGATAACGAACCCTATCAAATTGTTGGAAAGGGAAAAATCAAGATTAAGTTGCATAATGGGAATCATTGGCTACTACGTGAGGTAAGGCATGTTCCAAAGTTAAGAAAAAATTTAATTTTAGCAGAGCAACTAGATGATGAAGGTTGTGTTTTTACATATAGTGATAAAAATTGGAAGGTCACAAAGGGTGCCTTAGTAGTAGCAAAAGGTGTGAAAGTAGGCACCTTATATCTTTGTACAGGTCATACTGTTCCTTCTACTTTAATTGTTATGGAAAAGGGTCAATGTTCAGGAATAGTTGTTGCAGTTAAGTAGGTAGAAGATCATACAGTTGCTATGGACTTTGAATCAACACTGTGGCATAATAGACTTGGGCATATGAGTGCAAAAGGTATGAAAGTACTTCATTCAAATAATGTTTTACCAGGTCTAAAATGTGTTAATATGGATTTCTGTGAAAGTTGTGTGTATGGAAAACAAAAGAGAGTAGTTTTCTCTCAAGGATGGGAAGCAAAAGAAAGATGAGAAATTGGAGCTTGTGCATATGGATGTATGGGGACCAGCTCAGGTATCTTCTCTTAGTGGCTCTTTGTATTATGTTACATTCATTGATGATGCAACTAGAAAGGTATGGATTTATTTCCTTAGACAGAAATTTGATGTATTTGAAACTTTTAAAAAATGGAGAAGCTTGGTTGAGAATGAGATAGGTAAAAAGATAAAATGTCGGATCGTAATGGTGGTGAGTATTGCGTAAGTTTGAAGATTATTGTTCCTCTAATGCATTGGCTGAGAAAATGGTTCCAAGGACTCCACCCAGCGGAAAATGCTGGGTAGTTGGCATGAGATAGAACAATAATGGAAGTACGGACTATGAGATTTCATGTTGGGCTGCCGCGCGCTTTAAAATGTGAAGGCGAGGCGCTAAAAGCAGCTATTGTTTATTTGATCAATAGAGGTCCCTCTAATCCTCTTGGGTTGTGGTATTCGAGAGGAAGCATGGAAAGGTAAGAAGGTGAGTTATTCTTTTCTTAAAACCTTTGGTTGTGAAGCATTTGCACATGTAGATTCTGAAAAATAGAACCAAGCGATGCAAAATCAAAGTTCATTTGTTGTAGATTTGTAGTTGATGAATTGACATTGATGAATTTGTTATAGGCTTTGGATTTTGAAAATCAGAAAATTGTGAGAAGCAGGGATGTCATATTCAATGAGAAAGTGTTGTACAAAGATTTGTTGCTTTAGCATGAGAAGAAAGAAAAAGATTATGTAGTGTTGGATGATATTCCCAACAATGATGTTTCAGTGGTTCCTCATGCTGGGCAACAACAACAGCAACAAATACCACAAACTCCTGTTAGATGATCTTCAAGGTTAAGTAGACCTCCAGAAAGATTCTCTCCCTCTTTGTATACTATTATGTTAACTGATGCTGGTGAACCAGAATATTATGATGAAGCTATGCAGGTGGATACCAAGGTTCAGTGGGAGCATGGAATGGAAGAAGAAATGGAATCCTTGCTGAAAAACCAAACTTGGGAATTATGCAAGTTGCCTGCAGGTAAAAAGGCTTTACCAAACAAATGGATTTATAGGTTTGAAAGAGGAGGATGGAGGTAAGAAAATTTTAAAGCTAGATTAGTTGTAAAGGTTTTGCATAGAAGCGGGTATTGATTTTGATGAATTTTTTCTCCTGTTGTTAAAATGACTTCTATTCGTATTGTTTTAAGTATTGTGTTGCTGAAGATTTGCATTTAGAATAGCTTGATGTTAAAACAACCTTTCTCCATGGTGATTTGGAAGAGGAAATATATATGGACCAGCCACAAGGATTTGAGGTCAAAGGTAAGGAGAAACTAGTGTGTAGATTGAAGAAAAGTTTATATGGCTTGAAGCAAGCACCTCGGAAATGGTATTTGAAATTTGACATTTTTATGGCTGAGCAAGGCTATAGTAGGTGTAATTCTGACCATTGCATTTATTTTAAGAGGTTGGATAATGACAACTACATTATTTTGTGTTTATATGTTGATGACATGCTTGTAGCTGGGTCTAACATGGATCACATAAGAGAGTTGAAACAACAGCTAGCAAAGTCTTTTGCTATGAAAGATTTAGGGGCAGAAAAACAAATCCTTGGTATGAAAATTTGTAGAGATAGGAAAAATAGATAATTGTTTTTATCTCAAGCTAATTATGTTGAAAAGGTGTTGCAGAGATTTTATATGGAGAATGCAAAAGCTGTCAGCACACCTTTGCCCAGTCATGTCAAATTGACTAAGGATATATGTCCAAAGACAGAAGAGGAGGAAGAAAAAATGTCCAAGGTACCATATGCTTCAATTGTAGGTAGTTTAATGTATGCCATGGTATGCATGAGACCAGATATTGCACATACTGTTTGAGTTGTTAGCAGGTATTTGAGTCATCCCAGAGTTGAGCATTGGAATGTAGTAAAATGGATTCTCAGGTATTTGAGAGGTACATCCAATAATTGTTTATGTTTTGGGGGCTCTAATACTGATTTAAAAGGCTACATTGACTCAGATTTAGCAGGGGATATAGATACCAGGTAGAGTACCACAAGTTATGTATTTACAGTTGGTGGGACAATAATGAGTTAGATTTCTCGCTTGCAGAAGGTGGTTGCTTTATCTACCACAGAGGCAGAGTATGTTGCTGCAACAGAGGCAGCAAAGGAGATGATATGGCTGCAACTTTTTATGGAGGAGTTGGGAAAACAATAGGCTAGAAATTACTTGTTTATAGATAGTCAGAGTGCTATACATCTTGCAAAGAATTTTTTCTTGCATTCTAAAACAAAACACATATAGTTGAGATATCATTTCATTTGGTCAGTGTTGGAGGATTAACAAGTCAAGTTGGACAAGATACATACAAATGTAAATCCAACAGATATGTTTACGAAGGCAGTGCCAAGGGAGAAGTTGAGCTCCTCTTTAGCTTCTATTGGCCTTCGAGGTTGAATTCAAGTATAACAGAGTAGCAGGGTCCAAGGTACTTATTTCCAGTGGGAGCTGTAAGTGCAACAGTGTTGTCCAGGATTAGTCTCCAAGTGGGAGATTGTGTTGGTATGGAGCCTGATCAGTCTCCAAGTGGGAGATTGTTGGTATGTGGTGACTGATCATGCTATACTGTATAGCCCATGGTATACTGTACACCCTTTCCCTATCATTTTCGGGGTCCGGGGCTGGGCCAGGCCCCGGGCGGGGGTTCGGGGGTGACAGGCCCCGATAAAAATTTTCCTCCTACTTTTTCACGTGATCACTGAAAAAGGGAAAAATCAATGGAAAAAGAAAAATCTGATTTTGTAGAACCCAAAAATCTGGAAGCTTCTAAGCTTGGTAAAAAGGGGTTTGGATGGGTATTACTGTATGATGAAAAACGCGATTATTCGCAAGATTGTAATAAGGTTTTACACTGGATAATAAAAGTATTAGATGGCTGCGGTTTAGTGGATGTAGCCCAGATTGGGTGAACCATGTTAAATTCTTTGTGTTATGATTTATTTTGTGTATGTTTTAGTTTCTCTATTTTGTTTATTAAATCTGCATTTAATTGTTAGATCTGCCATCTCTAACCCTAACAGGTAGGGTGAGTGAAAGATATTTCACAATAAGGCTCAAAAATCCAAATAGAAAAGGACATAACAATATGAATGCATAATAAATAAAAAGGTGAAAAAGTGAGTCAAATCTTGAAGATGTAAAATTTGAAAACCCAAATTATTATAATAATATATTTAGGAGGAAGCTAGTTCATGTGGGATTGATTGTATTCACCAAAATATAAAGGAGAACAATAATTCCCCTAAGATTAGTCTAGGCTAATTAAATGAAATACTTAAAAAAACTCAAATCAACATAGATTAATAGGTAAGAGATATGGTAATTTTTGTGGCTTAATGTAATCTAAAATGAAATATGCTAATATACAAAAAAATGCAATGGATACATGCACTTATCTCTATGAATGAAGAGTGGATGATCTCTAATGTGGCATTGAATCATGAGTCATCTCTAACTTGAAATGTAACCTTTCTAAATTTTTGAATTGCTCTAGATTTCATGTTGGAGCTTCACTATATCCAAGGTCAAGTCTACAAATTAGGGTGTTTTTTGTATATATTAACATTTCCTTGCATATATATTTGATCCTACTCAATGTATGTCTTTTCTCTATGTCTTGTCTAATTGATCTTTACCTTTTCTACTCATTTTTTATATTTGAGATTGATAGTATTTAAACATACCTTTAAAGAATCATTTTTATGTCATAAAGAGACATGTCACCTAGATCAAATTATAGAAAGGTATATAAAAAAATATGACAACATACAAACACCCATAATGA
This sequence comes from Sequoia sempervirens, assembly GCA_007258455.2. Taxonomy (NCBI): domain Eukaryota; kingdom Viridiplantae; phylum Streptophyta; class Pinopsida; order Cupressales; family Cupressaceae; genus Sequoia; species Sequoia sempervirens. The sequence goes on along the minus strand of VDFB02281492.1, from coordinate 874,662,214 downwards.
TGTGTCCAAATTTAATACTTCATGTAACGTGCCAAACTGGTGCAGGAGCACCTAAATCTTGTAATGCCTTTAAAAGGATAATTTTTCCAATTTACATGTTCAAGTATGAATTTGTGTGTCAAGGCCATGAAGAGGCTAATTTGAATGTAATAAAGTCATAAAACAAGTTACTAGGAGCTCCAAATAGAAAAAAAGAATACAAAACTTGTATTATTGGGATATTGTTCAAAGTTGTTAAGTTAACAAAAGAGCACAATATTAGGAATTCAAAAAGGGTTATGAGGTATTTTAAGAGGTTTACACCAATGGAAGGAGTTTAAAAATTAGTTATCAGTTAGAAAATTTATAAAAATCTTGGAGAGGCGAGGAAAAGCATATTTTCTTGTATTCTTGTAACAAAAATAAAGTGGAAATAAAACCTTTGTTTATGAGTTTGCAGCCTTTTTTCCTTTATCTATTACTTTGTATTGATAGTTTATCTTGTGTGGAATCAGTTAGAAAGGTGTTAGTTTCCATTTCAATAGTTTGGAAGGTTAATTTTTTAGAAACAAAAAGAAGAAAAGGCACCTTTCCTGTACCCGGGCACTGATCTCCTCATTGTGTTTTGAGAGTCTTTTAAGGAAGAACTCTCCATCCCACCAATGTAGGGATAGAAACTAGTGAGATGGACTATGTAGGATTTCCTTAGAATTTTTAGAATGCTTTTGTGTGTAGGAGTAATGGGGATACAAATTAATGTTGTTTACAAGCCAAAATTTTGAGTTTTCCATTCAAGAATGAAGGCTACAAGCAGGGTTTTGAAGAAATAACGTGTGCATGGGCTTGGAGATGATTCTAAAGGCCTTGGTAGACATATCAAAGCATGTTTCAAGTGGTTTCCGGGGTACTTGAGGTTTGCAAATGTCTCATTCAAGAAACCTTCCCTATTTTTGGTGTTTTCAGCCTACAATCAAGGGTTTGATCATTGAGTACCCTATTCAGCCTATTGGCTCCTGAAAGTCAATGATTCTTGTGATTTGAAACATGGTCTAAGACTGTTTGTAGGTTTGGAGGATTGGTGAGTAGTTTTATGATGACATGCTTTGATAAATTGACCTATTTAAGGGCTTTTACTAGTAGACAACGTGCTAGTTCTACTATGTTTTGGGAAATAAGTATACAATATTTTATAGTATGTTGAAAAGGATCAAAATGGGCCTGATAATCTATATTGGGATTGTGAATATGCTTTATGATAGAAAATAAATCACCCAATTAAGAGCTTTGGCAACCTACAAGGGAACTTGAAGTATGACTGCTAAAACAATTTTTTGTTAAAAAACTGTGATAATTGTGACTAGCTTTATGATGAATTTGTTTGTGCAATGACATTGGAATTGTATCAAGTTTGGTTTCTTTAAAGAGTTAAGAAGGCAGAGTCTAATATTATGGTGTTTGGATTTGTGAGTACAATGTGCCTTAATTGTGTTTGTGTGTAGAGACTTGTTAATCTGCTAAAACACTGTTTTGTGCAAAACAGTGACAAAAGGAATTGCTAGTAGTTGGGAACTATTGTATTCATGTTGATAAAGATGTTTCAAATTTTGGAGGGTAGTGTATATTGTTTTGATCTTTTGGAATGGTGATTCTATGGTGTGTCTAGGTGCCTTAATTGTAGGGTAGGCAGATCTGATATGTATACTTTGATATATTGAGTTGATTCAATCGAAGTATGTTAAGCCTTGTGTCTTGAAGGAATAGTAACTAATTATTGACATTTTCATGATGCTTAAGAGGAAATGAATCTAATGAAGGATTTGGCATAAGTGTTTTGTTGCCTTGGAAAATGAGAACAATAGTGATTGCTGGCTTTGTTGAGCATTGACTTGATGCCTTGAAGTTGTGTAGATTGGAAGACTGAAGAGTGTTTTTGTTGAATTTAAGTGAAAATTTGATGATCACATATTTGATCTTCTCCTGATTCTATTTGTGATTGAAATCCCTTGAAGAAATGATGGTGTTGATGTGTTTCATTAGGATGCTCTGCATCACAAACTAAAGTGTTACACTATATTAATTACTCCTTAAATACTTATAAAATAAGAAAAGATATAACCACAATGATATATGCAAATTTAATACTCCTTATAATGTACCAAACTAAAATATTTCACTATATTAATTGCTCCTTAAATATTTCTAAAATAAATAAAAACCAATAATAAACATAAAATAATACAAATAAATACCTTTAAATATAAACACCTACATAACAATAGATCTTACAACTCATTGAATTAAGAAGTACACACTAGAAATGAAATTAATAGATGTTTGGAAAGGCTTGGAATTTGATGGTCTATTTGACCAATTTTTCAATTTTAGACTGTATATTACAACTTTAAAATTTATTAGACAATATAGTTTGACTTGCTATATTTTTACATAACTTTATACATGTGACACTTTAAATTATTATTAAATTCTAAAAAAATATTATAGGAAAATATAATATAGTATTTTAATTTATAATATTAACATATATTATTTTGTAATATTTTTTTTAAAATTTTAGAATATTTTTAAAAAGATTTATTTTTAATATGAATTTAGAAATTTTTTGTTAATTGCAACAATAAATTTAATATTTTTACATTTATTACTAATAATTATCACTGTTTTCTAATTTTATATTCATTTTTAAAATATATACAAGATATCTATATGACTAGGGGAGAGGGGTTAGTAGTTGTGCAGGGTCCAATTGTTGTTATAGTACTTGTTCCTATAATACTCAGTCTTACCACTTATTTATACTATAGAGTGTAAATAAATAGTCCACATGTAAATAGAAAAATAACCAAATATTAGTCAAAATGGACCCATACTTGAATACATGAGAACCTATGAATGTTATATTAAAAAAAACCATAAATACATTCATGAAGAAGTGAAATAAATATTTGTTTGTCTCAAATAAAATATCATATAACTATCTGTGTCATTTATAAAACAAGTGAAGCAGTGCGTCGTGTTCCTGCCGCCTAGCAAAGAGCTTTTAGGTTGGCAGGGGAAGGGTTAATATGGTTGAAGATTTGTAAAAGTAATTGTTGGAGTTTTGTATTGAATGCAGAAAACAAGAATAAATGGAATGGAAGAGTACTTGATTTGCGAAGAAAAATATAAAGGGTAGAGTTTTCTTTTAATTACTAGAACTTGTTGGAACACTTGTGTAATAAAATTAAGAAAATATGATACTAAACATTTGTAAGTAATTCATAATATTACTAATTATTCGTAAACTTTATAATTTAATTACTTTGTAAGCTAAATTCAAATAATTACTTGAAAAAAAACTAGTTACTTATGTAAGATAAAATTCAACTAATTGCTTGAAAATGAATCTAATTACTACTTGTGCCCTTAGCACACACGCCCCATTCAGAACGGGGACCCTCTTTTCTTTTGCCTTGTTGGGTCATTTTTTTTGTTGCTGCCTCATTTTGCGTGCCTCCCATTTTTATGTCTCAGATGGTCGATGTTGCTTTAAGAACCCACCATAAGTCGACCATGCCTTCCCCTTTTGGTTTTTGTTGTGTTCTAGCATCTCGCGGAGTCCCTCTGGCAAATTGACCCTGCCAACGGCCCCGGGCCCGGCCGTTCGGGATTCCCTCTTTGGATTTCCCTGCTAGAACTGTCGTTCTCGGCGGCGTCCACTCCGCATCCTCCTGGACCTAGAGGTTTGAATCCCCTTCCGCCTTCTGCCAAAACTTGTTAAATTTTCTTGCGGCATCCCGCTCTTCGGACCCTGAACCCTGGAGTTCCGATTCTGGGGTTCTGACCATGTTTCACCGTCCGTGACGGTGAACTCCCTGCCGTGTCCCGCCCCGAGGGTCCCACCAACATATTCGCCGACCGCAGTCTACGGGAGTCCCTGAATGTCATGGGGTGTTCCGGGCCCGATCGTCTGGAATTCTATGTCCAGAATTCCGTGATGGTTCTGCCGTCCATGATGGCGGATCCCTGGCGACGTCCCGCCCTCTGGGCCCCGACCTGCTTCTCGCCGTCGCCATTCGACTGAGTAAAAACTTCAAGTGGCCACCGTCTCTCGCCTCCTCAGTCGTCGAGCCCCGGTTCTCCCGCCGTAGTCGCCGACTTTGAACTCACCAACTTTTTTGCCATCATACCTGCATTAAATACGAGCATTAATGGAAGTTAGGGGTATAAAATACCCACTCTGACTCATCATTGTCATCTCACAGGATTACAGGGCGATTGGAGAACCTGCTATTTATGCCCACCATCTTCGACAATGTCACAATCATCGCCCTTAGCATCATTTCATCAACCGTAGGTGGATCGCACATCTCCCCGCATCATGTGTTCAAGGTAGGCCATCCGTTCGCCCTCCCGATAATTACTTTGGTGATTTCTAAGCATTTAAATGAAATAACAATCATTAGGAGGGAATAAGGTAGTAAAACATAAGATTGCGCACATAACCCATAGGTTAAAACTTGAGAAATCCTTCTATAATGCCCTCCTCACCAATCCAGGACTTTTCCTTGCGGCGGTCATTCTACACACAAGGAGATTGTCTTCTTCGGGCCCAGGGCTTGTCTCAGACTTTTAAACCTTGAACACCTGCCAATGGAAATTTCTTCCCTCGGGTTCGGGCCATTGGACTTCCCCGTCTAAAAGTCACTCTTGCTACCGTTGCACCAAAATAGCAATCTATCCCCGGCTTCCCGTCTGTCGAAGCCTGACCATCTCCTCGTCATGGTTGTTTTAAAAGATTGGATCGGTGCCCTTCGCATTCTCGGGCCCCGGACCCTAGAGTTCTGCTTTCGGGGTTCCGCCTGCGCTTTGCCGTCACCTGACAGCGTCCCGCCCTCCAAACCCTGACCTCCCATTACCCGTTGGAATGTATCTTAAGCTGTGCACAACATCCTTATTGACTTCGGGCTCCAAGCACCAGGTCTCTGCGCCTCTTTATCCGTCGTCCTCTGGGAAAACTTTCTCTGCCCCTCCGGGTTCCGGGTTCCAGCCAACCATCTGCTATCAGGTTGACTTCACACTTTGACTTAACCCTTTTGTCGATCCCCTTTCTAGACATCTGTCTGACCTCTAGACCCTGGACTGTCGTTCACCGTGGGATCTCACTGAAACTTTGAATGCCTTCATTTGTACCGGGGCCCGTAGCCCAGGACTCCTATCCTCGCCTGTCATTGCAAACAAGAAAATCCTGCCCGGCGTCCTGATCTTCGAGCTCCACCTTTCCGATTGTTGCCAAAATCAAAGTGAGAACCATGCCCCGGTCTCTTACTGCCGGACTTCCCCTCCAGACTTCCGTCTGATGTTTGCCATCCCAAACGATGAAGTTTGGACGCCTTCCCGGTGTCGCCAACCCAAACCCTCAGAAATGAAATAATATACTGCTGGCCACCCTTTGGCCCTCCGGGCCTTGGGCCTCAGAGTTCCGTATCTGGATTTCCGTTTGCTATCTGCTATTCAAAACTGCTATCTCCTGATAGCTCTCCAGCTTGGGACTTCCAAGTTCTCTTAAACCAATCCAAACGAGACCAAATCTAGAATCTAACTTCGACCCACATGCTGAATTTTGGTCCTCTTCATTTCCAACCTTTTGAAATACTAAAATTTGACCAAAGGGAGTCTCCAGGAGCCTTCCACCGTGTTTTCCCTTCCAAACAGCATTCCTACTAGGGAAGTCTGGCCCTTCGGGCCTGAATTGTCCAAATGCCCTTAATCGAAAGATCAATAACATCTAGAGATGAAAGTTCATGATATGCTTGATTGATTATTTAAAATAAATATTATTTTCAAGATGTTGACTAACATGAATGATTTTGTGATCCATTGTGCTAACTTTTCCCTTGCTTGCAGAATATATGGAACTAGGTGCAGGACCTTCAGGGGCATTCGCTGAAAAGGATAAGGGTAAGAAGTCAGGAAGGACCCCTCGGGGGAAGGAAGAAAAGGACCAGATGAAATACCAATTCCAGGGTGAGCCGCTCCACTCAAAAGTCACAACAGACTAGAAGGAGATCATGGACACTAACATTGGCTAGGTGGATATTGATGAATTCACGCAAAGGGTCAGGGTCAATCTGACAACAAAGAATGCAAGATTGATAAGGCAGAGTGAAATAGCTAAGGCTACTAGGTTCCCTCCATCTCTCGTGGCCCCCGAATTGGTCATGGCTTGTCGGGAAGCATATCAGGCTGACACAAGAACCATTGTTGATAAAGAGGGAAACATTCTTGCTGACATGTCGCCTGAGGGGATCACAAAGACCTTTCATATTCCCACATTCCAACAGATGGAGGTCCCCACCTTTGAAGAATGTCAAGCAGCATGGGATGATAATTCAGGTGGCTGTAAGAAGTCAATAAATCTACATTGGCTTAAGGAAAGAAGGGGTAGTGCTGCGAAAGTTCCTCAGGAACTCTTCCGTAGTGATTTCCACGAGGATTACCATGACCTGGTAACCATGTTGAGTAGGGTTATGGGCCTTCCTATGGCCGCCTACTTTCAGGAATGGATGGCATAGTTTATTGAGAAGATCCTGCATGGAAACGAGGACGTCACAACAAAGGTTTCATTCTACTGGGGAGGAATCATAAGAAACTACTTCCATGAGTAGTTTTTCAATGTAAAGAAGAACTCCAAATTTTATATGACTTCCTACCTTGTCTATTCCTTGGCGGATCAAAGACAGTACAACGGGTTGTTTGTGGCACCCGATCAGGGGCAGAAGTGAGGACTCAAAGCCTTTGATAAATATTCGCAGCTCCAGTACCGAAACTTCAAAAGGGATTACTGTAGAGTAAACGACTCCTTCATTGGCCATGTTATTAAATTGATTGTTGGAGACTTTGAGAGGAGAGTCTCCCACAGTGCCAGAGCGATTTTGAAGTAGTATGTCTTTCTCTACATCCAATATCTGAAGTTCATGTACATCCGTGCCTAGGGCTTTACTAAAAGGCCAAATAGATTGCCCTGATATCCCAATGATCGAATCATCCTCCTGGAGCTTTCTCGACAACTCCAGTACTTGCAAGAAATCTTCAGCAAAAAACACATAGCGGGGATCTCCTATCCCATGACCCTTGGCCAGGGCATGTACTGACTACAAACTTCCTAGTGTGCTGGTAACTTCGAGAAAGAACTGAAAGATTACCATTTCTACCTACACACTGCTCACCCACGGATGGACCCACATGGCCATGTCAGGAGGGCGCTGGGGCTGACATATGCCCATCTTCACCGCATTGAGGATTTTTGGGCTGACTGCTAGGATGACAAGGAAGTGCGCGCAAGGCACTACATGTGAATGACTGTGCAATTCGTAAGAAGGGTGGAGCTATTCCCCGTGCTAGACCAAGTCAAGGAGGATGAGTCCACTATCATGCATCCAAGGTACCCTGCAGTCGCCAATCTACCAATACCATCAATTGACTGGGATGAATAGGAGGTTGATGACCTGGACACCATAACCTAGCCAATCTTAACTCGTACCAAGGAGTGGATTCATGGGAAAGTGGCTCATTTAAAGTGAAAGGGAGTAATCTTGACTTATGAAGGGCTCAAAAGCTAGTCGAGTTCCACAAAGGATGTTGCTACCACCACTTGAATGGGCAGGAATTCCAAGTCTCCTTCAGTCACCAGGTCCAGGAAAAGAAAAGGAACAAAAACCAAGCAGTCTCCAGACCCCAAGGCCTCTACAAAGAAAGAAATGGGAGGTTCACCTCCCAAAAGGCTCAAGCAGGCAGGGGGCTCTACGGAGCAACTTTCAACCCAAGAGAAAGAAGCGGAGGGTACAGGTCAATTGCAGCCTCCCTTGGCTCTCCTTGCCCCTCCTGGTGCACCACCCACCTCCCTAGCTATGGTTGCCACATCTCTGCTAGCGGTGGACATTTATGTCCATCTTTCCCCTTCGCCTCCGGCCGAGTCTATAATAGTTATTGACTCCTCTTCTACCGTCACTTCTCCCCCTTCATTTGCTGCTATGTCACCAATCACATCACTCCCTCTGGCAATAATAACTGCACCTATTCCTACTGCCACTATGCCCGAGGCTCTTACAAGACACATGCAGAACCTCCCCCCTGAGCTCTCCAAGATCTTAATGGATCCAACTCTCCAAGCAGCCCTTGCACAAGTCCTTGCAACTGCTCAACCTTCACAACCACCGACAGGGCCACCAGCTATGGAGGCCACAATGCTAATCTCAAAGGAGTTGGAGGAACGAGAACGAGAAGCCTCGAAGCCTATTGAGGAGGAGGCTGATGAGTACCATGAGCACCCAGAGTATGAACACTGAACCATTGACAGGGTGGTTTATGAGGAGGAGGAGATGGGCTCTTCTGAGAGTGGGGATGAGGAAGATGGATCTGATGCTAAGGAAATCATTCAAACCTTTAATGATGACCTTGAGGAGGAAATGGTGCAATAGCTGAAGGACATTGGGGCAGAGGCAGAGGGGTCACCCCATGATGAAGAAGGGCAGCCACCAAAAGAACAGCAGCAAAAGGATTTGACTGAGGCTGAAACATGTGTCGTCAGAAGCCCTAAGGATGAGGGTACTGAGGAAAAGAAGGAAGGAGAAACAGCAAGAAAAGAAAGTCCCATTCAACAACCACCCACGAGGCTACCTATCAAACACCTCATATTTGTCCATGACTCCGATGAAGAGGAGGAGGATTCCAAAGAGAAAGGAGAATCCCCAAAAGAAAAGGGAGCAGAAATCTTGGCATTGACTGAGAAAGGCGAAGGTGACCACGATTCACCCAAAGTGAAATCTACTGCGCTTGAGTGGTTGGAGAAGCAGTTCGAAAGAAAAACTCCTGTACTGAAGGACCCAAGGGTGAGATTAGAGGCCATCTTGGCTTGAGCCCAAATCACAACGAGGAAAGAGAAGAATCCCAAGGTCCGATCCAGAGTAACAATAGATGCTTCCGGCTCTCTAGTAGGACAAATTGTAACGCCCACGATTGGCCAAGATGGGGTAAGTTATAACATCTCCACCATTGACTTGGGAACTGCCACCAGAGAGTAGAAAGTCGAGCACCTTAAGGAATCAGTGGCTACAGTGGTGCATCTAATAAAGGAGGATAAAATCTCAAAGGATGAGCTCAAAGCACAGGTTGCAGCCTTAACAGATTACATACAACAATGGTCTTTGGTAGACAACCTACCTACTACATCCATGACCGCACCTCAATTGCTTTCCAAGGAGCAAATCGACAATATGGAAAGAAGAAAGAACTTGGAGAAGACCACAGAGGACTGGTTCTAATGAGTCTTATACGTCAGAAACATGGGAATTAGCCGGGCTATGTGAATAGCCAACAAGTTCTTGGACCTGTTGTAGTCTCTAGAGAGCACAAGAAAACTCTGCACTGATTTCCTCGTGACCTACGACTCCACCTTTCCAAGGATCAAGGCTATCCTTCAGCTACCTGAAGCCATGTGGGAGAAGAATCTTATGTTTAAGAAAGAAGATCACTGGCTGATGGATGTGTGGTACCGAGACCTTGACAACCGGAAAGAGAGGTTGGAGCAAATCATGAGCAAGGTGGATCCAGACATCGAATGGATCAAAGAGATCTGGGTAGAATGTGCTTGATACCTTAAGTTGATGACGGACTATGATATGCCCACTATACAAATGGATCCAGAAAAGATAAAACCCTACTTCTAGGAGAAGATGAAGAACGAGATGGCTAGAGAAATCACAACAGAATTCCTGAGTTTTGCTGCCCACGCCTTCGATCAATCAGAGCTGTTTAGAGACCAAGGCTCAAAGTATGATGAAGATTGGAGAAGGCTAGAGGATGATGCAAAGGAATGGAGCTACCAGGTGCTGCGATGTGAAATCATCGAAATAGACAAGCTCCAGGTGGTCGTCCTCAAGTTCATAGAATACACAGCTTCCAAGGAGCAGGAGGACGACCCTGTCAAAGATGAAGAATTTCCTGAAGAGTAGCTACAGTAAAAACAACAATCTACTAAATGACAAAAGAGCTATAGTGCCATTAGCAAGAGGACAAAATAGGGAAGAGACAAAATCTAATTTTAAATTATGATATATTTGGGCATAGGTGAAACCCTATTTTGTAATGAATCTTGGCCACACAATAAGAATTAATCTTGGCCATTCATTGAATCTTTGGGCACTATAAATAGGGCTCTCCTCTCATTTTCAAAGAGTTGAGTTGTTGTAAAGACATGTTGCAGAAATTTATAAAGAAAAAATATTGACTTGGTGTATTTTCTTAGTTTCTCTGATGTTACTTGATTCAATCTTCAATGTTAGATGTTTGACTTAGGTTTTATTGTTGTTTTAGTTAGTTGTCCCCTTTCTTTGGATAGATTTTAGGAATGTTGTTGGGTGATTATGAAAATTTATGTCATGTTCATGATTTCTTTGTCCATACTTTTTGTTGTTTGCTTATGGTAGATAGCTGTGCAAAGTTAGCCTGGACTTGAATTCAAAGCTGCTCCAAAACATTTATCTTTGATTCATGCATGTACATGGTGAATGAAGGATAAAATATCTGCAGAACTTAGAAGATAGCACAATTTCCATGTTATTGTGAAATCTCTGGTTAAGTGGGATATTGTTTTGAGAAATTGTCCATTGCAGGAACTCCATTGTCACTATTCATAGTTAGTTGCAGACTTAGAAACTTTCCCTCTTCCTTTCCTTCTTTTTTTTTTTTTAATGACTGACCTATGCTAAGGTTCATTGCACATTGTAAAGCCAAATCCAACAACAAAATGGAGTCCAAGACTTTTTTTTGAACCTACAGCCAATGCATAACAACTTTCCATCCTAAGACTTAATCTCAAGATCCAACTTCCATGCTTTGCATTTCCTACATAAGACCACCTTGTGATTCCAGCAAATCACATCAAACTACTGAGGTATCTATGCATTGTCATGATCTAACATCCGAGAGACCTTGAGATAGTGTTCTGCAACCTGATTGTGGAAGATTGTCTTTCAAGAGAGGTAGTGCACCTATGCATTATCTGTGTTGAGAAGTGCATAAAAACACCATCAACATTACTTAATAATATAAATTCAAACATTTACTAAGATAAAATTTAACCAATTGGTTTAAAATAAATCTAATTACTTTTGTATTAATACTAGATTCCTTTGGAGAAAACATTAAAAAAAATAGTAAGCTAATACTAATTACTATAATTAGTAAATGAACATTGCCTTTGCTAAAATAATTTAGACCATGGCTAAATATTAGATGCATTTTCAAATTAGAAAATTAATTAAGTAGTGGTAGGAATCTAATTACTTAAATTAAATAAAATCAACTTATTGTTTCAAAATATACTAACTACGACTAAATAATTTAGAAAATAAGTGCTCATTACTTTGCTAAAATATCTTAATTAATACCAATTTTCTTTTGAATATAAATTAAATCATTTCTAATACTAATTACTATAATTACTAAATGAATATTTCCTTTGGTAAAATAATTTAGACCATGGCCAAATATTAGATGCATTTTGAAATTAGAAATTTAATTAAGTAGTGGTAGACGAATAATTACTTATATTAAATAAAATTAACTAATTGTTTGAAAATATACTAACTAGTATTAAATAATTTAAAAAATAAGTGCTTGTTAGTTTGCAAAAATATTTTAAATAATACCAATTTTCTTCTAAATATAAATTAAATCATTACTAATTATTTAGGAAAATAAGTTATAAGTTGATAATTTTTGTAAATAAGTACAAATTTTACTTTGCATGAATAAATGATATTAATTAGTTTTTATAATTACACATTGAATTACTTTTATGAAATAAATTGCCAATGAAATAAATGATTTAGTAGTAATTACAAATTATTTTGTGATTTGACTAACATTAATAAGTTAAACTATTTTGAAATGCTTAAAACTCAATTTCCTCTACAAATAGTTTATTTTTTGTAACCTAAAATTTGATTAATATTAATCAATGAAAAATAGCCCCTAAAAAATCAAGTTCATAGAAATAATATAGCTTTATAGCTCAACTGGATGTTTAAATATTAATTAATTGTTTTGCAAATATTAATCCACTTTCATTATTGAAAAGTTGTGCCAAAAACAATACGCTGAGGTTAGTGGTTTGGAGCATTTCCAATACTTTGTAATGTGTAATGGTGAACAATTGTAAACGGGAATGCTTATTTATGCTTTGGTGCACTGCATAGCTTCCAGATGTCAATTGAGTGCATAGATAGTAAAAATGGAAAAGTTGTTACATGTAAACATGTAAGAATATAGACCAGGAACACATTTTTCCTTTGATGAATTCATAAGAATATGGTCTCCAAATTCTATGAGGAACGTCGAGGCAGAGAGAAATTTTTTATTGTTTAGAAGGTAGAGGACATTTGGCGAAGAACAATTGAATTTTGGAGAATGCCATGGAGGTGAGTTGTTATTGCTTTGTAAAGTATTAGAGATTGAATGTAGAAGAACTTTGACTATTTGGTAAAACCTAATTCAAAAATCCTACCAGAGTAAGTGCAATAACAACTCACATGCATATGCTATGTATGTCATAAACATGAAACAATAAAAGCCAAGAGATAGACAACATATGGAAAACTAATTGGTTTGGGAAAGGTCTTGTTAATTGTGAATGCATCAAATACATTTTGTTAATTTTGTTATGTGCTTTTGTGTTTTATGTTTATGAATAACATATCATTTGTAATCGGTTGTTGTGGTTTTTTAATATTATCCTTGTAATAGGAACTATTTTCTAGAATTGGAGTGGAGACAAAGATCTGTAGAGATGCAATCACATTTGATTCTTGAGGCAAAGAGTGGAAGGTCAAGGTATCAAATGTTTTTGCACATTTGTTTCCAATGAAGCTTGATTCTTCAAATGTGTGGGAAAATTATTCAAATTGTTTGAATTTGTCTATTTTTTTCCCATAATCAAGTGACCTTTGCAATCATTTAATTGCAATAATGTTTTAGTTAGAGATGTGCATAATTGCAGTTGGGACAATTTCCACACAATGATTGAATATTTGCAAAATATATAGTGACTTCCTAATTTGCTAATATACTTTAACAAAATGGAATAATAGGCCTACTTCAATGAATAGAGAAAGAGATAAATTGTTTGTTATCTCTTATTTGCAAATGAAACCATTGCAATAGTAACCTGTTCAATGGCTTCAACTGCTCCATGTCTTATGTCATTTACTATAGTCTTTTGTACAATTAGGCTTTATAGCAGAAAACAATTCATGTAGTCACAACATGGCATAAGCACTAATACCAAGACAAGGGCTATTACTCAAGTGACTTTGTAGAATGAATACAGTTGCAACAAGTTACTATTAAAATCATTGAGTTCACTTTTGACACTGAAATTGTTTCAAGAAAACTTGGAGAATACAAAGACCATATCAGTGGGGGACTAGGCACTCTTGCAATTGGGGTAGGTCACTATTGGAATTGTATGATGTGCATTGGATATGGGACATGTGTCGATCAATCTATAATTATTGCATTAAATGACTTCGCAGTCTAGAAGACCTTGTTCAAAGTATTCGGTTTTCTATTTTCTAATTGTCATTTGTGTACTATGTATAAATTCCAAAGGAAACAATTGCACATCCAACATTGTAACCTTTGTCAAAAAAGTAATGTTGCATGCATGAAATTGGTCAAAGTGTTTATTGATGTAGGCGCACTGTAGGATGGGGACATTTGTCCTCTGTTTGTAAGAAAGAGAAACAAAACCAATGAAAAAAGGCATACTAATTAATAAAAACTTTATTTTAAGAGCTAACAGCGTATTTAATAACATATAACAAGGTCTTGGTAAGTTATAAGAATTGGTTTGTAAAATATTGTTTAGAGGATTTGTAGATTCAACTAGATGTTGTTACACATCTACATGTAAGAGTCATACTATTTTGAGAATCAATGCATTTGATTCATCTGTACAATGTGTGGAGGACGTGAAAGAATAAAGAAGCATTGTTGTTTAGGAATGGTGCCTTTGATTAACAGCATGTCATGTTTGTCAACAAATTTTTGGGTCTTGTTGCCTTGCACATATTGCATGCACTAATGACATATTTGTTACAATATATAATGTCTCCCTATTCTCCTAGTTTACTTAAACGAGAATTAATAATAGTCCTACTGCAACCAATAGAAAAATAAATAAATTATAATTTTCAAACACAAAAAATATGTTGAAAAGCAAATTCAGCAAATACAATTGTAAACATGCCTATTGCATTCGCTATGTTTTGATATAAAGTGAATTCTATTGCTTATTGATTTATCCACATAAACTTAGTAAGTGTGATAGTAGCCCAAAGAGAACTCAATCATCAACAAAATATTTCATGTTCGAAATCTATCATTCATGTGTTTTTCTATTGCATGGAGTAGGTCTGGTACTCTTCTTTATGTAAGCAAATAAGTGAAATAGAAACACATTATAAAATTTATCAAATAAATTTGATTGGCCAACCAAGTATGTCCAATTGAAATGCAATCACTGTAGTAGCAAATTTCCCTTTAAAAACATGTATGTTTTATATTGCTAATATATTGCATAGTAAAAATGTGTAATAGCGGATTTTAATCTATTTAAATGGTAACATAAGAAAATAAAGTATTGTCTAGCATATAATGGAAAAACATGTTGACTATAAAATAAAAGTAGGAAGAAGTTTTAAGTCACAAAACATGAGATATAGTAATATAGATGAAAGAGCCAAGAATAAAAGCATAACAAAAAAGAGGAATGTAGGTTCATGCAATGGCAAGTAGTCTTTCATTTGCTTCTTCTTCTTCGTCACTTGCAATGTCAGTATTATAGTTAGTATGAAAGCTAGTTTTTTTTATAAATTCTAAACATTTTTAGGAAATTGAAGAGCACGAAGAGTATTTGTATCAGTATTGTTGTATACCTTGTTGTGGCATATATTGTTTACTCAGTTAGGCAAATGGACTCTGTGATAATGTTGTTTTAGGGTATGTGCAGGATCATCATGGAAAAAACATGCCCTTAAGTGGCAAAAAATTCAGAAAAATCAGAGTTAGGCAACTTGACATAAAAAATTTGAATAATTTATCTATATTATTTCAAAAATATGTAAGAATAGAATCTGTAGCAAATTGAATGTAGTTTCTAAACTACTAGGTTTGTTTAAGAAAATAAAAAAACTATTTGGTGAAAATTAGAAATTTCATTACAGTGGTACTTCAATTTCAAGGAAAAAATAAGAAGTAGGTGTCTATTGACCACCCTAACTACAATAAAATGATAATATTTTTTTATAAGATTTTAGATATAAGTAAAGGACTCATGCCCTGATGTGATGCATATTTTTTTGTAATTTTTTTCCAAAAATAAATTAATTATGATTTTTTATTACAACTTTTAAAAAAAATATAAAAATTGTATGTCCGACCACCTTAACTTGGTCAAAACTTCATGAAATTATTTTTTTCTTTTTTTAATCCTATAGTATGTGAAGCATAGAATGTGACGCATGTTTTGGATTCAAAAAATGTGATAATGTTTGAAAGATATAGATTTTTTCAATCAACCTATCAATCAAGACTTTAGTCTTAATTTGAATAGAAAATGAATAATAATTACTTATTAAATTCAAATTAAAGCATAATTTATATTAGTGGAAAGCTAAGAATCTCATTTAAAAACCCTTTTCATTTCATCAATTTTGGGTTAAAAAATAGTCATCAACCACATACCCATCATATTGTCACTTTTTGGCCCATCATGATCCTGCACATACCCTTTGATTGAGGGTGAAATGCCCTTTGGTGACAAAGTCTTGTAGTGCAAATATAACCTTTGATTTTTCCTTGATGTATTTTTCATATTTCATGTCTTGAAGGGCAAGCAAGAGTTGTCGCAAGACATTTCTTGGGATTGAACAATGGATTGTTTGCTTGTCATTTGTTATGATGATAGCTTTAGGATGAAGTGAGTATATATGTAGCTCACTTCCTTGTCACATTGGCTGCAATGAGCAGTTTCCTATTGGAGCATGTCGTAAGTATTGAATTTATATTTGCAATTCAAGAAAAAAGCTTCAAATGGATTTGAAAGTGCATATGCTTCTTTTAATGTCCCTAAAACCTGGAACATGTGAACATAGATAGATAGAAGCGACAGTTTCATAAATTTTAAATGAAAATGCAAAAATATTTTTAAAAAGTCACCTTGAATGTTGATTGTAGCAAAGTAGCTAACTTGTCCAATTTTCTCTTGTTATTCAATTTACAAATAAATGTTGATAAACCCATGTGGAACATGTTTTTTGATCAGTGCTTTTTAGGATATTCTTGAAAAGAAAGGTTGGGGTTTTGTTTCTATGTAGTAGTTCCTCTATTTGCAAGTATTTCTTTTCATGAGATGGACATAGTTGTAGCTACATGGTAATGAGAAAGTTAGTCTTTGTTACAAAGAAATTTATTAAAGACCACAATGGGTGATCCCACAATACTGGTTTACAATTTTTGGCCAAACTAGACACTGAAATGATTTTTTCTAACTAAATCTTCACTTTCAGACACCTATAGTGGTTAAATCATGAGGAATTTGAAGATGATGCAAACTAGTGATTTGTGATATTTTTCTGTAGATTCTAAATATATTTTTTTCATTTTTTTTAGAATCAGATTGCACTTCTTCTTCCATCTCCAAAAACTAGTTTTTTTTAGTAAACACCATTTTTAAGGAGTGATGCTCACCGTATAACACAACTTTTTTTCCATGAAGGATAAAATTCTTTTTTTTTTTAATTTAGATTTGTAACTATGATATCTAGTGCTTCCAATTGGTTTCATAGTGTTTTATTGAATATTTTTCCCTAATCAAGTTTCAAATTCAAACCAATTACAATTCAAACATAGGCAGACCATATAACACACTAACTCATTTGACTGGGAAATTTGACGAAAAATTTCAACAAAATGTGTATAATTTGATGTATCGTCGGGTGCTTGTAAAACTTGATGTGTAATTTTCAATTTTTTAAAAGTTTATCCCCGATGTTCGTCGAAATTTTGACGAACCTAGGTTTCGTCAAAATTTCGACTGGTAGTTTCGTCGAAATTTTGACAAACATGAAAAATAAGAAAAAAAATCAAATTGTGGCCGACATAAAGAAAAGTGAGTTCATTGATTTATTGCGATAGTGTTTTGATCTACTTGAGATAGTTTGTGGAGAACTAAGGATGATTTTCTTGGAAAAAATAAAAGAATTCAAGAAGATATCACCAGGTTGAGGTAGTCATTGTCTTTTTGCAAAATTTAGTTGTGAAGTTAGATTTGTAGTTTTAGGTTTGAAAATCATATTTTAAAGCAACATCTCATCAGATTTCATTTTTAGAGGTTTAGGGTTTTGAAAATTTCATGTCCAGATTTTGTTGTGTGGAATCACCATAAGATCACAACCAAGGAACAAATTCTTGTGACTGTAATTATGTGATCCATAACTCTATTGGTCATGTGGCACATTTGTGCTATAACAAATATAGGATGCATTCATGTGTGACCCAAGTTTAATGTGGCTATGTTGTGATAGAAATGGAGGCACTCATATAATGTAGTTAATTCAGGTTGTATAATTAGGTTTCAATCATCATTGGGTGCATTTAGGTTGTCTCAAGTTTAACAGTTTACGTAATTATAGCATGATCCAAGAGTGATTACCTCTTGCTGCAATAAAGATCCTATAACTCTAGTTGATATGCAGAGTGGTTATAGTGTTATATCAATTATGTAGTGCATTCAAGCACAACCCATGTTTAATGGGCTATTCTAGAGAGTGATCAAGATTTTCTAAACCTTATGAATGTTACTTAAAACTATATAGCTTAAACTACAAACCAATTTTGTTACATACTTGAATGCAATCTTGGGTTACCGCAAACTATAATAATGTGATCTGCTAATAATTATTATGGAAAGTATTAAAGCAAGACCCATGCTATATAGGATACATTTCCCTAATCAGGTTTACATACCTTAATGATCAAACACAAGCTTCCCACACACTCTAGGATACAATCCAAGATCATACCACAACTTTGTCAAGACAACTAATTTTCTGACCCAAGATTTAAGGTTGTTTCTTAATACCAACAGAAGTATTGGTAAGAACATGATTAGGGTACAAACCCTAGGCCTCTGTAGATACATAAACAATAACTCTAGTAGATTAGTGAGGTTGCAATACCAGAAAGATTGAGACATTGTAGCTAATAACAAAATCTTGCAATCTAAAGATTGTAGCCAATAACAAGCACACTATGTAGCTTAGTGACATTTGTAAATGCAATCTATGGTAAGAAGAATGGCAGTCACTTGAGATGTGACAATCAAAAAGAGGTTGAGCAGTGACAAGATAATAAAGCTCAAACCTTGCATAGTAAAGTGGAGATTTTAACAGTGAGTTTCCTTACCCCTTGCTGACCTTAAAGGGTTTTTCAAATGCAATCGGGAATGACCAAAAAATGAAGTAACAGTGGTAATCATAGGTTCAATGTTTCTTCTTAGCCATTAATGTATAATGGAGGTAGTGGATTGCATGTTTGAGCAGTGTTTTGAGACTCATCAAAGATGGGAGAATAGTGAATAATATCTTGTGGACTATGAAGTAGTGTCAATAACATTGAAGGATCTTAAGATCTACAATACCATGAAACAATGAGTCCCCTGTAGTAAGTAGGTAGTCTATAGGGCATAGTTTCATTTTATAGAAGGATTCTCATGAAAGGAATCTTCAAGTGATAGTGAGTGAGATGTTTGCAGCTGAGGGTGCAATACCCAGTCTTAAAGGAAGTTAGCAAAGCAGTAAATGTGCAAGAAAATCAAATCATACACAACAAACAATTCACAATGTTATCTTGCATAATGCCTTGAGTTTGAAGACAAAAATATCATTGGATCTTGATGAAAGTGGTGACCTTAATTGTCAATCACTGGCAACCATGACTTTAAAACATGCTATTGTGCTTATGGAGGCAACATTTTAAGCAAGGTAGTGAGTGGTGGTTTGTAACAATGGTAGGTATGAAGGACTTGCTTTATATAAATACTATGCAGTCTAGCTTAAGACAATGTTCTTAGAAGAGATTGAAGGTGGATTATGGAACTCAAGGGTTACCATGAAAAGGATTAAAGAAAATACTGAGATCCATTTAAAATTCATGGTCATGAAGATATTAAAGATGTCACATGCAAAACCATAGTAGCTGGAGTAATGAATACAGTGCCAAAGAGGATAGTGTGCTGGGGAAGATTTAAGAGATCTCCACATTATGTAATTATAGGGAAATACATCATTTATTTATTTATTTATTAAAAGAAATTATTCTAAACCCTGTATAGGATACATTGATATTTCAAAATCCTCTGAAGGAATTTGAGATTATGCAAATATATGTCAAGTAAATACCTAGATTACAAATAGTAGCAGGAACAATGTAAGATTTGTTGAGCAGAGTAGGAATGAGATAAGCAACAACGAATCCTATGCCTCCTTTCACGCATATCTCCTCACCATTCTCTATCATTCTTTACAGAAACAATTCTCCATTTTGGCAGTCTATTCTTGAAAATAATGTTTTGATGAAGGTTTTAGAGTATGTTTATTAAAATGAAAACTCCATTTTGGTGGGCTACACCCGAAAATAAGATTTTGACAAAAGTTTTAGGGTATGTTTATTAAAGTTTTAGAGTATTTTGGTGGGTTATATTCTTTATTCCTTAAATGATTTATTTAAATGGATTGTGACTAAATAAATGACTAACTATTTAGTCATTTTTATTTGTGTGACAAAATAGTTTTTAATCAATGACCAAACTAGTAATTTATTTACTCATTTATAGCTGAGTTGCAAAAAATGAGTAGAATTCAATCTTTTTTAGTTGTTGTGACTAAAATTTTGAGTCACCTAGTCATTTATTTGCCAAATTCTACTAGTGTGTGCTTCCTTGTGTGATTAGGGCTCTCTCAATGTTGAGGTCCCTAGGGATAAGCTCGTCATAAGAAGTGATACATTGCATCTTTAACTAAAAGGATAAATCCATATTGACATTAGAAATGATGATTTTGACTGGTTGCTCCTTAGGAATGGGTCACTTGCTCTTACTAGCTCGCTACCTCCATCGTTGTAGGAAGTTTGCGATCAAGTTCAATATTCTGATTTTAGGAGTCTAAAGGTTGGAAATCATAGTAAAATCAGAATTTAATAAGTTTTGGAATTAGCATTTTAAAGTGTTTTTTGGGGTCATTAACTTCAGACTATCTTCTCTTTTGTAGGGGTGGTTGCATGCCAATTTTTTTTAGTGTAAAATATTAGAATTATTAGATTTTGTTACTTGTCTATGAATAAAAATTATTGGAGTGTGAGTTTGATATTTTTTGAAGATCTAAATAGTCAAGCTTGGTAGAGAAAAATTATGTCAGATAATATTATTCTTGAACAAAATGAAGAGACACTTTATAAATTGTGGGCTAGATTGAAAAGAAAGGGTGATGGGAAATGTTATTGTCCTTTCAATAATTGAAAGGGCTTAAAGACGAGATGATTTTTAATCACAACAACTAAGAAACATTGTAGGAAGCATGGTCGCATTGAAAGGGGCATGATTATCATCCATTGGTAATTTGTTCATTATATGTGTTTATATTGATTGAATTTGTAAATGTTTATATCGTTTTAACATTTTATATATATATATAATCACTTGATCATGATCATGGTTTATTTGTGTCTATCATTATTATAAAGGTGGGGTGCCCTAGGGCACATGATATGGATTATCATAGCCCGAAGAATGTGGTTTTGCAAGCGGACGAACATGGAGTTGTGAATATCAAAGATGACGTTAATGATCCTATGGAAGAAGATGATCATGAGCTAGAAAACACAATTGAAGATGATGGTACAAATACATTGATCCATGACACATTTAGTGGCAAAGTTAATCATGATGATCAAGATGACTTTGATGATGTTCATGATTTACTTGTACTTGAGAAGGCATATGAGCCCCTTTATGAAGGCTCTTAAACAACTCTTCTCTCTACGGTATTGTTCTTGTTGAACTTGAAGGTTATGAATAGTTTATCAAACATAGAAATCTCATGGATGTTAAGGTATGTCATATATGTCATCTTTTTTCATCTATTTTAATTGTTGTTAGTTCATCACTAGTAAATAAAGGATGAAATATGTACCATTAATATTCTTTATATTAAAAAATTATTTTTTGTTGTAGATTGATTGGTGAATTTTTGTTACCACCATAAAATATTTTACCTCGCGTATACCGAGATTTATCTGGCATTATGAAATATATCGGAATGGAGTATCAAGCAATAGATGCATGTCCCAATGATCATATTATATATCATAAACAACATGAATTTGCAATAGAATGCCCAAAATTTCATATCAGTAGATATCGAACATATCAACTAACAAAAAAGGTGCCTTGCAAGGTTCTTCATTATATTCCCATTATTCCATGCATGCAATGATTATTTAGGTGCAAAAGCTTAGTGCAATTTATGGATTACTATGCATGGAATATAAGTGGAGATGATATTCTTCGAATGCTTGCAGATGGTTCTTAATTTAAGGAAATGGAGGAAAAATGACCACACTTTAAAAAAGAACCTCGTAATCTCAGGATTTCATTGGGAGCGGATGGTGTCAATCCATTTGGAGAGTTGAGATCTATTTACTTGGTGTGGCTTATTTTTGTTACCAACAATAACATTCCTCCATGGATGTCAATAAAGAGGGAGCACATAATGTTGTCAATGATTGTTCTAGGTATTTGTTTACATCAATTTTCTTTAACGTAGTAGCATCTCATTTGTCTTATTTGTTGCATAATGACTTATATTTTTTTCATTCAATAGTCATGTACATTAATTTATATATATTGAAGTAAAATGGCTATAATAATTATGTAATGTTTATGTTCATTCAACTAGGTAAGTACCAAGTTAAAGATATGAATGTATATATCAAGTCTCTTATCGACGAGTTACTAAAGTTATGGAATGGCGTCACTATGTATCACGTCTCTAGACCAATAGGATAAAGACAATTTCAATTCCATGCAATGCTTGTATGGACATTCATGATGCCCCAGGGCTAACACATTTTTGTGGTATGTTATAACGTTTGACTACACTTTAACAATATTTAATTTTATGAAGTAGATATCAGGCATGTTTTTGAAATAATCTATTCATTATATATAATTATAAAAATTGACATATTTAATCCAATTATATATGATTTTGCAGTTCTTCAAACAAAGGGAAAATTTGCATGTCCAATTTGTGGTCCAAAGATGAAATCTCGTCGTTTAACAAGTTTAGGAAAGCAGGTGTTTGATGAGTATAGGCACTTCCTCCATAGAAATAATAAGTATCAAACTACTGAAAAACATCTTTTCAATGGGAAAGAAGAGACTACATCAAAACCATGAAGAATGACACATCGCCAATGGAAGTTGGAATATAATAGAATTAATCGTCAAGGTTATACATCATATCAAATTGTTTATCTATCATATATGATATGTTTTGAATTTATATTTTTATATTGTGCTGTGTTTACTCATGTTGTAATTGACAATGATTGTCGTTGTTAATTTTTTTAACTTATATGCTTCATGAAGGTTGTCAAGGCATTAATGGCCAGCTTCCACAGGGACTGAAAAGTTATCCCAAAAAATTTAGTTGGTTGCCCTACTATGAGCAGCTATAAATTGTGCATTTGTTTGATACAATACATATCAGGAAGAATATAACATAAACGTTATGGGAAATATTGGATGGAAGGCATGACAAAGAAAAAAATGTCAAAATTTGTAGTGACATTTAGGAAGCCAATCATGGAATGAAAAATTTCATTCAATTAAATAGCGATGGAGACCAAATTAATATAAGTTCCCTTCCTTGTTAATTAACAGAGCAAAAAATCAATGCTATAAAAGAAGTCATACGAAAAATTCAATTTCTCACAGGATTTGCTGCGAATATAAATAATATAATAACAAAGAAAGGTGAATTTGGGTCAAGGATGAAAACACATGATTGACATACCTTCATTAAGGTAATTATTTTGGTATATTATATACACTTGTATAATGCATGTACTTTTTAGTGTATTATGTTTACTACTTTTGGAAAAATAATGAAAAGATCATTTTATAATTGCTGCAGTATGTTCTACCTCTATCTCTCCCAGACAACTTTGACAACAATGCCAAGCAAGTTATATATGATCTTGGAAAATACATGAGATAAGTAGCAATATTTGTTCAATTCATTGTATACATCTTATAATTGCCATTTTTTTTACTTGTTATGTAATATACTATATATTTTTGTTAAATCTCATTAATATATTTGTGCCTTGAATCACTTGTAGATGGTTGTCATCTAAAGAAATCCATAAAGAAGATATAAATTATTGAAGAGAAAAATTCCTGCCTAATGTGTGAAATATAAAAGTGTCTACCTTGACATTTTTCAATGCACAAGAACACTACCTCATACACCAAGTTGAGGAGATTGAATTGTGTGGACCTATACACACAAGGTCAATGTGGATGGTTGAGAGGCACTTGAAATTTTTGAAGGCTTTGGTTAGACAAAGAGCACATCCTGAGGCGTTCTATGGTGGAGGGATATATGGTATACTAGACTATGGTGTACATTAGTGAATATCTTCCTAAGTTTGCAGCAAAGATCCATTCAGATCGCATTTGGGATCCCAACTCCATTAACAAATTCAAAGGGGAGTACCTGATGGGGAAAGGTAGATTAAGGAAAGTGAGAGGTAATTATAAGATGGTCATGGAGATTAATTGGAATACATTTTACATATGGTTTTTACGTATATTGTACTTATTTAATTTTTAATCTTCAATATACATCAATTATAAATTAAGGTCGTATACTGTGGTATTTAACTAATTATACGCCATTTATGAATTTCAATTTTTTTGATACAGTTGGTCGAGAGTGGGATGCACTACATTTTTATGTCACAAAAATATTGATTGGATGACGGTATGGATTAAACGATGTCAACAATCTGGTCACACATTAACATGGGAAGGTGTGGCTTCATTGGTTAAAAGCTCATCGTAATGGAGATTCCAATGTTACACAAAGGGAAATTGATTTAGTATATGGTTTAAGAGATGAACACAGGTACGTTATAAATATATTAATCACCCATATTATTTAATTATTTTTAATTATATTGATGTATATATATGTTGAGATTGTTTTCTTTGCATACATTCAGCCAAGAATAAATATGTTTATCAATTGACGATATTGCAATAATTTTTACATGTTTGACATATTGTAGGTGAAACACCACAAAGCTATGTGGTGCAATGGTCATAAATTTTGAATCAAAATGTTGGATGACATGAAGAAAACTTGTGATTCTAGTATAACTGTAGTCTTTTAGGTGACTAATGTTTCATCTAGAAGCGACATACATCCAAAAGTCTCAGAAAATTGATACTATGGGATTTTGGATGATATAATTGAGTGTGACTTTAAGTCCTTCAGATTAATTTTGTTCATCATCCTATGGTACATGCTACAATTGAATGAAAATGATCCTGATAGAACTATTATTGAACATGACAATGGATTTACCATGGTTAATACAAGGTCGATTGAGCGAGCTGGAAATGAGCCCTATGTTCTTCCAAGCCAATGTGAGCAACTATTTTACTCAGAGGTTACTTTGATTTGAATTTGATTTGAGAAGTCATATTTTGATGTGAAATCAATTCCAGGTCATGAAGATATGTGTTAGCTTTGATTTGAATCTGATTTGAGGGCTTAAGGCATTGATTTGAGTTAGAAATCTTCATTTCTTTGCATACAACCCAGTTACCCTATTTTTGAGGGTTTTGTAGTCCAAACATGATATAAAGGGGCTCTTACACTTTTTGTGATTACTGTAGCTTGTGTAAGAGACCCCATGGATACTGTTGTAATTGTAGAATGCATGAATAGGGTGTAGGATGAGAAATAAATAGGGTATAGTTGATGTCCTCAAGAGTTTTGTGAAGAAAAGCATGTGAAATGAGAGGTAATTTCTAGCCCGATGCTTGTTTTCTCCTTCATTTTCTATAAGAAGGATTTCAAGGAAAAAAGTATTGGTTAGCAAGTTAGATATTTTTTGGTCGAGTCTAGGTAGAGTTGTAGAAAAAATTGTGAAGTTTGATGGTTTTAAGGAAAATGCAATTTAGGTTTTGAGTCATTCTGTAGTAGGTTTTGAATTCATGGGGATTTGATTTTTTATGACAGTACTAGAATTTGAATTGAAATGATTAATTCAAACTCATGTCTCTCCATTGTACATGCATATCTGAATTTTGAATAAGATAATCAAGGGTTGTCTCGTTCATCTCACTATTGTGGTGTGTATGATTTTTGTTTTGGATTTAATTCAAGGAATTAATTAAAATGATTGAGTGGGATTGTAGGTGGATATATTTTGTATAAGGATTTGATAAGTAGTATTGGGTTAGAATACATGTTGATGAAATTGTAAAGCAATGTTCTCAAGGATCTTATATGTTATGTGTTAAATCTGTCATAAACCCTTAGATGTTTATGAATTTGACTCCCTCAATGGATATATGGCACTGATCTAAGTTGTATTAATTTGTATGGTTCAATATTTTGTTTGTCTTTGCCTAGTGCTTGCTACAAATTTTAAATCAATGACTATTTTACACTATGGAATGTGTTGTAGTTATCTCATGCTCCAAATAGTTGATATTATTGATGAACATCAATTCTATTCACTATTATGCTACTATGTTGAGCTATTAAATGAGATTATCTTTTGTTGTTAATGTTGTTTATGATAATGGTGTAGAGGTTGTAAACACATTAAGGGATCACCCTCCCGGGTCTTATAGAGCCCAAAGTGTAAGAGGTATTTAAAATCCTCGTCAGTTGGTTCAGGTCCTTCGAGCTTCCCTTGATTGGAATTGGCAATTCCATAGGTAAATTAGAAGACCAACCTGGTTATAGTAAAAACAACTAATAGGTAGAGGGATTCAGTGAGAGAGAGAGGGAGGGAGTGGGAGAGAGATAGAGGGTAGAGGGTTAAGGGTAGAGGGAAGGGAGATAAGAGTGAGAGAGAGAGAGACTTGAGAGAGGGAGAGGGAGTAGGAAGGTGAGACTTGAGAGAGAGAGGGAGGGAGGGAGGGAGTAGGAGAGAGATAG
>VDFB02281492.1:874521279-874635026 GCA_007258455.2 Sequoia sempervirens | reverse complement strand
GAGAGATAGAGGGAAGGGGGGTTAAGGGTAGAGGGTAGATGGTTTAAGGGTTTAAGGTTTAAGGGTTAAGGGTTTAGGGTTAAGGGTTAATGGTAGAGGAAAGAGAGATAGAGGGAGTGAGTGAGTGAGAGAGAGACCTAAGAGAGGGAGAGGGGGTAGGAGGGAGAGACTTGAGATAGAGTGACTGAGTGAGTGAGAGAGAGAGAGACTTGAGAGAGGGAGTGCTGCTAGGAGGGAGAGACTTGATAGAGAGAGAGGGAGGGAGTGGGAGAGAGACAAAGGGGGATAGGGTTATGGGTAGAGGGTAGAGGATTTAAGGGTTTAGGGGAGAGACATAGAGGGAGTGAGTGAGTGAGAGAGAGACCTGAGAGAGGGAGAATTGTGGGAAATTGCAAAGTTCTTTTCTATAATTTCATATTTTGTTTAGCCCTGTTCTGTCTAAGGTTTGAGATAGCAAGGAAGCCCTAGTTTACTCAAGATGGCACTAACAAAGTAGCACTCTAGCCAGATTGATTATTTAAGTAGAAACCTATATGATGACTTCCTAGATCAATTTCCCTTGTCAAAAAATGATAGGAAGAAGGGATTGGTTTTTATGCGAGGAAAAAACCTATGGGAGGGATTAGTGTATAATTGTTCCAACATAGCCTGATGGAGCTTCAATTTTTGCTCCTTGTGTTCCTTTCCTGTCCTATTTTATGCTACTGTTCTTTTATGGTGTTGGGAAAATCCTAAGGTTGGGGTTTTGTCTTTGTCTTCATGTTAAACCCTATTATTTATCTTATGCCTTGGGTGGGATCTATTTTGCTGTTACTTTTGGAGGGGTTTTAAAAAAAACTTATGCCCCATCGTTTTGTCTAGCTGGGTCCTCTTGGTCATATTGTTTCAATTCCTTCGCATGATTTTATTTTTCCCTAAGTCTTTGATGGCCCTGTGCTTCATCGTTTTAAAACAACTTATGTCGTTTTTTATCGTCTGCCTAGTGATTTCCCCTCGTTCTTTTAATAAATGTTTTATTTTGCAGGGGGACAAATTTGTGTGACCATTGATCAATTAACATTTTATCTCATCCACTCACTGCCATCCCGCGATGACCCCACCACACTGCTTTGGTTGATTGTGATATCGCGGGAAAGCGCCACGTGTATCATCTGGTGAAGCCGAAGGAATAATGAAATACTTTGGTAAATTAATTTTTCTTTAATACATTATGTAGCAGGTTACTAAAGCATTTGTGAGATGAACATGTTTCAAATTAGTGGATATTTTATGATCTCGGCGGGGAAGATGCTCGACGGTTAATGGAAAAGCTAGCGACTATATTGAAAGAACAGGATTACCGGTAATGAAGATCTACGGTTTCCTTCTATCACATGATTAGAAGTTGCAAGGTCTTTATTGATCACGATATCGAGGGAAAATGCCATGTGGATTTCCTTGGCAGCGTATGGTATGGTGGGCCCTTATGGCCATGTGGACGATTGTGTTAGTTGTTTTGAAGGCAGTCATTCGATGATTTGATCAAAGTGAAGAATCGGTGACTAATATTTAAATCTGTATCAAATACGATAGGAGCCATTCGTGCAGAGTGCAAGCAAGCTTTAATGGCCGATGAGACACTTGTTGGCATGATTTGATTGAAATAAAAAAAATTCTCCCTCTTTTATTGTATCATAAAGCACTCAAGTATCTTTGTGAAGCAGTCTCGAAGCCGAAGATGAAGTTAAGAATTGCTACAGCAAGAAGTTGGAGTTTTTGCAAACACAAAGCTGTGAGTTAATTTCTGTGTCTCCTGGTTATTTTTGAACCTAAATTTGGGAAAAAAAATTGTGCACTTGTTGTAGGGCTTGTTGCTAAATGTTTTAGGGCTATAGGTTAACTAAATTGTGATAAATTGTAGGATTTTATTTTGTAATTTCATATTTCTGGTTAGTCCTAGTTGTTTAAAGTTTGAAATTGTAAAGAGACCCTAGTTTATCTAAGATGGCACCGCCAAAGCAACATTCTAGCCAAATTGATTATTTAAATAGGAACCTATATGATGACTTCCTGGATCAATTTCCCTTGTCAACAAATGATAGGAAGAAGGGATTGGTTTTGATGCGAGGAAAAATCCTATGGGAAGGGTTAGTATATAATTGTTCCAATATAGTCAATGCTAGGGTTCCTCTCACATGTTTGGAGATGTTCAGATTGTGGTATGGATAGAGGAATCTTCCTCACCCCTTTTTGAATGGCTGGATGTATGATTTGGGTAATCTAGTGGTGCCAAATATGTTCCGTGATGTAGAATTTCTTAGGGCAGTTGCTGCATGATATGACCCTATCACATGGGTAATCAGAGATAATGATGGAAGGGTTATGTTATGCATTAACAAAGAAAAATTCCAATAGGTTTTTTATTTGAGTGAGCCTAGTGTGTACTTGGTTCTGATAAATCTTGAGGAGATGAAGCAGGAATATGGGAAGTTGAAGTCACTTTTCAAAGCCAAGTTTCTCCCACCTCATTTGGCTAGGGAAGGAGGTTCAGGATCTCATATTAGCCCTAGTGACCAAGAACCTTTCAGATTAAACTATTTTGCAAATAATTTCTTGGCCACTTTTTATTCATTATGCCAGATTCTAGGTTTCAATGCTAGTACTATGATGCCCATTGCTTACATGTTCATGGGGGTGCAAATAAAACACCCTAACTTCTTTATAACTTATGATTTTGCTTCTTTCTTGGTTGAAAGGATACATGAAGGGCTGTCGAAGTTGCAAAAAAATGATACAGGCACTCAATTATTTTGGTATTCGCTGTTAATGTATATGTTCTTGTTCAACAATGCTGAATTTTTCTCTGAGAAGATGGAATTAAGGAAAAATAGTTGATGGAGAAAGATTTCCAATACAGATATGGGCTACAAATTTATCTTGTAATAAGGAAAGCACTAGTTATGTGCAATTTGATAATTGTTTTTCTTCTAGATTGAGGGCCAGACTGATGGTGAATGTACCCAGGATTCCTGAGGAATTGCATGATTTCCTCAGACCAAAGGGGAGGAGGCCAGAATTGAAAGTCTGCCATAAGTGGGGTGACATTATTCCATACCCAGTCAGCATTGTTTTGAGGGTGAACGGTTTCCAAGGGACCCCTCATATATTTCCATACAATGTGCCACCAAGAGTGGGGTTTGCAGAGGTTATGTGGTAGATTGGTTGTATCCATGAGGACAACCTTACTGGGAAGGTTAAAGGAACTTTTTTCCCAAATTATACAGTGGTATTAGATTTTGTATTTTCAAAAGGAGGCTGGGTGCATTTTGGAAAATTATTTGAAGATTACCATTTGAGGTGTGGTCCAAAGCGGCAGGATGATCCTGAGGGTTTCTTTTCCCTTTTCAGACAAAGAATAAAAGGTGGTAAGTTTGTGCATGAGTTCAACTTTCTTGAGGATTTGATTAGAAATGAATTTGACCTAAATAGGTAGGAGTTGAACAAGGATAAATGGATAGCTTATGATAAGCTATTGGATATTGTGCACAAAATGGATCCAAAGTATGATCCATTGTTGGAGTTCAGTCCACACCATAAGAAAATTGACTTTCTGATGGAGAACTTCAAAGAAATTATGGGCACCTTGAGGACCAAGAAGATAAACTTAGAATTGAGTCTGGGTGTACAGAAACAAGGTGCTAGGCCAATTAAGACAAGGCCAACATACCAACCTATAGAAAGGTGGCCCATTTATAGGAGGAAATGGTAGTAGTGATGAGGAGGAAGTGGATAGAAAAGGGAAAAAAATAATGAAATTTCCTACACAACTAGGTCCAAAATTCAAAATGCCTGGGGAAATTAAAATAATTGATATGGAGGATAGTCCCTCATCACCACCATTTGAGCCAAGCCCTAAGAGGCAAAGAACTGATCAACCACAAGAGGATTTGATGGATGAAATTATTGTTACTGATCAGGATATGCAGATTGGTATTCCTTCCCCTCTTAGGCCAGCTGAGTTGGTTTTATCTGACTTGGATATGAAAGGTAAATATGTGGAAGATGCAAGGATGGAAGCATGTAAGGAGTTTCTAGATGATGATGCATTTGTAAAAACTCTTGTCTTCTTGCAATTGGTATGGAGGATGAAATTTGAAGAATACCAAGATAAGTGTAAGAAGAGAAAGAATTGAGGCCTGACAAGTCAGACCAGGAGAATGATGATGAAGTGAAAGTTGAATTAATGGATGAATTCAAGAACATCACTCCTAAGGAAGGAAAAAAACTGGTAAGTCAGGATGGTGTCTTGATTTTACCTGATGGGACATTGCAAATGTTGTAGCTTTTAATGTTATTCTAAAGTCCAAGCATCCCTTGCAAGACTCTGAAGAAGAGGTCAAGGAAGCGTTGCAAGATTCTACCTTCAGTGAAGAATATGAGACCTTGGAAATTTGGGCATTGGCCCCTCAAGGGAAAAAATCCAAATATTATTGATATTAACCCAAATTTTAGAGGAAGGTTAATAATAAAGAGGGCTTCAAAGACCTCAACCACTGAGGCTACTAATTTAACTTTAAATGTGGCCAAATTGGCCCAAAAGACTACTAAAAGAGAGGAGGCTGAAAAGAAAAGCCTAATGGAGAAATATAATCTTTTAATTGAGTATAGTAAGATACAACAAAGGAATATTGAACTACAAACTGAGGTGGATAGGTTAAGGTACAAAAATATTGGGGAAACATCAAGTGCTCCAAGGATTAGTACATTTCCTTCTACATCAGGGTCAATGCCTCCCGCTTCTCCTATTGTTTCCACACTAGGGTCTCCTAGTCAAAATCCTTCCCTCACCCCTTCTTTAGAACAAATTGATGAAGACGTAGAATGATCTGTTGATCCTATGAAGAAGCCACTAATGCATAAAATTGAAGAATTACAAGCATCATTGAAGGTAAGTGAGGAGGGATCCCTTTTAAAGGAAAAGGATATTGTTACTGTTATCTTAAGGAATTTGAATGAGAAAGTTGATAATAGATTATCTATATATTCTTGATATTCTTTATTATTAGATGCAATAAAGAATATTGATAGGGATCAAGAGGTAGTTATACCATTCATTGAAAATTGGATCCCTAGGGCCAGTGATTTAGATATAATGTATAAGGCCTCAAGGTTTGATATAAATAATAGGCCCCAATCATTAAGGCCTACTCAAGTGTTAGTTAAATCATTGCAAGGTTTTTAGACCTTACCAGATGACTTGAGTAGGACTATCAAAGAGTTGGTGAAGAATTTTGATGATTGGGGTAACACATTGTTACCTGACATAATTGATGAGCAGGGGAATATCAAGTCACTCCAATAGTGGCAGGATCAGGCAAATGAGGTCATCAATGATCAAATTAAATTAATTTGTGATGACTTAGATTATGATTTGTTGGTGAGATGTATGGACAAAATCATTGGCACCAGCTCATTTTTGGAATCTTTTGAAAGAGAGGCAAATCAGGTAGCAGTTAAATACACATCTTATAATGTCAAGGTGAATGAGGTAATTAATTTTGACTGGCCAACTGATGAGGAATGTCAAAAATGGGTAAATAAGTATTTAACTAAGGAGGAGTAAAAGAGTGGGCTGCTAATGGTTGGAAAAATAGTTGTTGTAGTTACAACGGATTCCATTTTTGTTTTTGGTGGCAGTATTGGTGTGGGATTCTTGAGGCTCTTTTGTTGCTACATCAAACTTTCTTAGCAGACACGATGAACAAGAATATTGTCTAGGGTGATGGTTGTTGTAATAATTTTTTGAATATCACCAAGTGCTCCATTTGGCTGGTGACACATGTAATTTTTGACCCAATGCTTTTTTTCTCCTTCATTTTCTATAAGAAGGATTTCAAGGACAGAAGTACGTGTTAGCAAGTTAGATAATTTTGGGTCGAGTCTATGTGAAGTTGTAGAGCAAATTGTAAAGTTCAATGGTTTCAAGGGAAATGTAATTTAGGTTTTGAGTCATTCTGTAATAGGTTTTGAATTCATGGGGATTTAATGTTGTATAATAGTACTAGCATTTGAGTTGAAATGATAAATTCAAACTCATGTCTCTCCATTGTACATGCATATCTAAATTTTGAATAAGATGACTAAGGGTTTTTTCATTCATCTCACTATTTTGGTGTGTGTGATCCTTATTTTAGCTTTAATTCAAGGGATTAATTAAAATGTTTGAATGGAATTATAGGCGGATATGTTCTGTATAAGGATTTGATAAGTAGTATTGGGTTAGAATGCATATTGATAAGATTGTAATGCAATGTTATCAGGGATCTTATATGTTATGTGTTAAATCTATCATAAAACCTTAGATACTTATGAATTTGACTCCTACAATGGATATATGGCATTGATCTAAGTTGTGTTTATTTGTATGATTCAATATTTGTTTGCCTTTAATTGGATCTTGCTACAAATTGCAAATCAATGACTATCTTATACTGTGAAATGTGTTGTAGTTATCTCATGCTCCAAATAGTTGATAATATTGATGAACAACCAATTCTATATGATATTATCCTATTGTGTTGAGCTATTAAATGAGATCCTATGTTGTATATTAATGTTGTTTGTGATAATGGTGCAGAGGTTGTAAACACATTAAGGGATCACCCTCCCAGGTCTTGCAAAGACTGAAGTGTAGGAGGCTTTTAATGTCCTCGTCAGTTGGTCTAGGTCCTTCGAGCTGCCCTTGATTGGAATTGGAAATTACATAGGTAGATTAGAAGACCAACCTGGTTATAGTAAAAACAACCAACACTACCCTTAAACCTTAACCCTCTATCTCTCTCCCACTCCCTCCCTCTCTCAATGAATCCCTCTATCTCTCTCCCCCCTACCCATAACCCTAAAATCTTAACCCTTAAACCCCAAACCATTAAACCCTCTACCCTCTCTCTCTCTCAAGACTCTCCCTCCTACCCCCTCTCCCTCTCTCGGGTCTCTGTCTCTCACTCACTCTCTTTATCTCTCTCCCCTCTACCCTTAACCCTAAAACTTAAACCCTTAACCCTTAAATTCTAAACCCTTAAACCCTCTACCCTATATCTCTCTTCCACTCCCTCCCTCCCTCCCGCTATCAAGTCTCACCCTCCTACCACCTCTCCTTCTCTCGTGTTTCTCTCTCTTTCACCCTATCTTTGTCCCCCACTCCCTTAACCGGCCACCTTATACCCCACCCTCATCTCTCTCCCCACACCTCCCTCTCTCTCCTCATTGAATCCTCTATCTCTCCTCTACCCATAACCCTAAACCCCTTTAACCCAAAACCCAAAACCCCAAAGCCTCTACCTCTCTCAAGTCTCTCCTCCACCCCTCCCTCTTCAGGTATTTCTATCTCTCACTCACCCCTCTATGTGTATCCCTCTACCCTTAAACCCTAACCTAAAACCCTAACCTCAAACCCTAAACACTTAAAACCTCTACCCTCTACCCTTAACCTTTCTCCCCATCTATCCCCACTCCCCTCACTCCTCTCTCCTCGTCTCTCCATCCTAGCACCACCTCCTCCTCAGTCTCTCCCCTTCCTTCCTCCCTTCCTCCTAATTCTTCTCTCTCTCTCTCTCTCACTCCTAAGTCTCCACCTACCCCAGCCCTCACCCTTAACCTTAAATCCTCTACCTCTATCTCTCCCAATCCCTCCTCTCTCTCTCAAGACTCTCCCTCCTACCCCCTCTCCCTCTCCCAGGTCTCTCTCTCTCACTCACTCCCTCTATCTCTCTCCCCTCTAACTATAACCCTAAATCCTAAACCCTTAACCCTTAAACCCTATATCTCTCTCCCACTCCCTTCCTTTCTGAGGTATCTCTCTCTCACTCACTCCCTCTATCTCTCTCCCCTCTACCTTTAACCCTAAACCCTAAATCATTAACTCTTAGACTCTAAACCCTTAAACCCTCTACCCTCTACCCTCTATCTCTCTCCCACTCCCTCCCTCCCTCCGTCCCTCCCTCCCTCTCTCTCAAGTCTCACCCTCTTACCCCCTCTCCCTCTCTCAAGTCTCTCTCTCGCACACTCACTCTTATGTCCCTCCCCTCTACCCTTAACACTCTACCCTCTATCTCTCTCCCACTCTCTCCCTCTCTCTCTCTCACTGAATCCCTCTATCTCTCTCCCCTCTGCCTATTTTTTTGTTTTTACTATAACTAGGTTGGTCTTCTAATTTACCTATAGAATTTCCAATTCCAATCAAGGGAAATTCGAAGGACCTAGACCAACTGATGAGGATTTTAAAGACCTCCTACACTTTGGGCTCTCCAAGACCCGGGAGGGTGATCCCTTAATGCGCTTACAACCACTACACCATTATCCTAAACAACATTAACAACAACAAATAATATCATTTAAATAGCTTAAAATAATAGGATAATACCAAATAGAATTGGTTGTTCATTAATAATATCAACTATTTGGAGCATGAGATAACTAGAACACATTTTCAGAGTATAAGATATTCATTGATTTTCAATTTGTAGCAAGCTCTAGGTAAAGACAAACAAATATTGAACCATAAGAATTAGTACAACTTAGATCAGTGCCATATATCTATTCGTGGAGTCAAATTCATAAGCATTTAAGGGTTTATGAAAAATTTAACACATAACATATAAGATCCTTGAGAACATTGCTTTACAATCTCCTCAACATGTATCCTAACCCAATACTACTTATCAAATCCTCATACATAACATATCGACCTACAATCCCTATTTAAGATGTTTTGAATGCTTTGTGATACCAAAAATAGAAGAATAGTTGCTTTATTTTGATCAAACCATGGCAGTAGATGTCATGTCTACCATTAAACTTACTCGCATGTTGCACACATGACTCTAATCGCATTTGATGCAGATTCAAATATTAGTCATAGATCCTTCACCTTTGTCAAATCATCAGACAGTTGCCTTCAAAGCAAACTGACATAGTCTCCATCGTGGCAATAAGGGGCCCACCATACTACTTGTTGCCAAGGAGATCCATGTGGTGCCCGCCTGTGATATCGCAATCAATAAAGACCTCATAACTTTTGATCATGCGATGGAGGGCAACCATGGATCTCAACCATTGGCAATCTTGTTCATTCAACATAGTCACCAGCCTTGTTATTAACCATCAAGCACCTTTCTACCAAGATTATAACATATCCATTGATTTAAAACATGTGCATCTTATAACTGCTTTAGTAACCCGCAACATAATGTATTAAAGACACATCAAAGTATTTATCATTCCTTTGGCTTCATCAAATGAGACACATGGTGCTCGCCCATGATATCATGATCAACAAAGACAGTGTGGCGGGGTCATCGTGGGATGGCAAGGAACGACTGAGATCACATGACGATTGATCTACGGCCATGCAAACTTGTCCCCTTGCAAAATAAAAACAATTTTTAGTGGAGAGGGCCTAGTAGTCATGCAGGGTCCAATAGTCACACACTCAATCGTGATGATAATACCAAGTCTTACCACATATTTATACTATATATTGTAAATAAATAGTCCAAATGTAAATAAAGAAAAAACCAAATGTTGATAAAAAAATGAACCCATACTTGAACACATGAGAACCTCTAAATGTTATATGAAAAAAACATAAATACATTCATGAAGAAGTGAAATAAGTATTTTTTTGTTTCAAATAAAATATCATAACTCTCCACTATAAGTATATCATTTAAAAAATAAAATGCTCATTTAATAAAATCGACACTCATTTAAACAAGTATTGTTATCATAGTGAAAAAAAATATTGTTCTTATGTGTACAACAATTGGGGTAGCAATGTACAAGCATTGGATAATTTTATATTAATAGTTTGTCCTATCACAAATATAAAAGGTGAGCACAATAAATAACATGTATTTTCCCATTAAATGTGAAGGATTTTCAAAAAGTTTTAGTGTTCAACTATTGGTCCATTTTGTTCAATATAAGTTGTATTTTAAATAATTATGTGTTGTTTTTATAACAACAAATAGATTTTTTGTCTTCAACTATTAGTCCATATGTGTTGAATATAAAAGGTAGAGATATCAAAGATTTATGGTTATCAATAAGTATTTGGTCCACTTAGGTTGTATATTAATTTTAATTTAAGTAAAATACGATATTCTACAAGCAACAAATTATATTTTTTTGTTCAACTATTGGGGGTTCCATGATTAATTTTTGGTCGAACCTTTAAAAAGTAAAATTTTAGACACTTCTCAAAGGATCTACCGATGTGGAAAGTTGCATGATGAGTCGCACCTCCAAACCTTAGTTATAGATAAATAAGATACCAATCTACATTCCAAAACAAAAATGAAGGTTCTACGATATTCCAGTAAATTGCTACATGCTGAGAAAGTTAGCCTGCACGACTACTGGGCCCTCTCCCTTAAAGGAATAAGGGGACATCACTAGGCTGACGATAAACAATGACATAAGTTGTTTTAACAAAGGAACATGGGACCAAAAAAAGACTTAGGAAAAATAAAGTCAAGCGAAGGAAATAAAACAATAAAACAAAAGGGGGCCAGCCTAGACGAAGCCATGGGGCTTAAGTCATTTTAAAACCTTCCCAATAAGTAACAGCCAAATAGATCCCATCCAAGGTGTAAGATGAACACTAGGGTTTTACATGAAAATGAAGGTAAAAGACCAACCTTAGGCTTTTCCCAAACACCATAGATGACCAGAGACACAAGGCAGGATAAAATAGAACGCAAAGAACAAAACTTTGGAGTTCCATCACTACCCATAACCCTAAACCCTAAACCATTAACCCTTAAAACCCTTAAACCCTCTACCCTCTCTCTCTCTCAAGTCTATCCCTCCTACCCCCTCTCCCTCTCTCAGTTCTCTCTCTCTCTCTCTCACTCCCTCTATCTCTCTCCCCTCTACTCTACTAAGAGCCTTAACCCTAAACCCTTAACCCTTAAAATCCTAAGCCCTTAGAAGCCTCCTCCATATGTTTTAACCCTCTACCCCTTATCTCTCCCACTCCCTCCATCCTCCCTCTCTCTCCAAGTCTCACCCTCCTACCCCTCTCCCTCTCTTAGGTCTCTCTCTCTCTCACTCCTCTTGTCTCCTTCCCTCTACCCTTAACCCTCCTGCATTACCACCCTCTACCCTTAACCCTCTGCTCTACATCTCTCCCTCCCTCCCTCTCTCTCTCTCACTGGATCCCTCTATCTCTCTCCCCTCTACCCGCAACCCTAAACCCTTAACCCTTAACCCTTGGCCCTAAACCCTTAAACCCTCTGTCTGCCTTAACCGATCTCCCTCTGTCCTCTCCCCTCCCTCCCTCTCTCTCCTATCAATTATCCATCCCTGCTTCCCTCCCTCTCACCAGGTCTCTCTCTCTCCCACTCCTCCAAGTCCATGTAAGTCTCTCCCTCCTACCCCTCTCTCTCCCTCTCTTGGGTCTGTCTCACTCACTCACTCACTCCTTCTATCTCTCTTCCCTCTACCCTTAACACAGAGCCCTAAACCC
Source organism: Sequoia sempervirens (assembly GCA_007258455.2). Lineage (NCBI taxonomy): Eukaryota > Viridiplantae > Streptophyta > Pinopsida > Cupressales > Cupressaceae > Sequoia > Sequoia sempervirens. The sequence continues at coordinate 874,623,517 of VDFB02281492.1, read as the reverse complement.
CCTTAACCCTTATTCTGTCTACCCTCTACCCTTAGCACCTCCTCTCTCCTCTCTCAAGTCTCTCTCCATCCTACCCCCTCTCCCTCTCTTGGGTATCTATCCTCCTCACTCCCTCCTCTCCCTTAGCCTTAAACCTTAAGCCCATGTAGATTCAAACCCTCACCTCTACCTAGCCCTCCTTCCTTTATCTATCTCTCTCTCTCTCAAGTCTCTCTCCCTCCTAGCACCACTCCCTCTCTCGGGGTCTCTCTCACTCACTCACTCACTCTATCTCAAGTCTCTCCCTCCTATCCCTTCACCCTCTCTTAGGTCTTTCTCTCACTCACTCACTCCCTCTATATCTCTCTCTCTCTCACTCCCTCCCTCTCTTTCTCTCTCAAGTCTCTCCCTCCTACCCCCTCATCCCCAAACCCTTAAACCCTAAACCCTTAAAAATTCTATCCTCTACCCTCAACACTCTTCCCCTCTCCCTTCCCCCTAATTCTCTCTCTCTCTCTCTACCTCTCTCAGGTCTCTCTCACTCACTCACTCTATCTCAGAGTCTCTCCCTACCCCTTCTCTCCTCTTAGATTATTTCTCTCTCACTCACTCCTCCTCTATCTCTCTCCCTCACCCCTTAGCCTAAACCCAGCCGAGCCATCTGCCGTATGCCCTTAGCCCTCCTCCCTCTATCTCTCTCCCACTCCTCTCTCTCTCTCTCTCTAAAGTATCAGCAATATCCACCTCTCTCCCTCTCTTAGGTCTCTCTCTCACTCCACTCCTCCTCTATCTCTCTCCTTAACCCTTAAATCCCTCATTATCCTCTGCCCTTAGCCCTCCCTTCCTTTATCTCTCCCACTCCCTCCTCTCTCTCTCTCTCAAGTCTCTCCTCCTGCCCCCTCATCCCTGACCCTAAACCCTAGACCCTTAGGCATTGTCTCTACCCTCAATGGTATTCCCCTCTCAGCTGCCTCCTAGTTCTATCTCTCTCTCTCTCTCTCTCCCTCCTTCTTCCCCTCTTCCCCCTCCTAATTCTTTCTCCATATATCTCTCTCTCTCCCCTTTCTCCTCTCTCTCTCTCATTTCCTCTCCTTTCCCCTCTCTCTATCTCTCTCTCCCTTCCCCCTCCTAATTCTCTCTCTCCCTCCTCTCTTTCTCTCTCTCTCTCCATTTCCCTCTCTCTCTCTCTCCATTTCCCTCTCTCTTCCTCTTTCTCTCTGTTTCCCACCCTCCACCGCCTAATTACTCATGGGTATATGTGTGAAAAAATTGGAATCTGATTTAGAGCACCAAAATATTACATTTTAAAATGTTTTTGAAATTAGATATTAGACACGAATTGGATATCCAAAAAAAATTGGATATCCGATTTGTAGTACTTTGGCTTGGGAATTGCTATGGATCAATGCACTGAAACCCAACCCAAAAAAAAGGTCAACTTGGGATTTTCGTGTTTTTTGGCGAGTTCAAAATGCTACTTTTTTTATGTTGCCACTTTTTGGCCCATCATGATCCTACACATACCCAGGTCTAAATCAGGTAGTTGTTATTGCTAAGGTGGATCACTCCTTTCTTCGAAGGCCATACACTTATGATTGGGTCAAGTGTTATTTTCTTTAGAAAATTCCTATTGCCTTTTTGATAGGTTAATTATGATTTTATTAGATGGATTATGAAACACTTATTTCAAACAAATATCTTTACGAAAGAAGTATATTGGCATGAAATTAAATACGATTTGTATTCCAATGTAAAAACTAAAAAGAATGGAAACAATTCTTCCAACACAAAATATTATGTAGTAGTCAATTAAAATGAAAAAAAATTACTCTATATTAGTTAGGATACACAACTAAGAAAATGATCTAAAGTGACTTATTTATCCTAGAGGAATTAAGTATATAGTATACAAAGAAAACCAACAAACCCACAACTACCCCTATTTTTAAGGAGTTTAGTTTTCTCCGCTTCCCGATCTCGCTAATATTGTCTAATTATTTTAAAGAGATGAAGGGTTATAACACAACTTTATTCAACCTAGTAAATAGCTTGGTTAATGAAACTTGACAAAATCAACAAAATAATTACTACATTTGGCATTTAATGTTGAATGAAGATTGGTGACAATAATCTACTTATAGTTTAATAAAACACTATTTTTATAAGAAGGCTTGACATTAGAAAGATAAGTGTTACTTATAGTTTAATAAAACACTATTTTTATAAGAAGGCTTGACATTAGAAAGATAAGTGTTACTTATAGTTTAATAAAATACTATTATAGTTTTACCAACATATACTATTGTATGCTTGGATGGTTTCTTACTTAATATATGGGGAGAGAAAGAGAGAGAGATAGAGATATATGGGAAGAGAAAGAGAGATGGAGATATATGGGAAGAGAAAGGAAGAGAGGTGGAGATAGAGAGTCGATGAATAGGGCAGATAGGGAGGGAGAGATGGTGAGAGATAGAGAGGAGTTGATAGAGAGGGAGAGGGAGAGAAAGGGATATAGATAGAAAGAGATAGAGAGAGGAGAGAGGGAGATAAAAATAGAAATAGAGATGGAGATATAGAGTAGGAGAGATGGAGGGAGACATGGAGTGAAAGAGAGAGAAAGGGGGAGAGGGAGAGATAGCTCAATAGATAGAGGGGGAAGAGGGAGTGACATACATAGTAAGAGATATAGAGATATAGAGAGCGACAGGGAGAGATATATCAATCACCCTCCTATCTCTATCTATTCATCCTTATCTCTTTATCTTTCTACCTCTCTATCTCTTTGTCTCCCTTTCTATTTGTATGTTTGTCATTATCTCCCTCTCTCTCTATATTTTCTTCCCTATATTTATCTTTGTCTCCTTAAGTGTGCAATGGGTACATTGAAGAGGTCTTAAAGGAGAATTATCATATCTTTAATAAAATGGCATGCTACCTTGAGCATAACTCCCCAAAGACACATGCCATCCTTGGATTGTTGACATGAAACAACCAATCAAAATTTAGTTTCTCTCTCTCAAATTAATATATATTACTATTATATTAAATATATATTATATTAATTATATTTTGTATTATATAAAAATATACTTATTATGAATTATTAATTATAATAATTTTATATGTATTTAATAATTTTGTTAAAGAATATAATATATAATTATAATAAGTTGAATAATTATATTATTTATTATGTAGAATATAGCTAATATATACTTAACTATATTGTAGAATATTAAAACCTAGCTAAATGGCACCAAAATTTTCAATTTAATTAACATACTGTAAAACCTAATGAAACCAGGTTGTAGCTCATTAAATTAGAGAAGTGAAAGGTCAATACCAGCATCGAGGAAGAGTTTGGAGTAGTTAAAACAAGGTCAATACTAGTGTCTGTGAAGAGTTTGGAGGAGTGAAAACAAGGTCAATATCAGTGCCGAGAAAGAGTTTGGAGGAGTGAAAACAAGGTCAATACCAGTGTCGAGGATGAGGATGAGGGCACTCAGGGAAAATTGACAACCAAGTGTTAGGGTTAAAGATGGCAGATCTAACAATTAAATGCAGATTTAATAAACAAAACAGAGAAACTAAAACATGCACAAAATAAATCATAACATAGAATTTAACGTGGTTCACCCAATCTGGGCTACATCCACCAAACCACAACCATCCAATACTTTTATTATCTAGTAAAAAAACCTATTACAATCTTGCGAATAATCACATTTTTCATCATACAGTAATACCCATCCGAACCCCTTTTTACCAAGCTTAGAAGCTTCCAGATTTTAGGGTTCTACAAAATCGGATTTTTCTTTTTTCATTGATTTTTCCCTTTTTCGATGATCACGCGAAAAAGTAGGAGGAAAATTTTTCTCGGGGCCTGCCACCCCTGAACCCCCGCTTTTCAGGGGCTGCCGCGCCCGGACCCCGACAAGGATAGGGGCAAGGATGTACAGTATACCATGGGCTATATAGTATAGCATGATTAGTCGCCACATACCAACAATCTCCCACTTGAAGACTGATCAGGCTCCATACCAACACAATCTCCCACTTGGAGACTGATCCTGGACAACACTGCTGCAATTACAACTCCCACTGGAAATAAGTACCTTGGACCTTGCTTCTCTGTTATACTTGAATTCAACCTTGAAGGCCAACCAAAGATGAAGAGGAGCTCAGCTTATCCCTTGGCACCGCCTTCGTAAACATATCTGCTAGATTTACATCTATATGTATCTTGTCCAACTTGACCTGTCCATCCTCCAACACTGACCAAATGAAATGATATCTGAACTGTATGTGTTTTGTTTTAGAATGCAAGGCAGAATTCTTTGCAAGATGTATAGCACTCTGACTATCTATAAACAAGTAATTTCCATCTTGTTGTTTTCCCAACTCCATGAAAAGTTGCAGCCATATCATCTCCTTTGTCGCCTCTGTTGCAACAACATACTCTGCCTCTGTGATGGATAAAGTAACCACCTTCTGCAAGTGAGAAATCCAACTCACTGCTGTCCCACCAACTATAAATACATAACCTGTGGTACTCCACCTGGTATCTATATCCCCTGCTAAATCTGAGTCAACATAGCCTTTTAAATCAGCATTAGATCCCCCAAAACATAAACAATTATTGGATGTACCTCTCAAATACCTGAGAATCCATTTTACTACATTTCAATGCTCAACTCCGGGATGACTCAAATACCTACTAACAACTCGTACAACATGTGCAATATCTGGTCTAGTGCATACCATGGCATACATTAAACTACCTACAGCTGAAGCATATGGTACCTTGGACATTTTTTCTTCCTCCTCATGTGTCTTTGGACACATATCCTTAGTCAATTTAACATGACTAGGCAAAGGTGTGCTGACAGCTTTTGCATTCTCCATATGAAATCTCTGCAACACCTTTTCAACATAATTAGCCTGAGATAAAAACAATTTTCTGTTTTTCCTATCTCTACAAATTTTCATACCAAGGATTTGTTTTGCTTCCCCCAAATCCTTCATAGAAAAAGACTTTGCTAACTGTTGTTTCAACTCTCTTATGTGGTCCATGTTAGACCCAGATACAAGCATATCATCAACATATAAACACAAAATAATGTAGCTATCATTATCCAACCTCTTGAAATAAACACAATGGTCATAATTACACTAACTGTAGCCTTGCTCAACCATAAAACTATCAAATTTCAAGTACCACCGAGGTGCTTGCTTCAAGCCATATAAACTTTTCTTCAATCTGCACACTAGTTTCTCCTTACCTTTGACCTCAAATCCTTGTGGTTGTTCCATATATATTTCCTCTTCCAAATCACCATGGAGAAAGGTTGTTTTAACATCAAGCTGTTCTAAGTGCAAATCTTCAACAACCACAATACTTAAAACAATACGAATAGAAGTCATTTTAACAAGAGGAGAAAAAATCTCATCAAAATCAATACCCTTTTGCTGCGCAAATCCCTTTACAACTAATCTGGCTTTAAATCTTTTCTTACCTCCATCCTCCTATTTTAGCCTGTAAATACATTTGTTTGGTAAAGCCTTTTTACTTACAGGCAACTTGCATAAATCCCAAGTCTGATTTTCCAGCAAGGAGTCCATTTCTTCTTTCATTCCATGCTCCCACTAAACCTTGGTATCTACCTGCATAGCTTCATCATAATATTCTGGTTCACCAACATCAGTTAACAGAATAGTATACAAAGAGGTAGAGAATCTTTCTGGAGGTCTACTTAACCTTGAAGATCGTCTAATAGGATTTTGTGGTATTTGTTGTTGTTATTGTTGCCCAACATGAGGAACCACTAAAACACCATTGTTGGGAATATCATCCAACACTACATAATCTTTTTCTTTCTTCTCATACTGAAGCAACAGATCTTTGTACAACACTTTCTCATTGAATATGACATCCCTGCTTCTCACAATTTTTTGATTTTCAAAATCCCAAAGCCTATAATCAAATTCATCAATGCCATATCCAACAAATACACATTTCTTTGATTTTGCATCAAGCTTGGTTCTATTTTCTAAATCTACATGTGCAAATGCTTCACAACCGAAGGTTGTGAGAAAATAATAACTCACATTCTTACCTTTCCATGCTTCCTCTAGAATACCACAACCCAAAGGATTAGAGGGACCTCTATTAATTAAATAAACAGCAGTGTTTATAGTCTTTGCCCACATTTTTAAAGGCAGCCCAGCATGCAATCTCATAGTCCGTGCATGCTCCATTATTGTCCTATTCATGCGCTCAGCCACTCCATTTTCTTGTGGAGTCCTTAGAACTATTTTCTACCTACGAATACCATTAGAGGAACAATAATCTTCAAACTCTTTACTGCAATACTCACCACCATTATCAGATTTGAGATATTTTATCTTTTTACCCGTCTCATTCTCAACCAAGCTTCTCTATTTTTTGAAAGTTTCAAATATTTCAGATTTCTACCTAAGGAAATAAATCCATACCTTTCTAGTTGCATCATCAATAAATGTAACATAATACAAAGAGCCACCAAGAGAAGATACCTGAGCTGATCCCCATAAATCCGTATGCACAAGCTCCAATTTCTCATCTTTCTTTTGCTTCCCATCCTTGAGAAAACTTACTCTTTTTTGTTTTCCATACACAAGACTTTCACAGAAATCCATATGAACACATTTTAGACTAGGTAAAACATTATTTGAATGAAGTAATTTCATACCTTTTGCACTCATATGCCCAAGTCTATTATGCCAAAGTGTTGATTCAGAGTCCACAACAACTGTATGATCTTTTACCTGCTGAACTGCAGCAACTGTTCCTAAACATTGACCTTTTTCTATAACAATTAAAGTAGAAGGAACAATATGATGTGTACAAAGATATAAGGTTCCTAATTTCACACCTTATGCTACCACTAAGGCACCCTTTGTGACCCTCCAGTTTTAATCACTAAAAGAAACAACACAACCTTCATCATCTAGTTGCCCTGCTGAAATTAAATTTCTGCTTAACTTTGAAACATGCCTTACCTCACGTAGTAGCGAATGATTCCCATTCTACAACTTAATCTTGATTCTTCCCTTTCCAACAATCTGACAGGGTTTGCTATCTCCTAAATAAACCAGCCCAAAATCCTCTTGGATATAATCAAGAAAATAACTTCTATGGGGGGTAGCATGAAATGAAGCCACTGAATCTAACACCCAAGAATCATCAGCATTATCAAGGGAAAGAATCAAAGCATCCTCATCAGATTTATTACTTACCATATTTGCCTCTTTACTTCCTTCCTTTCTGTCTCCTTCTTTATTTTTTTGATTCCAACAATCTTTCTTCAGATGACCTGGCTTACCACAGTACCAGCAATCCCTCTTGTCTCTAGATTGAGACTTTTTGTCCTTTGATTTTCCTTGTGACTTCCCACGATTTCCATAATTGTTTCCTCTCTCCTTTGTTCTGCCCCTAATTTCTGCATTCGAAACACTGGCTGATGTGGATGTTCCACTAGAGCTTTTCCTACAGATTTTCTCACTCAAAATAACACCAACAACATCATCAAATTTCAATGTATTCAAACCAGAAACATAATTGCTAACAGCCATTACCAAGCTATTCCAGCTTTCAGGCAAAGAACACAAAATCAAAAGAGCCCTAACTTCTTCATCAAAGTTACTTTTACAGAAGTTAATTGACTGGTGACCGTATTAAATTCATTTAAATGATCAGTAACTGACCCACCTTCTACCATTTTCATATTAAATAAACGCTTCATAAGAAATACCTTATTCGAAGTGGAAGGCTTTTCATATAACTTTTCTAGGGTTTCCATCAACTCTTGAGTTGTCTTTGCTTTTGTAATATTGAACGCCATTGTTTGTGCTAGGCACAAACAAATACTGCCAAGAGCCTTTCTATCCAAGATCTCCCAGTCCTCATCTGACATTACTGCAGGTTTCTTGGTTTTCCCTTCCAATGGCCACCATAAATCCTTCTGATAGAGATAGTCCTCCATCTACATCTTCCATAACTGATAGTTCTACCCATTAAACTTCTCAACCTTCTTACCCTCATCTGCCATTGCTCCCACTCAACCATGAGATCTTTCCTACAGACAATAATCGAAACACAACCCGCTCTGATACCACTTGTTAGGGTTAGAGATGGCAGATCTAACAATTAAATGCATATTTAATAAACAAAATAGAGAAACTAAAATATGCACAGAATAAATCATAACACAGAATTTAACTTGGTTCACCCAATCTAGGCTACATCCACCAAACCGCAGCTATCCAATACTTTTATTATCCAGTAAAAAAACCTATTACAATCTTGCGAATAATCGCGTTTTTCATCATACAGTAATACCCATCCAAACCCCTTTTTACCAAGCTTAGAAGCTTCCAGATTTTTGGGTTCTACAAAATCAGATTTTTCTTTTTTCATTGATTTTTCCCTTTTTCGGTGATCACACGAAAAAATAGGAAGAAAATTTTTCTCAGGGGCTGCTGCCCCTAAACCCCCGCCCGGGGCCCAGCCCAGCCCTGGACCCCAGCAATGATAGGGGAAAGGGTGTATAGTATACCATGGGCTATACAGTATAGCATGATCAGTCGCCACATACCAACACCAAGGGGCAATGAGTACGATAAGTTTGGCACCCCCATTCTCGTAAAATGGTATAAGATAAGAAAAAAAAATATGGCTTAGTCTTCCACATTTTTATTGACCAACCTCAGGTCTTGGCAAAAATCCCATATTCTACCCACATCTTGGTTGAGGTCTAGGATTTCATCACACATAGCCTTCATCACATGAGTCTAAAGCAATTGTAGACTTAGCCCAAGTATATGCTTGGCTAAAGTAGATCTAATGAATGGAAATAGAGGCATACAATTCTTCTTTAATATCTCCACCAAAAACATATACAAAGTGTTGGTTGTTTTTACGGTAAGTAGGTTGATCTTCTAATCTGCTTATGGAATTTCCAATTCCAATAAAGGGCAGCTCGAAGGACCTAGACCAACTGACGAGGATTTTAAAGACCTCCTACACTTTGGGCTCTGCAAGACCTGGGAGGGTGATCCCTTAATGTGTTTACAACCTATGCACCATCATCATAAACAACATTAACAACAACAAATAATCTCATTTAATAGCTTAACATAATAGGATAATACTGAATAGAATTGGTTGTTTATCAATAATATCAACTATTTGGAGCATGCCATAATTACAACATTTCACAGTAAAGATAGTCATTGATTTGAAATTTGTAGCAAGCTTTAGGTAAAGGAAAAAAAATACTGAACCATATGAATAAGTACAACTTAGATCAGTGCCATATATCCATTGGAGGAGTCAAATTTATAAGCATCTAAGGGTTTATGAAAGATTTAACACATAACATATAAGATCCTTGATAACATTTCTTTACAATCTCATCAATATGTATTCTAACACAATACTACTTATCAAATCATTATACAAAACATATCCACCTACAATCCCATTCAAACATTTTAATTAATTCCTTGAATTAAAAATAAAACAAGAATCATACACACCACAACAGTGAGATGAACGAAACAACCCTTGATCGTTTTATTCAAAATTCAGATATGCTTGTACAATGGAGAGACATGAGTTCAAATTAATCATATCAATTCAAATGCCAGTAGTGTCATAAAACATCAAATCCCCATGAATTCAAAACTTACTACAAAATGACTCAAAACCTAAATTGCATTTTCCCTAAAACCATCAGACTTTACAATTTTCTCTATAACTTCATCTAGAATCGACCAAAAATATCTAACTTGCTAACCCGTACTTCTAGCCTTGAAATCCTTCTTATAGAAAAAGAAGGAGAAAACAAGCACTGGGCTAGAAAGCAAACGTGTCACTAGCCAATTGGACCGCCTTATGATATTCCAAAAATTAATAGCCCAAAAGATCCCACCCAAGGCGTAAGATAAACACTAGGGTTTTACATGAAGACAAAGGTAAAACCCCAACCTTAGGCTTTTCCCAAACACCATAGATGACCAAATACATAAGACAAGATAAAAATGGAATACAAAGAGAAAAATTTTGAAGTTCCATTACAAGGAAAGGTCTCCTCCCTTCTTGGTAGTGGTAACCTCCTCCACACACAACCCTTAAAAATTATGAATAGAGGAATATAATCTTTGAAGAACTCAAAGTTGATTCTCTCCTACCTAATGCAATTAGTCATTTTATCCTTACAAAAATTTACAATGATTACTAGAGGTACATAGACCAATTATTCATAATAGAAGAATTTGATCATACTTTTCCAATGATGGCATTATGAGAAAACATTAGGTTAAATGAATAATTCCTAGCTAATTTCTTTAAATCATGTCCAACCGTATAAGAGAAGACTATTGCTATGTGTATTTGGATACCATGGAGAAAGGCTTTTTGGGCTCTTTCATCAATCATCCTACCTTACAACATACCAAAAGTCTCCTAGCAATTAGACATAGGAAGATTTAAGATGACTTAAAAAAAATTTATTGCCAAAGCATAAACTTATGATGACTTAACCAGGCCTAGTACACACTCCCTCCCCATTAACCACTTAGACATATGAAAATTAAATGTAAATTTGCTGCTATTTTTAGTCATTTAGGTATCCAATAAACCACTTGGTGGTGTTTCCCTTCAAGTTTATTTACTTGAATGAAGAGAAAAATTCATTTGATTACAATTAGAGAATACATTTGAGGCCTTGGTTGTGTAACTGGTGGACCATAGTCACATTTAAAACTTGTTACAAATTTTGGGAGTTAAAACGTTAAGTATATTTGATTTGTGATGGACACATTTGGACGGTAGTAACAATAAATTGCAATCTATCAAGACTTGATTACCTTATAACTTGTGAAACTCTAGTGATGAAATGATAGATTAATCATAATGTCACCTTAGGATCACATCACCATGAAATAACTTCATCCAACATCCTTATGAGTGCAGGTACCACCAAATAGGTGTATTTCAGATCTATCTTCCTCGAGCGAGGGAAATTAATGAAGAGAAGAGGAAAGTGAGACATGTAGTATGTCTAAAAGAGGGAGATCAACTAGAGGTCAAAAGATTACAAGAAAATTTTGTAAACACATAGAATTTTTTCTTGCTGAAGGGGGGTTATGTTCTTATGATGATGAGAGCATAGGCGATGTTGAGGTTCCCTTGAGGTACAAACATCTACGAAAATAATGGGTACCCAAGGAACTTTCTCCAATAAACACTAATTTTTGTGTCAACGAGAGGATATATCACATAGCACCATTGTAATTACATGGTTTGGGCCTATTTTGCATGGACGACGTAAAGGTCTATTATGAAAAGTTACTAAATTGATGGAGTATGTCGGACCCTATTACAGTTATAGAGATTGGATGCAACTGGTTTGATATACACGAAGTATGCATAGGTATGCACTATCAACAAATTATATACACCTAAAAGATAAGGATCAAAATAAAGGAGTGGCTATGTACATTAACGAAAGGCCAAAAGCATCAGGGAATATTGCAGGGTTTATAAATAGTACATGACTTGGGTCAACAAATAAGCAACCCAATTGCATATTCGAGGCGCGTGAGGGAAACTGTGTATTCATATGTACGATAAAATCAATAACTGCAGGGGAAGAGTTGCTAATCAATTACAATTTGAACCGCTTAGTTACAAACATAGTTACTATGGGGGTGGTACGTACTATGTACCTTTTTACCCAACCTCCAATTAATGACTCCAATATACCATTTTATTCTTATGTTTTTTTTCGTAAGTCTATTGGTTTCATTTCGGTAATGCTTTTTTATATTTAATTTTTGTCATAGCGGGACATTGATCGTACGGAGAAGGCTTTGACCCAGAGCACAAATTGTGATGTATCTTCAGGTGCTTCTACATGACAGGTTTACTTCATTGTAATTTTACAAGTTAGATACGAGCAAAAAAAATTATTATTATGTTGTTTTCATAAGTTTATTAGGTTAATTTCGATAATTGTTTTTAATATTCTTATTGTAGTCGACTGATCGGGGAAAGGCACCAGTAGTAGACGAGAGCATCCATAGGGAGGTGCAGTCAATATTATGTGATGATGACATCACTTATTCAACAAACCCTCTCAATATGATAAGGAAGACCCAAAAAAAATGCAATGAAGAAATCCTTAAGTTGTTATTCATAGTGCCTCAAACAGATGAGATAAGAGGGTGAAAATATTGAATGAGAGATCACAAAACTTGCAAGTAAGTTGTCATGAGGTCTTTAATTATAACATAAGTTCATTCATGGTTTTATATTTTGTACTCTTTTATCTCATGAACTAAAATATGTGTTGTTTTTATAGATTTTTTTGCATCCTCATGATGCTCCTGGCCATGATCAGGGTACTGCAAGTGCTGCCTGAGGAGTAGGGGTTGGTACAAGTGTCCATCCTAATCTTCTTGTGCATACATCACATCATCTGACCCCATCATCGATGCCTCTATTGTTGTTTGAAATGTCAGCAAAACATACCATGTAGGCATCCGTTAGTGCACCCTCTAGCAATGAACACATGCTAGAACATGCATTAGGACATGTACTTAGAGATGTAGAGGCCACTAGTACTGGTGATATTTTAGCAGTATTTCCTAGATCTTCCCATATTAATAGTACGAAAACATGGCCAGTCACATTTGTGGTGACCGAGGATTTCATTCACATAAAGATAGAGAAGGTCCTAGGTACTTTAAAATGTTTTAATTATTATTATATATAATCCAATTGAAATGTACTTATTGATCGCTCTTTTTAGACTATTGATCCCATGATCATTTTATAGGAAATGATTTTTTTTATAAACATCTAAGTGATATTACATTGGAGCTCTTTGGGCCCACCATACGTACACGGTGGAATTCCCAAAATCAAGATTTAAAAGATGAGCTCATTAACCATTTAGTTGTGCTCTTCAGTGATAAAACATTCAACTCAACCAAAGTCCTTAAGAAAGCTGGTACCTATCTAAAGTATGTGAGGGACAAATATAGGTCACATTTAGAGAAGAAAAAAAGTACGAATGTCCCCCCATGATTCCGGAGAGGGAGTGGAAGGACCTAGTGTCCGATGGAAAGAAGGCTGAAAAGAAAAATGGGAAGACACCACCAGGCCAAGGAAGGTATGTGATACTATCAACAATGTAATTATATACTTATTACTCTTTCTTTTTACATAATCTAATGTATTTCAAACTTTTCATAGGCTACCTGACACATCGAAGGCAACAAAGGCAAGACTAGAAAAACACGAGCAACACAAACTTGGCTCAAGTGGTTATATGAAATTAGCTGCATGAATTGTAAGTATCAATAAATGATTTTTTTTTTTTGAAGCAAAGGGGTAAAAATTTTATTGAAACTCATAAAACAACATTACAAAGTAATCAAGAGACCAAGGTCCTTAGGAAAAACTAGACCACCAAGCAAAAAAAGACCAACAACACCATCAATCATTACCATCTCCCTCCCTCTCCTCAGCAAGAATTCTCTCAAGATCAAGATGAAGCGCCAGAGGAACCATTTCACACTCCTCAATTCTCCATCCCTCAACATGCTCTGACACCCATTTCGCCAAGCAATTTGCAGCCCTATTCCACTCCCTTGGAATATGAACGAAAGTCACCATCTCCATTAATGAACTAACCTACAAAATCTATTACACCACCCTAGCCAACTGCCAACTGACATCATCCACTTTTTGCTTAATAAGTAAATTGATCAAAACCTGGGAATTAGATTCACAAACAACCCTTCTCCATCCCAAATCATAAGCTTTCTCAAAAGCACAAAGAATTGCCAACCCTTCCATAAGGTTGACGGTATGAACACCCTCATAGACCGAAAAGAGGAAAACCACTGAACCCAAATAATCCCTTCCAATCCCCCCAATACTAGCCGGCCCCGGATTGCCTCTGAAGGAACTGTCAATATTGATTTTTAGAACCCCAATTGGGGGAAACTGCCAATATCCAGACCTTTGTACTCTCTGCTTTTGATGCCTACCACTCTTTACACATGCCGAGGTCAAGGATAGCCCCTGAATCCCCAGTCTCTCCGCCACTTCAACATCTCTTTTCCCCAAGGGGAATTCCAACTCACACTTAGCCCCCACCGTCTCCTGAACCATGCCCAAAGTTCTCTACCAAAGTTGTTGCACCAACTTCTTCTCTCCATGAAAGATTCACCGGTTCCGCTCCAACCAAATCTGCCATAATATGAAGATAGGTCCCACTAACCACACCACCTGTAAAAAGGAATCCATAGAGGGATGCCTACCCAACCTCTACCAAAACTCAATCAAGGAAGAATCATGAACATAGGGACTATTCCAAACCCCCCACCAGAAATGCCAAATTTGGAGGGAGAAAGGGCAACAAAAAAATAGATGAGCAGAGTCCTCCTCATTAGCCCCACACAAAACACAGACCAAGGGACCCTGGAAGCCACACTTCCAAATATTATCCCAGGTCAAACACTTATTCCAAGCCAACATCCACACAAAACAATTACATTTTGGCCAAGAAGACTTGTTCCAGATCTTCTTCCACCACTGAATTTCATCCCCATCCACCCTATGGGACAATACCTCTCGATAGACAGAAGCAACAGTATAATCCCATTTAGGATTGGGAGACTAGGCAAGCACATCATCATGCTGGAGAGAGCTGCAACGCCTACTGGAAAGGATACTATGTAGCTCAACACATTCTTCTGGCAAACCAACATCAGGCCATTCATCTGGAGACTTCCACCCGGCCACCTCCAACTGGCCACAAGAGGAAAATGACTTAAAGTCACTCACCCGTGTCCAACCAACCTCACAAAATCTCTAACAGAGATTTAACAAGTGAGGAAACTAAGAAATGATGGGGGGAAATCCATCCCACGAATCGGACCAGAATTGAACCTTGGTCCCCTTTTTACAAATCCAAAATAAGCCATCCTTAATAAGAGCAACCCCTTTCTTAAGCGTGCTCCAGATCACTGAGCCCTTCCCAAGAAGGGGGTAACGAGGTATTTACATCTGAGGGATTCCCAAAAAATACTTCTGAGAAAGAATCTTGGCCCAACTCTTATCGTGCTCCTTACACCACCTCCAATATAGTTTCGCAACCAAAGCCACACTAGTCAAAGCCATCTGCCACAAACCCAAGCCACCATATTGCTTTGGGCTGCACACAACCTCCCATCTAACCAAACTCCATTTGGAAGACTCCAAGCAACTAGCCCATAAAAATTGTCGTGTCACTAAATCTAAGTCCTTAACAAATCCCAAAGGGGCAGCCTATAGCATGCATCTATAAATGGACAAAGCCTGTACCATAGACTTGATAAGCTGAACACGACCAACAAAGGATAACCACCGATGGGTCCAGTGATTAACCTTTACCCTAAATTTATCTAAAATACTCTACCATGACTCCCGAGGCAATCTGCCCACCGAGATAGGGAAACCAAGATAGGTCAAAGGAAGTGTCCCGATCTGAAATCTCAAAGTTTGAACAATCCTCCACTGAATGGGGCACAGAGTGTTGAAGAAGAAAATAGAAGACTTATCCTCATTGATCAGTTGACCTAAGGAAACCAAGTAAACATCCAACACCCTACGTAAATTAGAAGCCTCTCACATTGTAGCCATACCCATTAGAGTAGTATCATCCACAAATTGTAGATGAGACTGCAGAGGTAAATTACCTCCCCACTGCCAACCCTGAATGCTACCCACCTCCATGTTCCTTCTAATCAACCTCCCCAAACCTTCAGCGAGGAGAATAAACAAGTAAGGAGAGAGAGGGTCCCCCTGACGAAGGCCCCTAGAAGCACCGAATAGCTTAGAATGATTCCCATTAATAAGCATAGAGAGAGACTGAGGTAACATAACTCATAACCCATTGAATCCACTCCTCCGCAAACCCAAAAGTAGCAAGGACCTGCCACAAGAAGGACCATTGAACTCTATCATAAGCCTTCGCCATATCCAATTTGATAAACATCACCTTTTCCTTGGAGCTGGCCATAGAATGAATGAATTTGGTTGCAATAACAATCCCATCCAGAATCTGTCTACCTGCTACAAAACCACTCTGTTCTTTAAAAATCAACTCCTCAAGACCCTTTTTCAACCTGTCAGCAATTACCTTAGAGATGATTTTATAAATGACATTGCAGAGAGAAATGGGCCGAAATTGGCTTAACCTATCTGCCCCCTCACACTTGGGAATAAGAGCAAGGAAAGTAGAATTTAAGGCCCTTAGCATCTGCTTTCTCCTTTGAGATTCTTGCACAACCTCTAGGAGATCCAAATTGATAATATCCCAAAAATTTTGAAAAAACTCAATCGAGAAGCCATCAGGACCTGGCGCCTTCCCCTTTTGCATCTGGAAAACAGTTCCTTCAAGTTCTTCCAGTGTGATATCATTCATAAGTTGTTGGTTCAACTCCATAGACATAAGATGAGGAATACAAGAAAGAACCTGAGCCTCCTCATGAGACCCCCCTTGCGAGTCCTCCCTAAAGAGAGAAGCAAAATACTGTCTCACCTCATTAGAAATTTCAGGGAAGGAAGACATATGTTCTCCCCCATCGTTCACAAGACTAGAGATAGAATTCCCATGCCTCCTTGCTTTCATCGAATTGAAGAAAAAGGACGTATTTTTATCCCCTTCCTGTAGCCAAACTATTTGAGCCTTCTGTTTCCAATATATCTCTTCCCTCAGCACCCATTCCTACAAGGTTCTCACAGCTTGCACTTCAGCCTGAAGAAGCTCAGGCATCACTCCAACCTCCCTTAAACTCCTTGTGATACTATCCAATTCTTCCTGAGCCACTCCCTTTTCATGGAAGACATTCCAAAAACACTGAGAGTTCCAACACTTAAGCTGATACTTAACATATTGAAGACACTTGGAAAACATATACATTGCCATCCCATAAGTAGGTCTACCACTCCACCATTCTACCACATAATCCTTCAGAGAAGGGTCACGCAACCACATGAGCTGGAACCTAAAAGAAGGCGTATGCAAAACACAAGTTGAATCAATGACAAGCTTGATAGGCCAGTGATCAGAACCTCTCCAATCCAAGATCTTGGAGCGGGAAGACCACATCCCCCCAACCTAGTAGCAGGACACCAGAAAGCGATCCAACCTTTCTGCGATGTAATAATCCCCAGCTCGACAGTTGTTCCAAGTAAACTGTCCATTACTAGGCTTGATATCAACAAGATTTAAAGAGTTGATGCTATCCTAAAGCAATAAAGCAGAGGGCTCCAGCCTCCTAGAACCACCCCGCTTCTCAACCAACTCGCAAATAGCATTGAAGTCTCTGGCCATAATCCATGGATGGAAAGGTGCCATAGAGCAGACTAACCTGATATGAGACCACAGAGCTTGCTTACCCCAAAAATCAGTAGGAGCATATATATTAGAAAAGAGAATAACCTCCCCCGTCTGAAAACTAGAAGCAATCATAGACATAGTGGATTTAGAAGACACCCACCAGAGAGGTCAAATTTTCTGAGGATTCCAAAAATAGGCCACACCCCCAGAAGATCCATGAGCACCAATACATTGACACTCACCACACCTCCATAGCCTAGGTGCCAAGTCAAGAATACTCTCAATAGATAGCTTAGTCTCTTGAAGAAAAAACACATTAGGACCATGTTTTCAAACTAAATCATGAACCACTTTTTGTTGAGGGCTATTGTTCAAGCCCCTTACGTTCAATGAAAGAACAATCATTTCAAGGGGCTTGAAAAGTGAGAATCTAGAGTCTTTACTGACCCTGACTCAACCAAGTTCTCGCCTGTCAATTTGATCTTTTCCACATCCTTCTTTCTACCTGGTTTAGCAAATTTCTCTACCCCACCTTTCTTAATATCTTTTTGCAAAATGCCCAATTTTGGAGGCTTAGGCTTCTTAGTAGAATCCAGATCTGCACTTCACCCAAGAGGAGAAGAATCCTCCCCCACTGTTGGAATAACGGAAAAAGAAACCAGAACCTCTAGGCCTTCTATCGGCATAGCAACATCTGTGAGCACACCATAATCACCTTGTGGTTCCATAGAAGAGTCAAGTGCAGGTCCCTTCTGAACAAACTCCTCAATCCCCTGCTCCAAGTTTACCAAACCTAGATTAACTTCCTAGTGACTAAGGTCGTCCAAAACCTCAAACCTTTTAAAAGTGCCCTCTTCTTGCCTTTCCTTGAAAGGTCTCTTTTGCCCCTTGTTCTTACTCCAGGCCTTGATAGGAACAAAACCATCAACATCTGCCTCCACAGAAGGACTGTTGCCCTTCCCCTTATCTGCCCTGGGAAGATCCCGAGAAGGCTATGAAGGTAGGGGAACCACCGACTTGTATCTTGGACACTTTCTAAGCAAGTGGTCATATTCACGACAGAGCCTGCAGCAGAAAGGAAGGGTCTCATAGTCCAATTGCTACACCCAAGAATAAGAACCCGCACACATATCTATTGGATCGGGCAGAGGCCTACTTAGGTCAATTTCAACACAAATTCTTGCAAAAGTCATTACCTTTTTACACAAGGTCTATGATGAAGCTCCAATTGGTTTTCCAAGTAGCGAGGCCAGCAAGAGCAACACATCCTCCCGACAACATTCCACTGGGAGGCGAGGTAAACGAACCCACACCGAGACACAATTTGGAAGCTCCCCAATAGGTTAAATCCTGCATGCCATGGCTTGATAAACAACCCCACCTTATTATGAAAATAAGGTCCTCCCTCAAATACCCTGTTAAGATCAACTATGTAGTTAAAATTAACCATGAAGTAATTGTTAGCTAACAACATTATCTCCATTTCTCCCACCGGCTCCCACGTTCTCTGAGCCCAAGTCTCCAAAAACTGTAGTGAGACCCTCATCCCCAAAAATTTGCAATATAAGGAATGATTTGAGTAGTAATCAATAACTTCAGCAATCATTTTAGGCAGAACAACAAATTTTGGTCTCACCTTGCATCGCTCTAGACAACCATTAACCTTTGTGATCCATGAACCAGACAATCCCACACTGTCCATCCCAAAATCCGTAGCAAATAAATTGTTATTATATGTCGACATCCCATCCTTTGGGGACATCGAGCAAATTGTTGCGTGAAAGCTCAAATCAGGAGTAACCCCAGAAGCCTCTCCCTTGGATAAAGCCATCAAACCCTATTCCAATGCATAAACCCATAAAAATAAATAATGGGCCGAAACCCCTACCACTTCCACCTCCCGAACTCTGTAATACCCACCACTCTAGCTCTCCCACACTCGAACCAGATAAGGGGAAGAGCAACAACACCGAAAGGAACCTCCTACAGCCTCTGTTCCACCCTTACCCACAAGGGAACTCACACTAAACAACCACAGATCTGCGAGCTCGCCCAAAGCCAAACACCCATGCACGAGGAGACACACCCCAAAACACACCAGCAGGCACAAGAAGCAGGAGATCGCGCTAGCCAACCTCCCCAAACAACAAGGCACACCAGAGAATAGACGCCCACCCCTAGAAACACCCTCAATAAATGAAATATTGTACCCAAATAATAAATTGAATTTTTTTTGGTTTTATCACACCATAGAAGTAAAATTCATGATCTTATGCAAAAATGTAGGGCTCTGAATTCAACAGAGTTCCCATAGAATATGACTTGAAGATTTCCTTCCAGCAAGGCTATGGAGCCATGGCTAAGTGCCTAAGAGTCTTGACTGGGAAAACACAATCTTCCACTGCATCCGACACACAGGTAAATAAACTCAATAAAGTTTATTTGAAATTGAATATTTGTGCAATCTATTCAATATTAATTTCCACCATAAAGTAATTACATGCCTATTTTTTTTAAACATTGAAGCAATGATAATACTGCACATGACATTGGAATGCAACCTGGTGAGGGTGGAGCACAACCTGCAGATGAAGGTCATGTTGTGCATCCCAGTACTTTAGAGCATGTAGAGCATGATCAACATGTTGAGCATGATTAGGCTAGTGAAGATCAAGAACATGATGTGGCCCCATCAGGTAAAGATGACCACTCTAAAGTTCTTTTAAACATATTTAATTGCAATTGGTGTATTAATTAATGTAACCTTTCATGTCTCAACTTTAGAGCATGTAGACTATGATCAACATGTTGAGCATGATCAGGCTAGAGAAGATTAGGAACATGATGTGGCCTCATCAGGTAAAGAGGACCAATCTCTTGTTCTTTTAAACATATTTAATTTCAATTGGTGTATTAATTAATGTAACCTTTCGTGTTTCAATTACAGATTAGGATTTAGAGGGTTTTCAACATGTTGAGCATGAGTCTATAACAGAAGTTCAGGAACATGATGTTGACCCATCAGGTAAAGAGAACCACTCTAATGTTCTTTTAATTAATGAAATACTTGTAACAATAATAATAAAACATATTAGTTTAATATTTCTTTGTTATTGCAGTAGACCCCCCATTGCAGCGGCGTCCACATCGTGAGCAGACGACTAGACATACATTAAGATCACGAGCAAAGGGTAGAAAAACTAAAGGGGGGACAGATGATTTAGAAAATGATACTCCACTTCACATTTTTTTAGCTTTAAAAAAGAAACAAAAAAGAAGTGATTGTAATCATATCATGACAACCATATTTTTGATAATATGTAAAAACTAAAAGAATGAATATTATATGTTAATGAATGAATGTGAATATGTTAATTAATGAATGTTATATGTTAATGAATGAATGCTATATGTTATTAATGGATGAATGAATGAATGTTATATGTTATTAATGGATGAATGAATTATTAATGTTATATGATTGGGTATGGGGAATTGAGAGTGATGTGAGGGGGGGAGGGGCCAAATGAGCTTCCACCATCATGTGGTTGGCCCTGTTAAGTAGAGAATATTAAACTATTCTCAAAACAAAGAGAAGCTCAATAAGGTAATTTACTTTTCAATATAAGAAATGCATCGTTTGAAGCATCAAACCAATATGCAAAGATGAAAGAAAGTGCTAACTTTTCACTATGGTGGCAGAAAAATGATTCTTTATGCCCTGAATCCATGCTCTGCATCATAATTTGAAGTTGTTTGCATTCCAATGTTCTGAGTTTAGTTTGTTTCTATGGATTTGTATGAATACCACATTGTGTTGTTTGTGGATTTGGTTTCAAAGCTTTGTTTCTTTTGTTTTTAGTGGTGACATAACTCAAAAATTTGACTTTTGTGCATAACAGGTTAGTGGAAAAATTGATAGCTCTGAAGGGTTTAGAGGCTTGATTGAGATGAATACATAGATATTTGGATCTTGTTGTTGATGGGAGGCTTCCACTTAACCATAAAATTTTGTACCATCTACAGGTATACAAAATTTTCTCTACTTACATTCATTTTTTATCATAAATGTTGTAAATGATATTAATGCTTCAAACTTAAGATTCGTTTCATTGTTATAATGATCAAAATGTTATACTTTGGTATACATTCAAGCATTCTCTTGCCCCCTACCCTTTTCTCTCTCCCCCCTCCTTTTAAGAATTTTCTTTGTCATAAAAGATTCACATTTCTGTCTCATTTACACAAATTTATCTAAAGCACTAGGAGTGAATAAAGATATGCAAAAGATGATGGATTATGTCTAAACAAAAAATTTCCATCTTATAGCTAATTAAATCCTTAATATTTGAATATTTTAGAGCTCGAATAATGCTTGTATATGCATGTGTAGAAATAAGGGATCCTATGTGAGGATTGAAATTTAAAATGTCACTTTGGTATTTTTCCTTAGGCAGTGAAATGATATTTTGAGTAATACAAACCTACACACACATTGATATTTTTCGGCATTGCATTAAGGAATTTTTTTTCTCTTATACCTACCCTCGACTAGACATGAAGGTATATAATATTGGTTTCTAGGTTTTTTTTGTAAGTAGTTAATTTCATAGAGGAAGACTAAAATATTCTTAATGTCCTGTCAGGTGTGAAAGCATATGAATCACTTGATGAAGGCACCATTTTGTATTCATCCAAAAAATGGTTTGTTCTTTTTTTTATGTTTCTTGCATGTGTTCTTTTTAGGCTCTAAAGATGTAGCTTGACTCTTTCCTTTGCACTTTTCATCTATTTTGATGATTACAGTAGATTTTCCTCATAATTTTTGATGTAGATTTGTTTGTAACCTTATTTTCTACCAATTAATTTGCAAACCAGTCACATATTAAGGACCATTTCACTAACTTTTAGTCATCCATTACTTCATATGTTGTAGGTTGTGTCTGTGTGCCAATAAATCCTAATGATTGTGAGAACTTTAATCCTACAAGTGTACCCAATCTTTCTCAAGTAAAAGTCTTACCTTATTTTATAGTACTTTAAATGGTTAATTGAAGGTGCTTCTTTAGATCTAAGATAGTTGAACCCTGGATTAAAATATGGTATTAGATGGGCAGTATAATGATAAAACTAAGGTCTATTGAACACAAATTACGAACATAATTTACTGGACTATGAATAGTGTTACAATTATAATTATTTCACCTTTACCTACCTCTGCATTAATGAAAAAGATAGTAGATATTGGAAGTTCATTACATGTCTCATGTATGTGTTAGTATTTTAATTTTGTTTAAGTTGTTCAAGAGCTTGATTAGGTCAAGAATATGTTCTACAAGCACTATTCTCTTGACATTGGTCAACATTTTCCCTACACATTTTCTCTTCAATCCAGACGTTTCTTAACTCCTTCCCTTGTCAACCCTTGGGTTTTTTCAAGTGTAATGCTTTTTCTATGCATCTTGAAGTCTGTATGTATGATCAATCATCTCTTATGAAGCATGGATAACCTTTCATGGAATTGTTGTTGTAATTAGACAATTGTGATTGTGAGAATAATCATTTAATTTATATGGAAGTAAGTATTTTTCATATTATTTGACTTTGTATTGTAAACTTGTCTTTGCAGGATTCTCTAGGGGGAACAACAGAACTGTGATGATAGGTAGAAATGTACAACACCATAAATCATCTGGCATTATCAGTATATTGCTTATAGAATACTCTGTGCAAGTAAAATGGAATGTGCAATGACAATTAGTCTCGAATTCAAATATGAATATAAGTACATTATACACAAGAAGATGGTATCTATTCTATGATTTAAAGAACCCAAAAATAAGAAAATTAATAGGTTCCATTTGTTTATTTTCTCTTAGACACTTGTTTAATTGGTGAGACCCTCAGAATGTCTTGCTGATAACCAGCAGTGTTCAAAACTCTTGAAGAGGTCATATCGGTGTGACATTGGATCTGTCTTGCTGATGGAAGTCATCAGCAAGACATGGACTATTGGAGTGAGTTTTCTATCCTGTGTCGATGATTGATCTCTCGACGATGGGTTGGCTTCAATGGTCATCACTAAGAGTCTCTGCAATGACATGGTGTAGGTCTATTTAAAACTCCTGAAGAGGTCAGATCGGTGTGACATTGGATCTATCTTGCCGACATAAGTCATCAGCAAGACATGGACTATCAGAGTGAGTTTTCTATCCTATGCCAATGATTGATCTCTCACTGATGGGTTGGCTTTGGTGGTCATCGCCAAGAGTCTCTGCGATGACATTATGTAGGTCTATTTAAAACTCCTGAAGAGGTAAGATCAGTGTGACATTGGATCTTTCTTGCCGATGGAAGTCATTGGCAAGACATGAACTATCAGAGTGAGTTTTCTATCCTATGTGATGATTGATCTCTCACCAATGGGTTGGCTTCGGTGGTCATTGCCAAGAGTCTCCGCGATGGTACATTTCAATGAATATTTAAAAAAAAAAATTGCATTGTTTCGTCGCACTTTCGACGAAGGCCACCAAAAAATCACTGAAAAGGTCCAACAAAGTTGCTATAGCTGCGACGAAGGATTTTTTGTAACTCCTTTCCCATTTTGTCGAAATGGCGATGAACTTCTAGTGTTGTTTCGACGCTTCAGAAGAACCATTGCAATTGCATTTTGGTTGTAATTCGTCGATGGATACATGAAGTTTTCGTCGATATTCTGACGAACATCTGAGTTATTTTATGATGACGACGACCAACGAATCTGAGCTGTTATTTTGAAATTTAATTTGTTGTCAGAATTTTGACGAAAAAATAGTGACGAATTATTTTCATCAATTCATTGATTGTCCGACAAATTTTTGTTGAACGACTAACGAATGTTTGTCAGAAAATGGAGTCAAATTCAGTACTGACACAACTTTTTTTGTATGTATCAAAATTCAACTATTATGTTTTTGTTGGATCAAGGACTTCAATATCTGGTGCACTCATATTTTTCAAATTTTTTTCTGATAATCTTCTATTTTTCCACGTGCAGAACAAAGAGCTTGATTTTAAGTGAAAAACCTACTTTCACAAGAAATAAAAAATAAATATAATAATCAAATTTAATTTAATTAAAATTATACTTTTTGGAAGCTTATAATAAGGAATACATACTTACAAAAAATAAATTTAAAATGAATTCATTTGATCCCCCAAAAGGTAAATCAAAAGTGGTTTTTATCAACATTTTGATAGGTGTAAAGGAGACTTTGTTATAGGTATGGTTTAAAACTAGAAGGGTTCTATCCAAGGGGGCTTGGTCTAAGGTGGTTTGATCAAACCCTCTTCAATTGGAATCCTTTAAATAAAACTTTTCAAGGCTTAAATCATTATATTTTCTAAAAATATGTGATTTCAGTAAAAAATAGGATCTCCCACAAAGTGTAAATCACTATTGTGGTAGCACCCCAATGCTATAAAAATGAGTTAAAATGGATTAATGGAATATGCTGGTGAGATATTTGTACCTATGCTCTGTCAAATTCTACTATTCCATCTTTGATATCAATTGCATATTGATTGTCTACGTTTTTAGCGCCAACAACCAAAGCACCTATTGTTCCAATTAGATACTAATTTGTGGCTGCTAGTAGTTGGCAGATAGTTGTATCTGGAATGAAGTAGTATTTTGTAGAAAAATGAGGCATTGTTTCAACTGTGCATGTGTCTATCAATATCAGTATGCAATCATAGTCCCCTCTATCATAATCTATTCTAGGTACAATTTGGAAGCCTGATATTGAAACTCCCAATCCTGGAACTATTTTGTGCTCATGTTCTTGCACAAGGTATCCACTGATATTCAGTGTAATTGTCATTTATGCTTTACGATCTGTGAGATCTCCACACAGTACTTCACGCGTTCTATTGAATTTGTCTAATGTTGCTCTGTAGACAACAAGGATGTCACCTTGGAATGTGTCACCAAATTTTTTTGCATTCAACTCTTCAATTGATATGGTCTTTTTTATTTTTGTTCTACAAACAACAAGAGAAATGTAAATCTTATATTTGGACAATGTGAAAATGCATGCCATAGGAAAATAGGATAAGTTGTTTACTGTTTGCTTGTGTCTTCCTCCATGTCTTGTACACTCTGTTGTGGTCTTTTTGTTTGATCCATGATTTTCCTATAAGGTAGCGATTTAGTATTGTTGAATTCATTGGAAAATGTATTAGTGATATATGCTTATGTATGCTATAATGTTGAACTGATTCAATGGGCAAGGTGGAATTTTAGGAAAATAGGAAAGTGGTCAATCCAATATGCCTCTAATCTATAAATATTGCATACACTTGTGAATGAATTTGACCAAATATGGTCAATGAGCGGCTTGTGTAGACTATGCGATTTGTTTTAAAAAAATGAATTTTGTTAGTTTGTATGAAATTTTGGAGTATGTTCTTTGGTTTTGTTTTCTGAACACATGTCAATATTAAAGTCGCCCACAATGTACAATATGTTTTTTGTATCTGTGTATACAATTACAGATTGAAGAATTGTGATTATTTTTTGAATGGGAGTATTAGGCCTTGCATAAATATTACAGATATTAAGCTCATCAATGCATCGTAGTATTGTGACTGTGATGGCTTCAATATTTTTTAGAGTTGTGTTCTTTTTCTTTTGATACAAAAAAATGTTTTTTGGTAAACGTTGTTATGCCATGTATCATACTCATACCAAAGGTAATAAAATATTGTGATAATATATTAGGTTTTAAGATACGCATGTGTACTTCTTGTAAACACAAAATGTCAGATTGCATTGTGTCATAGTCATTGACAATGTCATCATGTGCATGTGGACTTAATAAATGAGTGTTTAGTGTGCATAAAAAAAATTGCAGTGTATCGTGTGGATGATGTAGTTTGAATATTGAGTTGCCATTATGCAGTTGACTGCAGGTGATGCATTTCTATGTGTATCTTTCCCTTAACTTTAATATTTTTTGTGGTTAAAGGTTTTAGCATAAATATTGAGTCTATTGTCTTTGTTCATGATAGTGTTGTGTAAGTTAAGCCATGTTGTCTTATTCTTGTTGGGTCAAAAGAAAAATCTTGTATTGTTATTCCTTTTGATTGATGGATGGTTCGTGCACATGCTAGTTGTATTGGGAATAGTTTTCTAATTGTAATTTTCTTGTTTGCTGATTTTTTTGTATGGCTAGATAGCAATGCGCAATATAGGAACCCATTTATTGTCAATGAGATCAGTGTAGTATTGTGCTAGTTTTGTTCATTGTTGTTGTCCAATTGTTGGATTGGTAAATTTGAGCCAAAAAACATCAATGTCATTTTTTTTGTATATGCTTTAAATATTCCATCAGATCCGTTGACTAGGCCATCTTGTGTATTATAGTTTCCTACACAGATTTCAACAAGGATATCCTATTTCAAGTATATTTGAGGTGGAAGAGTGGGTGAATGGCTATAAATATGTATTACATTATAGTTTTCCTCATGTTCATCTATTGCATCTAGCACTATCATTTGACTAGAAATGGCCAATAACATTCTATGGTTGTGTGCATCCACATCAGATTTCCTATAGAACAAGTATGGAAGTGTTGGATCTAAAGGTGTAGGATGGAAGCAAAGCTGGTTAAGATAGTCTATGCCATCATTTTTTTGTAAGCCTATTTGTATTTTGTTAAGGATTGCAATTAACTTTTTATCCTTTTGTCTCATAGTTGTGACCAATGAGTAGCATTTTACATTGTCTTTCCAAAAATTGTAAGGCATCAATTCAGTTACAGTGGGTTTATTCTCAAATACAATGGAGTCAAGGACAGGTTGTGCTTGGTAGAGATCACCATAGAAAATTGTATCAAGGTTTCCAAAGTACATTGTAGGCATTTGAATTGTCTCATAGTCGTCTATCAATGTAGTGTAAAAATGTTGAGCCTACTAGTGAGATTTCATCTATAAGGAGCAAATGCAATTGATTGTAGTGCTTGGACATATTGTCCAATGCTTTAGACGCTAAGGGTAGAAAATTTGATGTATGAAATGGTATGTGAAATGTTGAATGTAATTTGACTCCACCTATGTTGTAAGTTGCTTTACCTGTATACAAAGTTAATAAGCCTTTTGGTTTTTCTAGATTGTTGTAAATAGACTTGCTATAAATGTGAATTAGAGCTTGGTCTATAGCTTTTGCTATGAAATTATTTCCAGTTCTAGCTCCTCCAGTCAAGAACAAATGCAAAGTCTTGTCGACGTTATTCATCTTTTCCATTATAACATCTTTAATAATTGCTTGTTTTTCTTTGTTTAACATTTGTCCTAGGCTAGCTTTTCTTGTTGTCAATGGCTTATCATTGTTGCCATCATCAAGGGACTCAACATCTTTAAGTTCTTTTTCTATGTCACCCCATGCAGGACTTGTGTTGCGAGTGAACTTTGCACAATTTTTTATAATGGTTTTTTCATGGTGGATGTATGCATGTTCCCATGAGTCAAACTTCTGTTTTAATGTACTCTTGTTTATTGTAAACAATACATAGAGAATTAATTTCTCTCTACAATGATTCTCTAGATCAAATTTCTTGTTGAAGTTAATAAACCATATTACACTTGGTTTAATTTTTGGGTCAACTATAGTTTTGTTTCAATTGTAACTTGAAACAAATTCTGCAAGACATATATCTATCAATGTCTGAGGACGTATTAAATAGTAGTCCACTATAGATTTTGAGAGTATGTTCTTTGATTCATCTGGTTCATTGTTTAATTGTTTGATGGATTTTATAATGAATGTACAGTCACTATAGGACCGCCTTTCAATGAAAATGCATTTTATTGAACTAAAGTTTAGTGGAAGTGATAAAACAATATGAGCAACTTTTTGTGCTAACATTTGTTGCAAGTTTAACAATGCATTTCCAAGTTTACCAATCATTTTTATTGCATCAATATTTATTTGTTGGTGGTCCTTAAATATTCTTTTGAATGCACATGTCATTGATTTGTCTACTTTTGCAATGTAACAGTGGAAGTACATTGTTTTGGCATATGCATTAAGCACAAACTAGGCATCTGTATTGGCCTTCCAAAGGTGTGGCATATTCCTTGCAAAACTGTTGTTCCATATTTTTGATGGTTTTGTTTGTAAGAAAAGTGTTGGCTTGTTTAGTGTAGAGCTCAAAGTTGTTATATAATTAGTTTTAGACATGTTTATGTCATTTAAAAACATGTCTAAAGTGTATTCTTTGTCATAGTTTTCTTTTTGCAGTATCGAGTAAATGTTGAAAACATTTGAAGTTATTGTTTTAGTCTTTTCTAGTATTGGTGAAAGTATTTGTGTCTTTCACATCGATGGAAAAGGCAAATTATATTTGCAAACTATTTTCCTTGATCTCCTACATCTCTTTGTGTGGCGATTCCTTTGTAAAATAGCCAAGTCAGCTTGCAAATGGTCAGTGCTACAAGTAATGTACTTGTCGAGAAAAGCTATGATGTTCGTGTTGTTGTTTTCTGTATAGATTGGTGCATTTTTCACCCATATTAGCATATGATCATGCTTGTTTCCTTGATTTTGGAACTCAATCATTAAAAATTAATCAATAACATTTCCAAACATAGAGTCATCTATAAGCATAAAAATTTTCATTGCATTTATTCTAGATGTCTATAGTACTGTACACAAGTAATAGGATCCTTCTTGATCAATTCAAATTTGTCAATGTTTGTTTGAGCAATTGACTCTTGTTGTTTTTGACCTAATTGATGTTGATTGTGTAATTCTTGTAGTGTGTTTATTAAAGGGTCCAAATTTTGTTCAACACTACTAAAAGTGAGGAAGAATGTTAGTATTCCTAGCTGTCGTATCATTGCAAAAACATTTTTTTTAAGTTGTGTATAATCTGGGGATATTCTTATTCTTTTAAAGTCAACAAACCAATATTTCATTTTAGAATTCTCTCAAGGTTTGGTATTTGTTTCAAGTCCTTTGCAACTATCTTGCATCCTTTTAGTTGGCCCTTTTGTATTCTTATGGAAATTGTAGACAAGACCTATAGTATTAGTATCTTGATAGTTTTGAAAAATATGTTTGTCGTGTGATATGCAAATTTTCTGTTTGATTGTAAAACTTCCCATTGTGCAATTTTGTGGTATGTAAAGTTTTTTAGAATGTCATCATCACGTGGCTTGCCAAAGAATAATGTTTGGAAATTCATCTCCTCAGCGTATTTGTCTTTAAAGATTCCAACTGGATAGTTTTGTTTTGTAGGTGCAATTTCAATTATTTTTTCTTGCATGCTATGTATACTTCTAGATTCAATGAATCCATGGACCAAGTTTTCATATGGATTCTCATGTTCCACATCACTATCTGGATTAGTTTCAATCATGACAGGCCTAGTATTCTCTTCAAGTTCATCATTGGTATGCAAAAAATGTTTCCAATCTTGGTTTATTTGGACATTTTACATTTTGTACAATGTTGTTTTTGATAATTGAGCCAAAGCTTCCATGACAAGATTGGGCCGTACCATTCCTTTTTGAAATGCATTTTTGTATTCCAATCATCTTTTGAGTGAAACAACAATCGTTTGTGTGTTATTAGTTGATTGTGGTAATGCCTTTTGTATAATGCTAATATCAACAAGGACATTAATGATGGAACCTGTTAGACCTATTTGAGATCTTTTGTACCCTAGTTCCCAGATTGGTGTAAATGCAATTCTAAGTGATACAAGTTGTTCTTCTAGTTGGGACAAAAGTTGGACATATGACAATGGTATCCCCTTGAGACCTATTGTTGACACCATGGGGTCCCCAACTTACCATCTATCTTCCTTCCTTTCTAAATTGCTAGCCCCCTTTGTTGGTAAATCCGACTCCTTCATAAAAAATTCCAACCATTTATCCAATTCATCAAGGACAAAATCTTAAGTAGTAGCGATGTCTTGGTGAGCTTCGACGTGGTTTCTCTTTTCACTAAGGTTCCTATCTCTGACTCCTTAGAAATTGTGAGACAAAATTCCAATGATGAGATAGCCACCTTGGTCGAACTATGCCTAAGATTCACTTTCTTCTCCTTCCAAAATGTCATCTATGAGCAGGTTGACAGTGTGGCTATGGGTTCCCCCTTTCACCTATTATTGCCAACATTTACATGGAGTAATTTGAAGAAATGTCTCTTCATTCCTTTCCTCTCAAACCCAGATGGTGGAAACAATATGTGGATGACACTAACGTATGTTGGCAACATGGGTTAGATAAGTTAGAAGAATTCCACAACCATCTCAATAGCTTAGTCTCTTGCATCTCCTTCACTAAGGAATTTTTATCTAACAACCAACTTCCCTTCCTTGACATTCTTCTTCTCAAACAGCCTAATGGTTCTATAGGTCGTAAATTTTATCAAAAAGCTACCCAAACCGATCTCTACCTCCACTCATCCTCGCATCACCATCCCAACCAAAATTTTGGTGTTCTTAAAACCCTAACTTGGAGAGCCTACCAGATTTGTGATGGTGAAAACTTAATGCAAGAGTTGATGCACCTTCATCAAGTTTTCAAATTAAATGGATACTCAAGAAAACAAATCTATAGGGCTTTCAACCAAGCCAAATACAACTTCTTTTCTAGGTCCAATCAGAGCCATTCCTCTATCCCCCTCAAAATCTCCCTTCCGTTTGTTGATGGAATCTCCCAAAAAATCTCTAAGATCCTTCACAAAAAAAGGCCTTCATTGTGCCTTTAAACCCCACTCAACCTTGAGGAAGTGCATCCCTTCCCTCAAAGACTCCAAGGACATCTTTCTTAACTCTAGAGTCTATAAGATTTTATGTTTATGTGGCATTCCATAAATTGGTGAAACTGGTCGCTCCTTTAGCACCAGAATCAAAGAGAATAGTGCCGACATTAGACATGATCATACCTCCAAATCAACCCTCGCCAACCACTCCTCTTCCACCAAGCATCACATCTATCTTGAAAATACCCAAATATTATCCACAGAAGATAATTTTGTAATCAAGGGAAAATTCTAAAATAATGTTAGAGGGGTTAGCACAATAACAATAAAATTCCTATGAAAATAACAAAGTACAAAGGAAGTGATGTGAAGACAAAAGGGATAATGTTACCCTAAGTCTCCACCTTCCATGATTGACCTTTGTTACACCTCCTAGCTTGCAGTAAATAAAAATGCCCTCAGATTTATGTGAGCAACTATGACAAATGACTAAGCCCTATGCAAGTGTTGAAGGATTTGCAGAAAATAAAATGACCCTACAATGGACTAAAATGACTATGGCTGTGAATGACTATGACTGTAAAACTAATAGTAGCATAAATTGAAATCTAAACATGAGAGAGACCAAGAGTGCAAGAGGTCAATAGAGCCAGCCGAGCAAATGAGAACAAAATTACCCTTTTATAAAAACTGCAATTTTGAATGTGCGGCCAGGATGAAAAGATGACAAGAACCCTAGGATCAATGATCAAGATTAAATGCTGTTATGCACATTAGGGTTAGGTAAAAATTAGGGCAACAGGTAAGAATGAAGGGTTGAGATTGAATTATAACATAATTCAATCTAGGGCTGAAATTAAATGAGAAGTCAAAAGTCAAGAATTAATTTGGAAGATAAGACTGGCACGGACAAAGAGGCTGCTGGAGAAATTAAATAATGAAATTTATTTACTCCAGGTGACCAGTAAATAATTAAATAATAAATATATTATTTAATTATGGAGGAATGTGACAAAAGAATTGTTTTGAATTAAATAATGATTTAATTCAAACTCAAGAGAATTGGCTAAATTAAATAAATCAAATTTATTTAATTTTAATGAGAGAAAAAGCTAAATGAATAATTAAATGATTGAATTAAAATTATTTAATTATAGTGGAAAGTGGACAAAAATTAAATAAATAAGAATTTATTTAATTTTTTAGAGGAAGGGGACTTAATTAGTGATGTAATTAAATAAATAAAATTTATTTAATTAATCAAGAAGACATAAATGACAAAGGGAAATTAAATAAATTATGAAATTTATTTAATTTAAAGGAAGACTTAGATAATTAATGACGTATTAGATAAATAAATAATATTTATTTATTTAATAATCAAGGAGGAACAAATGACATGAATTAATTAAATAATTATGAATTATTTAATCAATAGTCGAATGTGGACCAAGGACATAATTAAATAACTTAATTATGCTAGGACGAAAGTGGTAAAAATGAAGCTTGCAGGCCTAGGTCATTTTTAGGTGTCTACAAATTTCATCAAGAGAAAGATGAAAGAAGCCATCAAAATCATCCATCATCCTCGCAACCTCAATCACAATGATGGATGGAGTCTTAGTTTGTCCTGGCATCCTTTGTTGACTAACTTGAGTTCTCATCATCTTCTATCTCACCACTAGCTTTGCTCCCCCTTCCTGCCCCTTGTTGTAGCTCCCTCTCATTTCTCGCATGTCTTTGTTGTTTCTTTCCCCCTCCCGTCCCCTCCTTTCCCTTTTGGCCCTTCCTTTTCTTTTTTTCGTTTGTCGCTTATTTCCCTCTCCTTTCTTGTCTCCCCTTTCCCTCCTCTTGTCTTTGCTTCTTTTCTTCCTAGTTTGTTCCTTCTTGTTTTTTCTTCCTTTATTTTGTTATTGCTTTTCTTCCTTAGGTTGTTCTTGGTTTTTATAGTTTTTACTTGTTGTCAGTTGTTGTTTCTCCTTGCATTTTTTAAATTTAATTTCTTTTAGTTTCTTAATTTCCTGCTAGCATTTTTTCATTTTTATCTGTTTCCTTTAGTTTCATGATTATTTAGTTTATTTTATTGTCCTTGATCTCTCTTCTCTTACTTTGCATTTTTATTTATTTTCTCCTTTATATATGTTTGGGCCTATGTTTATTTATTTATTCTTGCATTATTGCATTTTCTTTCTTTTTCATTCTCTTCTATACTTTTTGTTGTGTTTTGGGTTTCTCGTTTCTCATATTTAATTTTGGTTTTTGTTTTTGTCCTTTCGTCTTAATTGATTTCTTCTTTTCATTTGTGTTTGATCCTTTTCTCTCATTTATGTTCCTTTTCTTCTCAATCTTTTTCTCCTTTTCTCTCATTTATTTTTGTTTATGTATGTGGGTTTTCCTTTGTTTATGTTCTCATTTTTAGTTTTGGTAGTTGTTTGGTTATTTCCTTGCATGTCTTTTTTGCTAAATTATAGCATTATATATATATAGATTTCTCTTCTTTTCTTTGAGTCGTGTTTCTTGTTTCTCATTTCTCATTTTAATTTTGGTTGATTTTTTCTCTAATATCATTGTCTTGTAATTGTATGTTTATTTGTTCTTATTTGTGTGTGTAATTGTAATTTTTTTGTTATTGTATGTATTTTATTCATTGTTATTCTTGTGTATTTAATCATGCTCTTGTATATGTATATATGTATATGTATATGTATATGTACATGTACATGTACACACATATATGCATGCTTATTTTATTGCTTATTGTCCTCTCTGGGTTAGTTTTCTTTTTATTCTTGTATTCATTTCTTTGTATTCTCTTTTCTATTCTTCTGTGTTACTCTGTAACACATAAGAATTGTTCTCTTTCTTGGTATACATGTTATGTGTTTGGGTTGTAGTTTTTTGTTCTCTTTCACTGTTTTTATGATTGTTGGGCTTTTTGGTCTTTAATTTGGCTTATTTTATGTCTTTATTCTTTAAATTATGTTCTCATTACCCTTTTGTCATGTTTATTTATCTTATCTCTTATTTTGTTCTATATTATTGGCTTTCTTTTCTATTTATTATTTTAATTTTAATTTTAATTGTTGTTTCATTGTAATTTTTATTTATTTGTTGCTCTCTCTCTTTTTCTTTGATTGTACTTCTTTGTATTAATTAAATTTTATTGGTGCATTTTTGTCCTTAGTTCTTTTTCAATTTCTAGAATCTTATTATTTATTTTTTGTGTTTTCTCCTTCTTTAATTACAATTTCTTTCTTTCTTTCTCCTTGGTTCTTGTGCCACCTTCTCTCTCCCGCCTTTCCCTCCCCTTTTTAGCATTTTCTTGGTCTATAGCTATTCATTTCACTCCTTATGCTCTCTTCTATCATGATGATGGATCATGGAGTATGATCCAAAATGTTGATGCAAAAAATACACACACAATCTAATCTAGAAACACTCAGCAACACTTATCATGGATTGTGGAAATCTATTATCACTAATGGTTTATTAGTTTAGATTTTGTGTGGTACAACATACTTTTGTATCATGATTTTTTTTAGTGTGAAGTAGCATATACGACATATACAATCTATCAATACTATGGATCTTGACTATACTAGTTCATAATATATTTTATTTTTCTTTTCTTTGAATTTTCTAGTATCTTTGCTAAAACACAACATTTGGAAAAATTGTGCATGTGTATTTTGGTGTATCTTGAATTGTTCTTTCGTAAAGCTCTATTAAACATTTTTTTACCCTTATTTGATCTGATAGGCATAGGTTGATTTTGTTTATTATTATTTCTAATAAAGCTTTTAAGGTGATGTAGTCTTACAATAGTGTGATGATTGAGATACTTGTGTTTGATTATATGAATGGAATCGCTCTTGTTATTCTCTAGCTTTTGCTTTTTGTTAGCATTGGTAGTTTGGTATTGTGTATTGTTTCTAATGATTTTTTTAAGTTGATTTAACCTTATTGGTTGTTGGGCATTTGGATTGTGTGGCTGAATTCTTAGAAGCCATTCAAAATGCCCACTTTGAGGGGTTGCATCATGGAACAAAATGGAATATTCTAAAAAATTGGCTACATTGTTAAAGTGCAAGTACCTTTTCCTTGATGTTGTTGACCAAATACATATATGTATATTTAGCCATTGGATAGTCACTGAATATAGAATATGTCTCTACATAAGCCGCTTTTATTGTTCCTGACTTCTAGTTTCATGGAAAGGTGCATCCTACATAGATATGTGTCCCAGTCATGCACTTCGTGTAGTCTATACAGACTTTTAGGGTCTAGTGCAAGGTTGTACATGATCTAATTGCATCTTTATCTTGTTTTGCAAAGAAACTTAAGAAGTAATCTATTGTTCCTCTATGTAGCTCAACTAATGTATACTGATTGTTTAATAGTAATTGTAACGAGTCAAACAAGTAGTCTCCAACGTTGTACTTAAATGTGCCTACTCTACATAGTCTGTTTTCTTTTAATACATTATCTATATTGCAGACTTGTGAACACTTTTCATATTCATACCTATCAACACCTATCATTTCTATACTTTGATATCTTGTTTCCATCCATAATGCATATAGTATTAGATTGTTGAAAATGATAATAGGCCTTAATATGTATATATGCTAAATCCTACGTACTATGTACATAAATGCAAGGAAAGAAAGTTGATCTTTTGCATAAACAATATTTTTTTTGCTACAAACAAAAAAGGAACAATGATCTAAGATTCTGACCTTGTATTTTCTTGTTTAACAATCGACTGTATTTGCAAAAATGTAGATTTTTTTCTCCAGCTTAAATTGTAACCAAAGGTTCCTATTATAGGGGCATATTAGAAAAATCAGCATAGTCGATGGCATGCTATATGCAATTTATAAACATAAAGCAATCAATGCTCAATGAATGTAGTAAGCACTAGACCAATACTATTGCAATTACTTGGTTTTCATTTTGTAAACTTAGTTGGCTGATCAAAATCTATTCCTATGGTTTGAATAAGGCGTATGTGCAAGATCATCATGGAAAAAACAGGCCCTTAAGTGGCAAAAAATTTAGAAAAATCAGAGTTAGGAAACTTGATGTAAAAATTTGAATAAGTTATCTATATTATTTCAAAAATATGTAAGAATAGAATCTATAAAAAATTGAATGTACTTTCTAAACTACTAGGTTTTTTTTTATAAAAAAATCTATTTGGTGAAAATTTGAAATTTCAATGCAGTAGAACTTAAATTTCAAGGAAAAAATAAGAAGTAGGTGTTGTCTGACCACCCTAACCACAATAAAATGATAATATTTTTTTATAAGATTCTAGATATAAGTAGAGGACTCATGTCGATGTGATGCATATTTTTTGTAATTTTTTTCCAAGTAAATAATCAATTATGATTTTTTTTTTATTACAAATTTTAAAAAATATAAAAATTGTATGTCTAACCACCTTAACTTGGTCAAAACTTCATGAAATTCAATTTTTATTTTTTTAATCCTATAGTATGCGAAGCATAGAATGTGACGCATGTTTCATATTCAAAAAATGTGATACCATTTGAAAGCTATAGATGTTTTTCAATCAGCCTATCAATCAAGAATTTAGTCGTAATTCAAATAGAAAATGAATAATAATTATTTATCAAATTCAAAGTAAAGCATAATTTGTTGGAATTGTGTGCCTCAATCTCATAGGCTGAAACCTCTGAAAGAGCCAAGTTGGTGTGACATCCTTATTGTCTGGGCGACTAGCAGTTGTGCAATCTTGTGGAATGTTCTGGTCGCCGAGACCTTGTTGTTGTCTTGCCGAATGGTGCTATCATTGTGACTTGTTGTGTTCGGTGTAACCCTCTGCCGAGTGGGTCGGTCTAGCCGATAGGTTTTTCTTATTGGATGTCAGGGAGACTCTGAGCGACAAGTGGTTTCGAGGAGAAGCATGAAGACTTGGTAAGAACTCTTGGAAACTAATGGTTGTCTCACTGATGGATATTCACTCAGAGTCATTGGGGTGACTTGGAACCTATGGAATGACTCTTAGCGACAACCTAAGTCTTGCCAAAAAATGTTCATAGCGGCATGACTTGAGGGCTCGTTATGACTCTCACCGAATAGCGATAGTCTCACTGACAGTTTTGCTCAATGAATAGCGGTATGACATAGAGATCTATGTGACTCTTGGCGATAGGAGAACTCTTGTCGATAGAGATTCACAAGATAGTTTTGCATTCAGTATAACATATTTCCGAAGGTGATGAATCTTTTTGATATCGATAGTTGGGCTTTGTGGCATTGGGGAGACATGGTTAGTGTCTCACTAACATGTGAACACTGTTTGAACTCCTTGATCAATTGGAAGACTATCCTATGTGGTGTGACTTCGACCAATCAGAGAAGTAGAATGGGAACCATTGGCAGTTAGACTGTCATGACCATTGCTGTGAGGAAGATCAACAGATAGGAGCGACATGGATATACTCAAGAATTGAAGATGATGATCGGTTGGGTAATAGTTGGATGATCAATGGGATGAACAGTTCGATGAACAATTGAGTAATCAGTGTGAATTCAATTCTGAGAGCATTGTAAGTTGAATGTTTTGTACAAGGTTGATCATTGAATCTACTGCTGTAAATTGACATCAGAAAGATAAGTCTGATCTCTGTATGTAATTTCTATTACTGTAATACAAAGAGGATTTTCTTGGTGTGGTGGGTTTTTCTCCCGTAAGGGTTTTCCCACGTAAATCTGGTGTTCATCTGTGTATGTTAATTTCTCTGTTTCTGCTATTACTTTCAAGTGTATCTTAATTGGACTGTAATTGAAAACTTAAAAGCACCTCTGCATTCTTCCCTAAGGTTTTGACGTTAGGAGAGTTAGTTCTTCACCTTATCTTTCCTTACAAGTGGTATCAGAGCCTGGTCAGTTGTGTTATCCTTGTGGGTACATTGGATTTTTTGTGTCAATTCTATTTAGTGGGAGTCTTGTAGAAGTTTGGTAATTCGAATTACAAGTTAAGATGGAAAGCACATCAAGAAAGATTGAAATTGAGAAATTCAATGGAAACAATTTTGAGTTGTGGAAACTTAAAATGGAAGATTTGTTGGTTGATCATGATCTTTGGATTGTTGTGTCTGGAGCAAAGCCTATAGGCATGAAGCAAGAGGATTGGGACCTTGTAGATAGAAAATCAAAGGGGTTGATAAGGCTCTATTTAGTAGACTCTATTCTTCTAAATGTTCATGAAGAAAAGACTGCATCTTCCTTGTGGAAAATATTGATAGCTATTTATTAGGGAAAGTCCTTGGTGAATAAATTGTTCTTGAGGAAGAAGTTGTACTCTTTGAGAATGCAGGAAGGAGGGTCCGTTGCTGATCATTTGAATGATTTCAACATGTTGATTGCACAGTTAACATCTATGGGTGTGAATATTTATGAAGAAGATCGTTGTATGTTGTTATTATGTTCTTTTCTAGATTCTTGGGATCACCTAGTGATGGCTATTGGGAGTACAACATCCACTTTTAAGATGGAAGATGTTGTTGCTTCTTTGTTATCAGAAGAGATGAGAAGGAAATCTTCTGAGATGTCGAAGGAGGCTCTTGTTGTTAGAGGAAAATTGAAAGATAAAGGCAAGAAGAAGGATAATAAGTCTAAATCCAAATTAGAGGGTAGATCTAAGTCTCCTAGTAAGAAGTCCAAGGTGAAGTGCTAGAATTGTGGGAAACCTGGTCATGTCCGAAAGGATTGTAAAGAGGAGAAAAAGAAGAAGAAGAAGTATTATTCCAACAATGACTCTTCTCAGAGTGATGCAGACGCTTTCATTACAGCCTTGGCTACGCAGACATCAGA
Organism: Sequoia sempervirens; assembly: GCA_007258455.2. Classification (NCBI taxonomy): domain Eukaryota; kingdom Viridiplantae; phylum Streptophyta; class Pinopsida; order Cupressales; family Cupressaceae; genus Sequoia; species Sequoia sempervirens. The sequence continues at coordinate 874,584,499 of VDFB02281492.1, read as the reverse complement.
TGATGTATGGCTGATTGATTCTGGAGTATCTTTCCACATGACATCTCATACAGACTAGTTCACGAAGTATGATAAATACGATGGTGGAAAGGTGTATTTGGCAAGTGATTCATCTTTGGAAATAGTTGGCTATGGAAGAGTTAGAATTTAATTCCATGATGGGAGAGTGAAGGGAATCAATGATGTAATGCATATACTAGGTCTGGCTCAAAATCTACTTTCTGTTAGTATGTTGAATGATATTGGAGTTCAAGTCATGTTCTCTAGAAATGGTTGCAAGATGACTAGAGGCTCTATGGTGCTAGCAAGAGGTGCTCGTATTGGTACCTTGTATAAGCTTGATGCACATGTTGTGCAATGCAATAGTGTCTCTGCCAAGTCACATAAAGCTACTCATGGAGGAAAAGAGAAAAAAATTCTTGATAGTGTAAAATCTATGGAAGTTAAACTTCCAACAGAAAAGACTATGCTCTGGCATCATAGGCTAGGCCACATTCGAGAGAAAGGTTTAAAAACCTAGTTGAGGGGCCTGAAGATTGTAACCTCAAATTTGAATTTTGTGAACATTGTATATATGGTAAACAACACCATGTTTCATTTTACTCAAGTCCTCACAAATCTTCTGGTTTGCTTGATTATATACATTCTGATATTTTTGGTCCAATGAATGTTCCTTCTTTGTCTAAGTCAAGGTACTATGTATCGTTTATTGATGATTATTCAAGAAGGGCATTTGTATATTTTTTGAAAAGTAAATTAGAAGTGTTCAGTCGGTTTAAGGAATTTAAAAACCTTGTAGAAAATCATACTAGAAGAAAAATAAAATGTTTAAGGACTGACAATGACGATGAGTTTTGTTCTGATGATTTTGAGAGGTACTGTAAAGATCATGGGATTAAAAGACATAAAACTACACCTTACACTCCGCAGCAAAATGGAGTTGCAAAAAGGTTCAACAGGACAATGATGGAAAGAGCATGAAGTATGCTAAGCAGTGTTGGCTTGGAGGAGAAGTTATGGGATGAGGCAGTTGCTACAACATGTTACTTGAGAAACCATTCTCCTAATTCTGCTCTTGTTGAGAAAACGCCTTTGGAAGCATGGTCTGGAAAGAAGCCCTCTCTGAAACACATTTGAGTCTTTGGCTGTGAGGCATATGCACATGTGTTGAATGAGAAAAGATCTAAATTGGAGAACAAGGCTGTCAAATGTATTTTTATTGGTTATACTGCTGGCATAAAAGGATACAAGCTTTGGAATCCTGATACGGAGAAGGTTCTATACAATAGAAGTGTTATTTTTCATGAGTTGAAGCCTTCTACCTTGGATCTGCAATTAGAGACAAAATTAGAAAACAAAAAGGATGTAGTTGAAATTCCTCCGACACCAGATAAAGAGGAATTCAAAATTCAAAATGTACCTGAAACTGAGGGGAGCTCATCAAGTAGTTTTGAGAGTTCTGAAGAAGAAGAACAACCTCAACCTCAACAAGTGAGGAGGTCAACTCATGAAAGAAATCAACCTAATAGGTATGGGTTCTCTTTGATAGATTCTACTTGTGCCTATGCTTTAATTTCTAGCACTGATGAGGCTAAGACTATGAAAGAGGCATTTAGAATGTCATATTCAAACTCTTGGTTGGAAGCCATGAATGAAGAAATGGCATCATTAGAAAAGAATGATACTTGGAGTTTGGTGCCCTTGCCTGAAGGCAGAAAAGCTATGGGTTGTAAATGGGTATTTAAAAAGAAAATAGGTCTAGATGGCAGTGTGGAAAAGTATAAGGCGAGATTGGTTGCAAAGGGGTATTCCCAGGTAGAGGGAATTGATTATGGAGAAATTTTTTCTCCTGTAGGTAAGATGACGTCTATTAGATTTCTTTTGTCACTTGCAGTAGCGTATGACTTAGAGGTCGAAAAAATGGATGTGAAGACAACATTTCTTCATGGTGATCTTGAAGAAGAGATTTATATGTCCCAGCCTGAGCATTTTGTAGAGAAAGGTAAAGAAAGATTGGTTTGCAAGTTGAAAAAATCTCTATATGGATTAAAGCAGTCTCCTAGAATGTGGTACCAGAAGTTTGACACTTTTGTTTTGTCATTAGGATTTTTAAGATCAAAATCTGACCATTGTGTGCATTACAAAGCTAAAAGTATCAAGTTCTTATTATTGCTCTCTATGTTGATGATATGTTGTTCATAGGCAATAGTAAGTTAATGATTTGTGATCTTAAGTCTCACTTGTCTGCAAAGTTCAAAATGAAAGATCTTGGTGCAGCAAGGTATATTCTAGGAATGGAAATAACCAGGGACAAGAATTGTAGAAAAATCTGGCTTAGTCAAAGTAAGTATATCAAGACTGTTCTATAGATATTTTGCATGAATGATTGTAAGCAACTAGTTGTTCCAGTTTTGCAGGGAATGAAGCTATCTGTTGAAGAGTGTCCAAAATCTCCTATTGAGATGGAGGACATGACTAGTGTACCTTATGCTAGTGCACTTGGCACTCTAATGTATGCAATGGTCTATACAAGGCCAAACATTGCCCAAGCAGTGGGAGTACTTAGTCGGTTTATGGCTAATCGTGGAAGATCACATTGGGATGTTGTGAAAAGAGTATTCAGATATTTGAAGGGCACTTCAAAATATGCTTTGTGTTACCATGGGAACTTGGTTGAATCATAGAGGACTCTCAGTATTTGAGGCTATGTGGATTCTAATTGGGAAGGGGACCTTGACAGTAGAAGATCCACCAGTGGATATATTTTCATGTTGAATGGTGGTGTAGTGAGTTGGATGAGTAAGCAGCAGGCTGTAGTCGCTTTGTCTACTATAGAGGAAAAATAAATGGTAGCAACACACACCTATAAAGAAGCAATTTGGTTAAAACGTTTGTGTTCTAACATTGGTTTTGATGCAGGGAAAATACAATTTATTGTGACAGTCAAAGTGCTTTTTTTTGGCAAAAAATCCTACTTTCCATGCCAGGATGAAACATATTGATGTGTAGTATTATTTTGTATGAGATATGGTGGAGGATGGAAAGGTCTCTTTAGAAAAAGTGGATACCCTATAGAATGTTTCAGATGCATTGATGAAGCTAGTGAGCACAAACAAGCTCAGGTGGTGTGCCAGTTCAATGGGTCTCAATGCCCATGAATTTTAGTATTTTTGTTGTGCTCTAGAGGTGCCTATGTGATCTTCGTCAAGTGGGAGTTTTTTGGAATTGTGTGCCTCAATCTCACAGGCTGAAACCTCTGAAAGAGCCAAGTCAGTGTGACATCCTTATTGTCGGGCTGACTAGCAGTTGTGCAATCTTGTGGAATGTTCAGGTCACCAAGACCTTGTTGTTGTATTGTCGACTAGTGCTATCACTGTGACTTGTTGTGTTCAGTGTAACCCTCTATTGAGTGGGTCGGTCTAGCCAACAAGTTTTTCTTATCAGATGTTGGGGAGACTCTAGGCGACAAGTGGTTTCGGGGAGAAGCATGAAGACTCGGTAAGAACTCTTGGCAACGGATGGTTGTCTCACTGATGGATATTCACTTGGAGTCATCGGGGTGACTTGGAACCTGCGGAACAACTCTTAGCAACATCCTAAGTCTTGTCGACAAATGTTCGTATCGGTATGACTTGAGGGCTCATTATGACTCTCACCGAATAGTGAGTCTCGTCGATAGTTTTGCTCAATGAATATCAGTATGACATAGAGATCTATGTGACTCTTGGCGATAAGAGAACTCTTGCCAATAGAGATTCACAAGATAGTTTTGCATTCGGTATAATGTCTTGCCGAAGGTGATGACTCTTGCCGATATCGACGGTTGGGCTTTGTGGCATTGGGGAGACATAGTTAGTGTCTCACCGACATGTGAACATTGTTTGAACTCCTTGACCAATTGGAAGACTATCCTACATGGTGTGACTTTGACTAATCAGAGAAGCAGAATGGGAATCGTTGGCAGTTATACGTCGCGGCCGTTGTTGTGTGGAAGATTGACAGACAGGAGCGACATGGATATACTCAAGAATTAAAGATGATGATCAATTGAGTAATAGTTGGATGATCAGTGGGATGAACAATTGAGTAATCAGTGTGAATTCAATTTTGAGAGCATTGTAAATTGAATGTTTTGTACAAGGTTGATCATTGAATCTGCTACTGTAAATTGACATAAAAAAGATAAGTCTGATCTTTGTATGTAATTTCCATTACTGTAATACAAAGATTCTTTTCTTGGTGGGGTGGGTTTTTCTCCCATAAGGTTTTTCCCACGTAAATCTGGTGTTCATCTGTGTATGTTAATTTCTTTGTTTCTGCTATTACTTTCAAGTGTATCTTAATTGGACTATAATTGAAAATTTAAAAGCACCTCTACATTCTTCCCTGAGGTTTTGACGTTAGGAGAGTTAGTTCCGCACCTTAGCTTTCCTTACATAATTTATATTGGTGGAAAGTTGAGAATCTCCTCTAAAAACCCTTTTCATTTCATCAATTTTAGGTAAAAAAAAGTCATTAGCCACATGGGCCATCATATGACTTACATATTGCCACTTTTTGGCTCATCATGATCCCACACATACCCTAAGAGAATAGAAAAAATAAAGGTAGAACAATTGAAACAAATGATAAAGTTTGACAAATATTTAAGCATTAAATGCAAACTGTGAAAAGATTTAGTTGATACTTGATCGAGTCTTGTAAATTAGGAAAATAAGGAGACATTATATATTCTGACAGTGGATGCAAATTGTACAAGCTTTGCCAGTGAGTTGTTGGATACTGAAACAGTGAATACATGTTTAATGCATTAAATGAAAACTTTCACAAATGTGTTGAAGAGCTGGTAGGTGCATAAGCACTGAATGCATAGTTAATTCATGAAGTCATGCATTCATTGTTGTAATTCCAACCAACCCACTACCAAAGCTTATGCAATGTGCATCCAGTAATTAAATATTTTCCAAAATATATAATGTCCTATTTACCTAATTTTCTTTTAAAAAAATGAATAGTGGATTTGCTTGAACCAAGCTATTTAGTTTTCCCTTTTTTAATTATGATTTGTTTGCTATGCCTGACACTGAAACAAAACAATTGCATATGTATCAGAACTTTTGGTGTATTGCTACTAGAAGTATTCTTTGTTGTTGTAATTCCTAAGTGTACAAATGGGTATAGTAGATGGCATATGCTCTGTAACCAAGATACATGGAACAATTGATAATATCTTGTTCAAAGTATTCAGATTTCCATTTTGAAAATCTCATTTTGTAACTGTGTATAAATTCCAAAGGAAACAATTACACATATCCAACATTGTAACCTTTGTCAAAAAAGCTTTGCTGCATGCATGGAGTTGGTCAATATGTTTACTGCTTTAGGAGCATAGTAGGATGGGGACATTTTTCCTTTGTCTTTAAGAAAGAGCAACAAAACTAGTGACAAAAGGTAGAGTAATTAATAAGAACTTTATTGTAAGAGTCAACAACGTATGTAATAACAGATAACAAAGTCTTGGTAAGTTATAAGAATTGATTTGCAAAATCTTGTTTACAAGATTTACAGAATTAAAGAGAACTTAATCAAGTATGAACTGAATCTTTAATGTGTGAAATATATCATTCATTTATTTTTCTACTATGTGAAGTAGGTCTGCTACTCTTCTTTGGGTGCTGCCACAATAGTGGTTTACACTTTCTGGGAGATCCATTTTTTTGTTGAAATCACATAATTTTAGAAAATATAATGATTTAAGCCTTAAAAAGTTCCATTTAAAGGATTCCAATTGAAGAGGGTTTTATCAAACCACCTTAGACCAAGCCCCTTGGATAGAACCCTACTAGTTTTAAACCATACCTATAATAGAGTCTCCTTTACGCTATCAAAATGCGATAAAAACCCACTTTTGATTTACCTTTTGGGTGATCAAATGAATTAATTTAATTTTTTTTTAAAGTATGTATTCCTTATTATAAGCTTCCAAAAAAATTATAATTATAATTAAATTTAATTTTAGTATTATATTTATTTTTTATTTCTTGTGAATGTTGGTTTTTCACCGAAAAATCAAGCTCTCTATTCTGCACATTTGGAAAAATAGAATATTATCAAAAAAAAATTGAATTTCAATACATACGAAAAGCTTATGTGTTATACAATCTGCCTATGTCTGAATTATAATTGGTTTGACTTCAAAACTTGATTAAGGAAAAAATATTCAATAAAACACTATGAAAACAAATGGAAGCACTAGATATTATATTTAAAAATCTAAATTCAAAAAAAATAGAATTTTATCCTTCATGGAAAAAAAAAGTTATGTGTTATACGGTGAGCGTCACTCCTTAAAAATGGTGTTTACTAAAAAAAACTATTTTTCGAAGGAGATGGAAAAATAAGTGCAATTTGATTCCAAAAATTTTGAAAAAAAATATATTTAGAATCTACAGACAAAATGTCACAAATCACTAGTTTGCATCATCTTCAAATTCCTCACAGTTTAGCCGCTATAGGTGTCTGAAAGTGAAGATTTAGTTAGAAATAATTAGTGCAGTGTCCAGTTTGGCCAAAAATTGTAAACCAGCAATGTGGGATCACCCCTTTCTGTAAGAAAATAAGCGAAATATTAATCTACTTACATCATTGAAAGGTCATGTCAAAAACAATAAGCTGAGCCTAGTCGTATGCAACAATCCCAATACCTTGTAATGTGTTAATGGTGAACAGGTGTAAATGGGAATGCTTCTCCATGTCTTGGTCAACTAAGTGCATAGATAGTGAGAATGACAAGGGTGTTACATGTAAACCTGTGAGAATATAGACTGGAAACAAATTTTTCCTTTGATTGATGCATAAGAATATGATCTGTAAATTTTGTGAAGAACATTGAGGTAGAGAGAAATGTTCTATTGTTTGCAAGGTAGAGAAAATTTGCAAAAGAAAGATTGCTCTAGTACAAATGTGAATGGTTTATTAACCTAATAACTAACCAAAAAGTGGGAAAATTGGATGTCATATTGCAATGGTTTCATTTGCAATTAAAAGATAATAAACAATTTATCTCTTTTTCTATTGGTTGGAGTAAAATTTTTAATCATTTTTGTTGAGCTAAATTAGTAGAATAGGAGGGAGATATTATTGAAGTAGTCAATACATGTTTAATGAATTATATGTTTTCCATAAACATCAAACATAGAGACACATGATAAAAATTGCAAAAAAAAAGACCAACACAATATTTTTTTCTAAACATTCAAGCATTAAATACAAATTTTACAAGCTTTGCTGATAGGAAAATAGCCACTGGAGCAATGAATACATAGTTAATGCATTGAATGGTTCCATAGTTTAGAACACGTTGGTCAATGCATTTAGTTTTAATGCTTATTGATTTACCCACAAAAAACTAAGCTATTTGGGAAAATTGCTCAAACAAAACTATATAGCTTCTCCACAATTCAAGGGCCTTATAGACTTAGCAAACATGGAATAGGGGAATCTAGAGCTAAAAACACACAAGTTTCTAAACAAACAATAAACACATAAAAATTAGCACAAATAAAACTGATTGCTTTCCTAGAATTCAATGCATTCAATATGCATTCACAATACAAATCTCATACAACTTGTGTCTAACAGACTATTGTTTTTGAATCTCCAGTCATACTACTTAATGCATTAAACATGTATTGAATGCTTCAGTATCTACCACCCCACCACCAAAGCTAACACAATTTGCATTTAGTGATTAAATATTTGCAAAATATATAATGTTCTCCTATTTTCATAATACTCTTTAGCTTCAACTATTCCATGTAACTTGGTTACATAGCATATGTCGTCTACTAATGAATGGTTTAAGCAAGGTCCTATCAACTGTGGGTGCATTGAAATCATTAACTATGTGTTTATTGCTTGAGTGGTCATCAATCTATTAGCAAAGCTCACAAACCACAATGGATTCAAGGATAGGTTGCAATTGGTAGAGATAACCACAAAATATTGTATAAAGGTTTCCAAAGTGCATTGTAGGTATTTTCATCATGTCTCGTAGTCCTCTATCAATGGAGCACAAAAATGTTGAGTCTACTAGTGAGATTTCATCTATAAGGAGCACATGCAATTGATCATAGTGCTTGGTCATATTGTCCAATGCTTCAGATGCTAAGGGAATAAAATATAATGTATTAAATGGTATGTGAAATGATGAATGTAATGTAACTCCACCTAAGTTGTAAGCTGCTTTACCTATATACACAATTAATAAGCTTTTTGGTTTGTCTGGATTGTTGTCAATAGAGTTACTATAAATGTGAATTAGAGTTTGGTATATGGCTTTTGCAGTGAAAGTCTTTCCAGTTCGTGCTAGCTTTTGTGTGTGCTTACTCTTGTTTCTTTATTATTTGTTAAAAAGCTTGTGTTTTTTTAGCTCTTGGTTGCACTTTTCCATGTTTTTTATTTTGTAAAAGTGCATTGCTAGTGACTGGCTTGTCCGTGTGTTTATGATACTTGATAACTAGAAATATTGCTTGTTATTACAAGAGCTAACAAGGCAAGTGGCTACAATAAATGACATATGCTTTGAGCAAGGTCTTGTCGACTATGGAGGCATTGAATGAATTAACTATATGTTTATTGCCTAGGTGGCTAGTAGCCTATCAACAAAGCTCACAAAAATTTTATTTAATGTCTGAATATTTGTAGAAATTTATGAAGTTGGTCTATTTTTTTGCAAATTTTATCATTGTTTATGTGGTTCATGTTTCACTATTGCATTTGTTAGTTCCTGTTGATAGGTAGGTTTATAATTACATTTGTTGATTTTTCTCTTGAAATAGTTGTTTTTTTTTCTTAAACTTCTCATAGCCAACCAAATTATATTGTTTGAAGTATTTTGTGTTTTTCCCATAGTTGGTTGGAGTAGGTCTATTATTCATTTTCATTTGGGTAAATTAGAAAAATAAGGTGAAATTATATATTCTAGAAAATATTCAATCATGAAGCAATGAATACATGTTTAATCCATTGAATGCAAATTTTGCGAGATGTGTTCAAGAGCTAGTGGGTATGCAAGCATTGAATGCATAGTAAATTCATGAAATGTTAGGTGACTCTTGGCTTTAATTTGTGCTAATTCTTATTTGTTTATTTCTTTTTGAAAAGCTTGTGTGTTTTTAGCTCTCTATGTTCTTAATCCTAGGAACAATAGACTACTAGTAAGTGGTTTGTCTATCTGTTTATGATACTTCAAGCCATTCACCAACAGTGCACTTTTATAGAATAACGGACATTCAAAAGTGCAACCAAGAACTAAAAAAACCACAAGCTTTTCAACAAACAATAGAAAAATGAGAATAAGCACAAAAAAACCTAGAACTTGCATAAGATTTCATGAATTAACTATACATTTACTGCATGTGTACTGACCGGCCCTCCAACACATCTTGCACCCATGATCCAAAAGACCTTGCTCAAACCATTTAGTTTCCCCTCTAATGCTTCTAGTTATCAAGTATCAAAAATAAACAGGCGAGCCACTCACCAATTGCACACCATTCATACAGCTCCTGCCTTGTTCAAGCATTGCATAGATATTTAACAAACATTGAAGACAACAACCCACAACCAAAAACACACAAGCTTCTCAACAAAAAATAAACAAACAATAAGAAAAAATAAACACTCACCTCATCTTTCATGAATTAACTATGCGTTCTCTACTTTTGTTTGCACTAGCTATCCAACACATATCACAAAGTTTGCATTTAATGCATTAAACATGCATTCACTACTTCAACACCCACTAGCCCACCACCAAAACTCGCACAATATGTATCCCCTGATTAAATATTTTCCACAATAAATAATGCCCCCCTATTTTCCTAATTTACTTAAAGGAAAATGAAAAATTGACCTACTCAAACCAATAGAAAAAGAGATAAACCGTAATTTTCAAGCATACTAGCTATTGTTACAAGGGATAGGGGAGAAAATGGGTACAACAGATGGCATATGCTATGTAACCCATGAACGTGGAACAGTTGAAGCCAAGGAGTAGGTGAGTATTGTAACAAACGACAATTATAAGAGGGAAATGTGAATGCTTTAAACAAGGTCTTGTTCACTGTGGAAGCATTCAATGCATTGACTATGTATTCATTGAAATGTGTATGCCATGAGCCTAGTAAAAAATCTTGCAAAATTTGCATTAGATGTCTGGATGTTTGCAAAAAATTATTGTGTTGGTCTTTTTTTTCTTTTTTCATAATTTAACATGTGCTTCTTTGTTTCATGTTTTTGAATAACATATTATCTTGCACAATTTGCATTTAATAGACTATTGTTTCTAATGTGTGAGTCATACTATTTAATGCATTAAACATGCATTTCCTATTTCAACATCTACCATCTTGCTGTTAAAGGTGGCACAATTTGCATTTAGACATTAAATATTTGCAAAATATATAATGTTTTATTTTCACAATTTTCTTTTAAAAAAATGAATAATAGGCCTACTCGAAGCAATAGAGAAGAAAAATAACTGTCTATTATCACTCAATCACAAATGAGACCATTGTATTTGTAACATATTTGTTGGATTCAACAGTTTCATGTCATTTGTTATCTACTATACCTATTTGTACAACTAGGCCTTATAATAGAAAATAATATTTCTAGTCGCAACAAGACAAAAGTACTAGTCTCAGGATAAGGGTAGTCACTTAAGTGACTTTGTATAATGAATATAGTTGTAACAAGTTACTATTGCAATTGTTTAATTGACTTTGGAAATAGTTGCTTGTCTAATGAAATTGTATTGTTTAAAATACTTTGGTAGCAGGCTAGTGCCTATCCATGCAATGAATTCACAGTTAATGCATTATATGCTTGTATGAGGAAGAAGACCTTGCTCAAAGATCTAAAATAGTATTGCTTTATCTAGTAACAACAGGCTACAAGATATTGGGATTGGTCCCTATCACTAATACTAGCATATCAAGTTTCTTAACACACTTTTTGATGTTGTTTGTATGATAAAAAAAGTTTAATGCATTCCCTATGTTATTTGAATATAATAGACTATTGTTTCTAACCCGCATTTCATACCATTCAATGCATTAAACATGTATTGAATTTTTTCGGTATCTATTATCTCATTGTCAAAGGTGGCACGATTTGCATTTAGCAATTAAATATTTGCAAAATATATAGTGTCCTTTTATTTTGGTAATTTACTTTAACAAAAATGAATAACATACCTACTCCAACCAATAGAATAATTGTAAAAAATGAGAATTAAGACACAGAAAACTGAAAACTTTGAGCAAGGTCTTGTTGACTATGCAGGCATTGAAAGCATTACCTATTTATTCATTGCTTGAGTAGCTCTCAGCGTATCGACAAAGCTTGTAGGATTTTTATTTAATGTCTGAATGTTTGTAAAAAATTATCTTGCATAATTTGCATTTAATACACTATTGTTTATGATCTAATAGTTATACCATTTAATGCATCAAGCATGCATTGACTAAGTTCAGTAGCTATTGTCCTCTTGTGAAAGCTAGCACAATTTGCACGTAGTGATTGAATAATTGCAAAAAATATAATGCACTCCTAATTTCCTGATTTACTTTCACAAAAATGAATAATAGGCCTACTCCAACGAATAGAAAAAGAGATAAATTTTTTATTTTCTCTTAATTACAAATGGAACCATTGCAATAGTAACCTATTGCTTGGCTTCAACTACTCCATGTCATATGTCATCTACTATACCCATGTGTACAATTCAGCTTAATAACAGTGAACAATGCTTATAGTCATAGCATGACAAAAGTACTGATACTAGGAAAAGGGTTGCACTCAAGTGACTTTGTAGAATGAATACAGTTGTAACAAGTTACTATTGCAATCATTGAGTTCGCTTTTGAGATAGTTGCTTTTTGAATCAAAATGTATTGTTTAAAATTTTTTTGCTTGAAGAGTGAAGCTTCTGTTTTTTTTTGGAGAGCTTTTCAACAAGCATATGTTTAATGTTTATGAATAACATATTGTATGCATGATGACAGTAAAGTTGACACAATGTGCATTGAATTCTTCATTTTCTCATTTGCAATTGTAATACTTACTTTCCCAATCAAATTTGATTGTCTTGTAGTAGGCCTACTATACATTTTTTTAAGTAATTTAGGAGAATAGGACACTATATATTTTAGAAAACATTTAATCACTGGATGCAAATTGCACGAGGTTTTCCAGTGAGTTTCTTGTCACTATAGTAGTGCATGCATGATTAATGCAATAGGTCTATTATTGATATTTGTTTAAGAAAAATAGCAAAGTAGCAAGACACCATAAATTTTGGGAAATATTTAACAAATGAATTGCATATCACATGATTACAATTATGCACATCTCTGATTGCAAAAGCAACATGCTTTAGAGTAAAAAATAGTTTCATGTTTATGAATTACATGGAATTTCATACACTACGCCCATTTGTTTCTTTCAGAATCTAGATTATTGAACCAACATTCTCCTTTATTGTTCACAACTCTTCCAATTCATAATTGTCAGACAGATTAGAAGAATTAAATTTCATTGCAAACAAAGTAGGAGAATGATACAAGAATTTGACCTTGCAGCTTATTGTTGAAGAACCAAGTCTAATTGCAATAAAATGGATCTTTTTCCTACACTTCAATTGCAACCAATGGTTCCCGTTACAGGTACAATTCAAAGAAATGAGCACAGTCCATGAAATAGAACATGCTATTCATAAACATGAAATACATAAGCACACAATAATTTTTTCCAAATATTCAAGAATTAAATCCAAACTGTATGAGCTTTGTAACTGAAAATGGGCTCAGTGCACTTTAATTTACTCATTTGCATTTGTAATACTCACTTGGCCAATCAAATTTGATTGTTTTGCAATAGGTCTACTAATAATTCTAGTCTTAGAAAATTAGTAAAATAAGGAAACATTATATACTTGGGATTCATGGACATATTTTTCATGTTTCAAAACCATGATTTATCTCTTTTTCTATTGGTTGAAGCACATATACTATTCATTTTTGTTTAAGTAAATTAGGAAAGTAGGACATTATATATCTTGGAAAATGTTTAATCACTGATGTAAATTACATAAGCTTTCCCAATGGACTCTTTGGCACTATAGCATTGAATGCATCATTAGTACACTAGGTCTATTATTGATTTTCATTTAAAAAAATTAGGAAACTAGGAAGACATTATAGTTTTTCGCAAATATTTAACCAATGAACTACATATCCCATTATTACAATTATGCATATTTCTATTTGCAAAATCAACATGCTTATCAGGGAAAAATAGTTTCATGTTTATGAATTACATAACATGTCATTCAATATGCTCATCTATCTATTTGGAAAGTTAGATTCTTGAACCAACGTTCTCCTTTATTGTTCACAACTCTTCCAATACATAAAACTTAGGCACATTGGAAGAATTAAATTTCATTGCAAATAAATCAGGAGAATGATACAAGAATCTGACCTCACAACTTGTTGTTCAAGAACCAAGTCTACTTGTAGCAATATAAATATTTGTCCCCCACTTTGGTTGCAACCAACGGTCCTTGTTATAGCTACAATTTAGACAAATGAGCTTAGTCCATGACATACAATATTCTATCCATAAACATGAAACATAGAAGCACACAATAAATTTTTCCAAATATTTAAGAATTAAATCCAATTTGTTTGAGCTTTCTTGCTCAAAATGTGGTTGATGCAATTGATACATAACACTTGCAAATGAATTGAAAATTATATAATCTAGACAGCTCTGGTTTTATTTTTATAGACAACACTTCAGTTCTTAATTTTCTCATTTGCATTTCTAATATTTACTTGGCCAATCTAATTTGGTTTTCTTGTAGTAGGTCTACTATTCATTTTAGCTTAAGAAAATTAGCAAAACATACGAACATTATATAATTGGGACTGATGAACATATTTTTTGGAGCAAGTTTACTATTCATTTTTGTTCAAGTAAATTAGGAAAATAGCACATTATATATTTTTCCAAATATTTAATCTCTACATGAAAATTGCACAAGCTTTGGCAGTGAGTTGGTTGACACCACAAAAATAAATACATGTGATTAATGTAGTAGGTCGATTATTGCCCACTGACCTATGCTGAAGTAGATGTATACGCTGCAACATGTAGTGCACATAATCATCATGTGAAAAATCTAAGGCACACGCATCAAAATACTCTTTCCCTCCAGTGCATGTAGTTAGAAATGCTATAAAATCCATAGTAAACAGCATGACTTGCAATTTCTTGAAAAATTCGATGAATTTTAAAGTCATGACAAATGACACAAATTTTATAGCACTTCCCTACATTCTCTATAGGCCAAAATAGCTCCTTTGTTTCTTCATCCTCGCAATATTAGATGTAATGTGTTTCACAAATATTTAACCAATGAACTGCATATCCCATGATTACAATTATGTAGATTTTTTTCTGCAAAAGCAACATGCTTATCAGGAAAAAATAATTTCATTTTTATGAATTACATGGCATGTCATTCACTATGCTCATCTGTCTATCTAGAAATCCAAATTCTTGGGAGAATTAAATTCCATTGCAAAGAAAGCGGGAGAATGATACAAGAATTTGACCTTACAGCTTGTTGTTCAAGAACCAAGTCTACTTGTAATGATATAAATATTTGTCACCCACTTTGGTTGCAACCAATGGTTCATTTTATAACTACAATTTAGAAAAATGAGCATAGTCCATGACATACAATATGCTATCCATAAACATAGAACACACAAGCACACAATAAATTTTTCCAAATATTTTAAAATTAAATCCAATATGTGTGAGCTTTGTCGCTCAAAATGCATTCAATGCAATTGATACATAACACTTGCAAATGAATCAAATACTATAATCTAGACACTTCTGGTTTTATTTCCATTAATTGCAAAATTTTCAAGATGTCTTTGAGAGCTAGTAAGTATGCAAGTAGTAAATGCATAGTTAATTCTTGTTTGCTTATTGTTTATTGAAAAGGTTGTATGGTTTTATCTCTCCATGTTGTCTGTTTGTTTGTGAAACTTTATAACCAAAACTATTGCTTGTTGTTACAAGGGCTAAGGGAACAAATGCATTCAGTCCATGGTCCATATGACATGCTATTCATAAACATGATACACACAAGCACACAATGAATTTTTCCAAATGTTAAAGAATTAAATCAAAATTGTAAGGGCTTTGTTGCTAAAAATTCGCTCATTGCGCTTGATACATAACCCTTGCCAATGAATCAAATTCTATAATCTAAAAATTTCTATAATCAAATTCTATAATCTAAACATTGCATTGAAAGCTTCACTGTAGTACTAGTGATAGGTACCAATCCCAATATCTCGTAATCTATTGTTACTAGATAAAGCAATACTCTTTTAGATCTTCTAGCAAGGTATTCTTCCTTGTACAAGCATACAACACATTAAATTTGAATTCATTGCTTGGATAGGCATTTCCCTACTAGCAAAGTATTTTAAACGATACAATTTCATTGGACAAGCAACTATTTCAAAAGTGAATTGAACAATTGCAATAGTAACTTGCTTCAACTATATCAATTATACAAAGCCACTTAAGTGGTTGCCCTTGTCCTGAAATCAATATGATGTGAAAGCATGCACAAGCATTCTCATTTAGGAATGGTTCCTTTGATTAACAACAACATATCACATTTGTCAACAAACTTTTTAGTCTTGTTGTCTCGCACATATTGCATGCATTGATTAAATATTTGTCACAATATATAATGTCTCCCTATTGTCCTAATTTACTTAAATGAAAAATAAATAATAGGCCTACTCCAACCAATAGAAGAAGAGATAAATTATAATTTTCAAACACATAAAATATTTCCTTAAATCCCAACTATAAGAAAAATGACAAAAATATTTTAAATAGTTCAATTTCATTGATGAAGCAACTATTCCAAAAAAAAAAATAGCAAATGCAATAGTAAACATGCCCACTGCATTCACTATGTTTTGTTATAAAGTGGATGCTATATTTCTTACTGATTTATCCACATAAACTAATTAACTGGTAAAGTAGGTCAAACATAACTCAATCAAGTATCAACTGAAATTTTCATGTCTAAAATCTATCATCTATCTCTCTCTATTGCATGCAGTAGGTTTGTTATTCCTCTTTGTGTAAGAAAATAAGCGAAATAGAAACACATTATAAAATTTGTCAAATAAATTTCATTGGCTAGCTAAGTATGTCAAATTGAAATGAAATATATGCAGTAGCAACTTTCCCTTTTAAAAAATGCATGTTTGATATTGATAATATATTTCATACTAAAAAGTTGCAACACCAGAGTTTAATCCATTTAAATGAAAACATAAAGAAATAAAGTATTGTCTAGCATATAAATGAAAAATATGTTGACTACAAAATAAAAGCAGCAAAAAGTTTTAAGTCATAAAACATAAGATATAGTGATATAGACAAAAGAACCAGGAAAAAAAGCATAAAAAAAAGAGAAGTCCAGGTTGATGCAAATATTTAATGTCTAAATGAAAAAATGCTAGCTTTTCCAACAAAATGGTAGATACTGAACCAAAACAAAACAACGCAATGAATTTTTGCAAACATCTAGTCATTAAATCCAAATTCTACAAGCTTTTCTATTAGGCTAGTGCCTATCAAAGCAATCAAGCCATAGTTAATGCATTGTAAACCTCTACAACGAACAAGATGTAAAATAGTATTGCTTTATGTAGCAACAACAAACTATACTATTTTAATGCATCAACAAAGGGAAAAATTTGTTCCAAGTCTATATTCTCACATGTTCACACGTAAGACCCTTTTCATTCTCACCATCCATGCACTCAGTTGACATCTACAACATATGCAACACAAAAAAGCATACATAAGCATTACTATTTACAATTGTTCACCATTGACACACTACAAGGTATTGGGATTGCTCCATACCACTAGCCTCAACATATTGTGTTTCTCAAGGAACTTTTCAATGTTGTTTATCTTCCTTAATGTGTCACTTTAATGGTTTGATACCAATTGTTTTTGGTGGGACTTTACAATTATGTAAATGGATAAATTCTTGAAAGCAAATTAATTAATATTTAAACTTGTAGTCTAGCTATACCAATATCAAAAGAGATAAATAATGGTTTTCAAACATGAAAAATATGTTCATAAATCCCAAGTATATAATGTTCCCATATTTTCCTAAATTACTAAAACTAAAATTAATAGTATACCTACTGCAAGACAATCAAATTTCATTGGCCAAGCAAGTATTACAAATGAAAATGCTAAAATTAATAATTAAATGAAAATTGTGTGAACTTTACTGCCATCATGCACTTCATGTGCATGGCATTTTCCTCAAAGGAAAGTTACTGCTGCAATCAAAGCATGTCACTATTGCAATTGTATAATGTGCATTGGAAATGGCACACTTGTTAATCAATCTATAGCTAATGCATTAAATTCTAGTAGGTCTACTACTCATTTTTGTTTAAGTAAATTAGTAAAATAGGAATTTATGTATTTTCGCAAATATTTAATAGCTAACAAAGTCTACTAAGCCATAACAATTAATTTACAAAGTGTTCTTCACAATATTTGCAGATCATAGCCCACATAACATAACAATTGTGCAAAGTAGCATAAATAAAACCTAACACTCGACTAAGATTTCATGAATTAACTATGCATTCACTGCTTCCATACCCACCAGCTCTCCAACACACCTCACACAATTTCCATTTAATGGATTAAACACGCATTCACTGCTTTAGTTTCCATCAGCCCACCACCAAAGCCCCAACAATTTGCATCCACTGATTAAATATTTTCTAGGATACATAATGCCCTTCTATTTTCCTAATTTACTTAAACAAAAATATGTCCTTAAATCCCAACTTTTAGAAAAAATACCACAATATTTTAAACAATGCAAATTGATTGGCGAAGCAACTATTACAAAAGAAAATTCAACGATTGCAATAGTAACCTGCTTCTGGGAAAAAAATAGCTTCATGTTTATGAATTACATGGAATTTCAATCACTATGCTCATTTGTCTATTCCATAAGTTAGATTCTTGAACCGGGCTTCTCCTTTATTCTTCCTTGAATTCATTGCAAACAAAGGGGAAGAATGATACAAGAATTTGACCTTCCAATTCCTTATTCAACAACCAACTATCTTTATAGCCGTATAGATCTTTTGTACCCATTTTTCCCCCTAGCCCTTCTAACAACAACCAATACTTCTAGGTTACAAGTATCATAAACAAATAGACAAACCGGTTACCAGTAGTCCACTATTCCTAGGATTAAGAACATAGAGAGATAAAAACACACAAGATTTTCAACAAACAATAAGCAAATGAGAATTAGCACAAATAAAATCCAACATTTGCCCAAGATTTCATGAATTAACTATGCATTCACTACTTGTGTACCCACCAACTCTCCAACACATCTTGCACAATTTGCATTCAATGGATTAAACATGTATTCACTGCTTCATGATTAAATATTTTCCAGAATATATAATGTCCCCTTATTTTGCTAATTTACTTTAACAAAAATGAATAAACCGTATTTTTCAAGCACAAAAAAAAGTGCCTAAAAAGAAAATGCAACGAATGCAATAGTAAACCTACCTATTGCCAGGAACTAATAATAGACCTAACTCCAACCAACTATGGGAAAAACACAAAAATACTTCAAACAATACAATTTAATTCACCATGAGAAGTTTAAGAACAACAAGAAATTATTTCAAAAGAAAATTCAACAAATGAAATTGTAACCCTTCCTATTGAAACAAACTAACAATTGTAATAGTGACCTACTTTTCAACAAAAAAAATTTCATGCTTAAGAATTACATGGCATGCCATTCACTATGCTCATCTGTCTATTTAGTAAGTTGGATTCCTAAACCAGGCTTCTCCTTTATTGTTCACAACTCTTCCAAAGCATAAATTTTATGCACATTGGAAGACTTAAAATTCATTGGAAACAAAGGAGAAGAATGATACAAGAATCTGACCTTCCAATTCCTTGTTCAACAACCAAGTATATTTGTGCTCATATAGATATTTGCCTCTAACTCCAATTGCAAGTAATGGTATCTGTTACAGGGAAAAATTAAACAAATGAGCATAGTCCATGACATATAATACACTATTCATAAACATGAACCACATAAACAACAATAAAATTTGTAAAAAAATAGACCAACATGATAAATGTTTGCAAAAATTCCCCGTTAGCCCTTGTAACAACATCCAAGCATCATAAACACATAATAACAAACATGCAAGAACAAAACCAAAAGATAAAAACACATAAGCTTTTTAACAAGCAACAAACAAAAAAGAATAAGTGTGCAAATAAAACCCAGTACTCGCCTCAGATTTCTTTTTGAGCTTTGTTGATAGACTAGTAGCCACTCAAGCAATAAACACATAATTAATGCATTCACTACCCCCACAGTCCATAAGACCTTGCTCAAAGCATATGCAATCTACTATACCCACTTTCCCCATTAGGCCTTGTAACAACAAGCAATACTTCTAGTTATCAAGTATCATAAACACACAGCGGAGCCATCACCACCAGTGCACTTTTACAAAATAAAGAACATGCAAAAGTGCAACCAAGAGCTAAAAAACCCACAAGCTTTTCAACGAACGATAAACAAATGATAATAAGAACAAACAAAACCCAACACTTGCCTAAGATTTCATGAATTAACTATGCATTCACTACATCTATACCCACCAGCCCTCCAACACATCTCACACCCATGATCCACAAGACCTTGCTCAAATCATTCAGTTTCCCCTCTAACAATTCTAGTTATCAAGTATCAAAAACAAATAAACGAGCCACTCACCAATTGCACACTGTTCCTACAGCTCCTCCCTAATTCAAGCCCTACATAGAATGACAAATGTCGAAGACGACAACCCACAGCCAAAAACATAGAAACTTCTCAACAAACAATAAACAAACAATAAGTAGAAACCAACACTTGCCTTATATTTCATGAATTAACTATGCATTATCTACTTTTGTACACACTAGCTATCAAACACATATCATGATGTTTGCATTTAATGCATTAAACATGCATTTACCGCTTCAATACCCACCAGTCCACCACCAAAACTCACATTATATGCATCCCCCGATTAAATATTTTCCACAATATATAATGTCCCCCTATTTTCCTAATTTACTTATTAAAGGAAAATGAAAAATCAACCTAGTCAAACCAATAGAAAAAGAGATAAACTATAATTTTCAAGCACAAAAAATATGTGCTTCAATCCCAACTATAAGAAAAATAAAAAATTATTTTAAACAATACAATCTCATTGGCCAAGCGACTAATTGAATAACAAATGCAACAAATGCAATACTAAACTTTCCTATCTGTAGGAACTAATAAAATGTTCATTTAATAAAATAAGACACTTATTTAAACAAGTTTTGTTATCATAGTGAAAAATATTGTTCTTATGTGTACAACTATTGGAGTAGCAATGTACAAGCATTGGAGTATTTCATATTAATAGTTTGTCCTATCATAAATTTAAAAGGTGAGCACAATAAATACCATGTATTTTCTCATTAAATGTAAAAGAATTTCAAAAAAAATTATTGTTCAACTATTGGTCCATTTTTATTTGATGTAGGTTGTATTTTAAATAATTATGTGTTATTTTTATAATAACAAATAATTTTTTTGTGTTCAACTATTGGTCCATTTGTATTGAATATAAAAGCTAGAGATAATAAAGATTTATGGTTACCAATAGGTATTTGGTCCATTTACGTTGCATATAAGTTTTATTTTAAATAAAAATATGATATTCTACAAGAAAAAAAGGATATTTTATTGTTCAACTACTAAGGGTACCATGATTAAGATTCAATCGAACCTTTAAAAAGTCAAATTTTGGACACTTCTGGCAAGTTGCATGATGATTCACACCTCAAAAACTTAGTTATAGATAGATAAGAGGCCAATCCACATTTTAAAAAAAGAGAGGTCCTACAATATTCCAGACAATCGCTACATGCTCACAAAGTTAGTTCACACAATTACTGGCCCCTCTAGGTGTGTTCACAACATTGGAGAAATTAAATGGTACCTACTTGCAAATCCTATTAAACAACAGTACCACATGGGTCTCAAACATTCCCAATGGCTACAAATAGATTTGTATTCTTTTATTCACGAACTTATCCTTCAAATGCTACGGATGTTAAAACATGATCTTGAATTTGTGAAAATTCTATTGCAGTTACTAATTATAAATCTCCTATCTAAATAGATTATTTGACTGCTGAAAAATTAATTCACAATAAATATTGAAAAATAACACAACCGTAACTTCATAAATAAAATCACAGGAATAGAGAAGAAAACATGCAAAATAATGAACACAATATTTTTGGGCAAATTGTCCCTGGAAAAACCCCAACGGGAAAACCAATACTACATATGAGGAATTTTATTAAACTTCAATAAATCAAGAGATGCATAAATTGCTTACCTCTTACTAGCAGAGCTCCGACAATATTCTTATTCGGAAATTCTTCCCTCAATTTCTCCTACTGAAATTCCATTGTTGTTGTCTCCAACACTATCACTACTCCCTTGCTATCACTACAAAACTATTTGCTAACACCACAAATTTATTTGCTATCACTGCAAATTCTTTTCTCAAAATGTCTACTATCTGCTGATCAGTAGGTATATACTATAATTGAACAATCACCCGTTGTACGTAATCCCTGATGAAGTGATATCTGATGTCTATATGCTTAGACCTATCATGAAACATCAGATTCTCAAACAATTTGATGCAACTCTGATTATCACAGTGTATCACAGTAGTCTCAACCCTCTGACCAAACAAGGCCACCAACAACTTCCAAAGCCATATCGCCTCACACGTTGACATGCTAGTTGTTATGTATTTTTCTTTTGTAGAACTCAAAGCCACAGACTTCTGCTTCCTGCTGTAGTAAGAGACAACTCCTGATCCCAAGCTAATGCAACACTCTGAAGTGCTTTTCATGTATGTTCTATTTCCTGCCCAATCTGCATCAGTATAGCCTATCAACCTAATACCATCACCTCAAGTATATTTGATCCCATACTCAATTGTACCACACAAATAACACAACACATGTTTTACCACTGTCCAATGCACTCTCTTCAACTCAACCATGAACTGGCTAAGAGAATTTACTACAAAGGATATATTTGGCCTGGTATTGACCAAATACATGAGAGATCCAATAAATTTCCCATACAAGGTGGGGTCTACATCCTTCTCCCTAGATGAGTTTACCTTCTTCCAATTCATGATCATAGGAGTAGACATGGCTCTACAATCCTCTAACTCAAACCTCCTCAAGATTTTGATGCAGTATTTTCCTTGTCCAAGGAAAATCTCTCCATCTATCTGCCATACCTCCATGCCTAGAAAGTAGTGCATAAACCCCAAATCCTTCATCTCAAACTCTGTTGCAAGGTCTCTCTTGCACTCCTCTATGATCCCAAGTGAATTTTTAAAAAACAAGTCATCCACATATAGAACACGAATAAGAACCCCACCCCCAACCACCACGTAATAGAGGTTAACATCTGCCTCACTTTTCATAAATCCCATTCCTTGCAAGTATTTATCAATGTGATCATACCATGCCCTAGGAGCCTGCTTGTGTCTATACAAAACTCTCTTCAATCTGCACACGTTGGTTTCACTGTTGTGTGCTACAAAGCCCTTTGGTTGTTCTATGTATACCTCCTCTTTCAATTCACCATTAAGAAACACCATCTTGACATCCATTTGATGCATATGCCATCCCATCTGTGTTGCAAGTGAGATCACAGATCATATAGAAGTATACCTGGACACTGGAGCAAATGTCTCATCATAGTCTATTCCCTCCTTTTGAGAGAACCCCTTGGCCATGAACCTTTCCTTCTATTTCTCGATGCTACCATCTATACCATGCTTGATCTTATAGATCCAACATGATCCAACCACTACCCTATCCGTTGGTATAGGAAAAACCTCCCACACATCATTCAACACTATTGAGGTGTATTCCTCAACCATCACATCTTGCCACACCCACTTCTGTGCGGCCTCCTAAAAGCTGGAAGGCTCACTATCTACCAATTGAATAACTAATGCCATATAGCCATTATACCTGGTTGGTTGTCTTCGATGTCTACTAACCATCCTCGAAGCTCCCACAAAATCATGAGTATCCCTATGTGTTTGAACATTCATGCTGCCAACTATAGAGGATGAAGTATCAACCTCCATGTCTCCCAGATGCATCTCTTGGATTTACTACATCTATTGCTCCATACTCTACAAACTCTCAACACCTGAGCCTGTGATTGTACTAGTAACTTTACTCAAGCTTTGTTGCCCCTAATTTAGTTGCACAATCCTTGGAGCTTCTACTGGTTGCTCACTTTGATCATCTGCTGGAAAATCTCTAGACGTCCTAAATTCCTTTTCCTCCATGAACTTGACATCATGCCTAACTATAATACTCTTCACCCGTGGAATACATATCCGATATGCCTTTGAGGTTTCACTATACCCCACAAAGTACCCTCTCTCTACAGTTTGATCTAACTTGGAATGTGTAGGCCCTAGAATGTGACAATATGTCAAACTCCCAAATATCCTGAAGTGGCTTACATTTTGCTTCTTCCCTAAGAATGCCTTCTCTAGTGTCATCTTGCCCAATACCTTATGTGGAACCTTGTTTTGTATGTATACTATTGTACTGCATGCCTCTTCCCATAAGTAGCATGGCATATCCTGGTCATACAACATAGCCCTTGCCACCTCTGATATAGATTGATTCTTCCTCTCAGCAACCTCATTCTGCTACCGGTTGTAAGGAACAGTCCACTCTCTCTTGATTCTTTCCCTGGTACAGAACTCCTGAAACTCTTTCCCTTTGTACTCACCTCCATTGTTTAACCAAAGAACTTTTATCTTCCTGCTTGTTGAGTTCTCCACAAGAGCTTTGAACTCTTGGAAGTGACTAAAAACCTCATTCTTGTTCTTCAAGAAGTATATCCAAGTCTTCTTGGAGAAATCATCAATAAAAGTAGCAAAGTACTTGTATCCTCTAAGAGACATCGTCGACATTGGTCTACATATGTCTGAATGTACTAGATCAAGAGCACCCTTGGATCTAGTGTCACTCCTTAGAAAAGTTGATTTTGCAAACTTCTCCAATATACATCCCTTACATACATCATCATGCTTTGTGCTCACCTCTGGAACACCTGTCACTATCTCACAAAGCAATTTAAATGCTCCATGATGTATATGGCCCATCCTCCTATGCCATAACTCTCCTTGATATCTAGAATTACTACTTCTCATTAGTGCCTTGTGAGTATCAAACTACAACTTATAAAGTTGGCCGCTCCAAATGCCAATAGCTATGGGTGATTTCCAATCCTTATGCTTGATTAACACATTCGCCTGTCTAAAGAATACATTGTAACCTTTATCCTGAAGGACGGATATGGAAATTAGGCTCATACCCAATCTTGGAACATGCAACACATCATGAATAAGAATCGGCTTGTCATTCTCCCTCTAAAATAGAATAGTCCCTTTCCCAACTGGATTGAGTTTGGACATGTTCCCCATAGAAATTTGGATTATGATGTGCTCCTCCTTATAACTGGAGAAGTACTCTCTAACTCCTGTCATATGAAATAATCCCCCATTGTCTATATACCAAATGCCTTGTGAGGTTGAGCTAACCATACAAGCTATAAGTGAAAAATCATCCTCCATGAACTACTAGAGAGCTCATTTGCACTTGTTGAAGTTGTCGTTTGCTTCTTGCCTTTCTTTTCATTCTTCTTCCTTTATGGGAAATCGCTGACATAGTGGCCAAACTCATGACAGCCATAACACTTGATCTTAGACAAGTCCTTCTTCTCACTTTGTGGATTTGATCCTTTGCTAGACCCCTTCTTCGATTTCCCTTTTCCTGCTAGGGCAACGTTTTCCTATTCTACCTCACTTTTCTGACTCTTACTCTTGATTTCACTAACAAGACTTAGTCTAAGCTCCTCCTAAGTGAAGTCACTCCATAGTCGATCTCAACTCGGTAAGGTGTCTCATCCATTGATAACTTGAACAAATACATCCCACTGCTTAGTAAACCCATTTAGGGCTATTCATACTAGCTCATCATCATCTGGTTCATCTCCAACGACTACTAAGTCATCCTTGACAAGTTTGGGTCTGGTGAGGTAACTTGTAACGTCTTCTCCCTTGTTCATCCGGGTATTCCTCAACTTTTCTCTAAAAATCAGCTTCTGGTTAGTGGTAGCATTTTGGTACAAATTTAGAATGGCATCCCACATCTTCTTTATTGTATCTAACTCTATGATATGTGGAACAATATGGTCCTTGACACCATCAAGAATCAACCTCTTCACCTTACCATCTTCCTTCTTATATGCTAAGAGTTGTGTTAGATCTGTAGATACAACTACAACACTGGTCACATATTCCATGATACCATTCTCTTCTAGCAATAAAGAAATTTTGTCTTTCCAGAAACCAAAATTTGAGGCTCCATCCAATTTGTCTTGATCTCTTAAACCTATTGAGGTCATCTCAAAAGATAAAATAATAAAAATAAAAAATAATTCTGAAGAGGTAAAACTAGGTTTTATAAACCCTCAATTTTTCCTTCTTGTGCTTGCATTGAGCCTTTTCTTCCCTCAAATCAGCTCTGATACTATGTGAAAATTCTATTGCAGTTACTGATTATTAATCTCCTATCTAAATAGATTATCTGACTGATGAAAAATTAATTCATAGAAAATATTGAAAAATAACACAACTGCAACTTCACAAATAAAACCACAAGAATAGAGAGGAAAACATGTAAAATAATGAACACAATATTTTTGGACAAATTGCCCCTAAAAAAACCCCAAAGGGAAAACCAATACTACAAATGAGAAATTTTATTAAACTTCAAAAAATCAAGAGATACATAAATGGTCTGCCTCTTACTGGCAGAGCTCTGGCAATATTCTTCTCCAAAAATTCTTTCCTCAATTTCTCCTGCTGCTATCTCCAACGCTATCATTGTGCCCTTGCTATCACTGCAAAACTATTTGCTAACACTACAAATTTATTTTCTATCATTGCAAATGCTTCTCAAGTGTGTGTTCTCCAAATGCCCATCTTTTATACCGATCTCATTAAAAAACCTATGGCCATAATTTTAATCTCAATCAATGACTAAGATTAATTAGATCTACTCTAACAAACCCTAACTAATTGGATTCTAGAAGTCTCTAGAGGAATCAATTAATTAATTAAATAATTATCTGAACAACTAAATCCTTTCTAGAAGTCTCTAGAAAAAGTAATTAAATAATTAAATTTCTTGGATATGGAGACACCTGTCCAAACTACAAAAATTAACAAAATCTCTCAATCCTCCAAATTCAATTTTCCTTGATTTTACACTCTCTAATCCTTCTGGCTTGCACGAGTAAATCATGATTGATTTCCCCATTCTATACTGAATTTCCCACACCTCACTTCCAATACCCATGACTCTATAATTAGTGTCACAATCTCCCATCTCAAAAATGCCTCCAACGTATCCTAGATGACTCCACTCCTCCTTCAAACCATCCAACTCCATCACCTCATTCGACAAAGCTTGCACTGCATAAAGCTTATTGTTTTCCACAACAACAAATTTAGATTTTGTGATGACCGAATCCTTCTCATATCTTAACCCTTTTGCGTAGAAACTGGGCAGCAGTGTCCATTGACTAGTCTTGGGATTGAAATGCTCTACCAAAACATGAATCTCTGTGAAACCTCCAGGGGACTGGTAATATCCTTCTATGGCGTAGAACTTGTCATTCATGCTCACACCTGAACAATTAATTCTCGGCATCATCATGTCGGGAAGCTTTTCCCATTGATTGTTTCAGGTGTCGTATCGAAAAGCACTTCTGGAAGATTCTCCGATGAAATTTATTAGCCTGCCACTAATGTAAACAAATTCTTTCATTGGAGCACAAAAAAATCTCTTGCAACATTTTCTAGAGGGCAATTGAAGAGACTTCCAGATGCCTGCTCTGATATCGTATGAACAAAACCCATCTTTGGTATGATTGACTTGCAGTAGGAAGATCTAATTATTCATGATTGTGCTATAGAGGTTCATGTCAATAGAAATAGGAAAGAGGGGATTGGGTAAAACCTAGGTTCGAAGGATGAAAGGGGACCGACCAAGAGCCATTCTATGTTGTGTTGAGTGGCATGCATGTACTCTTCGTCGAACCTACTATCAAACACTATAATGAAAATACAATATTCTATCGAGAGATTGAGAGAATAGTGAAGAGATTTAATGCAAGATTTGTCTTTGATTGTATTCGCCTAGGCGTGTGAGATGCGAGAGGTGATGGCTTTGTTGTTACAAGGCACCGTCAGGCTACTTCGTCAGGCAGAGATGGGAGAAATTGGATTCATCCATGCTACAAATTTGGCTTTGGCCAAGCCCAGTCATGTTCTTGTAAAGGCCATCTTTACATGTTTATTAATTGAGAGACGAATCAATTATGTTTTAAGTGCATCTATTAGCAGGGTAGCATGATAAATCTTTGTAAAATAAAGAAACTCTAAACGCATTTTTCATGTTTCAGAATGGTAGCTAAGAAATGTTGAGTGCAATTAGGTCGTAGTATGAGGATTTAAAAGAGAGTAAATAAATTAGATAGAGAGGAATGAATGAATGAAATATCTAGTAAATTCATCATTTAAATTTGAAGTTTGGGGTTCTTTTCATTGAAATATCTTATATTATTTATTTTAATAAGGAGTAGCAAAAATAGGTGGAGTGTACGTGGATGTGTTGGCATAAATAATAAAAATACAGAATAAATAAAAAGGTATATGTTCTAATTTAGAAATTTGAACTAAAAAAGTTATATGCTTTATCTTTGTCAGAATATATCCTTGCACGAAATATTCTTCATAATATTTTGAGCGAAAAAATTTGGAAGAAATCTAGAATATTGGCTAAGTTGCCGGTGGTGTGGGTGGAATATTCCACTGGAATCAAGGGAGCTCAATGATGATTTTTTGTAAATTATGTTCCATTTTTTAAAAACCAACTGTTTGTCGATTGGTAGGGTTGTACAGTGGTGGGGCCTCCTACTCATTCCATGTGGCACGATGAGAGTGCTTGCATACCTTGCGAGTATTGTAGAGTACCCTACAAGGTACACACAAACTATCGACCCTTTTTTGAATTCTGAAAAAAAAAATTAAAAAATAGAAATTTTAAATTTTTTTCTAAATTGGCCATACCAGCAAAAAGAAAAATTATGATGCTTTTTTTTCAACCATACGGATTGTATGGACTACTATACGATACCAAGGAGGAAACTTTTCCTAAGGGTTTGGGGCAAGAGCTTGGATTTTGACGATTTGATAGTCAACCTTGGAGTTTTTGGACCTTGTGAATGCAATAGTGAGATTTTTTTTGACCCAAAGTGCTCCAAAATTGCAGTTACCTCTTGGATCAGGAAACCACTGGTCAGCATCAAACTCTCATAAATTTGGCCTTATATGTCAAATTTGGATGAAACAAAAGGAAAAAATGACTTTCTCAAACCTCCTAAACTCAATGGTGAGCTTATATTTGTACCAACAAGTTCTGATTTGAACTTGAAATACAAATTCACAAAGAAAAAACCCTTAAATATGGTATTTTTAAAAAAAAATTATGATTCTTTAGGTCATCATTTGATACAAGAGAAGAGCATACTCAAATATTAAAGATCTGCAAAGATTTGCAACTTATATCTTGTAATAAAGACTAACAAAAAGAAATTTTGCAAAATTCTGATACCATATAAGAGTTGGTATAAAATACTCTACACCATGCAAGATTTCGCTGAAGATTATAGCCGCCCAATATCTAAGAACATCATGAAAGCACAAGAGAGATTAACTATGAAAGAATAATGCTATTCGATCAAAGGATGCAAATGATATATTATGATGATATTATTGTTGATTTACACATAAGACCATTTGACTATATAGCCAAGGTGAGAATAGGATTAGACAAGATCATGACAAGTGCTTTAATCCTATGTCATGAGAATTAAATCACTAAATTTCAAAAGATAAGATAAGGTAAGATCTAAAGGCAACTGACTTGATCTTCTAGAGAGATTCTCTAGGACCTAAGTAAACTTAACATGTATTTATAGGACCCACTAATGAACTAGTTAGGTAAAAGACCTTTTCACACCAACATTTGGGACACTAATGATAATATTGTTATGAGGGCAAGTGGTGGTGATAGAAGAAAATGATGGAGGATGGGTCAATAGTAGAAATAAAATTGGAAGTAGATGCACTAGTCATAATAGATGAATCAATCTTAACAAAATTACTTAAAAGTCTCTAATCCAAATGACTTATTGATGAACACACTATGAACCATATCAACTAATTGTGTGTGATTTTCTATCATGGCCAAAGTAGAAAGTTTATTTAAAAATGCTTGGTTGTTCATATAAACATCATATCCTTATTATTCTCAATGTGAGCATCATAATAGATCAAAGTATTAGTGGATGGGGCTTCCATGATATGGTTTCAATGAGTAGTTCCTCATAATAGAAGATTGGGATCTCAAGTAGCTCATAGCATAGAAACATATACGAAAATAAAGATCAAGAATGCACTTTCTAGATTGAAAATTAGAAATTATAGTGGTATATAATATCTAAATTAAATCCTAGTATGGTAGCAATAGGTGGGTAGGGTGATACAAAAATAGATTTCACAATAAAGCTTAAAAAAAAATTAATAGAAAAGGACAACAATATGGATGCAAAATAAAACAAAAGTGAAAAAGTGAGTCAAATCTTGAAATAAGATGTAAAATTAGAAAATCATAGATTTGAAAACCCCAATTATTATAAAAATATATTTAGGAGGGAACTAGTTCATGTAGGATTGATTGCATTCACCAAAAATGCAAAGGAGAACAATACTTTCCCTAAGATTAGTCTAGGCTAATGAAATGAAATACTTACAAAAACTCAAATCAACCTAGACTAATAAGTAAGAGATATGGTAATTTTGTGGCTCAATGTAATCTAAAATGAAATGCTAATATACAAAAGGTAAATACAATAGATACATGCTCTTAACTATATGAATGAAGAATGAATGGTCTCTAATGTGGCATTGAATCATGAATCATCTCTAACCTTGAAATGTAACCTTTCTAAATTTTTGAATTGCTTTAGATATCATATTGGACCTTCATTATATCCAAGGTCAATTCTACAAATTAGGGTATTTTTGTATCTATTGACATGTTCTTTGCATATGGATTTTGTCCTACTCAATGTATGTCTTTGCTCTATGTCTTGTCTAATTGATGTTAACTTTTTCTACTCATTTTTATATTTGAGATTGGTAGTATTTAAACATACTTTTAAAGAATTATTTTTATGTCATAAGGGGACATGCTAAACTAGATCAACTTCTAGAAAAGTATAAAAAAAATTATGACAACATACAAACACCCATAATGATGTGTGCAAATTTAATACTTCTTGTAATGTGCCAAACTAAAGTGTTTCACTATATTACTTGATTTTTTAATACTTTTAAAATAAGAAAAGATATACCCATAATGATGTGCAAATTTAATACTCATTGTAATGTACCAAACCAAAGTGTTTCATTATATTAATTGCTCCTTAAATACTTCTAAAGTTAGAAAAGACATACCCATAATGATATGTGCAAATTTAGTACTCCTTGTGATGTACCAAACTAAAGTGTTTCATTATATTAATTACTCCTTAAATAGTTATAAAATAAGAAAACAAAAATACTCATAATGATATGTGCAAATTTAATACTCATATAATATACCAAACTAAAGTACTTCACTATATTAATTATTCCATAAATAGTTTTTAAATAAATAATAAAGTACCTGAAAAAAAGGACATGCATCAAATAAATACAAATGAATACCTTTAAATATAAATACATTACAGCAAATCGTATATAGCGAATTGAGAAGTGCAGGTAAGAAATGAAATTAATTGACATTTGAATACATAAAATCTTTCCGTGGGACCAACATCCTCATATGCACGAAACATGGACCACGTATGTGGCTCTGAAACATTCCCAATCGCTACAAAGAGATTTATATTCTTTTATACACGAACTTATCCTTCGAATGTTGTGCCTGTTAAAACATGATCGAATCTTCCTAATCCTCCAACTTCAATTTGCCTCCATTTTACGCTCTCTGATCCTCCTGGCTTGCACGAGTAAATCCTGATTGATTTCCCCATGCTATACTGGATCGCCCACAGCTCAATTCCCACGCCCAGGAGCTTATAATTAGTGCCACAATCGCGCATCTCAAAAGCGCCTCCGACATATCCCAGATGCTTCCACTCCTCCTTCAAACCATCTAAGTCCATCACCTCATTCGACTTAGGTTGCAGTGCATAAAGCTTATTATTCTCCACAACAGCAAATTCAGCTTCTGTAATGGCCGAATTCTCCGCATATCTCAACCCTTTTGTGCAGAAATTGGGCAGCAGTGTCCACTGACCAGTCTCGGGATCGAAACGCTCTGCCGAAACATGAATCTCCGTGAAACCTCCAGGGGACTGGTAATATCCTCCTATGGCGTAGAACTTGTCAGTCATGCTCACACCTGAACAATTAATTCTCGGCATCATCATGTCGGGAAGCTTTTCCCATTCATTGTTTCGGGTGTCGTAGCGAAAAGCGCTTTTGGAAGCTTCTCCTGTGAAATTTATTAGCCCGCCACTAAGGTACACGAATTCTTTCATTTGAGCGCAGCAAAATCTCCTGCAGCTTTTTCCAGGGGGCAATTGAAGAGACTTCCAGATGCCTGCTCCCATATCGTATTAACAAAACCCATCTTTGGTCTGATTGACTTGCGGTAGGAAGATCTGATTACTCGTGGCTGTGCTACAGAGATTCATGTCAATAGAAATGCCAGAGAGGGGATTGGGTAAAACCTGGGTTCGAAGACTGAAAGGGTCGACCACCAGCCATTCTGTGTTGTGCTGAGTGGCATGCACGTACTCTCCGGCGAACATGCTGTCAAAGAGTGCAATGAAAATACAATATTCTGTTGGGAGATTGAGAGAACGGCGAAGAGATCTAATGGAAGATTTGTCTTTGAATGCATTCGCCCAGGCACGCGAGACGCAGGAAGCGATGGCTCTATTGCAACGAGGCAGCCTCACAAGGCACCGCCATGCAACTTCGTCAGGCAGAGATGGGAGCAAGCTGCATTCATCCATGATGCAAATTTGGCTTTGGCCAAGCCCATTCGTGTTCTTGCAAAGGCCGTCTTCACATATTTATTTAATGGGAGACGAATAAATTATGTTAAGTACATCCGTGACCAGGGTAGCATGATAAATGTTACAGAAAGTTTAAACGCATTTTTCAATGTTTCGCGAAAGGGCAGTTGAGACCGGCTGGGCTTAACCAGCACACTCTAAGCGTTGACCACGCTTAGGTGGCTGGTGTGGGGCCCAATTACCTGTCCCACTTGCTAATCGCCGTTTCCGTTTCTCCCGTTCGCCGTTAGCATTCAAATTGTTCCCGCGCAGTCTCACCGTTTCAGCACATTCAAAACCAGGTTTCCCACGCGATTGGTTTTCATTTGTCACTCTTGGTCTGTGCAAAAATGGCTGCTTTGGAACAAAGTATGGACGTCCATTAAAGAATAACAGACTAGGGATTATTCAATATGCTCTGGTAGACATGTATGCAAACTCTGGAATCATGGACAAGGCACGTCAACTGTTTGACAGGATACCACAAAGAAATCTGGTCTCGTGAAATGCTATGCTTGCAGGATATGGACAAAATGTGTTTGCTGAAAAGGACTTACAGACTTTCAATCAAATTTAATCGGCAGGTGTAAATCAGAACTCCGCAATCTTTGCCAACATCCTCCCTGCCTGTGCCAAAATGGGAGCTTTGGAATGGGGGTATGGACATCCATCACAGCAAAGAGGAAAGCATTTTTTTGTCAGATGTTGTAGCTGCAACCGCCCTGGTAGAATCTATTATTTATTATGTATCTATTTAAAAAAACGATTAAGAGTCACTTGTAAGCTGACTATAATTCTTATTTTTTCGGTGGTTTGATAGAAATTGCTTATTTCTCATATACTTAGTGTAATTGATTATGGATATTTTCAATTTCTAATATTATAGTTTTATATAATTCTTATGTAATTTATTGTATGAGAATAATCTTATATTATTTAAAATTATAATTTATTTATGTAAAAATTCAAAGATTATATTGATATGAGTTCATATATATAATATTTTTCACATTATTATTTAAGTTTAGGATAGTGGTGATACATTTTAGTCTAACCTCCTCTAACTATCTTTTTTCTTGTTCATCTTAGAATTCTTAATTCAATTTATCTTTGTGTAGCTTCCAAGTCTACAATTATACAATGACGCTTGTAATAACCTATTTCAACTATTTTTCTTTAGGTAGGGAGCATTCTATAGATATTTGTAGTAGATACTCTTCAATATTTACTATTGATTTCTCTAGGGATTCATTAATTTAGTAGTTGTTCCCTAGCATTGTTATGTATGATATATCATATTTAAAATTGTTGGAGAGAGATTTATATTAAATTCACCTATTGATATTATGGTGTAGATGTAAAAAGTGTTGTAGTTGGGAGGTTCTAATTACTTCTATTGGACGATAAACTCCTTAATTTTTCTCATAAGTTCCAAAATTTTATATTATATAAGAGTAATAAATTTGTCTGCTCTTTTTATTTTATTTTTTTAAGCCTTTACTTCCTATTTTTTACCCAACCTCCTACCATGTGGTGTATCATTAATGTGTTGGTAGTCTCCTTTATTCATTTTGTTAAATAGTTCCATCTTTAGAAATATTTTTGTTTCTTTCTCAATCCATCTTTATTCTATTCTCATTTCTTCTATATGAGTGGTATTTTTCTAAATCTATTTGACATAAATTTGTTTCCTATTCTCATTGTGCAATTTCATCATGTAAATCTTTCACCAATTCATCCAAACTATATATTCCATATCATAAAATAGATTTTATACCTGACCTAAACTATTCTTATTTATTATATCTATTTTTGTTAATAAGGTGGTCTAGGCCTTCTTTGTAGTCTCTATTTTTCATTACCGACACTCTTATTGACTTCTATATCTTCTGACAAGAGAGTATTTACTCTCTATTTAGATAATTTTTCTATATTTTCTGCTAGTTTGTCTCTACTATTTATAAGAGATCATTAGTTATCTTTTCTAAGACATATATCTTTATTATTTATTTCATTTGTACTATCTCTTCTCTTTTTTCTTAAATATGTTTACGAATTCTTCAAGAAACTTCTTGATGATTTGTAGTGCATCATATGAGGACTTCATGTTTATTCTAACATTACTTTTAAAATAATTTGTTTTATTTTGTTGGATTTTTGTGTATATATTTTTTTCTTGTGTAGGCATTCCTATTGTAAAAAAAGGTGACTTGTACAACAATTGGACATCTATTATGTCTTCTTATTCTTCAAAAAAAAATTCTACTTTAATCCTTTTAGGTTCTTTTTCAACCACTTTTATTTGTAATTATGGCACAAATGAGAAGGTGATGGATTTTATCCTCTATTATTAATGAGTTATTTCATAGATCTCCTGTAACTTCTTAAATTTAATATCGAGAGGGAAGTTATTAAGAATATGTACCCAAAGCTTTGCAATAAAAAACTCTTTCATAAATATCCAACTTTTATAACACTTTACAAAACCTTCTCTAATTATACATAGGTGATAGATTAGTTTAAGGCCATCTCCTCTTTGACCTTTATGCCTCTATTTATAAATAACCCTATCATATGCTCAAGAAACCAGCAATTATACAAAGAATAACACTAATAACTTATGATTTTCTCCTCAATCCAACCCTAATAATTAACTAAACTAATTGAATATACCTTTCTCATCTTTGTCATTTGAACTTACAATCTCCCTTCATTCACAAGCTAACTCTAACTGGATAAAGCTAGAAAAAATCCCAATTCTATCTTTCATGAGATTCTTTCCAATAACCCCATCCAATTTCATCCTATTCAACCCTTTATCCCCAACCTTTTTTATTATTCTACCAAATTTTCCAAATCTTTTTACTATATATAGACCTATTTTTCTATGAAACATGCCTTAATAAATTATCCTCTCCTTTTTATTTTCTTAATTAGCTCTTTGGACTACCTTATCACTAAATCATATTCCCTTTACCTATTTTTTTCATCTTCATTTTCATAAATTCTCCTAAGATATCCTTCTGTTAATCCAACACTAGTAATTACTGAAGTTATTTTTCTTTTTTTCTTAAGTTAGAACTACATGGCCTTTTCCTTGACTTTTTCATTTTTTTCCTTTGTATTAGTTTTCCAATTTCTCTTTTTTCAATGAGTATTCTCCTATTCTACTTTTTTTTTACATTTGATTTCTTACATTGTCTAACATTTGCTTCTCTACTTTACTTATTCATTACTACTTTAGCATCATAGGTTACATTTGAACTAGACAATTATTCATTTTCTAGACATGGTGCCAACACATTCTTATATAACTATTATATTTGGGACAAATATAAATATCATGTCATTAATCACGACCAAAATCACATGTGAATTTTCCTCCTTTTTTTTCTACACTCATCACCATAATGTCCTAGAGTTTACCGTAGTTATAACATTTTGGCCTTTTGTTCCTTCCTCTTTCTCTAGTTCCTATATTATTATTATTGTTGTAGCCTCCCCTACCACCTCATTTTCAATAGCTATTATGATAAGTCATGGAGCAACCTATATCTTGAATTTGTGGTACCATATAGTGTATATTGTTAGGTGGTCTTATACTTTTTCTCAATTGAAGTTCCCACTAGCCATGTGCCAAACAAACATTGAATGCTATTATAGCTAAACCCTATGCTCTCTCCATACCCAAATCCAAAAAAAATTCCCTAGGACCAATCCATGAACAATTGGTTCATATTCATCTTCTTCATGAATTAACATTTGAAACCTATTTTTGTCATGTTTGTCACACTTTATACTTTATAATATATATGTACTATCATTCTATAGTATTCATAAAGTTCCCCTCTTAGTGTGGAATCCCTCTTCATGCCTTTGATTATCAAACATTCATTCCTTAGATGTTCCTCCCTACTATAATTTTTAAACCAAAATTTACTTCTTCTAGGTGGGGGAGAAGTGTCAACCGTCTCACCTAAGTTCATTATAATTTATTACTCCAACATTACATTTTCTAACTCTAACTTGAAATTATAAATTTCACTTTCCCATTAAATCATTATCCTATATATTTGATTGGGAGTATATTTTAGTGATCAATTCTATTACATCCTTATATGAAGAGGAAATTTTCTCATCTACTTCTTCTACAATGTGAGAGGTTAAACCTAAAATAAAAAACTCAATTCATTTATTTTATGTCAAGTTTTCTTCTAGCTTTCTAACCACACTTTTAAATCATCATTCCTAATATTTTATTGATTCATCCTTAGTTTAAACTATCATCTTGCATATTTTTTTATTTTTTTTGTTCATACATTAGGTGAGTGGAAAGTTTCCATAAATAATTCACTCAATTCTTTCCATGTTTTATCATACTTAGGGCATTCTTTAATGCACCATAGTAGTGCCTCATGATTGAGGTTCTCCACAATATTGTATAATTGGGTTTAGTCATCATCTGAAATGCCAACCCCACTCCAATGAAATTTCAAGGTAAAGAGATGTTCACTAGAATCCTTGGTGTATTTACCAAAAATAGGGAGCTTAATTTTATGTGCATTCATATTTGGATTATCCTTTCTCCGAATCTATTATCTACTCTTGGATCTCTTTATCTCTTGCTATCATGGATTCTTTACCTAGTTTCACTCTTTTTCTACTTGACCAAAGTTCTTTCTCTACTATTATCTCTTGGCAATTGAACATCTAAGAACTCACATCCTAATATCTGTCATATAAATATCATACACAATTTCTTCTTGATATTTTTTTTCCTAACCCAATTAAGGATTCACTACTTAATGGAATCTTTAGAAATTCATCTTCATTTTGACAACATGGGATGTGACTCTTATTCCATGAGGTTCATTTCCTCATAGTGTCTCTTTAGCTTGGGAAATGCATTGGTTGATAACACATCATTTATTAATTGATTTATCTTTAATTTTCTTTGATTGTTTTCTTTCTCAACCTAGGAATTAATCTTTGTATCATCTCCAAAGTTTCCTTGTAAAAATCTACTTTTTTGGTGACTAGATTTTACTCTATTGCTAAATATTCTCTCCTCTTCTTCACCAATTGACTTCTTATTTCATTGATTGTTTATTTTCTCTTCTACTCAATAGAAACCACATCTATAGTATCCCAACAAATAAGGTTAAACTTCTCTAAGCTCATTGTTGTATTATATTCTTTTAATTTCCTTATCATTTTAGTTAGATTTTTCTTTATAGATCTAATTTCTAGGTTATAAACCACTCTATTTCAAGTGCACCCCTCTTGATACACTCTCTTGATGCTTCTCTTGTCCATTATCTTTTGTCTCAATCTTAGGATTATTTCAATGTTCTTCCTTCTTTCTTATTTTCTATCATGATAATTAAATTCTCTTCAAAATGTATCTTGATGTCACCAATACATTCTTTTACTCTCTTATTATAAATTTTCATAAATATTTAATTTGATTTAATTTATCCATCCTTAACTCCTTTATTTTTAATACCTTAATTTATCAAGAGGTACTACAAGACACACAATATTACCACTTGAATTTCTTTTTAATACCTACAATGATCTCTATCTTATTTTGTATTCTACTAGATTAATTTCAGACATACCTTCTAGTGCACTTATGGGTTTTCATCACTAGTCTCCATTATGCTACTCTTTTTATTTTCAAATTTAATAGGAATAGATCCAACTACCCTTTAGAATTTTTAGAAAGTCATTTATAGGGATAGTATGCCTTAGCCTAAAATCATTTTTCAAGGGCTAGATCATTGCATAGGACTAAAGAAATTTGGGAAATTTTATTGGTAGATATATAGATCATTCTAGTGAAGGTGGTCCTTGCAAGATAATCTCTAAGAATTAAGGGTAGATTTCCTATATATCTAAGGCTAACCCTAAAGCTATTTATAATGTGAGGGGTGTGAAAAGGAATAGAGGTTGCATGGATATGGATAGAGGTTGCTTGGCTAGGCATACAGGTTACTTAGATACATAGGCCTTTTGATCGATCACTCAAGTTTAATTTTTAGAAAGGAATTCACAAGTAAATCATTGCTTGGATAAGGATGTTGTAAAATTTAATCACATCAAATGCACCTTTCCACTAGTTTTGGGTGGTTAAGTGCATGTAAGATGTGTGTCATGTTATGATTAGTCCAAGAAAGTGACCAGGTGACACAGGAAAATATTCATATCCACATATGGCATTGGCTTGGTCATTAAGGGATTATCTTGTGGTGGGTTTTAATTGGTTGGTAAAATCTAAAGAAGTCTAGGTTGCATTAAGAAATTTTGGGAACTAGGGTTTAGGTTTACCACATGCTAACTTACTTTTAGGGAAGGTTGTATAAAGAATGTTAGGAGTTTGAAAGTAAAATATGCAAGGAAGAGTGAGGATCAAGGAAAGGGATATTCAATACTAATGGAAGAAGAAGTTGGATCAAGGTGAGGGAAAATATTATACCACTAAATAATATGGACAAAAGGATAAAGGAAAGGAATCAAGGATTAGGCATATAGAGTATATACTTTTTGATCAAGGAAAATATTGAAGTCCAAAATTGTATGACTCAAGAGAAATGGATTAAGGATCATTAATGTGGTGTGCCAAATTCTAGAAGGAAAAGAGTGAGGGAAATAGGGTGGAAGCCTTTCAAGGTTTAGAGATTAGTTTTGCCACACACATTTTACCTTTTAGATATGATGGTTTGAGTAATCCTACAAGTATGGATTCCACAAGGAGGAAGCGAGATGGGAAGCAGGTTGAGGGAAATGAGTAGGGAAAATACTAAAATCCCACGATTTTGAGACTTAAAGGAAAAGTAAATCTTCATATTAGGAATTAAGGATGGTGAATACTCAAGGCAAAAGAAGAGGAAACATGGAAAATTGTAAGTGGAGAATAATTGAGCTTCATTGATTAGTCTTATAGCTTAAGTACATTATTATATGGAGACCTAAAATCATAAGGCCAAAGGAAAAGACAAAGTAGGGAGTGGAAGGGTGGGTAAAGCCATGATAAAGTACCTAGGTAATGAGAAGTAGTCAAAGGTCTCAATAAGAAATGGAAATGCTAGGTTTCAAGGAATGGAAGGAAAAAATATTAGCAAGAGGAAACCAACAAACCTAATAAAAGCTACAAATAGACATAATCACCCCTAACACTTATAAATTTCTATAGTTTCAAATATTTAGGCATGTGACGAGTATACTAAAAGACAAAACACTATAACAAGAACATTTTTAATAAGGGTGTCTGTTGAATGAATTCTTAGATTTGTTATAGATGGTGGCCAAAACATTGTACTATTAAGAAATGAAGCACTCAACTTTGGATAAATTTGCACTTACTAATATAGGCCCCAACATCACCTAGAAAGGGGCAAGGCAAAGATATTACATAAAAACTATAGGGAAAAAATATAAGTCTTTGATCAAATATCAATGGACTCTATAGGCAACAAAATCAAACTAAAAAAGAATTAGAAGCACAATAGGGTCCTTTCATTAAAAATAATATGTTAAGATAGAGGCCCAAAAGGACAAACATCAATAAAGGAGTTAGTTCTCTGATTTTATCTTAAACTAGAAATGGTGTGGCAAGGCATAAATAAGTGGAAACTTTATTAGAGAATGTTCATAAGCATTCTAAGATAATCAAACCAACTTAGGAACCCATATATTAAGGTTTATCATAAGTAAAGCTTTTTAAAATAACTTCATTAATGAAATTAATCCTCATGAATTACAAGACCCTTGATTGATCTATGGCAAAATGTCTATGCAATTGAGTTCATTTCCTCTTCATGAAATCAACTAAACTAATTGTTAAAAGTAGGAATTGCAACAGTCCTGAAAATAAATTTCATTTCATTGTGACAATTAACACATACTTGAAGGTTCTTAACAAGACTAATAATTGTTGCAATAGGCATGTCAAGAAAAACCAAAAGAAATTGACATCTTTTCATTATGGTGGTAGAGAAATAATTTGTTTCACTCCTTTTCCACACAACTAAGTGTCTTGCATCTGGACAATATCCAATTGCCTTCATCTCCCAAGCCAATTTCTCCAACTTCACATAGATTTACTATGTCTGTGGATGTCATTTGTCTCCTACAAAATAAGCACATGGCGTTCAATACATCCAAAGAGCTTGTTAATTCCTTATCCTTCGTCAATCTCCTTACCATTCGCTCACACCACTGTCCACTACTGCATAGATGCTTGAAAGAACACAAGTCAATTTTTTAAGATCCAAATAAAAAATAGCATTGTTATAAATAATGCTAAACCTGTATTCATATGTGATCTGCAGGCAGCAAGAAAATACATCGGCACATCCACCACAGGTTTAGCTTACAAAATAGCTCTATCCTTTATGCTTTGATGGATGTCCATACCTTGTTCCAAAGCTCCCATTTTGGCACAGGCAAGGAAGATGCTGGCAAAGGTTGGCAGGCTAGGTTGTACACCTGCCAATTGCATTTGCTTGAAAGTTTCTGAAGCCTTTTCAACAAACCCATTTCGTGCATACCTTGCAATCATGGCATTCCATGAGATCACATTTTTTTGAGTCATTTGGTCAAACAGTTCGTGTGCCTTGTCTATGCTTCCACGTTTTGCGTACATGTCTAACAGGGCGTTTGTAGCTACACCATCTGACAAAAAAATGATTTCCTTTATGCTGTGATGGATGTCCATATCCCGTTCCAAAGCTCCCATTTTGGCACAGGCAGGGAGTATGTTGGCAAAGATTGCAGAGTTCTGATTTACACCTGCCGATTAAATTTGATTGGAAGTCTATAAATCCTTTTCAGTAAACGCATTATGTCCATATCCTACAAGCATAGCATTCCATGAGACTAGATTTCTTTGTGGTATCATGTCAAACAGTTGACGTGCCTTGTCTATGTTTCCACAGTTTGCATACATGTCTAGCAGAGCATATTGAATAATCCCTAGTCTGTTATGCTTTAATGGACGTCATTACTTTGTTCCAAAGCTACCATTTTTGCATAGCCACGAGTGACAAATGAAAACGAATCATGTGGGAAACCTTGGTTTTGAATGTACTGAAACGGTGAGACTGCGCAGGAACATTTTGAATGCTAACAGTGAACGGGGGAAATGGAAATGGAAATGTCAATCATCAAGGGTAATAGGTAATTGGGCCCCACACCAGCCACCTAAGCGTGGTCAACGCTTAGAGTGTGCTGGTTAAGCCAGCCCATTGAGACCTGTCGAGTGAATTAGGTCGTAGCACGAGGATTTAAAAAGAGTAAATGAATTAGATAGAGAGGAATGAATGGGTGAAATAAATTTTGGGGTTCTTTTCATTGAAACATTTTTTATGGACATAAATTATATTGAGAAGTGTCATTTATTTAGTCAATAGGTTATATATAGTGTGAGATTTGAGTCTAAACAAGTCTCATGTCTACGAATCACTTGAGATTTGAGTCTAAAACAATTCTCATGTTTGTTCCTTGGAAAACAAGTTTTCGCTGTTGTTTAATGGTAAATCAGATGCCGGTCAATGACAAAAGCTTCCAAAATTTCACTTATCACATAAAAGCCAAATAAATATTGATTGCCAAATAAATATTTGTTTGACAATGGATGGAAACATTTTATTTTCATTTGTAGTACTTTTTTCAATTTGATGGCAACTTTCTTTTTTCATTTGCATTGCTTTATGCTTTAAATATGTATGTGAATATTTCACAATTAGATAATACTTAATTTCTTCAAGGAAAAAATCTAAATTTGTCTAAGTTTATTTCATTCCATTATTTACCATTTATTATTAATTGTTTAATCCAGCCACAACCTTCTTTAAGTGCAAGTCCTAGTTAGTAGTAAAACAAAGTTGAATACAATGATGTGAATGTGTAAAAAAAAAAAAAATACACAACAAATAAAGATATAGTCAACTTTTAATAACTCTGTAAAATTATTGCATTTATGTGTATGGTTTTTCCATTTAATTGTAACTAGTATATATATCTTAAATATTAATCCATATAATATACGTCGAGATATATCATTTTGGAGACCTATTTTATTTATTTCTTAAGAAATTTTGAAATACTATTAGGGATTAAGGTTACCTATTTAATTTTGTAGTTGGGGTTAGAGTTAGGTTCAATATTATATTAATATCAATATTTTATTAATAATAACTCTGTTTCTTTCTTATTCTTTTAAAAAAATATATATTAT
Organism: Sequoia sempervirens; assembly: GCA_007258455.2. Taxonomy (NCBI): domain Eukaryota; kingdom Viridiplantae; phylum Streptophyta; class Pinopsida; order Cupressales; family Cupressaceae; genus Sequoia; species Sequoia sempervirens. The sequence continues at coordinate 874,541,672 of VDFB02281492.1, read as the reverse complement.
TAACCAAATTCTTAATTGGGGAGAACTATCTAAAATTGATTTATTTCTAATATGTTTGATGCTTTCTGAATTTTTTTAAATAAATATATATTATTAACTCTTTTTTCCTTTTTGTTTTCTTTTGTTTTTGATAAGGATAAGACTATGGTTGTGGATTTTTTTAAATAATTATTGTGTTGTCTTTTTATTTTTTTAAATAGATAAATATTGTTAAATATCTGTTGTTTTTTGTTTTTCTTTCACAGATTGTGTTGGCCTCCTATACACACCGTGTTGCCATTGTAGGGTTACGCCTCTCGGTGGAATAGAATATAGGTTCCTCGAGACTAATATCTCTTGGCATATTTTAGATAGATGTATTTAAGATATCTAAGCTAGTAGCATCCGTAGTGGGGTTTTTTAAAATATTACTTTAGCATGTTTTTATTGTGTTTAAAAAAAGTATTTTTATCCTTCGCAAATATTGAATGGGACATTTCACATTAAACCAAAAAAATATCTTCATGTTATATCAATAGAGTTTCATAGAAGAATGATATCTAATAATGTATACATTACAAAAACTTATTGTGCTTCAAAAGATTTGAGTCTTTCTTCCTTAGTTCTCCTTTTGGTGAGTTGCTTCCTCATTTTCATTTTTTCATAACAATCATATGAAAATGGTGGTGAGACTCTAAGTCCATCCAAGGACTTAACATGTGAAATACCAACAAAATTTAATCCTACTATTTCTCTCAGTTCTATATCAATTGTTTCCTTTGAAAGAGTCAATCCTTGTGATTTGAGGATTGTTATGCCCAAGCTAATCATTTATTGGAGATGTTCCAATTCTTAGCCAATCAATTAGTGATCCATGATCTAGATTAGGGTTATTTACCCATGCATGGATTAGTTCCATCTCTCTTTGAATATTTGGTGGATTTGATGCCATTAATTTAGCGTGATCAATAATGTTTCCTTCATCCAGCTCTATCACCGGACTTGCAAATACATATTCATTTTTATCTGAATCAAACTCCATATGAATAGAGTTCAATTTATCAAAAATGTTTTCATTTGAATTGCATGTAAGTTCACTAAAAGAATTTTCATTAATTTGCACATCTCTATAGAACTTATCATGTTCTATCTTATATTTTAGTGTTTTGTACACCCTCTCTCTATTGACTGTAAAATTATAATTTGTTCCACATTGCTCCTTCCTTTGAACAATAACAATTGGTAAATATTTTATTCGATGTGGTAAAATTTTAACTATTTCTCTTACTTCTTGTGGAACTTATGGTATTTCCTTTATATTTATACTGACCTCTAGTTGCATGTGTGACTTGAAGTATTAGATTTACACGTGCTATCAATATTTCCTCAAATTTTTTTATGTTTGCAAGTTCTGGTGGTTGTGGACTAGGATTCATATTATTTAATGTCAAAATTTGATTTTCATGTTTCTCTTGTCGACATCTATTACAAATCGGGCCCTCAAGATCTCATACAACCTTCATTGCATAGTAACTTTCTTGAAAAATGTAACACATGCTTGAAAACACAATTTTATCTAGACCATGCCGAAATATCATTTGTAAATCTTTCAAATCAATCTACACATTTCTATTGTTATTGCATGTACCTAGATCTCTATCATTTTGTGTTCTTTGTAGTCATCTTCATCTTCTCAATTGAGAGGTTGACTCCTCATGTGAAATATTATTTATACATGATTTTTAGTTTCAGCATTCATTACATCTTGAACTCTATTATCTGGTGTTTATAACACACAATCTATTGTAATTGAATTGATTCCTTCAGATTTACCCTCTGTATTCCCATGAGATTGACAATTCCTTTCAACTAATTCTTGATTGTGTACTTGTATTTTTTATCTTTCTATCTCATTGAATTGGTCTAAATGCTCATTTATTTGTAATCTTCTCCTTAATATATATTTCTCATCTTGAGATGTTCATACATGATAAATTCTCATCTCATCTACATGTTGTCTCATTTATGCTTTAATCTCTTCAACTATCATATCTACCCTACATTTAACACATCTTTCTCTATCATTTTGGTTTTGATGATTTCTTGATTCCTCTCTTTTTGCATTATTCATTTGTTCCTGTTACTGTCTCATGTAATTTCAAGTGTATTCTCTTTGATGTTCTCTTCGTTTTTCTTCATTTTCAAAATTTAATCTTGGATGAGGCATCCTAAACAATTATATAGTAAATTTAATCAAATAAAACTATGCTAAAAAACTAATACAATTTTTTTAACAATTATGTCACAAAATTAAGACAAATTAAATGACAAATCTTATTTATTTATAATATAATTAATATATAACTTATAATTTAATTTATAATATGAAAAATTAATTGATAATTTTTTTTTATTTATAATAGATAATAATTTATTTAAACCTCTTAATAAAGAAATAAGTGTCTTTAAAAATAAAATATAAATTATATAAGTATTATAAATATGAAAATTTTTATTATACACTAATTTTATAAGAAAATATATCACAAAATTAATACATATTAATTCATAAAACTTGTTTATTTATAACTAATAATTAATTAATTTAATCCTCTTTTTATCTATAAAAAATAATTCAAAAATAAAATATATGAAACCCTTTTCTAACAAATAATTAAATTTTATTTATGAATTATAGATTAAAATTTACCTTTAATTTATTTTTCAAAAATATACAAATCATAAAAATTATTATTTTTAATTTATTTTAGAAAGTAAAAATTAAATGCAGATATTTGGGTAAGTGCACCAAGATGGTTCCCAAAAAGGGGACTTAAGTGGCCACTTTTTTTTTTCTTTTTCTGAAATCAGGAAATACTAACCTTGGATGTGAAATTGAGGACAGTTACACTCAAAATTTTGAGATGGAACAAAAAGAAGGATTGAAGTACTCTGAGTCTACTTTCTAAATTACTAATTTATTTTTAAAATGGTTGAGATTAAGGGGTTTAAATGAGGGACATACACAAATTCGTGTTGTTTTTGTTAAAAAAACATAACATAGCAACTCTTGTACGACCCTCGTACGATGAACTTTTTTTTAGTATTTTAAAAATCACTATGGCAAGAATTTAGCTAACAGTATGTAGATGATGCATGATTTTTTTGATAATTTTTTAATGAATATTTTTTTTTTTACTAATTTTTTTATGAATAGTTAATTTATAATGAAAAAAAACCAAACACTACTTTTTTCCAAACAAAGAGACATATAAACAAAATAAATTATGGATGAAAGGCTTAACATTGTTAGAAAGTGAAAAAATTCCATCGAACTGGATAGCTAAGAGAGAAAGTAACTGTTGATGGTGTTTTTATGCACTTCTCAACATAGGCAGTGCATAGGCGCACTACCTCTCTTGAAAGACAATCTCCCACAATCGAGTTGCAAAACACTATCCCAAGGTCTCTCAGATGTCAGGTCATGACAGTGCTCAGATACCTCAGTAGTTTGATGTGATTTGCTGGAATCACAAGGCGGTCTTACAAAAATACAAAGTGTGGACACAAAGCATGAAGTTGGATTTTTGAAATGGAGTCCCTAGGCTGGAAGGTTGTTATGCACCGGCTGTAGGTTCAAACAACAATCTTAGACTTCATTTTATTGTTGGATTTAGCTTTACAATGTGCAATGAACCTTAACATGGGTTAGTTACTAAAAAAAAAGAAAATGACGAAGGAGAGGAAAAGTTTCTAAGTATGAAGCTTGCTATGAATAGTAACAATGGAGTCCCTGCAATGGACAATTCCTTAAAACAATATCCCACTTAACCAGGGATTTCACAGTATCATGGAAATTGTGCTATCTTCTAAGGGCTGTAGATATTTCATATTTCATCCACCACATGCATGCATGAATCAAAGATAAATGTTTGGGGCAGCTTCAAATTAAGTCCAGGCTAACTTTGCATAGCTATCTACCTTCAGCAAAAAGCAAAAAGTATGGACTAAGGGATCATCAACAAGGTAGGAATTTTCACAATCACCCAACAACATTCCTAAGATTTATCCAAAGAAAGTAAACAGTTAACTAAACAGCCATAAGATCTAAGCTAAACATGTGAAATTGGAGAATGAATCAAGGAACATAAGAGAAATCAAGAGAATACACCAAGTCAATGATATTTCTTATAAATTTCTACAACATGCCTTTACAACAACTCAACTCTCACTTTTGCAAATAAGGGGAGTGCTCTATTTATAGTTTTCAAAAAGTTAAATGAATGGCCAAGATTCATTCTCATTATGTGGCCAAGATTTATTACAAAATAGGGTTTCACCTACCCCCAAATAGATTTACAATTTAAAATATATTTTCGTCCTTTCACTATTTTGTCTTCTAGTGGGTGGCACTATAGCTCTTTTCGTCCTATAGCTAATTATTGTTTCCTTTGCTGTAGCTACTCCTCTGGAAGGTCTTCTTCTTTGGCTGGGTTGTCCTCTTGCTCCTCGGAAGCTACGTGTTCTATGTACTTGAGGATGATGGCCTGGAGCTTGTCTATCTTGAGGATCTCGCATCTTAACGCCTGATAACTCCATTCCTTAGCGTTTTCTTCCAGCCGCTTCCAATCTTCATCATACTTTGAACCTTGATCCCTGAACAGCTCTGATCGGTCAAAGGTGCAGGCAGCAAAACTCAGGAACTCTGTTGTGATTTCTTCAGCTGTCCCGCCCTTCATCTTCTCCTTGAAGTATGGTTTGATCTTCTTGGCATCCATTTGCACTGTGGGCATATCATAGCCCATCATCAGATTAAGATATTTGGTGCATTCCGCCCGAATTTCCTTGATCCATTCAATATCCGGATCCACTCTGCTCAGGATCTGCTCTAACCTCTCCTTTTGGTTGTCAAGGTCTCTGCGCCACACATCCACTAACCAATGATCTCTTTCCTTAGCTCTAGCTTCTCTTCCCACGTGGTCTCAGGCATCTGAATGATGGCCTCGATTCTTGGGAAGGTGGAGTCGTGGATGGCGGGGAAATTGGTGCAGAGCCTCATCGTGCTCTCCAGGAATTGCATCAGGTCCAAGAACTTGTTGGCTGTCCGTACAGCCCTGTTGATTCCCATGTTCCTGACGTATTCAACCTGTCAGAACCAAACCTCTGTGGTTTTCTCCAAGTTCTTCCTTCTCTCCATTTTGTCAATATATTCTTTGGAAAGCAATTATGGTGTGGCCATGGAGGTGGTGGGCACATCGTCCACTGAGGACCATTGTTGTATGTAGTCAGTTAGGGTAGCAACCTGCGCTTTAAGCTCATCCTTGGAGACCTTGTCTTGCTTTATCAGGTGCATCACGGTGGCCACAGACTCCTCCAGGTGTTCAACCTTTTATTCTCTAGTTGCCGTCCCCAATTCAATGGTGGAGATATTATAGCTCACGCATGTCTGGCCAATTGTAGGCATTACAATTTGTGCCACTCGAGAACTGGAAGCGTCCATGGTTACCTTGGATTAGACCTTGGGCTTCTTCTCTTTCTTTGTCGTACTCAGGGATCGAGCCAAGATGGCCTCTAATCTCGCCCTTGGGTCCTTCAGAAAAGGAGTCGACTTGTCAAGTTGTTTCTCCAACCAATTGGTCATAGCAAATTTATCCCCGGGTGCATCACGGCTGCCCTCACCTTTCTTAGTTAGAGGCAAGACTTCTGCCTCCTTTTCCTTTTGGGGCTCCTCTTTTTCTTTAGTAGCATCCTCCTCTTCATCAGAGTCGCGAATGAATATGAGGCGTTTGACAGGAAGCTTGGTGGAAAATCGTCGGGTGGGACTTTCTTCTTTCGCGGCCTCTTCTTCCTTCTTCTCTTTAGTAGCCTCGGCCTCAGGGCTCTTTATAGCATGCGTCTGGGCCTCAGATAAATCCTTTTGTGGTTGCTCCTCTGGCGGTTGCCCCTCTTCACCATGTGGCGACCTTTCCATTTCCTCCCCAACGTCCTTTGGCTGCTGCGCCAACTCCTCCTCAAGGTCATCATTAAATGTTTGGATGATTTCCTTGGCACCCGAGCCATCCTCTTCACCTCCGCTCTTAGAAGAGCCCATCTCCTCCTCCTCATAAACCATCCTATCGATGGTTTGGTGCTCGTACTCAGGGTGCTCATAATATTTATTGGCCTCCTCCTCAATAGGCTTCGAGGCTTCCTGCTCTCGCTCCTCCAACTCTTTTGAAATCTGCATTATGGCCTCCATGGCTGGCGGCCCTGTTGGTAGTTGTGAAGGCTGAGCTGTTGCGAGGGCTACTTGGAGTGCGGGGTCCATTAGGATCCGTGAGAGCTCGAGGAGAAGACTCTACATGTGTCGTGTAAGAGCCTTGGGTATAGTGGTAAGGGGAACAAGCGATGTTATTGTTGCCAGAGGGAGGGATGTAATTGGAGACATAGTGGCAGAGGAAGGAGGATTGGTCATGCTAGAAGAGGAATCAATGACGACCACTGACCTGGCCAGGGGCGAAGGGGTAAGATGGACAGAGATGTCCACCGCTGGCGGAGATGAAGCGACTGTGGCCTGGGAGGCGGGCGGTGCACCAGGAGGGGGAGGGAGAAGCAAGGGAGGTTGCAATTCGATCGTAGCCACTGTCTGCTTGAGCCTTTGGGAGATGATCCTCATGTTTCTCTCTTTGCTTGCTCCTTGGGATCTGTAGGCTGTGCGGTCTCTGCCCCTTTCCATTTCTGGGACCTAGTGATGGGAGGTGACTTGGAGGTCCCACCGGTGGACTTGGTGGCAGCAACGTCCTTCGTGGTACCTAGCTCGCTCTTGAGCCCTTCATATGTAAGAACTACTCCTTGCCGCTTTAGGTGCACCACCTACCCATCGACCCACTCCTTAGTACGAGTTATGATTGGCTGGGTGATGGTATCTAAGTCATCAACCTCTTGTTCGTCCCAATCGATCGATGGTATTGGCAGGTTAGCAACTACCGGGTACCTTGGGTGCATGATCGTGGACTCATCCTCCTCGACTTGGTCCGGTACCGAGAACGGTTGCACTCTTCTTAGGAATAAAACCGTCATGCGCATGTAGTGCCTTGCGCGGACCTCTTTGTCATCTTTGCAGTCTTCCCATAAATCTTCAATGTGGTATTGGTGGGCATATGCTGGACCCAGTGCCTTCCTCACATGGCCATGTGGATCCATCCACGGGCGGGCTGTGTACCAGTCAGAATTGTAATCCTTGAGCTCCTTCTCAGAATTGTTGGCACATTGGGAAGTCTGTAGTCGATACAGGCCCTGGCCAAGTGTCACGGAATAGGGGATCGCTGCCACATGCTTATTGCCAAAGATCGCTTGGATGTGTTGGAGCTGCCTAGAGAACTCCAAGAGGATGATCCTGTCATTTGGGTACCATGGTAGTCTATTGGGTCGTTCTGCGAAACCTTGGGCCCGGATGTAGGTAAACTTGGGGAACTGGATGAACAGGAAGGCATATTCCTTTAAAAGTGCCCTGGCGCTGTGGGAGACCCTCCTCTCAAAGTCTCTAGCGATCAATCTGATGATATGGCCAATGAAGGCGTCATTGACCCGACAGTACTCCTTCTTGAAGTTGCAGTATTGGAGTTGAGGGTATTTGTCAAATGGCTTGAGCCCTCGTCTGTGCCCCTGATCTGATGCCACAAATAACCCACTATATTGTCTTTAACCTGCCAGGGAGTAGACGAGGTAGGAGGTCATATAAAACATAGAGCTCCTCTTGACGTTGACAAACTACTCATGGAAGCAGTTGCTAATGATGCCTCCCCAATCGAATGAGACCTTGGTGTTAACGTTCTCATTCCCCCGCAGGATCTGCTCAATGTAATAGGCCATCCATTCTTGGAAGTAGGCGACTACTGGGAGACCCATGACCCTACTCAGCATAGTTACCAGGTCGTGATAGTCTTCGTGGAAATCGCTACGAAAGAGTTCTTGGGGAACCTTTGCAGCGCTGCCCCGTTTCTCCTTAAGCCAAAGGAGGTTGATTGATTTCTTACACCCTGACGGATTAGCATCCTAGGCCGCTTGGCATTGTTCTAATGTGGGGACCTCCATTTGTGGGAATGTGGGAATGTGAAATGTTTTGGTAATCCCTTCTGGCGACATGTCGGCGAGGATGTTTCCCTCCTTATCCACAATCGTTTTGGTGTCGATTTGATAGGCTTCTTGGCAAGCCATCACTAGTTCAGGTGCCATGAACAAGGGAGGGAAACCAACAGCCTTGGCAATTTCGCTCTGCCATATTAGTCTAGCGTTCTTTGTTGTAAGGTTGACCTTGACCCTCTGAGTGAATTCATCTATGTCAACCTGACCAATATTTGTATCTGAAATCTCCTTCCAGTCGATTGAGACCTTGGAGTGGAGCGGCTCACCTTGGAATTGATACTTCATTTGATCCTTATCTTCTTTTCCCCGAGGGGTCCTTCCTGACTTTTTTCCCTTGTCCTTTTCAGCGGAGGCCCCTGAAGTTCCTACAGCTGATTCCATATATTCTGCAAGCAAGGGCAAAGTCAGCACAACAAATCATTAAAGCGTTCATGTTAGTCCATATTTCGAGAATAACATCTAAATAACCATTCAAGTATATCATAAATTTTATCCTTAGACGATATTGATCTTCGTTTCAGGTCGTTTGGACAATCTAGGCCTGGAGGGCCGAACTTCCCTAGCAGGAATGCTGCCTGGAAGGGAAAATGCAACGGAAAGCTCCCGAAGACCCTTCTTGGCCAAATTTTAATGTTTAGGAGGCCCATGATGGAGAAGAGAAAATTTTAGGATGTGGGTTGAAGTCAGATTCTGGATTTGAGCTTGCTTAGATTAATTTAGGCGGCACCAGAGGTTTCAAGCCGGGAAGCTACTGACAGACGGCTGCCAGAGATGGCAGACAGCAGGCGGAAATCTAGAGGCGGAAGTTCGAGGCCCGGGACCCGGAGTGCCAAAAGGCGGCTGACGAGTGCATTGCTTAGGTTTGGTGGCATTCAGCCAGGTGGGGCCCGGTGGTTGGGGCGATGGTCAGCACAAGTTTATCCTTCAAGCCGAGCGGAGATTGGTATACCGGGGTCCGGAGGTTGGGGCGCCGGAGGGCCTCGGCCTTTAGCAACAGCGGATGAGAGATGAACGGTGGAGCGGGAATCTCAGGGACCCAGCGACCGGGAAGACGCGAGGTGGCGGCTGCCGTGAGATTTTCGTTGATTTAAACGGTGGTGGCGAGGAGCGGCCAAGGCCCCGGCCAGCGGGAAGCAGGTAGGGGTCCACCGTCGAGGACGGTGGAATCGTCACGGAGTTCTGCAAATGAAACTTCGTACGGCTTGGCCCGGACGGTCCCACGGCAGCGAGGAGTGACCCAGATCACACGGTCAAGGGAAGCCGGGGGGCGGGCCCCCGGGGTCAGGTGGTAGATGGGACTTCATTGAAAAGGTCTCACCATTTTAAAACGGAAAAAAATCAGGCATGGAGGCCCGACATCCGGGGCCCGAGGGTGTCAACGACGCGACATTAATGCATTGGAAAAGTTTCAATAGCCAAGGCCAGGGCAGAGCGCGGATCGCGAGAAGTTGGTGGGTGAACTCCGTTTGACGAAAGAAAATCGCCCGCGGAACCCCAGAGACGGAGCTTCGGGAACTGGGAGCCGAGCGCATGAAAGGAGGAATACTTGGTTTCAATTTTCATAGCATGGTGTGCACCGGGACCTGGAGGCCGGGAAGCAACGTGAGTTTTGCGATTGGAGCACCGCAAAATGGGGACGGAACCCCAGACAGGGAAGTCCAAAGGACCGGACCCGGAGGGACGACTTGCAGCCCGCAGACAATCAAAGCTTAAGGGTAGACAGTGAAGGCGGATCGCGGGCCCGGAGGACCCGATCACCCTGTGCGAAGAATAGCCGCGACCAAGAAAAGTCCCAAGTCGACAGTGAGGGCTATTCCAATGGGTTTTGCAGATTTTCAAGACATGGGTAATGGGCGCAATTTGGTTTTCTACCTACTTATGCCTCCCAGAGAGTTTGTTCATTTATTTAAATCCTTGAAAATGGTGAAAAAGACGTACGAGAGGGCAACCGATTGCCTACCTCGAATACGTAGAGCGGGGAGATGTGGGATCTTCCGGGGGGCGATGGAGTGAAGTTGACGTCAAGGATCATGACGCTGTTGATCGCGGTGGGCTCCAGATGATGGTCTATTCAATTTGCTTCAATTCCTAGTTATGAAAATGACTCTGACGGGTTGGGCATTTTATACCCCAACTGCCATTAATATCTATAATAAGTGATCATACAACCGTGGGAAAGTTGGTGAAATTTGAATTAGGTTGGCGGCGGCGGTGGAGACTCCAAGACCCGGCGGTCGAAAAGACATGGTGTGGCAGCTGCCGTGTGATTTCCGCGTAGACCGGGCAACGGCGGCGGCGAGAGGTTCAGGGACTGGAGTTTGGAGAGCCAGCAGGAATCCGCCGTCGAGGACGGCGGAACTGTCACGGAGTTCTAGGAACAGAACTCTAGACAGTCGGGCCCGGAAAGTCTTATGGCGGGCAGTCAAAAACAAACCATCAGCAAGGCCTGAAGAGCGAGAGGCCGCCAGAGGCTCACCGTCACGGACGGCGATCCCAGGACGGAAGTCCGAAAGTGGACTTCCGGGGACCGGGCCCTGAAGGGGAAGGCACCACCCCAAAAATTTGTGCAAGTCTCAGGTAGTGGACGGCCAGGCGGATCCCGAGGGGCGGAAAGACACCCGGAGAACGCCGCAAAGGACGACAATTTCAAAGGGGAAGCCCGAACAGAGAACCCCGAGCGCCGGGGCCCGGAGGGGCCCAGGGCCATTCAGGGTCAAAATGCCAAAGGGGATTCCCTGAGGCCCCGGAAGGTAGTAGAAAACCAAAAGCGGAGGCATGATCGATTTATGATGAAACCTTGGAGCAACATCGACCATACGAAACATCAAAAAAGGAAGGGCACGTAAAATGAGGCAGCCTCGAAAGACCTAATGAGGCAAAAGAAGAGAGGGTCCCCATTCCGAACGGGGTGTGTGTGCTAAGGGCACAACAAATGGCGACTCTGCTAGGGAACGCTCAGGAGCGTTATAGGGATAAATATTCATTTAGGACCTAGAATCTCTAGTTTTGCAAACCATGAGTGGCTTCCAGAGATGAATCTAAGAGAATGAGATCCTTAATTGGGGCAGCTTACAGGACATCTCAGAAGTGTGTGTTTAGTGAGTTCATTCCTTTCCTAGGGATAGTGACCAAGGTTACCAAGTCAACCGAGTGAGCTACATAGATCGTCTAACACAAAAAGTAACCTGGACATTGCCCCGCTTCCAGTTAGGTGTCCATAGCCCCGACGGAGTTGTCGCTACAATCTCATGGATATTGCTGTACTGCCGGCTGGGCATCCATAGCCCCGGTAGAGTTATCCGAACACCCATACGGTCATTTATTTCCCTTTTTCAAAGTTTTTTTTTTTTTTGATATTTCATTTCCCTTTTACCATTTAGTTCAACCGAGTAAGCATTGAAGCCTACAATGGCTTTGAGACTGCAGTGGTCACTGGAGTAGACTTAATATTTTTCACTCACTAGGGTGTCATGACAACCATAGTATGGTCCTTCAAAATTTATTATTATGTAATTTGTGCGGGATCCGAGATGTGGGTAAGAAGATCTAGCTAAGGGTTAAGTTCTGAGTAGATTTCAAACAAGGAAATCATTCGCGGACAGCTTACAAAGACCGATAGTCTAGAGTGAATATTTAGCCAAAGAACACAAATAACGGATAACAAAGTGAACTACTTGTCAGGCAAGCATGGCCACCACAAAGGAGCGGGAAACCTCTTTCGAAATAAAATTGCCAGGAGGGAGAAAATAAAAAGCAACGTGAATAAGCAAGAAAGTAACTACTATAACCTATGTACAGGTATTTACAACGAGGAGCTCGAACGAGTTTAAGCCTAGAAGTAATGCTTCAGGTGCTACCCGTTGACTGGCAACAGGACGTTCTCACCAGTCAAGGTCTTTAGGCAAAAGAAATTATCTCCCAAAATCTCAGCTATTTGAAAGGGGCCAAGCCAAAGCTTGTCAAATTTGTTGTGTCCCCCTTTCTTCTCATGGGCCTTGTCCCAATATAGGAACAGATCTGCAATTCTAAAGGCCTTGATCTTGGCTCGACGGTCAAACCATCTCTTAACTATGCCCTAATATTTGGAAAAAAAATTTATTGCGTGGTTTCAGATTTCCTCTAAATGTAAGAGCTTAGCCAACCGAACTTCCCTATGATCCCCTCCCTCATAAAAATCATTGATGAATTGAAGAGTAGGAATCTTCAGATGAATGGGAAAAATAGGCTCTAAGCCATAAACCAAGTGGAACGGAGAATCGCCAAGGGCCGCCTTGTGGCGAGTGCGATCAGCCCAAAGGACGAAATGGAGCTGGGTATGCCAATCCTTGGGATTCCTATCTAGTAGCTTTTTGATCACAGTAATCAGATTTTTATTCATGGATTCGGCAAGGCCATTGCTTTGAGGGTAGTAATTGGATGATAATTTAAGGGCTATTCCATATTCAAATGCCTAACTAGCAAATTTTAATGAAGTAAACGCAGGTCCATTATCACATACCAAAGCATACGGACAACCAAAATGATTTAAAATGAAACTTTCTAGGAAATCAGTGACTACTTCAGTTGTGCATTGCTTACATACTATTGCTTCCATCCATTTAGTATAATAATCAGTAGCGGTAAGAATGTACCTATGTCCCGCAGACGATGGAGGGCTTATCGGACTAATGAAGTTGAGACCCCATTGCGCAAAAGGCCTTACCTTCAACACAGGCTGCAGTGGGACAACATTTCTCTCCCTGGTGGTAGCGGTCTGGCACGTGTGACATGAACGAACATGGCAATGGGCATCCTTGAAGACAGTTGGCCAATAGTACCCTGCTCTCAATATTTGATGCGCCGTGGAGGAACCAAAACCGTGGACCGTGCCAAATTTATTATGAAACCCCCTCAAGATGCATTCTACTTCTTCCTTGCCAAGGTATCTCAGGGAAATGCCTTCATGATTCTTCTTGTAGAGAATGGAACTCTGCAGCATGTAGCCATTATTTTTCAATCTCAGGGCCCGCTTTTGGACTCCTTGTAGGTGCAGGGGGCACTTATGGTCCAACAAATAGTAGATGACATCTTGGTACCACTCCTCCAGGGAGACATCTTCAAGCTGGTAATGCTGCACTGTGAGTTCAGGTCCAGCTTCTACTGTCGTTTCGGCAATTGTGCAGGTGAGTGCCTACCCTCGTACCAGTTTCATCAGTTGGATCTCCATATCATACTCCTGGAGTAGGGTGACCCACTTAGCTCTTTTTTTGCCCAACTCATTCTGCATGAGTAGTGTCTTAACTGCTGGGTCAGGGACAATGGCGAACACCTTGTTGCATAGAATGTAGTGTATAAATTTCTTCACTCCTCTGACGAGAGTGTATGCCTCATTTTCTATGTTGTGGTAATGCAATTTAGCATCTTTGAGGGGAGCACTCATAAAGGTGATCGGATGCTCGTTTCCTCCATCATCTTTCTAGGTCAACATGCTAGCACAAGAATGCTCTAAAGCAAATGAGTAAATGTAAAATGGCTTCAGATAATCTAGGCTAACCAACACAAGTGCCTCAACAATGGCCCGTTTGATTTCTTCGAAGGATTATTTGGCATCCGGCGTCCATTCAACTTTGGCATCTTATTTGAGCATGGAATTGAGAGGTTTGACAATTTTTGCGAAACCTGTGATGAATTTCTGAACAAAATTGATCTTTCCAAAGAAGGATTTTAATTCCTTCTTGCTGCCTGAGGGCTGAATTTTGAGTAAGGACTCGATGCACTCAGGATCAATGGAAATTCCTTGCTCCGAAATGATGTGCTCGAGCAGCCTGCCTTTAGTTACTCCGAAGATGCACTTCTTGGGGTTGAGAGAAACCCCAAATTCCCTACATCTCTGAAACACCTTGCATAAGTAAGAGATGTAATCACTCCGTTTCTTAGAAAACACGGTCAAATCATCCATGTAGATGATTATGCACTTGCCAATTAGGTCTTTGAAGGTGATGTCCATGGCGTGTTGGAAAGTGGCACCGACATTGATGAGTCCAAAGGGAATTCTTCTGTATGCGAACGTCCCCCACTTAGTGGTGAACGCCATTTTATGGTGATCCTCATATTGTACCATTACCTGGTTATATCCAGAGTATCCATCGAGGAACGACATCATCTGGGAGCCGTTGACAATTTGCAGCACCTCATCTAGCAAAGGCACTGGATAGTTGTCTTTCTCCGAGGTGCGGTTTAGATTATAGAAATCCACACACAATCTAATCTTCCCATTCTTTTTTCTGACCAGGACCAAATTAGCCACCCACGTGGAGTGCCTGACAGGAAAAATGATCCTTGCCAAGAGTAGCTTTTGTACTTCCTTGTAAACAACAGGTTCCAGCAAGGCATTGATAGGGCGCTGCCGCTGGCGAAATAGCCTCACTTCTGTCTTAAGAGGGATAGTGTGGATAATGACAGAAGTGTCATAAGTTTTTAAATCTTCATAACTCCAAACCACCACGTCATGATATCTTCGCAACGCATCCGTATTTCCCTTCTTTTCCTCAGGTGTGCACACTTTGCCAATAAAAATATTCTTGGTCTCCTTGGCTGTCCCAAGGTTGTGTGCATTGCACTAGTTGCTTATGGCCTCTTTTTTTGTTTGCTGATCTTGACCTCTGATTTAATCCAAATCAAATACGCGTTCCAGCTGAACCATGCCTCTAGGGATTGTGTTGGTTTTGAGGTTGATGACCCCCTCAATATCCAGTTCAGCCTCATGTGGATCAGCCTCATCGATTATTTGAGCTGCGAAGACATCAGAACTTGTGATGAACTGGAGAATATGCTTATCATCATTGAAGACTTACATGTGGGTAACATTGTCTGGGACTGATGGCATGGATGTAAGCTCAACTGTGAACCTTTTGAGCCTAGATAAAGAGAGGGGTTGTAGAGTGCTGGCTGTTTGAGCCAAGACATCAGCTGTGTGATTCTAAGCATGAGGGATCAATTATATATTGAATGCATCTAAACCCTCTAAAAGATCCCAAAACCTGTGCCTATAGTTGGTGAGTCTCCGATCATGGGAGGAATACAACTTCCTAACCTATTTAACTACGAGTGCGAAATCCCAAAAACTTGCAGCATTTTCACATTTTTCTCCAAAGCCATGAGAAGGCCAAGGACTAAGGCCTCATATTCTGCTACGTTATTAGTGCAATAAAACTGCAATCAATAGGAAGGGAGAAATGCTTTACCTGTTAGGCTGATGAGTTCGAATCTAGCTCCAGCTCCTTGCCTCGACTTTGATCCATTAAACCGGAGCGTCCAGCACGTGGAGGATTCCTTATCTCCGGGTCTGATTGAGCTTCCATTCCCTTTTGGCTGGACGATAGGCCTTATGATCTTAGGGGAGTTTTCTGGTTCGAGGCAATAATCAACAGGTGATTCTGTTGGTGTCTCCTTTAGCGTTTCTATTTGGGGGGTAGTTAATTTTCTAACATGCGCCACTGTCATTTGGCACAAGCAATAATCAATATTGGAGTGTGCTTTATTGTGAACCCTACACTAGTTTGGTAATAACAGATCCTAGAAATTCATTCGAGCCCCTAGGCTGATCTGATCCCTTGCGCATTTTTTCATGAACTCTTGGAAGCCATTGAGTAATCCCCAGTTGTCATCCTTGTCTGGCTCATCATCAGCTTCTACCAATGTTTCTGTGTCTGGGGGCATTTGTGTAGAATTGGTCGAAGGACTGCACAACACCAGCAACACTTCATTTGGATGTTCTTCCTGAAGCCCGATCTCATTTTGGTAGGCAAAAAGGTGGTAATTCCCCAAATCGGTCTCGAAAAACAACACCTCGCTGAGATTATTGTATTACGTGATCATGTACTTCATACAGGGTTCACGGTCGATACAGATCTGATTTGGCAGCCCCTTCCATGGTAGCCACATATGAGAAAGGTCTGTGGCAGTGTATCCATTTAGCACCTTGGTGAATTCCCTTCCCAAAATGATTCCATATGCATCAGGAATATCAACCACTTAGATATCAATGACTTGTTGTATCTGTGGGTCTATAGCAATCTACATGGGGATGCAGTTTATTTCACCCACGATGTTGATCTCTATTTTGTACAGTTGGGTCACCTTTCTCTTTGACGGCGTGGGAGTGATGCCAAGAGCTCTGCATATGGCCAAGGGTATGACGTTGGCAGACGCGCCTGAATCAAGCAAGCAGTTATGCAGATTCTTCCCAAAGATCCTAATGGTGGTCAGGAAAGGGGGAGTTTCTAGTCTCCCTTGGAGGATGCCCACAGGTGTGTCCATTTGAGCTATTTGACCTTTATTCTTATCACTGCCTGTATCCTTGGCTTGCTTAAATTGCTGGTCCTTAGAAAACTGCCTAGCAGCCCTTTCTAGCTCTTTTTCAATTTACTTACTTGTTGACTGATTCACAGGAACATCCCTCCTTTTCCAGGCATTATCCTGTATTTCCAGTTCTTTCCTAGGCTCCTCAAAGGTTACCCTCTTAGCTGAGGTTTCTTGCGTTGTACTAGAAAATGGAGTCCCATTCAGGACCCTGAAGAAAGAATGCCTCACGGCAGAAACCTTGAGTAATTCAAAGGCTGACAAATTGATTTTTACCTTCTTGAACTCTTCTGCCACATATTCACCTATTTGCTTGATTTCAGAGTTAAAAGCTTGGCCTATAGCATAACTGGGGGTTTAGACCCTCGTTTGATTAGATAAATTTTGAGGTTGGCCTTGAGGCTGATTTTGCGACTGGTTTTGAGATTGGTTCTTGTTGAAGTATTGGGCGGGTACATGAGGAAGCCCAGGGTTATTACTGACATCTGAATCAGGTAGGGTGGCAAAATTATTTGGTGGGGTAGAAGTCATAAAGGGTCCGCCCACTTGTCTATTTCTAAGGAAGTAGGGACTCGACCATTAATGGAACATGTGGACCTCATCTACAAATGATTCCTCTTCATCTACCAGACCATTATATACTGAATCAAAGAGCTAAGCCAAGGTTTGTTCATTACTTACCTCTTGCACTTTCTCATCCTTAATAGGAGTAGGCTTGACTTCGGGTTCGTTGCGGTCACCTCGCAGAAACGGTGCTTGATTGACCACCAGACATGAGGAATCATAGGGCTCAGATGGGACGATGTCCCTGTAGTTGGCATTATCGACTGCATTTTGTACCTCCACCTGGAAGATCTCAGCAGCTATCTGGAACTCGAAATAATCCAGCTCGGAATGTCTGTTGATTTTGTGAAGTCGACACCACCCAGATAAGGCTGCCTCGGCCAGATATACGCCGCTAGATGTTTTGTCATTGCTTGCCAGTTGATCGAATAGCGTAGAGACACCACCATTGTTAGGTCTGGTGTTCCATGTGTGATTTTTCCTCTAAGAAGGTCTTTTTTCTGCATTCTGGTTGGCGTTCTGCCCCCTCTCATAATTCTAGCCGGAGGAGGTGCCTACTTCCCGATTATCTCTGTTGTCTCTGTTGTCTCGGCTGTCCCGATTGAGATTGGCCTAAAAATTATGCTGGGAGGCCTACAACTGGTTATTCTGATTCTTCAGATGCATCATTTTTGTAGATATTTTCTTGATCATTTATGTTAGTTCCTCTAGCTTGTCCTTCTCAGTCGTGCCTCTAGGCGACGGGGCCAGATTTTGGAGAAAAGCGGGCAGGGCTGCCAGCTGATTTCAATAGGCTGGAGAAAAGTCTGGTCCTGACAGGTACAATGGCACCTAGGGTTGTTGGGAGTACGTCTGCTGTTATAGAGCAATCTGGGAATAGTTGTACTGTTGTTGGGGCTACAAATAGGAAGGTGCGGGAGGCGTATAATTCAACGGCTACCCCGAGTGGGGAACCACAGACAACTAGGGCACCTGGTTCATAATAGGGGTCTGGTGAGCAAACACCTGATTAAGTCCCTGAAATTGCATTAGGTCGGCTATCGGCCCCAAAGAAGGCAGCGGGCCAGAGATATTCTGTCCCAAATCCGCACTGGCGACGACGGCCTCCACATAGGCGAAAACTAAGGTAGCGGGCGGTGGGTGCATCCTTTTCACCAAGGCGTACGTGAGATTGTCTAGCGCCACGTAGTAGACCGGGAGGGCCGCCACATCATTATGGAGGTATGGATCTTGAAGTCTTGTGTGAGCCCAATGAAAACGGTCATTGAAGGAGCCAATAGGTTCATTGACCTCCCTTCTGACAGACATGAACTGTTGGTAAAGGTCCGCGGGGTTAATGGGGATCTTGTATTTCTGTAGAAATGCATTCTTCATCAGGTTCCACGAGGTAATGGATCCCCTCGACAGATTGATGTACCAGTAGAAGGCCTCTTCTCCCAATGAATGCGGAAAGAGGCGACATGCAACGTCCTCGTGGTCCACTTGCATTTTGGTGATCGTTGTTTCGAATATCTTGATATGCTCCTCAGCTGTTCTTTGCAAATCTTGCGGATGGAACTTTGAGCAAAAGCCCTCCAAATTCTTGGGCATATTATTGTAGACAACAAAATGTATAGGTGAAGGGTTATGTGTTAGCCAAGCCATGGGGGAAGGCGGAGGTGGTGTTTTCTATTGGAAAATGGGGGTTTGGGGCTGTATTTGCAATACAACAGCAATGTGGGGCTACCCTTGAGCTATGGCTGCCTGGACAGTGCCTTGGGCTAGAAGGGTCGGGAGAGGAGCGAACCCCTGGCTGCCAGAGGTGGGATGTGCAAATGCTGTTTGAGATGATTAGGTGGAAGATGAAGACCAGCCAAATGAAGGTGAAGGTGAAATGGGGGCGGATGGAATGGAGGAAGAGGAAGCGGTGGCGCTACTTCATTGTGCTTGTTTTGCCCTCGTAGGAGGCTGCAATTCTTTAAATTCTCCCTTCTTTGGTGTTGACCATAGAATCCGTTGGAATCTCTCCGAGGAGAATGATCCGATTTGATCCAGTTTCACTTTATCCCATAGCTTAGTATTTTGAGCGTGGCCCTTCTTCTAGCGCTAGTTCTGTTGATGGTGTTTTTATGCACTTCTCAACACAAGCAATGCATAGGCGTACTACCTCTCTTGAAAGACAATCTCCCACAATCGAGTTGCAAAACACTATCCCAAGGTCTCTCAGATGTCAGGTCATGACAGTGCTTAGATACCTCAATAGTTTGATGTGATTTGCTGGAATCACAAGGCGATCTTACAGAAATACAAAGTGTAGACACAAAGCATGAAGTTGGATCTTGAAATGGAGTCCCTAGGCTGGAAGGTTGTTATGCACCGGCTGTAGGTTCAAACAACAATCTTAGACTTCATTTTGTTGTTGGATTTAGCCTTACAATGTGCAATGAACCTTAATATGGGTCAGTTACTAAAAAAAATGAAAAGGACGAAGGAGAGGAAAAGTTTTTAAGTATGAAGCTTGCTATGAATAGTGACAATGGAGTCCCTGCAATGGAAAATTTCTTAAAATAATATCCCACTTAACCAGGGATTTCACAGTATCATGAAAATTGTGCTATCTTCTAAGGGCTGCAGATATTTCATCTTTCATCCACCACATGCATGCATGAATCAAAGATAAATATTTGGGGCAGCTTCAAATTAAGTCCAAGCTAACTTTGCACAGCTATCTACCTTCAGCAAATAGCAAAAAGTATGGACTAAGGGATTATCAACAAGGTAGGAATTTTCACAATCACCCAACAGCATTCCTAAGATTTATCCAAAGAAAGTAAACAGTTAACTAAATAGCCATAAGATCTAAGCTAAACATGTGAAATTGGAGAATGAATCAAGTAATATAAGAGAAATCAAGAGAATACACCAAGTCAATGATATTTCTTATAAATTTCTGCAACATGCCTTTACAACAACTCAACTCTCACTTTTGCAAATGAGGGGAGTGCTCTATTTATAGTTTACAAAAAGTTAAATGAATGGCCAAGATTCATTCTCATTATGTGGCTAAGATTCATTACAAAATAGGGTTTCACCTACCCCCAAATAGATTTACAATTTAAAATACATTTTTGTCCTTTCCCTATTTTGTCTTCTAGTGGGTGGCACTATAGCTCTTTTCGTCCTGTAGCTAATTGTTGTTTCCTTTGCTGTAACTACTCCTCTGGAAGGTCTTCTTCTTTGGCTAGGCTATCCTCTTGCTCCTCGGAAGCTGCGTGTCCTATGTACTTGAGGATGATGGCCTAGAGTTTTTCTATCTCGAGGATCTCACATCTTAATGCCTGATAACTCCATTCCTTAGCGTTCTCTTCCAATAGCTTCCAATCTTCGTCATACTTCGAACCTTGATC
>VDFB02281492.1:874447214-874521179 GCA_007258455.2 Sequoia sempervirens | reverse complement strand
GGATGTTTATGATGGATGACATGGATAGGCGTTGGATGGATAAAAGGATGAGATGGAGGAGGTGGTTTTGGGATATACGGACCCAAAGTAAATGGAGTGGGTGGAGGGACATAAGGACCCAAGATGGATGGAGTAGATGAAGGATGGGATATGGTGGATGGAGGGATGTAAGGACCCAAGATGGAGGGAGCAGATTAAGGAGGAATATGGATGGTTGTTTTGAGGAGATCACGATAGAGGAGGAGGATACAAGCATATAGTGCGGTGGGCGATGGGCAGCATTTCTTTTGGAAAAGGCTCGTTGAGGATGTCTAGAGGTTGTACCAACATCTTTAGATTGTGAGTCATGGGAAATAAGTCCAAGACCTTGCATACAGATTTTTTCTTTGACTTGGATGGGCTCCAAAATACCTTGCTCGTGAAGGCCTAGACCTTTTCCTTGATAGTTCATGTTCTTGAACATTCGATCCATGATAGGAATTTTGTTATTCTGAAAACATGATGCGAGTCTATTATTAGGTGGAGGATTATGGGTGGTAAATACACTATGCTTTTCTTCTTCAAGGAGGCCACCATGGAAGAATGTGAGAGTACCAAGGGGATATGCAAGCGGTGTGAGGATAACAGTTTTAGGTGATAATGGGGGATCATGAGAGGGAGATGATGGGATAGCAACATGTGGATAGGTGATATCAAGAGAGGGATTAGGGGATATGATAGGATTTGGATTTGTGGTAGTGGGATCATACAATGGAGATGGAGATGGAGTGGTGGAAACTTGAATGACAAGGGGATCATAGAATGGAATGGATGGGGGACTGTGATCTTGAGGTGGACTAGATAGGATGGTAGGATCTTGATCTGGAGAAGGGGATATGTTGGGATGCTTTGGATTAGACTCTTGGCGTGACTCATCTTGTGTGGATGGAAAGATGACAGAGTGGTGGAGGGACTGTTTAAGTGGGGGAGATGGGAGTATGGAGGATTCATGAGGTTCATTGGAATGGGTTTTGGTGCTAATAGGAGTGGGAGGAGTGGATTGGATTTGGGTGGATCTAGGAGTAGAGGGAGTGGATTGGAATTGGGTGTCTTTGATGGATTCAGTGGCTCCTGGAGTAGGAGATGGGGGTTCAATGGTTTCAATGGTTTGAGCAGTACTAGGGGTGGTAACATAAATAATAGGTGTGGTATGGAGAAGGGTCTCATCACTAGTGACTGTGGATGATGGATCTAGATGGCATGGTTCCATGACTTCAAGATGTGAAGTTGGGGATGGCTTCTTTGTAATGAGTCCTTGGAGAAATTCTGAAATGAGAGGCTTGCATATGGTTGGCTTGGCTGGGGTGGTAGAAATGGATGAGGGATTATGGATTGGTGGACTAGGGTTAGATGGAGGAATGGGATTGAATGTAGGACTATGAGTAGATGGAGAAACGGGACTGGATGGAGGACTAGGAGTAGATGGATGAATGGGATTGGATGGAGGACTAGGAGTAGATGGAGGACTAGGATTGGATGGAGGGTTAAGGTAAGGATATCGGAGTGGTGAATTAAGATAGAGGGACATGGATTGTGGATTAGGACAAGAGGATATAGGCGGTGTAGTGGGACAAGAGGATGTGGGGGATGGATTATAATAAGGGTATTGGGATGGTGGATTAGGATGAGGATATGTGGATGTAGGATTAAGCTAAAAGGGTGTGGATGTAGGATTAGTATGGGGATTGGGAATGAGGATTATGATAGGGGGACATGGATGGGGAATTGTAATACGAGTATTGGGATGGAAAATTAGGATAAGAGGATGTAGATGTTGTATAAGAGGATGATGTAGATGAAGGACATGACAAATATGGGGATGAAGAAGATAGTGGATATCCATTGTCAAAGGTGGCATAAGGAGCATGATTAGGCATGGATGAAGACATAATGGGATAGCTCATAGGAGTAATTGGATTTTGGAAAGTGGGTGGAGAAAGCTTACTAGATATGATAGTGTCAAGGGGATCTATGTCGTATTCCTCTTGATCGACAAGACTTTCGTTATTGTCATCAATGTAATTAGGGTTTCCCTTGACTACTATTGATGGAGGATGAGGATTCATGATGATGATAGGATAAATAAAATGGATCAAAGATGATGGACTAAAGCTCAAATCGGGATTTAAGTCAAGCTTAGATTAGGATTGGATTAAAGTTCAAATTGGGATGATTGGATGATGTGATGGGATTGATTTTGATTGGCTAAATTGGATTTTGATTGGCTAGATTGTATTTTGATATTAAGATCAATAGGATTGCATTGGTTGAACGGATGTGATTTGGTTGATTGGGTAATTTGATTGAATGATTGATTTTGATAGATTTGGATGATTGGATGGGTATGATTGGATGATGAAAGATGTGAGAGAGACCTTGAGTTTAATCAAAGGAAGTTACCCTTAGTGACCAAGAGTTTTAAGTGATTAAGAGGATGATCACGACACCGAATCCACCTTAAGATAGGAATGGATTGATTGGTCCGAGGATAATAACTTACGACACCGAATTCACCTCAAGATGGAAGCAAATTGATTGGGGTCGAAGTTAAAGACTAATAACCAAATTCAAGTGCTATGGTCAATTTGGGTAACCACTTTGTAATACAAGGTTAAGGCGGTTTGGTTATGAGTGGTGTTTGGTAATGTAAATGGTAAAAATATGATGTTCGCTAGGTGAGGGTATGGACTTTTGAATGAAATATGAGGAAATTAGAATGAACAGGTGGATTGAAGATGATTGTGGAGAATGAGTGGGGATTTAGAATGGTTAAAAAAAGATTTGGAATGATAAGATGGAGGTTTAAACGGATCAAATAGAGGTTTTGGGAGACTTAAAGTGATGAAATAGAGGATTGGGATGATGAGATAATGGTTGGGAATTTTTAAATAATGGTTTAGAGGCTAAACAGATCCAAATCTGGCAATTTCAGGTGTTTAGGAGGGAAAATTTTCCCCTCTGCAACAAAAATCAGGGGTGTTGATAGCTTTCTGCAGTAAATCAAGGGTGCTTCCGCCTTTCTACAACAAAATCAGGGGCACTTCCGCCTTTCTGCAACAAAATAGAGGCACTTCTGCCTTTCTACAACAAAACAAGGGCACTTATGCCTTTCTATAGCAAAACAGAGGGCGCTTCTACCTTTCTATAGCAAAAAAGAGGGCACTTCCACCTTTCTGCAACAAAACAGGGGCACTTCCACCTTTTTGCAGTAAAACAGGGTGCTTCCGCCTTTCTGCAGCAAAACAGGGGGTGCTTTTGCCTTTCTGCGGTAAAACAAGGGGCGCTTCCACCTTTCTGTAGCAAAATAGGGGTGCTTCCGCCTTTCTGCGATAAAATAGAGGGCACTTCCACCTTTCTGCGGTAAAACAGAGGGCGCTTCCACCTTTCTGCAATAAGACAGAGCTTGGTTTTGATGGCAATGGCTATGGCAAGGACTCAAAATGATAAAGTAAGGCCAATGTATCAAAGATTTCATAGGTTTTTCTCAAGAAAACACTTCAAACAAGCACAATCCTATGATTAATGTTAAGGGTATGGCCAGACAAGGTCTTAATCTAGGATGCACAAGGCTTCTAGGGAGTCCTCGATATAGTCTCTGTATGTGAGGCACAACCATAAACACCAGCCCGTCGCAAGCGTGAGTTCGGAACCCCAACGAGATACTGAAAGGCTCAGACCAACTCTTCACATCTATCTAGGTATCACCCTTGCTTCGATGCTTCGCTAATTATGATGTGACTGGATTGGGGTACAACTTTCGTTCTCCCCCCTTTATATACCCTGCCGGTACGCGTGGTTGGAATCATCCCTTGGGGTGATGAAATCTCCAAGCAGGTCCCACTAAAAAGAAGACACTAACCGTTTCCAACTACTCCTAGGCTCACACGAAGTGCAAGGGAAAAGTGAAAACAAATTAATGCCCCCTTGGGTGACACAATAATAGACAAGCACAACAAGCAATAAAGGTTACTTCCCCCTAATTAGACTATGTTCAAACAACAAGGATAAATTTTTTTAAAAAAAATTGATCAAATAGATGGCCCTGCAAGCAAACGTTAGCTATCTTATCCTTTGTTCATGGTCAATTACACCATAATATGCTACAAAACATTAGCAAAAAACACCAATATCCTTGCCGAAATAATGTTAGAGGGTTATTACTTGAAAATAGCTAAAAATGAGAGCAAAAATGAAGCTAAAATGACTATTTTAGCTTCCAAACTGTGTTGTTTTGGGGCACTTCTCCCTTTCTATAGCAAAACAGGGGCACTTCCGCCTTTCTGCAGCAAAACAGGGGGGCCTTCCACCTTTCTGTAGCAAAATAGGGGGTGACGCCTCCGCCTTTCTGCAGCAAAAGAGGGGGTGCTTTTGCCTTTCTGTAGCAAAACATGGGGTGTTTCTACCTTTCTGTAGCAACACAGGGGTGCTTCCACCTTTCTGCGGTAAAACAGAGGGCGTTTCCACCTTTGTGCAGCAAAATAGAGGGCGCTTCCGCCTTTTTGCAGTAAAACAGAGGGCGTTTTTGCCTTTGTGCAGCAAAATGTTAGAGGAAAAGAACCTTTTTAAAATAAAAGGGCATATCCGCCCATCTACAGGAAACTTTGTCAGATTTTGGAAAAAGAAAATTTGTATGCCCTACTGCAAGAAAGTGTTAGAAAAGATCTTCTAAGCAAAATGACGTGTACGCCTAATTGCAGCAAACTGTTAGCAAAAATCAAATTTTCAGATATAGGGCGTGACCGCCTTTCTGTAGCAGACAAGAGGGCGCTTCTACCTTTCTGCAGTAAAACAGAGGGTGCTTCTGCCTTTCTACAGTAAAACAGAGGGTGCTTCCACCTTTTTCCAGCAAAATAGAGGGCGCTTCCGCCTTTCTGCAGCAAAACAGAGGGCGCTTCCGCCTTTCTGTGACTTTTTTCTGCAAAATACTAAGCAAAAATGAAGGTTAAATGCAAGAACCCATTTGTGGGTCCCACTGGGCATGCCAGAAATGTGTACCTTGGAATTTTACCCCATTTTAATGTGCAAAAAACTAAAAATGCAAGTGATAAAATACTAAGAACACTTCAAAGATTAGCCTAAAGAGTGATAAAACAAGGAAAATAGATGAGATAAAAATGCAAATCGATTATACCTTCCTTGCTGTTGAAGACTCCTTGGTTGGCCTTTGATTTAGATGAATTTGTATGCTCCTTAGATGGCTTTTGATTTACTAGATGCAAGATTGATAATGCAAATTGACTAAATGGATGGCTAAGTGATAGTAAATGCTTGAGAATGAAAATTGGCAATATAAGGTTGCTCAAAATCAAAGTTTTCTCAAATGCTCTTGAGGAGGGGGTATTTATAGGAGAATTTGAATTCTCTAGAGAATTCAATATTTGAGATTCATCCAACAAGGTCAAGATGAAGGGCTATGGTGGGTTGAAAACTCACAAACCCTCACATCTTGACATGTGGATGGTGAAGTGGCTAAGAGGAGATGAGGTGTAAGTGAGGTGGAGAAGAAGTACATGATGTGGAGGAAGTACAAGTACCTTGCAAGTACATTGGGAGATGGGAAGAATCTTGGGTGAATAAAGTGAATTTTAAATTCACAATGATTGGAAGAATCTAGTAGATAAGACAATGTTCCCAAAAGGTGGGAGTTTGTCACATGTGACTTGATGTGACAAGTCAAAGGTTCTAGAAGATGCATGGGAAAAGGGGATTCTTGGAGGAATAAAAAAGAATTAAAAATTCCTTGGGGGATGGAGAGAGTTGACCAAAGTACTGATTAAGATTAATTAATCAGTAATTAGAAGATAAATGAGGATTAGAAGCCAACTTGCAAAAGTTGGAGGATGTGACACATCCTAATCAAGGATTAGGCATGTGCACATCCCTAATGAAGAAATTAGGAGATGGATTAGGATTAGATGAAAATGACATGTGAGGAATTAAATAAATGTAATATTTATTTAATTCATTTGATGAAAAAAGGATTAAGGAGGGTAAGGTATTTAATTATTAATTAAATACCTTAGGGATTTGGCAGAATTAAGGGTATTAATTAAATAATAGTAATATTATTTAATTAATCCAGATAAGAGGATGTTTAGACGAAAAGTGATAAATTTGGATAAATTAAGTGTCCAAATTTGGATGTCTACACATACTTCTCACGTGGGATCATCTTTCCATATTTTGAGGGTGACCTTCATGTATGATTCATTCATCAGGTTTATGAATGATCCAGGAGGATCCAAAAGACCTAAAATTTTAGTCTCAGAATTTGAAAAAACCAGCATCACTGGATAGAGCTCACTAAAATGATATTGACACAACTTGAATCATGTCAAAAAGAGACCATACACGAAAGTTATGCTCGATCAAAGTTTAACAAGGCTAGAGATTCCAGATGTTGACTCAAGGCCAAAAAATTGATCTCCAAATCAGTCCAAAATAGTGCCAAGTCAAAGAGCTCATTGAGAGCTTTCCAATGGTATGCAGAATGTAAGAAACAAAGCTCTTTTTCTCCTAATGCAACTAGTCAAAGTTTGGTCAACATCAGGTCAAAGCTAGTCAACCAAAAAAATTAATGATCATGGAACATTTACCTACCAGTTCCATCATGTAGAGCTTGGCGAGAGCTTTCTGATGCATTTTGAACAAACCAAATCTAAGTCCGTATGTGGAAGTTATGACGAGTCAAAGTGATGATGTGGCATCACCAAAGATTGACACTTGGCAAGACACATGGTGAATGATGTGGCGGGAGCAGTGAGTTTGCATTGACATAGACCAACTAAGTGATAAAATAAGGATTAAACCATATTTATTAAAGAAAAAAATGTTTGGTCTAAAATTTAAACAAAGAGGATTTGGTGGGATTTGATCCCTTGACCTGTGCCTTAAAATCCTCTTGCACCACACGCCTTGTCAAAGATATAAGGGGAGCTCCCCCTATTTATAAACCTTAAATAAACATAAGAATTTTTTTATTTTATGTAAACTATAAAATAAGAGAAAATTAAGGGGGCCTGAGGACAAATATAAAGCCCGATCCTTTTTAAAAAGGATTTTCATTGGTTTTTAAAATTAAAGGGCTTAATTTAGGAAAATATTAAAAAAGAATACTACTAAGCTCAAAAAACTTAAAAGGGTTTTAAGAGATTTTTATCTGTTTTAAGGGCTTAATATAGGAGATTTTAAAAGATTGTGAAATAATTTTTAAAGGGTTAATATAGCTTAATGAATATAAGCCATAAGTTTGAGATTTTAATTTCAAAAATTAGGAGATATAGGTTTATTTGAGAGATTTGGGCAGTTTTATTGTTTTTACCCCCATATAGGAAATGTAATTGTTTTTAAGGGGGGATTTTTTCTCTTGGAAGCAATGAATTCATTGTGGATAAACTTAGGTATTTTGGGAGGAATTTTTGAAGGCTGGTGTTTACACAAAGACCCTTGAATTTGTAATCCAAGATAGTGTCTTTAGTTGTTGAGAGAGATTGTGAAGAATTTGAATGCACATCTAAAGCTTGGATGGTGTACAAAAGTAGTTAAAGCTTTCCATCATTAATAAAGTGGTTCCTCATTGAGAAGCGGACCTGGAGACATAGCCCAAACAAATGGGTGAACTTTGTTATCAAATTTCTTGTTGTCTCTATTCTTTTTATGTTTCCTTCCAGCATTTTAATTTTTTCTTTGATTTCTTATTTGTGAAATTTAAGTAATTAGTTAATGTTTCATTAATTTGTGTAACGAGTTAAGTGAACTCATTTATGTAATTTCAAAGGTTAAATAAACATAACCACAAAATTTTCTTTTTGATTGGGATAAATCTGTAATAAGGAGTTAAATAAAAATTATCTTTGTAACCCTTTTAATTATAGATCAATGAACCTTGTGGAGGACATGGACCTTTGTGAGAGCTTGAGAAGCATATTTATAAGCATTTTTATGCTACAAGATGTAGAGTTTTTTCCTTTTCTATTGTGCCAAGATTGATAGATTGTGTAGGCTCCACCAAAATTGATGATCTTTCATGATAATGTTCCGGAAGGGTGTCAAATCTCCCATCCTTTGGTGCCTCAAAGAGGTTTTCACCATCAGATGCATTCTTTATTTTTACTTTTTTGAGATCTAATGTTGCCATTGAATGGTTTGCACCATTAGATCCATTATTCTTGTTTTCAATTTTGCAACTAGAAGATTTGACACCCTCCTGCCTCAAAGCGTCATTATGAGATTTATGATTAGAACTTGTGTTAGGTTCATCACAACAAAGGAAATTTATGATAGCATCATCATTCACAAAGATAGGAATATTGATAGGTTCAGTTGGTTCCTAGTCGATAAGCTCAAGATGCAGTAAGGGTAGAATGTCATCAGATTGCTAAGGTCAACAACAGTAAAGGTTCTGATAGCAATGTTGTCAAAAATGTTAGTGGTAATGTCAAGGTATATGATATTACTCTCCTCCAAGTCATCTATCTCACTCAATATCTATCCATCCTCACTTGAGTCATCAATATTTTGTGATCCAAATACAAGGGGTCTAGTCCCTAAGCTTTGTCCCTCCTCGCGTGTGGGTGCATACTCTTTTATGACATCAATTTGTATATCCTTGCATGATGTTTCTGATAAATAATCCCACTCATACTCATTAGAATCCATTTCTGAATTATCCTTCATTTGAAGGATTCTTTTTACAACTCTATGAGTGTTTTCTTCTTTTGTTTCCCCTATATAGCCTAGTCATGTTTTGTCTTTTGAATGAAGTGTGAGAGGTTGGATGGGTTCTACAATGCCTTCTTTCCTTTTTTCCAATAAGTCCTTGTCCTTCATATCCTATTTTTTCTAATATTATTTTTCCCTTTCCATATTGATCTGTCTTTATGCTGATAGTTGCCAATGTAGATGCTTCCTCATCTTTGTAGAGCTAATTAAGGATGGCCTTATCTTCATATTCTTCTTCTAGAGTACATTCTTTTACAAATCTATCATCTAAAATTGTGGTAGGTGTTGATGATTGTTGTGTTGATGTTGATGGCTGTCCATATGTCCTTGGAGATGGCAACAATTGTGAAAAACATAAATATTTCTCAATGGAATACTCTCCCATTCCCTTGTCTTTTAACAGGATCTTTTCTTTGAATTGTTGTGATAGAGAATCCAGTTGAGCTTCATTGTTTAATGGAGTGGAGTCAAGAATACTTGTTTCTTTTGACTGGTCCTTTTTCTCATAGATACAACATTTAATTGCCTTTCACCGTTGGATGAACTAGAAGTGTTTGTTTCCCTATTATGGGGGACCAAAGTGTCTTGAGTTGTTTTAAGCATGTTAAAAGTTTGAGGATTATTGTAATAAGCTAAAATAGTGACTTCTTGTCCATTGACCAGAAACTTCAAACATTGATGATAAGTTGAAGATACTGCTTGCATTTCATGAATCCAGAGACATCCCAAGAGTATGTTATAAGTGAGCTCTTTTTCTAATACTTGGAAAACAATATTCTTCACAATTGGTCCCACTTTAATAAGTAATACAATCAACCCCTTGGAGGATCTCTCTTCTTTGTCATAGGCCTTTATTGTGATCTTCCCTCTAGCATCAATAGCATTAGCAGAATAACCTAGTTCATGGATCAATTTTAAAGTGAAAATGTTTAAAACAACTCCACCATATATTAAGACACGTTTTACTCAGTGTTTGTGGATTAAGACTTCAATATGAAGAGTGACATTATGTGGATGAGTAAGTGACACATCATCTTGTTCTAAAAATGATAGGCAGTGAGGCATGGTTAAGTGTCCCACCATAGCCTGGAATTGACAAACATCTAGATTATTGTGTACTGTTGTGGCCACAAGGGTTTGTTCCAAAACCTCCTTATGAGATGGTGAGATTTTAAGGAGTTCCAAAATTGATATTTGTGTTGGTATTTTCTGTAGTTGATCAATGATGTTGTATTGATTTGAAGGGGTAGCAATGGTTTTAGATGGAACTCCTTTCAATATTACCTTAGATTTACCCCTTGTTATGTTGACTAGTTGATAATCTTGATTTTCCCTAATTTTTATGACATTGATCTAATTGTCGAATGTATCCATGTTCGGGATCAGATTTATGGGTATGATGTCATTGTTTTCCACATTATCAATTTTATTGTTAGCAACATCATTATTCTCAATTGTAGAGATACAATGAATAGTGTTGTCATAAATGTAGTTTACATTTTTACCTTTACCATTTGTAGAAGAAGATTCTCCCTTTTCATAATTTGGTAAAGGATTTTTAAATGCACCATGATCATTGTTTGTTTGGGGTCCTTCTATGAATACTTTCTTGTTGTCAATCAAATCTTTTACTAGATGTTTCAATTGCATACAATCATTTGTTTTATGTCCTTTTTTTTATGAAAGTTGCAATAGTCAGCATCATTCCACCAAAATGGTTTTACTTTTGGTTCCCAATTTCTTGCTTGAGGTAGGGTGCTAAGTTCATTTCCAATAAATTCTCTAATTGTTGATTCTAGTGTTTGTCCCAATGGTGTGAATCTTCATTGACTTGATGGTCTTGGATATTATTGTGGTTTAGATTCTCCATTGTTTGGGTTGTTGTTTTGAGTGACATTCTGATTAATATTTTGGTCATTATTTTGATTGGTATTTGCAGTTGTTGTCATAAAATTAAATACTAGTTTCACATTTTGTGTCATTTGTAGCATCATTATATCTAGTATTTCTATTATTTTTCCAAAACTTAGGTTTATCATTGTTGCCATAGTGATTTGAGGAATTTGTATTGTTTGATCCTTCATTGTAATGTTTTATCACCCCTCTTTTGACTAAGGCTTCTTCGATCTTGAGCCCATTTTCAATCACTTTCTCAAATGTTGGTGGACATTGAAGTTCAAGCTTATAGGTCATGTCATCAGTTAAGTTGTCAATGAATAGTTCCATCTTTTCTTCTTTTGGTATAGAACGAGGATATCTAGCAAACAACATTCGCCATCATTGTAGAAATGAGAGAAATGTTTCACCTTTCTTTTGTTTCATTTTGTAAAGGTATTTTATTGTTACCTCATGTTGAATATTAAAGGAAAATTGTGAGATAAATCTGTTGACTAGTTCTTCAAAAGATCGAATTCCTAGTTGTAGTTTAGAAAACCATTCCATACATTGACCTCCTAAGCTTCTTGGAAATAACCTCATTAGATAAGTGTCTTCTTGTGAAAATTCTAAACTCATGGTTCTAAATTCCCTCACATGATCAATTGGGTCCATTTTACCGTTATACTTGTCGTATTTTGGGAATTCACAATGTCTAGGAAATGGTTTCATGTCCACACTTGGATGAAAAGGATAAGGACAAATTTATTTGTAATGAGTACCTCTTCATGTTTCCTTTTTTCATATCTTGAATTTGTTGTTGCAAGTTTTGCATTTGATGTGTTAGGGCAACCACTTGATCTATGTTTTGTGGTTTAGTTTTAGCTATTCTAGGTGCTTCTTTTAGTCAATTGATGTTGAAGTCCTATGGAAGTTTTGCACCTAGTTCAGCTAGCATCAAAAGATATTTTTCCATACCTTGTTCTAAATTTTTTTCCATAAATTTATGGAAATTGGGATCTTGTTGTGTTGTTTGGATATCCTCTTGAGATATTTCATTTGGATTATTTTGGTGGAATCTGTGAAAGGGATTTTCTTCAGCCATGGTGTTTGGTGTTTCAATTTCCTTTTCTCTAATTTTTTGTCTTTGTAACCTCATCAAAATTGACATACAAGTGTTTGTTATTCTCACTAAGCTTTGATATTTTTGAATGAGTGTCAAGGATTTTAACTTAATTTGAATAGAATGATAAATTCTATTGATGTGAATAAGTTAGAAATATGATTATTTTGTTTCGTTTCATGATTGTAGGATGACAAAATCTTGATAAAGAAACTCAACATAATAATCCAAAATTTTGTGTTTGATGATTTAAACACTTTATGGTTATAAGATCTTGGTTTAATTTGATAAATTTTGACTTGAAAAATCCTATTTTTCCAAGTTTAAGACATTGTTTGTACTGAGAAAGTGTTTCTATTCTAACAAAGATCTGAGTTTTGATGTCAAAAGTCTAGTAGCAGTTTCAAATAGCTCTTTGTTTTCTAGTTTTGTAGATGCGCTATTATAGAAGGAAGATGCGCCGAGATAGACTATGAATGTGCTAAAAGATATGGTGAATGCACTGTCAGACAAGATATATGGGCCAAAACAGACTGTGGATGCGTAAGATATTGGTAAATTCTGACACTGGTAAATTCTAGTGATAGACTGTGGATGCACCATAAGATTAGTCAGATGCACTGAAACAGTGGTTGGATGTGCTATTTGGACAATAGATGCACCAATAGACTGGGTGTATGTGCTAAAATAGACTGTGTATGTGCTATTATGGTACTGTTCAAAGTGTTGTCTGGTTTTTCTCAGTAAAAGGATGATTTTTGGGTGTAATTTTATGAATCATCGATATTTTGACAGGGTATCTTGCTCGTAAATCTCTGATTTTGATCATCTAAATGGATGATACCTTCAAAAGTGACCTTTCACGCATGAACACAAGTTTAAAAAATGATGGTTTTCTACAAAAAGCCTAATGTTTCCAAGTTTTTCTCTATTGTAACAATTGATTTGGGTTGTTGGAATATTGTATTGTTGGTTGTGGGATGAAAGACTAATGAATGGGTTGACTATGATTATGTTTTTGTGAAAGAGCTCTTTGTTGGAAATAAGCTTGTGAATATAAAGGTTCTAAAGAAAAATCATCAATATGTCCTCTAGCAAAGTCATGATATCTATGGATGAAAGTTCGATGTTCAAGTAAGATTTTCCTATTTTGATATAAGAAGTGTCTTCTTTCCAAAAAAAATTTGTAGTTAAGTTGCTTCTTTGGTTTCTTGATTTTTTTGTAAGGGATTTCTTGACAAATTTTGTTGATTTCTAATCCCTTAACATAAATTTTGTAGGTTGATTTGCCAAACTTTTTTTTTTTTTCTAGATGATCTTATTTGAATTAATGACTTGAAAACATAATGAGCAATTGTAAAATAATTGTTTTTAAGTCCTAGAATCTAAACAATAAGTGTATGTTCAAGAACCAAACATGATAGGACTCCTTGATTTCCACTGGTATTTGACAAAGAATACACTTCAAGCAAACTCATTTTTAAGGTCAAAAAGGTCATCATAATACTCAACAGACCACATCTTAAAATTGTATCAACTCACACAGTCATGTCACCCCCTAGAGGGCGCCCATGTATTTGTCTTTTCCAGGCATGTACTCAAAGTTAGATTTCTCGATCCCTTGAGTAAACGGTCCTTGTAAATTGTAAATTATATGGTGAGTGTCTTGGGGGCATATTCTTCCCTCCCCTTGCACCGTGAGTATTACAATGTTTGAAAACTGACTTCAGTTGGATTCTACACTAAATTTTGTAGATAGGGTATCTGTTCAGAGTGAAAAATGATAAACTCCTCAGGAGACCTCCCAATCTTTAGAAGAAATATTTTGGGGATGGTTATCTTGCACACTTTCGATAAATGTGGGTTTCCCCATATTTACTTTTATTTTATAGTGGGTTGGAAAACCTGGCTTTGGTTGTTCCCACTCAGGTCGTTCCTATAGGGTGATTACTTTTTCCCACTATGGTAGGCCTTCTAAAGGATTTTAACAAAGCATAAAGTGCATGAAATCAAAATTTTAGTTTGGCATTTTGATCACCCAATTAATGGGAGAGCATAGGCCTATCACTGTACAATCACAACAGATAATGTTCAGTTTTTAAAGCCCAAATGAAATTTTTCTATTCTATGTGAAGGTATTGCTTCACAAAAGATATGATTTTTATTTTAACTAAAATAGCAATGTATGATGACTACCCTAGGATTGGTTCATTTTAATCCAAAATTTGTAATGAAACCACTAGTCATGGTCACGTCGGATCTATATAGCAAATTACAAATGTAGTAGAATAGAGATCATATGTGCTACAACATTGGTCATATGTGCTATAGAATCAATCAGATGCGCTACATAATCAATCAAATGTGCTAAAACAGAATGAGCCTGGGGAACAATCTACTAGAAGTTCAGTCAAATGCGCTATAATAGTCTTCAAATACGCTGGAGTTTTTGATGGATGCACCAGAACAGTCATCAGATGTGCTAAAGTATCTGGTGGATGCACCGTAAAATCTCTCAATCATGCTAAAAGAAACACACCAGAAGCTTGCACAGACACTTTTGGAAAAAGATGATAAATATGGGGTTAAGGGCCCCATGGTGGGCACCAAAATGTAAGTCTTGAATAAGTAATGAGTGAAAGAACAAACTACACTTCTTAATAAGACATTATATCAAAGATTCAACAATAATTAAACTAATTTAAAGTAATAATCTATTGAAAGCATCATATTGTTCTCTATCTCCAAAGATTTATTAATTCACATGGCTCTTAGATTTTGTAAGCATTGTGACTATTAAAATGCCAACCTAGAGAATGAGATGATGCTAAATGCAATAATTTAATCCTATATGAGGATGTCTAATGATAATGATGAAGCTACTGTAATCTAAATTGACATGAAACGTTGATGAAAGAAGCTACAGTAAACTATGATGTAGCTAATGATATTGATTCTAAAATGTTATTTCTATTGATAAATGATAATTTCTTTTGTTGAGATGATTGATTGCTCAATTTCTATTCTCATAGAGTAAGTTTGTACACAGTTGGGATCCTTTTCCTATAGACAGAGGGTTGCATTTATAGATTTTTGGCAACATATTTATGAAGGGGCAGCATAGCAAAGGTCTAGATTTGATTTGAAGGATTGAATGGTGAAGGATGAAGAAGCCTAAGCTGATTATGGGGATTGTTCCTCCCCACAAAAACACTCAACCAAAAGATAGGAAGAATCATTGGAAGAAGATGAAGAGGATTGCCTGCAAATTTGTCTCCAAATTTTCCTGTGAAGATTTGAGTTGAATTAGTTAGATGTTTCATATCTAATTTGGTAGGTGGATATGATTAGCTATAGAATATGTGCATAAATTTGAATATTTGGATTTGTTTCAAATTTAGGAAGAAATAACAATTATTAAAATAAACAAATGTTTTTGATATTGTTTATTTAATAAAAGAGGGATAATGATAATTAAATAAAAAACTATTGAAGTTTGATTATTTAATTAAGAGAGAATAATCAGAAGAATATATATGTGAACTATATAAATAAATATTTCTATTTATTCAATAGTAGATGAATTAAAGGTTAGTTAATCAAATAAATCCTATTTAATTAATTAGATTATCCAGACCATTTTCAGGTGTATACAATAATCATTGTATATCATTAATTCATTCGATTAGAATAAGATCAGTAATTTTATTTTCATATCAACCCTTTGGGGGCATGTAATAAGGCCTTTGGCTAGTTGTATTGTTGAATTCCCTTATGGTAGGCCTGTGAGCCCTGGATATTCACCCTTGAGGCATGTATTTCATGTAAGATTACCAATTCAATAAAGTTCCAAGTTTGCATATCAGTTTCTTATGTTATTTATGTTGTGTAGACTCATTGCTTAATGGTTGGGACTATTCTCTCTAAACCCTCCTACGATGACTGCACCAAGTGGTATCAGAGTGAGTTTTTTATTCCTGAAGGTGTAGACACCCAAAATAATATCTAATTAAATAAATACTTGTTATTTATTTAATTTAACCCCTTCCCTTATTTTAAATAATTAATTAAATAAATATTCATTATTTATTTAATTAATCTCTCTATTACCTTTATCCTCCGCCTTTGATTAAATAAATCAACATTTATTTAATTAAAGCTAACCTTTTTCCCACATTCCTCTAAAATCCCCTAATCCCACCTAAGTTAATTAATCCTTGATTAATTAGCTTTATCCTTTCCTAATCATCATTATCCCATTCTCCAACTTTTAACTCCACCCAAGTTAATAAACCCTTGGTTTATTACCTCAACCCATCCTCATTAAGTTAATTATGCTAGAAAAATGAAGAAGATTGACTATCTCTACAATTTTGTGTTGTCATTGATGTCACCATGATATGATTACAAGTTTGAGGCTATGTCTAATTTGGTATTTCGGTCCTGTATCTGAATTGGTATTCAAGCTACCTCCTTCGATAATCTAGTCTACACTCCTCTGCAGTTAACAATTATTGCTCACGGTTTTGGGAAATTGCTTATGGTTGTTGAAGGTATACATGTTCAAAATATTACATGCTCTGGCACTCGTACAATGTAGTGTCAACCATCAAAATGTTTATTGCTTTTTCTTGTGTAGACATCTAAATTTGATCGCTCCCATATGATCAAATTCACCTATTTATTCATCCATTCAGTCAATATTAATTTATTTAATTACTATTACACTTTTTGCCTAAAGTTCTTAAAGTATTTAATTTAACAATTAAATGCTTTACCTTACATCTTTTCCCTCTCTAAATTAAATAAATATATCAATTTATTTAATTTAGTCATTTAACCTTTTTGAATAAAATCAATTTAAAATTCTTCCTTTTTCTCTCTCCTTGTCACATCCTCCATAATCTCTTTCTAATCTGGATTAATTTAATTAATCCATGATTAGGATGTGCATCCTCTTAATCAAGGATTAATGTCACATCCTCCTACATTTTCCACTTGCTTCTAATATCTCATTAATTATCCTAATCAGGTATTTGCACAACCTTAATCAAAGTCATTAGCCACATTTAGCACCCCTTTTTAGTCAACCTTTTCATTTTCCTTTCTTAGCATTGACCCTCTTTCCCATGTGAATTTTTAATTCACATTTATTCATCCTAGGTCTCTCTCCTCCCCATGTGAATTTTTAATTCACATTTTATCCTTTCAAGGCTTACCTTATCCCCATGCAACTTCTAGAACATTTGACTTGTTACCTCATCCACTTGTGACAAACTCCCACCTTTTTGGAGACCCTCTATTATCCACTAGATTCTCCCAAGAATGTGAATTTTTAATTCACTTTTATTTCTCCAACCACTTTCTGATTTCCCATGGAGATTTTTGGGAATTCCAAAATTCCTCAAATGTCACTTTCATCCTCACTTGGGGATAAGAAGTTCCTTTTTGAGGAAATCTTCTCACCCCCAATACTTGTCCTTCCTCCACATCATGTACCTCCCTTCCACCTCACTTCCACATCATCTTATCCTAGGCCATCTCACATTCCACATGTCAAGATGTGAGGGCTTGTGAGTCCTCAACTCACCATACCCCTACATCTTGACCTTGGTGGCTTAATCTCAACCATTGAATTCTCTAGAGAATTCAAATTTCTCTATACATACCCCCTCTTCATGGGAATTTACAACACTTAGTCATTTTAGCATCCTCATACATTGTCATTTTGAGCACCCAATTCATAAGTATTTTCACTCATTTAGCCAAGCCAATCTAGCCATTTGCATTTGCATCCCATCACATTGTCAATCTTGCATTTAATCATATCTATAGCCATCCAAGGAGCAGACAAGGATCTTAAATAGCAAGGGCCAAACAAGGGATTCATCAACATGGAGAAGGTATAAGCAATTGCATTATTTCATCTATTTTCTTTGTGTTAACAATTCCTTAGGCTAATCTTTGAGGTGTCTTTTGTGTTTTTCCTTATTGCATAATATTTGTTTTGCATCTTTAGAATAGGATAAACATTTAGGATCACAGCTTGAAGTCTATTTCTAGCCAACTTCTTGGGGTAATTATAAAATGGTGAATTAATTTTTGCTACGAGGATATTTGTGCGATCTATTTTGATCTATGCCAACTTGATATAGCATGTTGGAAGTTCCAATTACATTCTTGGATATGTTTTGTGGATGATTAGGGCCGGAAGTTGGTATATTTGGTAAATATGCAGTGCATCTAATTAGGCCGACCTAATTTATGCTTGTGGTTAGATCGAGTATATATATCTGAATGTTGAATAGGTTTTATAATGAAATGAAGTGAGAATGCGAAGGTGAAGACACAGATAGAGTGTGATTGGTGAGGCAATAAAAAGTGTGAAAGTGAGTGAATATAATGAAGTGTGTCAAGTCAGTATATTGAGCATCACCAGAACTGTATCAACACTTGTTAGGTGCACTCTCCTCAGTTCATTTTTGGTTTTAAAGCCCTCTTTTGATCTGTAAATCTTTTTGTAGGAAATGAGCCTCGTTGTAAGCAGTGAGCTTTTGTACTTGGACAATGAGTCCTCTTTCTAGGTAGTGAGCCATTGGCAGTGAACCTTTATTTTATAATCTATATTGTGAGTTAACCCTCACCATGGTTTTTCCTTTATTGGGTTTTCCACATAAAAATCTGGTGTTCAATGTGTTATCTTACTTTCTATTTTGTATCTCTTTCTTATGCTTACTAACAAAACAGTGTGATTGTGGAATGTATATGTGTTGAAGTTTTAAAGTTGAATTTTTGTGACAACTAATTCAACGCCCCTCTCAGTTTCCATGTATCCTTTAACAAATTAATCCTTAATTAACTTATCTAACCCTCATCCCTAATCCCCATTACCATTATTTCCTAATTTTAAATTCCTACATCTTAGCTACACCCACTAACCTCTTACACAAGCCACCCTATGAGCCACCCTATCTCTTATATATATTTAATGCCTCTCTTCCCAATGTGTGCTCACACCTCACCTCTTACCCCTTTTCATCTTGTGACACTTGTCACAATCCTAATACTCATCTGAACCTTGATCCAAACCTTATCTTCTCAATCAATCTTAGCCCTCCAGCATCCAATTAATCTTGGCCCTTGATTTATCCCATCTCATTTGTATAAATCAGAGGCCTCCTATCCAATTTTAATAACATCTCTTATGCTAATATTATACTAAAATAATTATGAGCAACCACATTCCAATCACTTGAGAAAATCCATCAACACTGGGGTGCATCTTGAGCTCAATCCATGGAGGGTTATTGAAGGTACAACCTTTGGTTTTATGCATTTGAATTCATATTACTTATGTTATTGTACCTTTGATGTCAATTTAACCCCCTCTACATTTAGCATGCCCAGTGGGACCCATGTCCCTACCAAATTTTTGTGTGAAGTTTTGTGAATTTTTAAGTGTGCAGGTCTTGGCTTCTATTAAACACTGCATCTACTCCAACTTGTTGCACCTATGCAATGAATTTTGACACTTCCTCTAGATTTTATTGTTCCTGTGTTCAAAACTGTGGCACCTGTGTGTTGACTTTCAACAACTGCATCCATGGTCTTGTCACCCACATCTACCACTAGTTTCCTTGCTATTATACTAACCATCTTTTATTTTTTGATGCAATGCAAGGTGGTGGAAAACCCCAAACAAACTCAAATTGATCAGATACAAACAACAACCAAACCTTGAATCACTAAACACTTAATTTGAATCAAGCTTTCACCAATAGGCTTGTAGCCTTCAAACACCAACTCTACACAATATCTTTTAGAGAAGGTCATCAAAGAACCTTCTTACCACCCTTTGATACTCACAACACAACTCAAAACAACATACCAATTGACTCCATAAGGATTCTTCGAGACAATTTTGAAATCCTTAAGTCTGCCCCTATTTTTAAGACACTAGTTAGCCTTGATTTACAAAGGAGGTCCCTCCTAAACACCACCCTGTCATTCAAACTGAACAAACAATGATAAATTGTGTCTCAAAAAATATGAAACCAACATTATTTCTCAAATCCAATCCTTCTAGAACGTTGTTCCCCAAAACCCTCACTTTCAAGCAAAACACCAAGGGTTTATTGAAATCCACAATACCTAAACCTTACTGACAAATCCAATGCATCAAACACCTTTCATATACCCTGAATAAACTCACAAAACCATTACATTGACATCCTTCACTATTTTATCAAAACACCACTTTGACACACCATTCTCACATGAAAAATCACTTAGTTTAGCCCTAGGGCTTTGCCCAATTTCGAACCACACAACTCCACTACCTATCAAAACATGGAAACACCTGAAATAAAAAAATTTAGATCCATTCCATGAGGTACAGTGAGGAAAATAAGTAGAATGGGTCAAATTGCCATTTCATTTGACCTTCAACCCTAAAAACAGTGATAACAGGGCAGTTTTAGAAAAACACAAAGAACTCCCTCAAATATTAATAAAAAACACTCAAAATGGATCCAATCAAGAGTTAAGACATGCCTCAATGAAACAAAATGAATTTCAAAGCATATCATTTCCTGTACGGGCTGTACAGAATAAGAGAAGTTAAAAAAAAAGTGATTTTTGTAGAAATTGTGATGTTATTAATGTGAAATCTTCAGTACAAAATTCTGACATCCTTTTTCTCGAGCCTTTCTAGGCTTTTATAAAATTTTCCCTCTAATTTCTAACTGAAAAATTCCCATATCTACATTTTAAACTACCATGACTTTTCATATTCTCCTAAAATTGCAATTTGATAATATTTCTTGTCATTGGCAACATTACATGTTTAGAGAAATTTTTCATATTTGAACTCCAATAACTCCCAAACACCTAAATACATAAAAAAATGGTCTTTGAGACCTTATTTAGCATAAACAAGAATTTAACACCCCCAAGACCCCATTACTCACACCTAGTTACATTTTGTTGCATGTCACCAATTCAAACTTTACATTATGGTTGTAGGTGCTCCTGCACCATTTTTGCAGGGATTTTTTTGCATTTTAGGCTTATATTCAACTTTCTAACAAACTTTTATTCTGGTTTAATAACTATCAATAGATATATTAGATCTTTTTCTCTTTTATTTTTGTAACAACTATCACATTAAAGGGAAAGACAAAATGAACTCACAACTTTAAAATAATCTAAAATCTACCAGGTTAAGCAACTTCTCTAGCTATCACCATTCACATTTCATTTTTGGGCTCTAAAATTAATCTTAAAAGGTCAAAAGAACTCACATTTTGCTTACTTTTTAGCAATTTTCTTTCTAGTCAAACTCTGGTTTTCTACACCTGCCGACTTGCAATGCCTATGCTCTATATTTTGGTGCCAACGCAAAGACCTACAACTGCTTCTATGTAGTGACTAGTTGTGCATATGCAACGAATTATCATGCCTCTATCTCATAGAGTGGCACCTTTGTCTCAACAAAAGTGTAGTTTTATCTATAAAGTTGCACCTATGTTCGAAATTGGATCTTTTAGGTCTTTTTCAGCGATTTTTTCATCTTTTATGTGATCATCTTATCATCTAACCACTTGTTTTGCAACTTGAAATCAATTGTTAAAGGAAAATTCATCAAACCACTAACATTTTCGTACAAATTCATTTGTCCAAGGTTTTCTTTTTTCCACTAATATAGGCACATTTCATTTCTTAAATTTAATGAAATTTTGTTTGATGAGTGTTATGACTTGCATAACCACCCCCATTTTATTCTAGAACAAAATGGGTCCCCCTCTTTCTTTTTTCTTTTGTTTTCTTTGCCTTTTGTTGTCTGGTTTGGTCTTGGGAATTCTTTTGTTTTCCTCCTGATTTTGTTTTTGTTCTGCTGAATTTATTTATGCCTCAGTTAAAGTTGGGTTCCTTTTTGTTGAAAATAAAGTGAAATGGTAAAAAAAAAATGATATATTTCATATGCTTCTGAGGACTAATGGAGGCATTTGTTTTGTAGGATTCAATTATTCATTTGAAGATATCTCTCAAGGAGGTCAGTTTGAAAGCATCCCCCAATCTGGTTTGGCATAAAATTCCTCTAACGAGAAAGTCGGCAAGACCCTCCAAATGTATTGCCAACTAGCAGTGGTTCCATGCATTCGAAATATTTTGGTCGACCAAGCATTTTAAATCGCTGTAGGTTTCCATATGTCTCCTCGACATGCTACTGTCTCACCAACCGATTGAATACAAGGTTAGCATCGCCGAAATATTTTTGCTTGATGGAAGGTCTTGCCGACCCATGAAATGTCTCAGCAAAGGGTTATACCTTTGGCATAAGGTCTGGCCGAAGAGGTGAGGTCTCGACGACAAAGGTGGCTTTGGGATAAAGTCTCACCGACAAGGTGGACTCTTGGCGAGGTGAAGCGGCATCAGCATAGTGGTT
Source organism: Sequoia sempervirens (assembly GCA_007258455.2). Taxonomy (NCBI): domain Eukaryota; kingdom Viridiplantae; phylum Streptophyta; class Pinopsida; order Cupressales; family Cupressaceae; genus Sequoia; species Sequoia sempervirens. Next base: position 874,498,974 of record VDFB02281492.1, on the reverse strand, counting down.
TGAGTTCGCCATAAAGTCTCGACGACCGAGTGATGTCTCACCGAAAGGGATGATGCCTTCAGTATAAGGTTGTGCTCTTGGCGAGATGTCCTACCGACACGGGGAGTCTCATTGAAAGATTTAAGTTTGGCATGATGTCTCACCAAAGGGATAAAGTCTTGCCAACTAGGAGGAGTTTCGTTGAAATATGAAGGCCTCGGAGAGAAGTCCTGCCAATTGATGAAGGGTCTTAGTGAAATTTTGAGTTCGGTGAAAGGCCTCGCCGACCAAGCAAGCTCTTGCTGAAAGAAATTCGAGCTCAAGGAGATCTCACCAAAGAAAAAAAGTCACGCTGAAACAGAGTGAGCTCGGGGAGAATGGAGGAGCTCAACATGATGTCCTGTCAACAAGCGATGGTCTTGCCAATGGTTTTAAAACCCTCGGCATGTCTAATAGAGCCTACCATGAAGTCTCGCCGACCCGGTGAAGTCTTTCCAATAGAGACGAGCCTGCTAATGGAAAAAGGATGATCGGTATGACTCTTAACACCCACTATGACCTCTTGTCAAATGAAGGTTGTCTTGCCGAATGTGGATGTCATGCCAATGGAGCTCTACAGCGGTATAACCCTTGGGGATTCACTATGATGTCTGGCCGATAGCAATTGTCTCGAAAACCACTGTGGATATTGATATGACCCTGGCCGCTTGCTGTGAGGTCTTGTCAACCATCATGTGTCTTGTCAATAGCTACTGGCAGGTATGATCACATCGGGGAGACACAATTAGTGTCTCACTGACATGTGATTTGGTGTGAACAACTTTTGACCACCTGGGAATCTTATGTGGCATGTGTTCAACCAATCAGAGAGAATTAAGGGAGAACCCTAGACAGTTTGACTGATTGACTACCCCTACGAGGAAGATCAACATAATGCAACCAATGTTGATCTGTTCAGTGAATGAGCCAATGGAGCAGCTTGGTGAAAACTAGTGTGGAGATCTAATGAAGAGTTTGATGCTACCTCCAAAGATGGTCAACTTGCAAGAAGATCTAGAGCGAGAAGCAGATAGAAAGGGAGAAGAAACCTTGATTCATAGTGACAGTTGGGATCGCTACTGGAAAGGGGGGATCGACATTAATGAAAATGCTTTAGAGCATTCAAGGTGGTTCTAATGGAAGTTCAAAGGTGGACATGAAGGCCATAAGTAAATGCAATAGTTGTAAAAGATCTAGAGGTCATCCCTGAAGCAATCTTTCACTGACATGGACATGAAGGATACAATTGAATGCAGCATTAACTTCATTCTAAAAGATCTGAGGGTCAACCCTCCTGTAACAAAACTAATATTTTGTAAACCCTAAAATAGGGTCCAGTGCATTTTTTTGGGTACATTATGTATATATGGCATTTTTTTTTTGCCTCTTTGGAGAGAGAGAGTTTTAGAGGCTCAAAAACATAGAGATATAGAGATATAGATTTTAAAATAGTAGTAATTTTTCTAAGAAGGAAGAGAAACTTAAGAGTAGCAATAGAGTAGGAGTTAGATTCGACAGAAGGCAGTAATGTATCCTTCTGGTTCTCTTAGAATAGATGGAAACAATCTGAAGACATAGGTTTTCTATACACTGGTGATTGTGCCAGATTTTGTAAATGTTACTTATCTATTTCACTAATAGTAGAAGCAACCATATTTAAATCTACTTCATGTTGTGTTCCTAAATGGTATTCATCTTCAGTTAATAATTCAATTTTAGAAGCTTTCAAGGAATGAAATCTTATTTTATGTTTTGTTTAAATGGTAAGTTACAATCTGTTGTTGAAATTAGCACTGTGAATGAATGAAGCTATGTGTTAATCACAAGTTGATTTTGTTCTCCAGTTTTAGTTAGCAATTCCTTGGAAGGTAACAAGTCTGGTTAAGTTGGATGAATTATAATTCTCTTCGGTTCCAAAGCTTTGATCTATCTTTTTTTGTTTCTTTAAAAACCCTAGTTAAAGTAGGTTTAAATTTATGCTTGATCTTAGAACTTTCCACAAGCTCAACACTAGTAGGCCCCATGAACATTATAGTTCATATCAACCATTGAGTGAAACCAGCATAGTCAAGAACCGATTACAAAGACCTTGGGAGTTAAGATATCCATGTGTTATTCTTTCTCTTTCAGGAGAGCAAAATAGTGATATTTTTTTTAACTGTTGTTCTGCTATTCTGACCATCAACAAAGAATTGGCACTAGAAGGAGGGCCTAGAGGAGCAAACTGGATAATACTATGTTTTTCTCACTAGAAAGGTCCAAGAGAGTTCTTCGATCAGCTGAAAATCCATCACCTTTCATAGAACTCAAGACCCCAATAAGACACAAGAGTCACAAGACTTGGGCAACCATCATACCACCCTTGTCAGGTCCGCTTACTCCACTAGGCTTTTCATCAATACCCCACTGGATTCCTATCAATCCACCATTGAATTTATCTCAATTGTCATCACAGTTGGTTCAACCCATCCAACAACTGGCTCAACCACCACCACCACCAATGGCATTTTTTTAGAATAATTCCTCTCCATTGGGGACTATTCCTGGAGGTTTTCATGATATGCCTAAGAATCTTGAGAATTTTTGTCCCAATTACATTCATGGCAAATCAAGGAGTGCTGAAGAGCACATACAAGCTTTTAAGAATGCTTGTAACAGAGCTTAGATAGCTCACCATGATGTAGTTTGTAGGTTGTTCCCTTATTCTTTAGGGGATATGGTGTACAAATGGTACCTAAATCTTCCTCAGTGCTCTATTCTGAGCTAGACAGACCTAGATAATGTTTTCATCAATCAGTTTAGGATTTACGTGGATCTAACCATTTTTTTCCACCAATTTTCTACCATTAGGAAGGAGCCAGGTGAGCCTTTTCCCTTGTTTAATACCAGGTTTCAACACATGTATAGGAGGCTATAGGACCCCTATCTAGTTGTTGAGGATAATTCTATTCAATCATACTTTAGATTTATAGACCCATTGATTGGCTTGTTCCTGCAAAGGACTTATCAACCGACAGATATTGATTCCTTATCTAAAGTCTATCACCTAGCCATCAAGCTACAACAATAAATTAGCTCTCAACAGGGTAGTTTGGGAGGAGGTTTTCCTTCAATGGGGTATCAGATGTCTAGCCCAACCCCTTTATTCAATACTATCCCAGGGATCTCCTTCCCATTATGGATCCTTATCTGAGTTACAAACTCAATCTCCTGTTCCATTCTTTGCCAATGGAGCTCCTAACTTCTTTCATCAAGCACAGGCTCATCATAATCTGCATGGTCATCATAATCAAACTAGAACACCAAATCATGGAGATCAGCCACCTATTGCTAAGAGTGTTGAAATTGAAAAGACAGTTCAAATCACAAATGAGGTAGAGACCTTAAAGAAAATGTTGTCTCAAGTCACAAATGACGTGGCTCAACTTAGATTGAACCCCTCTCAAAACCAAGGTAATTATCCTAATCAGAGCAATAACAACCAAGGTAATTATCAAAACAGCTACAATCACAACCAAAGGGGTTATCACGGCCAAAAATCCCCTAACCAAGGTTATCAAAATCAAAATAGAGGATATAACCAAAGGCCAAACAACAACCAACAATGGAATATAGGGTCAAATAATGGTGGAGTTCCTCACAATTATCAAGCTAATGAGGAAAGGTCACATACTGCAAATGTGGCTGACCTTAATTTTATGACTAACTGGTGCAGGTTGCATGATACTGCAACCCATTCAGAGGTAAACTACCCTGAAATGGAGAATGTTGTCAAGATGGCATAGGTAGATGCCCAAAACTTCCAAATGAATTCAAACAAAGAAGGCAGCTCTGTAGATACAACAATGACTTATGACCTCTTTGAGGAGGAACCTTCATTCCCAAGGCAAGATGAGAATGAACCAGAGGAAGACACATATGATGCCCAAGCTTTTTAGACAAAGGGAGGACACTTCCTCAAAAATTAGAATAAGGGTCCGTTCACTACATCAGCACCACCTAATCACATGGTGCCTCTGAATCAAAGTGTTGATAACAACCCTCCTCCACCAAAAGGCCCACCTGACTTTCACAATAAAGGTAATTCAATTGGGGTTGTCAAAAGTAATGCAAGTTATAATACAAAATTTGATATTGTTGCTGAGATGCAGAGACATAAAACCTCTTTATCATATTTTGACATCCTAAAGTGGTGCCCTACTCAATGAGAGATAGTGCTGAAAGCTTTGGAGCAAGCTGATAAATCAAAAGGGAAAAACAAGGTGGCACCTACTACAGATATGAATGCAGCTTTGTACAGAAGCAAGGCTGGTACCCCACCATTTCTTTTGATTTTAAGAATCTGTGGAAAGAATATACATAATTGCCTACTAGATTCAGGGGCTTTTGGCAATGTTATGCCATTTTCTGTATGCAAGAAATTGGGATTGAACCCTATCCAAACAAAAAAGAGGGTCATCCAACTTGATAAACAGAGGTGAATGTAGTTGAAGAATTGAGAAATATACATGTGCAAGTAGGGTCTGACCCTAGGATTTTAACCTACATAGATATTCAAGTAGCAGATATTCCCGAGACTTATGGTATGTTGTTTAGCAGAGATTTAATGAAAAGTATAGGGGGATATCTCTCCCTCGATTTTTCACATATGTGGCTACCATGGAGGGGAGTGCCTATGCAGATCAGGATTGAAAGTGAACCTCGCCTCGAGCATATCATCACTAAATACAATTGTCCTAACGAGGTGGCTTATTTTGAAACTAGGATAGTAGTTTACAAAGGAGAGGAAATCTTGACCTTTTCAATTCTTGATCCTAAAGAATTATCAATACAAAGTTCACCTGATTCTATGACTAATGAAAATCAACAGGCATTGATCAAGAAGCTACAACAAGATCAGCTAGTCCTAGGGGAAGATATCAATTTGCAAAGTCTTTTACTCCCTAATTGGTGTAGGATACACTACCAAAATCACTCGGAATTGACCTACCAACCCTGCATCAACATTTTAAATCATATTTCCCAACCTAAGGAAACTAGCCTAAGTCACCCTGAGACCGTTGCAAATCACTTCTCATTTGAAGCCAAAGAAGCAATAATGTTAGCCAGGGATAAGATACCTTCAAGGGGAGTGCCTTCTCAAGTTGAACTTACCCCAGTCACATTTTCGAACCAGCATATTTATGAGGAACAACCCCAAGGTCTGTTTGATATCCCTGCACTCACAAGTGTACCAAAACCTAAGGGACTAATAAAAAATGCAAGTGATTGTCAGAAGGATAGCCACAGATTATATGATATATTTGTGTAGGGACCGAAAATTGCACCTAAGGAACCTATCGAACACCTCTTTCCAATATTTGATGCAAAGGATCAAGAGCCCCTACCTATGGCTCATCCTATCCAAATGCCCATAATAACCTCAAAGGGATCAACTCCAACTCATGATCAGCTATGGACCCTCACGTTTGATGGATCCAAATCGAAAACAGGTTGTGGTGTTGGGATTGAATTAACCAGCCCAAAAGGGAAAACTTTCTTTGCTTCTTACAAGTTGCAGTTTGGATGCACTAACAACGTAGCAGAATATGAAGCTCTAGCTTGGGGGATGATGTTCGCACATAATAAATTCACTGCCTTGATGGTTAAAGGAGATTTAGAAATAGTTATCAAGCAAGTGCGTAGCCAATACACGTGCCATAATAAAAGGCTGGAAGCCTATAGAAATCAGGTATGGAACCTAATTGAAGACTTTGATGCTTTTGGGATTAGCTTAATCCCTAGAGAGGAGAATCAGATAGTTGATTCATTAGTTGTTGCTACAAGTAGCCTGGAACCCACGCAAGGCTCCAAGCTTAAGAGATTCTCAGTAGAGTTGATCTACACTCTGGTTGTTCCTACTAATGTCAGGAACTTTCAAGTCTTTGATGATGATCGACATATCCTTACTTTTCTAGAAAGTTCAGATGTTTTTGAAAGGTAGATCATTGATGAGTCCAACAAGGATCAAGGAGATTGGAACCCTAAATATTGTGATACAAAGGGGGTCCTCAATTTAAAAAGTAATAGCATTCCCAAGGGAATGGTGGCCTTAGAAATAATTTTTGGTTCAGACCCAAGGGCTCGAGAAAAGATATCAGCTGAAGATAAAGGAGGTGAATATCAAACTATTAACCTAGCTGATTTTGGCCCGGATAGAAATGTTTACATAGGGAAAGCTTGCCCTGAAGCAATCAGAAAAGATATACTAAGGGCACTGAATAAGGATATTGCTGCAATAGCTTGGGGATATGAGGATTTAAAAATATTTGATGCTTCTGTAATGACTAATACCATTCCTCTAAAGCCCGAAGCTAAGCCATTTCACCATAAACATCATCCTATTAATGCCCTCATTGAACCAGTGATCTTTAAAGAAGTTCAAAAATTACTTTCTGCAAGAATAATCTTCCCTGTACGACACTCAACGTGGGTGGCCAACCTAGTTCCAGTCTGTAAGAAATATGGAGAGATCATGGTATGTGTGGATTTCAAGAATCTGAATAGAGCTTCACAAAAATATAACTACCCACTCCCTTCACTGGATGAAGTCTTGCAGAATGTCAATGGGTCTCAGATGATATCATTCCTGGATGGTTATTCTGGATACAATCAGGTGATGGTTAACTGTGAAGAAAGAATGAAGACAACCTTCACTACTAAGTGGGGAACATTTGCTTATAGAAGGATGCCATTTGGCTTGATAAACGTTGGAGCAACCTTTCAGCGTGCCATGGATGTATCATTCAAAGACCTGATTGGAAAATGCATCATCATCTACATGGATGACCTGACAATATTCTCTAAAGATAGACTGAACCATGCTACAGACTTAGCTAAAGTTCTTGAAAGATGTATCCAATATGGTGTCTCCCTGAATCCTAAAAAGTGTGTGTTCAAGGTTTCTGAAGGGAAACTTTTGGGACACATAATCTTTGAAAGAGGAATATCGATCGATCGAGACTGAGTTGAGTCCATTCTAAAGATAACCAGGCCTAGAAGTAAGAAGGAGATGAGATCTTTCTTTGGAAAGATCAACTTTGTGAGAAAGTTTATCATAGGCTTTGCAGAAATTGTGAAACCATTAAATGAAATGATGAAGAAAGATGCCAAAATAGAGTGGAGTAGTGAGGCAAAGGCCGTGTTTCCATAGGTCAAGCGATCCATTTCAGAAGCACCAGTTCTCACCAGCCTTGACTACTTAAAGTCGTTCTATATTTATTCTTTTGCCTCTGAACACTCGTGTGCAGCTATCCTAACTCAACAAAGAGAAGAGGGAGAGGAAAGGCCAATTGCCTTCATGAGCTCTCCATTCAAAAATGCTGAAATAAAATATCCACCCCTTGAAAAAAAAGCTTTTGCGCTAGTCAGAGCTATCAAGAAGTTCAAACACTACATCCTCCGAAGTCAAATTATTGTTGTAGTTTCTGATGCTGCTGTGAAGTCTCTACTTATGCAAAGTGAGCTAGGAGAACGAAGAGGGAAATGGATGGCCATTTTGCAAGAGTTTGATTTGGAGATTTTCCCTATGAAATTTGTCAGAGGTACAGCCTTGTCTAAATCCATGGTGAATACTGGTGGAAATGTTATTTTCCAGCAATACACAACTCAGTCCTTTTCCAATGACCCTTGGTATACTAATATCATCTATTTCATGCTCAATAATCAATGCCCAGAGGGAAGGAATACGACTAAGAGGAGAGCACTAAGAATGAAAAGCTCTCATTATATGCTCAAAGGAGGATTGTTGTATAGGAAGAATTTTGAGGGAGTGTACCTACGATGCCTTGATCAGAAGAGGCTAAACACGTGATTGCTAAATGTCATGGGAAACATGGCATAGGTCATGGGTTTGCAGATTCGTTAGTACATCAGATCCTCATATTTTGTTATTACTGGCCGTGTATGTTCAAAGATTCCCATAAACATGTAATAACATGTCACATATGTCAGATTTTAGCATCAAAAGAGTGCCATCCAACCATGCCATTGCAGCCTGTTTATGAGGTAAGACCATTTTCCCAATGGGCCCTGGACTTTATTGGGGTAATTAACCCAAATTCTTCTGCAGGACACAAATTTATTTTGACTACCACTGATTACTGTATAAGATGGGTAGAGGATATACCTTGCAAGAATAGTACAACAAAGGTAGTGATCAAGTTCCTCACTGAATGCATCACAACTAGGTTTGGGGTACCCTTCGGTATATGACAATGGCTCTTCCTTTTCCTCTACTGAATTCATTTCATGGGCTTATGATCACAAAAAATTCTTAAAATATTCTTCAAACTATTACCCACAAAGAAATGGAGTTGCAAAATCAACCAATAAGAATCTCTTACGTGTAATAAAAAAATTGTTAGAAAACAACCCTAGGGATTGGCATACCCAGCTAAGATTCACGTTATGGGCAGATAGAACTAGGATGAAGGTTCCTTTAAAGACTTCACCATTTAAACTAGTGTATGGCCAAGATCCTACGTTCCCTATTCATTTGCAAATACCTATCCTTGAGTTCATGCAAAAATTATACTCTAGTGATGATAGGGTAGAGGTAAGATTAGCTGCCTTGTTGAAATTAGAAGAATAAAGAGATGTTGCCTTGCAACAATTCTTTAGAAACCAAGTTTTTGTCAAACATTGGTTTGACAAAAGAGCCAAAATCAAGGCTTTTAGAATATCTTACCTTGTGTTGCTATGGGATAAAGCTAGTGAAAAGAAGGGCAATCACCAGAAATTTGATAAGCTCTGGTTAGGTCCCTATCAAATTGCTGAGATCCTAGGAGAAAATGCTTTACAACTGAGTCTGTTCCATTGCCTGTGAATGGATAGTTTCTTAAACACTATTTTGGGTCATGAAGTTTGGTATTTTGCTTGGGAGTGCATTTATGTAAATAGTTCTTGTGTTTCTGCTTGTAAATAATCTCTGTAAATAATTTTTTGTTCTGTATGTGAATAGTTTGTTTTTCTTTATGTAAATAATTTACTTTTCTATTTGTAAATAGTTTTGTTGTTTATTTGTATGTTCTTTCTTTTTTTGTCCTTTCGTTTCCTTTGTTGTTTGGTTTTTGTCTTGTTTGTTCTTTTGGGTTTCTCTGTTCTTTCCATCTTGAAATGGTGGGTTGTTATCTGAAGTGTACTTTGGTTATTAGGAGAGAAGTGGTTTAGATACTTTCAGGTTCTGATTGGATAATTTTTTCCTAAATTCTTTGTTTTATGCCCATTGTCAATAAGAGTTGTGGAAAGTCTTGAAAACAAGGTGCAAAGTAAACAATCTTTATGAACTACCTTTGAATCTATCACAAATCATCAATATCATCTCCCTTTGTAATGGTATATTTGTCCTAGGATGATAGTGTTGTATGATTTGAGTGAAAAATACGATCTCCCAAGTGCTATTATGAGGTCAATGGTAGTTTTCAACCTAGAACGGATGTCTAAAATCTGACATATTGAGAAAAATTGAATGAAATATCTAAAACTTTAAGAGAAAAAAAAAAGAAGAGAAAAAGAATTATCTAAAAGAAAGGAGGACTCAATATGAATGGGTGATTCCAGTATCTCTATCAGGGCTATGGACGCCTAACTGGAAGTAGAGAAATGTTGTGAGAAAACTAGAGGTATCTCCGTCGCGGCTATGGATGCCTAACTAGTAGTGGAGCAATGCCTAGGATATCATTGCACAATAGCTAAAGGGAATTAACTCATGTAGTTCAAATATTGCACATTGTTGTTCAAAAGATGAGGAGAACTTTATAAAGGGATGACGCACCATCAAGCACACACTTAGATTTAGGGGTGGCCATTGTCGATTTACATTTGAGATTCTAGCTCAGCCTTGGTTGTTTAAAACTGACCCAACTGGAGTTGTGATGTTCATAAACCAGGAGTTCTGGGTAGCTGAATCCTTCAGTTTCTTGAAAATGGTTAAACCATTTTCCTAGTCGAGTCACCATTTGGTATGCCTTACATAACCACCCCCATTTTATTCTGGAACAAAATGGGTCCCCCTCTTTCTTTTGGCTTTTGTTTTCTTTGCCTTTTGTTGTCTGGTTTGGTCTTGGGAGTTCTTTTGTTTTCCTCCTTATTTTGTTTTTGTTCTGCTGAATTTGGTTCTACCTTAGTTAAAGTTGGGTTCCTTTTTGTTGAAAATTAAGTGAAATGGTAAAAAAAAATGATATATTTCATATGCTTCTGAGGACTAATGGAGGAATTTGTTTTGCAGGATTCAATTATTCATCTAAATATATCTCTTAAGGAGGTCAGTTTGAAAGCACCCCCAATCCATTTTGGCATAAACTTCCTCTAAGGAGAAATTCGGCAAGACCTTCCAAATGTCTTGCCGACTAGCAGTGGTTCCATGCATTCAAAATGTCCCAGTCAGCCAAGCATTTTAAATCCCTGTAGGTTTCCATATGTCTCCCCGACATGCTAATGTCTCGCCAACCGATTAAACACAAGGTCAGTGTCACCATAGATTTGCACTCGATGAAATGTCTCGGCAAAGGGTTATACCTTCGGCATAAGGTCTAGCCGAAGAGGTGAGGTCTCAGTGACAAAGGTAGCTTCGGGATAAAGTCTCACTGATAGGGTGGACTCTTGGCGAGGTGAAGTAGCATCGGCATAGTGGTTTGAGTTTGCCATGAAGTCTTGGCGACCGAGTGTTGTCTCACCGAAAGGGATGATGCCTTCAGTATAAGGTTGTGCTCTCAGCAAGATGTCATGCTGACACGGGGAGTCTCGCCGAAAGATTTAAGTTTGGCATGATGTCTTCTTGAAGGGATAAAGTCTTCTTGACTGGGTGGAGTTTCATTGAAAGATGAAGGCCTCAGAGAGAAGTCCTGCCCACCAATGAAGGGTCTCAGCGAAAGGTCTCGCCAACCAAGCAGGCTCTTGCCAAAAGAAATTCGAGCTTGGGGAGATCTCACTGAGAGGTCTCACTGAAGAAGAAAAGTCATGCCGAAATAGAGTGAGCTTGGGGAGAATGGAGGAGCTCGACATCATGTCCTACCGACAAGCGATGGTCTCACCAATGGTTTTAAAACCTTCGGCATGACTAATAGAGCCCGCCATGAAGTCTCGCCGACCTGGTGAAATCTTGCTGATAGAGACAAGCTTACCAATGGAAAAAGGATAATTAGTATGACTCTTAGCGCCCACTATGACCTCTTGTGGACTAAAGGTTGTCTTTCCGAATGCAGATGTCATTCCAACAGAGCTATGCAATGGTCTAACCCTTGGGGATTTGCTATGATGTCTAGCTGATAGCGATTGTCTCGGCGACCACTGTGGATATCGATATGACCTTGGCCACTCACTGCGAGATCTTGTTGACCATCGTGTGTCTTGCCGATAGCTGCTAGGAGGTATGATCGCATCGGGTAGACACGATTAGTGTCTCACTGACATGTGATTCGGTGTGAACAACTTTTGACTGCCCAAGAATCTTATGTGGCATGTGTTCAACCAATCAGATAGAATTAAGGGTGAACCCTAGATAGTTTGACTGATTGACTACCCCTGTGAGGAAGATCAATAGAATGTGACCAGTGTGGATCTGTTTGGTGAATGAGCCAATGGAGTAGCTTGGTGAACACTGGTATGGAGATCTAACGAAGAGTGTGAAGCTTCCTCCAGAGATATTCAACTTGCAGGAATATCTGGAGTGAGAAGCAACCAAAAAGGGAGAAGAAACCATGAGTCACAGTAACAATTGGGATTGCTACTGGCAAAGGGGGATCAACATTAATGATAATGCTTTAGAGCGTTCAAGGACACTCTAATGGAAGTTTGAAGGTGGAAATGGAGGCCATAAGTAAATGCGATAGTTGCAAAATATCTAGAGGTCATCCCCATAGCAATCTTTCACTGACATGGACCCAGAGGATGCAATTGAATGTAGCATTAACTTCATTCTGAAAGATCTGAGGGTCAACCCTCCTGTAACAAAATTTTTATTTTGTAAACCCTAAAATAGGGGCTAGTGCATTTTTTTTAGTACATTCTATATATATGGCATTTTTTTTGCCTCTTGGGAGAGAGAGAGTTTTAGAGGTTAAAAAACATAGAGATATAGAGATATAGATTTTAAAACAGTAGTAATTTTTCTAAGAAGGAAGAGAAAATTAAGAGTAGCAATAGAGTAGGAGTTAGATTTGACAGAATGCAGTAATGTATCCTTCTGGTTCTCTTAGAATAGATGGAAACAATCTGAAGACATAGGTTTTCTGTACACTGGTGATTGTGCCAGATTTTATAAATGTTGCTTATCTGTTTCACTAATAGTAAAAGAAACCAGATTTAAATCTACTTCATGTTGTGTTCCTGAATGGTATTCATCTTTAGTTAACCATTCGATTTGAGAAGCTTTCAAGGAATGAAATCTTATTTTATGTTATGTTTAAATGGTAAGTTACAATCTGTTGTTGAAATTAGCACTGTGAATGAACGAAGTTGTGTGTTAATCACAAATTGATTTTGTTCTCCAGTTTTAGTTAGCAATTGCTTGAAAGGTAACAAGTTTGGTTAAGTTGGATGAATTATCATTCTCTTTGGTTCCAAATATTTGATATATCTTTTTCTGTTTCTTTAAAAACCCTGGTTAAAGTAGGTTTAAATTTATGCTTGATCTTAGAACAATCCACAAGCTCAAAACTAGTAGGCCCCTTGAACATTATAGTTCATATCAACCATTGAGTGAAACCAGCATAGTCGAGAACTGATTACAAAGACGTTGGGAGTTAAGATATCCATGTGTTATTCTTTCTCTTTCAAGAGAGCAAAATAGTGATATTTTGTTTATCTGTTGTTGTGCTATTCTGACCATCAACAATGAGTCTTTGAGTGAGTGGTGTGTATGCTCTCCTCTAGCACCTAGTGTGATCTTGAGGATCAAAAACATCACTTACTCTTTTTCTTTTCTTTCTTATCCCAAGTAACCCAATGTGTGTATGCTCTCCCCTTGCACTTCATGCAATCTCGGGGATCAAAAAAACTTGGATCATTCCTTTTAGGGGGCCTAATAGGGATTTCAACACCCTAGGGAATGAACCCAACTCCCGTATTCTGGTGAAGTATAAAGAGCAGGAGGTGAATCAAAAGACACCTCTCTTGGAAGTGGAATCTTTTCAATCTAGGCTAAGCATCCAAGAACTTTATACCTTGGAGAAGTGAAGGTGGAGAGTGGGTTATCCTCTCCTCCTAACTATTTAGAATTATTCTCTTTCATCTATGGATTTTTTCCTCACATACCCTTTAGGTATTTAGATTCCCTATCAAGCTTGTGTATCGAAGATTAAGACCTTTCGACTATAGGTTAGTGTGGTGCAAGGTATGTGCATCACGCCCTATAGATTCTGACCATATGGCTCCCTTGATATGACACAAAAATCCTTGATTTAGCATAGGCTACACATAACTTTATGGGGAGAGGGTGATTGGGTTATCCTTCCATTCCAAGAGGCCCTTAGCTATTTGCTTTTGCAAAGATGCAAGTGTATACACCCCCTGAAGGTATCCCTACCCTTGAGTCGAAGGAGATTACAAGTTTGGAGAAATCCAAGTTTGTGGGACTACATTGGCCTATAAACCCACTAAACAAGTGCTTGAAGTGTCTTCTTGTGCAATACCAGTGGAAAACAAATCAGCTAAGGGGATGAGGATTGAACATATACTATAAAAATACATCAAACTTGGCCACTTTATTTTTTTTGTGTACTTTTCATTTTATCTCCTATTCAATAAGAAAAACCTTCACCTCATCTTAAGCAATTATTCCTATCCTAACCATCCTTCCACATCCTAATCATACCACCTTTCCATCCTAATCATCCCCTTTCATCTTAGTCATCTTATCCTAATCACCCCATCATAACCCTCTATAATAATTCTAATCATCCCCTAACCCATCCCTAATCTATCATTTTTGACCCCAAGCCTAAATTTCCTAATACATTTGAGGTCCTAATCATCCTCCATAATCCCTATCCAATTTCATAATTAATCTTAGTCCTAATATCCTCTATTCTCCATCATCCTTAATCCACATTCTCCATCATCCTTAATACACATCCTTCTTTAACCCCCATCCCTCATCATCATCCTAACCCAATACCTTTATCAACCTAATCCAATTCCAACCAAATCCTAATCTATTCCATCTATCCTCATATAAAATCCATTCATCCATTATCCACCTATCCATCTCAACCATACATCCAATCCCCATCCTTAATCAAAACCATCACTTGAGCATCAAAATTGGTTAAGGACTTAATCTCCTTCATACCCATATCCTTCATAATCATCCAAATATTTCACCGAAGTATCCTATCCTTAATCCAATATCATCCATCTCAAATCCAATCTCCCAATCAAAAAATAAAGACCTTAATTTGATTTCATCTTTAATCCAAACGTGCTTAAGAACATTAGCCTATCTTAAGTATAGTTATCAAATCCAATTAATTCCTACTTAATAACTTTTCCTATCTTAAGTAGAAATAAAATCCAATCAACTCTTGCTTAATAACATTAGCCTATCTTAAGTATAGAGAATCAATCTTAATCAAATCAAATCATTTTAAGGTCTTGAAATTTGATCCCAAGCCTAATCCTATCCTCCACATTCATCCTCATATCTTATTCTTCTAATCCCCCATGCATCCCTAATACATCACCATAATTCCCATCCTCATACAAAATCAATAACACACTTCCCTCTTCCAATAAAACCTCCACCATTTCTAACCATTCAACCTATCATCCATCCAATGCAATCTATTCTAATACACCTTTACCTTGAATCCATTAGACAAAATCCTCCAAGCTTTCAACAATCACTCATCCAAAGTCCCTCTCAAATCCCACCCACACCCTTACCACCCATGTCATCTTCATGGGACTCCATCATTGGTTTAATTGACATCAAAGGTATAATAACATAAGTAATATGAATTCAAATGCATAAAACCAAATGACATACCTTCAATAACCCTCCATGGATTGAGCTCAAGATGCACCCAAGTCTTGATGGATTTTATCAAGTGACTGGAATGTGGTTTCTCATAATTCTTGTAGCATAATATTAACATAATAGATGTTATTAAAATGGGAAAGGAGGCATCTCATTTATAGAAATGAGAGGGGATAAATCAAGGGAAAAGATTGATTGGTCGATGGAGTGCTAGGATTGACTGAGAAGATAGGGTTTGGATCAAGGTTGAGATGAGTATTAGGATTATAACAAGTGTCACAAGATAAAAAGGGGGTAATAGGTTAGGTGTGAGGACACATTGGGAAGAGAGGCATTAAATTTGTGTAAGAGATAGGGTGGCTCACAGGGTGGCTTGTGTAAGAGGTTAGTGGGGGTAGGTGAGACGTAGGAATTTAAAATTAGGAATTAATGGTAATGAGGATTAGGGATGAGGGTGTTACTTGTAGGTATATTATGTATCATATCCCTTCAAGTTTTGTCTTCCTTGGTATTCAATCTTTATTTTTCACCTAAGTCTAAAGTTTTTCCTTCATTCTAGTCTTGGTTGCAAGTTCCTCTAAAGTTCCTAACCTCTTGTCGCACGTTTTATGAGTTTTGAAATCTAATTCGTTGGAACTATGTGTTTTTAAATTTCTCCTCGGGTTTCTATTTTTCTTAACTTCCCAGTAGCCCAACTTGTCTTTAGTGGTGTCAAGTGAGTCATTTGATTGTGAAGTCGGGGATTCAGAGGTTCTCATAACTTCGTAACTCCTGACTTTAGGTTGTAAAGTTTCAGTTTTCCATGACAAGGTAATATGTTGTGCGTCTGCATGTTTTGAGGTGCCACCAATGCACTTAATGAGGCATACGGTACAACCTGGAGATGTCATATCAAGGATTTTGTAAGGCACACAAATCTTAGGGTTTTCTTTACCAAGGATTTAAACAAAGCACCATATTAATAAATCACCAAACGTACATCCTATCATTTTCACAACTTAAGGTGGTGAAAATTTATTTGGTCAAGCTTGCAATAGCACCCCTATCATCTAAAATTATTTCTTCAAGCGTACAAGTGTTTTTCTATGTACTGTGAGCTCATGCAATTTGGAATTGAAAACTGTTGGCTCAACGTGATAGACACTAAGCTGGGATCTTTTAAGTTGGAAGAATTTTGGGCACACCTGGAAAGTGATAAGAGGACTACCATTGACAAAAAAAATTAGAAAGTAGATTAGGTCACGCTGGAGTTTTTCCAAAAGCTATTCTCAGTGTGGACTTCATTGGTGCATGTGCAAGGAGATATATTCCAAAGAAGCAAGAAATCAAAGTCATGGATGGGACTGTTGTTGCTAGAATTTCCCCTGGAACTGTTTCTCATGCACTAAGGATTCCTAAAAAAGATCACATGAAGGATATGACTGTTGTAGCAGTTGGTGAATTCTTCAAGGTCAATGAAGGTTGGTGCAAGAATTCTATGGCCAAAGGGTGGTTGAAATAAAAGAAAGTGGTAAGTCACAACTACCCACCAAACTCAAAAGAATGAATTTCAAAGGAGAAATTTTAGATATTATTACTCTACCGCATCGTATTTTTTGGAATGCAAAAATTGAGTCTTTCGAGGACTAGATGTGTCAATTTATTTTGGATTTCTATGATGAAAATGTATACATTAATTGGGCCAAGATAATTTGCTTCCATTTAAATGAACAATTGGTCAATTTTCTAGAAAACAACCACTTTCCATTTGTGTTCTTGTTTAACATACATTATAGCTAGTTGTTGTGTGGTCTCACAACATGCCCCAAGACTAAAAAGACTTGGGGACCCAAGTGAAAAATATAACTCTTATGGCAGGAGCTAACTAATTGGAAGATCACCGAAAGTGAAGAAAGGAAAAAAATCTTTGATAAAAGAGTACTTCGTATGGTAAGTGTTTCATGCAGTGGGTACCGGGTACCAAAAACATAGAAAAGGAGAAAGGTAATGTGAAGTTAAAGTGAAAGGATCTGGTTTGGTAAGTGTGAGTCTAGTAAAAAGGAGTCTAGTATAATGGAGTTCTGGTATAACCGAGCTCTGGGAAAGTAAGTGGGTAAAGTTGAATACTGGGTACCAAGTACCAGGTTGTAATGTAAAATGAAATGTTAAAATTTTTAAATTTGTCTGTAGACACCTAAAAATGACCTAGGCCTACAAGCTTCATTTTTACCACTTTCGTCCTAGCATAAGTAAGACATTTAATTATGTCCTTGGTCCACATTCGACTATTGATTAAATAATTCATAATTATTTAATTAATTCATGTCCTTTGATTCTTTATGATTATTAAATAAATAAATTTAAATTTATTTATTAAATACGTCCTTAACTGTCTAAGTCTTTCTTTAATTAAATAAATTTCTTAATTTTTTTAATTTCCCTTTCTCTATTTAATTATCTTTGATTATTAAATAAATGAATTTCATTTATTTATTTAATACGTCACTAACTGTCTTAATTAAATAAATGGATTAATTTATTTAATTAATTGGTCTTATCTTCTAAATTAAATAATTAAATTTAATTATTTAATTGCTAATTTCATATTCTTCTCATTTTAAATAATTAAATTATTTAAAATATCATGTCAATCCTAACTGTCAGTCCTTTTTGATAAATAATCTGAAAAAGATTATTTATTATCTCTCGAAATCCATAATTTGAATTGTTTTAATTCAAATTAGTAATTAATCTTCCAAAAATCAAGTAATCGGGCAGATTCTTGATTTTCCAAATCTTATCTTTAGTCCGAATCTTATCTCTTTGATTTTTTGAATCTTGCAAATCAAGCGATCTTATCTCTTTGATTTTTTGAATCTTGCAAATCAGGCAATCTTATCTTCTTGATTTTTTTGAAAATCTTCATTATCTAATTAATTTCCTCATTTATTCTCCACCGTTGATCCAATTTTATTCTGACCGTTTGATTAAGGATTTTTCCCTAACCCTAATTAGGGATTCTCAGGTTTAATCTGGATCGTTCATTTTAGGGTCTCATCACTAATTTATCTCGTCCGTCAGTTCGAAATGGCATTTTCTATAAAATGCCTTTTCCTTCTCATTTTTCATACCTTGACATTTTTACGTAATTACTATAGTCATTTACTTAGCTTCACATTTCATTGTCATAGGCAATTGTAGTATTTCATTATTGGCATTAGGTTTTAGGCATTTGATTAATATTGACATTTGTTTTAGACATAGGCATTGGCAAGAGTCATAGGCATAGCAAATCCTTCGAATCTTGTTGTAGGGCTTAGGCATTTTAGATTGTTCAAAGTACAAATCTGAGGGCAACATTTCCAGCAAGCAAGAAGGTGTAACGAAGATCAATCATGGAAGATGGAGACTCTTGGTGATATATTTCCTTTTCATTTTCATTTGATTTTCCAAATCTTATCTTTAGTCTGAATCTTATCTCTTTGATTTTTCGAATCTTGCAAATCAAGCGATCTTATCTCTTTGATTTTTTGAATCTTGCAAATCAGGCAATCTAACCATTTAACAATATTTTTTCCCTTGATTACATTGGTGAACCCGACATTTTGCAAAAAAATTCGTGTGTGTTCTTGTTTGTTTTCACTGTTTTGCAGGTTACAGCCAAAACGTCACACGAAATCCCGTCACCTTCAGTTGAGCACAGAAAAATGGGCGAATGAAATATTTTCAAACGGTTTCTGGGTTTTGTAGATCTCACTCTCAGCTTTCCAGAACATTAAACGGTTTTAAATTTCGTTGAGATTTGATAAAGCTATGGGTATTTTACTGTTCGCTGTTTTTTAATTTAATTCTTAAACCCGCGTTTTATTTTGGCTATAACATTTGTTTTGTGCAGAATCGTGGAAAAAGTTTTCTGGGTTTTGAAGGTCTATCATTTAGCTTTCCATGGATATCTACCACTTGAAATTTTGTTAAGTTTGGATGAAGTTATCACTATTTCAAGTTTGCTATTTTTATTTAAGTTTTTATTTTTATTTTTTTATTATTTTTGTTACTAATCTTTTCTGGTAGCGTGTGGCGATCTTTTTCGTGTGTCCAAGACCATTATCTACAAAACTACTAACTTATTGTTTGCAGATTCGCATGTCAAAGAAGGAAGAAACAAACATTGTGCTTGTTTATTTCTAGATTAGCAAACATTTATTTTGGTGCTTATAAAATGAAATCATGTCTTTTATGCTTGATTGCAATTGTGGAATGGTAGGTGAGTATGCTCTCACTTGGTGAAAACCTTGTGATCAGAAAATCAAACCCATTCTTTTTCTGTTATTTACCCTGACTTGGTACATCGGAGTATCCTCTCCCCTCGCGCTTTCGGGCGATCTTGGGTGTAAGAGAAACGGTTACCAACTCTAAAAATTGGGCCTGCCTGGGGATTTCATCACCCCAACGCGACTCAAACCGGCAACGGAGCTAAAGCCAAGCTACCCCCGACCGGTATATAAATGTAAACCTTAAGGGAAAACCTAAGGTTGCTTGTGCGGATGTGTCATACGGACGGAGTTGTACTCCCTTAAACCCTGTTGAGCTTAACCTCTTGCTGGAGTGCCACCTTAATGGTGATTAATCTCTGCCCCATGTATGACCACTCAACGGGGTCCCAACTAAAAACTCTTGTGTAGTAAGCCAAATCCTTCTATTTGCTTGGAACAACAATTCGGTGTGAAGGCATCCACACTTCTTGCAGTAGGTAGATGTGATCAACTCGCCATGGGAGTTTCATGGGGTTGGAAGCTTGGTTGGCTTGAAGAGAGTGCCAAGGGGAGCCCGCAGCCAAGCTTGAATTCATACGCTCATATCGGTTGGGAAACCGCGTGGAATCTAGCGAATATTGTCATGGCCTAACCTAGGATCGTGCTTATCTGATGTGTGTTTGGTTACTTTATAAAACATCGTGCTTGTCAAGTGTTTTCTAGATTACTCAAACAATATACACAACATTCACAAATCTGGACAAAAATAGTTGACCTTGGACAACTCAGACTTTTCAACAAGACATTAGAAAACAATCTTAGTCCTCATTTTGAACTTAGACTTTGCATTGTTCATCTTAGTCATCATTTTGAACCTAGACATGGCATTTATAACATTAAGTCCTTAGTCAAACATCATCATCTTAGTCCTCATATTGGCTTTGACAACCTTGTCATTTTGCATTAATCATTTTCTTAGGAAAACGTCATCATTATCTTGCATTGTCATCCTTTATTCCAAAAATACAAAAAAATTAGTGGCATAACTTGTCATCTTAGTCTTCATTGTCCTTTGGCATTAGTCATTTTCTTTAGACAACATTGTCATATTGCATCCCTTATTGTGAAAAATCCAAAAACATAGTCTTGCATTGTCATCCTTTATTCAAAAAAATCCAAAAAACATAGGCTAGTGTCATCCTTGCATTTAGTTGTCATTCTCATCATTCTCATTTGAGAAAATCCCTTTTATGATTGAGACTAGGTTTCAAAGACAACAACAAATGGCAAACTTTGGACAAGATTCCAATCCCAACATTGACAATAACACTTATGATGCAAACCAACATTGGACTTTTTCTGATCCATTTCACAACATGAACATTCAATCTTCCATGAACATGCCATCTTCATCACAAAACATTTTTGAGCCATTCATAGAAAGAGACCAAAATGGACGAGTATATTTCAAAGACATAGAAGCTGCAAAGCAAAATCCTGATATATTCTCCTTTGCAAAAAAAATAGTCTTACGTGACCCTCAAAGGTATCTAGCCATGCTTTTGGATGAAGGGGCTAAGTTACCACAAGGCTTTGACATAAATACTTTGCCACCTCCATCTGTCTACCCTCACCATCAACAGTCATTTGACACAAATCCTGCCATTAATTCGCAACAAACGTCCACTTATCACCCTTATCCTAACCTTGACAAGGGAAGCCAACTGTCCACTAGTCCATTCCAAACCTCCACATCATATTCTGACCCTTCACCTATCAATCCCGTCCAAGCCTACATCCCTTATCAACTATCTACCAACTCATGTCAAGTCCCCACATCATACCACACCAATCCAGTCGAAGTCTCCATGTCATATCCTTCTCCTTCAATAATTAATCCAGTCCAAGACTCCATGACATATTCAGTCCAAGATCCCATGTCATATCCTAGTCCTTCACATACTAGTCCAGTCCAAGTTCCCACGTCCTATCCTAGTCCTTTGGTCATTAATCCTTTTCAAGTCACCCCCTCACAAGCCACATCTAGTCATGAAAATTCTATCATAGTCCAAAGTCAAATCCCATTTAATAAACTTGAGGATACATGTCAAAATGAAAGCCCAAAGCATAACCTTATAATGTCACCCTCATGTCAAGAACAAGGTAGTCCATCCCATGACCCTATCTTAAACTCCATTCAAAGAGTCCCTCAAGACAATCATGACATCCAAAACACACCTATCCATGACAACCCCATCTTTGAACAAGACCCTACCATTGACCAAGAAGTCCAAATCCATGACAACCTCATTTTTGACCAAGACCCTATTGTTGACCAAGAAGTCCAAAATGATCCACTCGACCTTTACACCATTTATGATCAAATACTTTTCAATCCTATACAGGCCTCGACTATTGACAGTTTCCAAAATGAGACACTTGCCTCCATGGGACACATAGACGATATTCCTCAAGCACAAGAGTATTCCAATATGGACATATTTGAAAATAATCAAGCTATAGCTGAATTTACTGGACTCTATGACACTGACCATAATGATGGCTTCGACATTGCCTTGGAAGCACCAACAGAATTATTTGAACCTGACATGTCACATGATCAGACCAAAGACATCAGTCAGGAATATGTCCAACATGAAAATGAAGCTAAGACACTTTATCAACTAGGGTCATCTATCTTTGTCAGAGCAGGCTTTCTTGTAGACGAAAATATTACGAGTGACAGTGTCCATAGACATCATGATGGGTTAGCATCTTGCTTTCAAAACAATAAATACCCCATCGCAAATAGAATCTGTCAAAGCATGCAATATCAAGGCAAAGGACTAGGCATACATGAGCAAGGCATTCTTGAACCAATACAGCTTCAGGAAAATTATAGACATCAAGGTCTTGGCTATTCCTCAGACAGCAAATCAAATGATGTCAGTGGTACCTCCTCGATACTGGGGGCAACCTTGTCAGATACAAATGTCAAAATGGAGTCCATGAGAAATCCTTGTCATAAGATTGCTGCCAACACCCCCTCCACCCACACCATCAACTGTCATTTTATGATGAATCAACCTCCCCTTTGGAACCAACAAAAACAAAAGTCTTACAAGTCAAAAGATCAAAATCAATTGTCAAAGACCATTGAATCAAACAAAAGGACAAGTGGACAAATGAAATTAAAATGGATCCCAAAGAAAAATGGATCAAACAAAGACATCAAGTCAAATACAAAAGTCAATCACAATGTGGAGCCACAAGACAAGAGGACTCCCACATATAACACATGTCCACCTCCTTCAAAATGGTCATTAATCAAGGCATATAAAAGTGTTGGTTCCAAACACCATCCCTTCAAAATCTGTCATCCATCATCCAAAGTTTGGAAAATAAAAAGTCATTCATCCAAATGTCCAAACAACCTTTCCACATCTACCATCATCTGTCATAATCCTACATCTCGCCTAAAGTCCAAAAATCCTACATCACAAATCCGTCACATCATGGCAGCAACTCTTTACCACAAGGACTCTCATGGCACTCTATTGCGATGTGCGTATTTTGATAAGGCCAACTCTAGTATCAGAAAGGATCACAAGGACATCGATCAGTTGTATAAAAGTGCTACGATCCTGACAAGACAACTCCTTCAGCAAGGTCATTATTGGCATATCATGGCACCAGTCTCTACATCAGCACCGTCAGTGGATTCAGAACAGTCAGTGGTAATCTAAAGCATCTAGGCTATCCACAATATCAAAAATACAAAAAAAATCAAAAATCAAAAATCAAAAAATCGTCACCTTGATGAAAACCTGGCAAACAGGTGTCTTGGTGACACCAAAAAAATTAGAAAATCAAGAAAATAGTAAAGAGAAAATTTTCATCCAATGGTGAAAACCTGACAAACAGGCGCCCTGGATAAGTACCATGATGAAAACCTGGCAAACAGGCGTCATGTGTAAAATAAATCGTTTATGTGGACTCTTACACTTGGGGGCAAGTCGTCTCATTTCCCATACCTTCCTCATGACATTGACATCCGTCCATCTTAACCCTATCATTTCCATATCATTCCCACCTATCTCGGTCTTGACATAAAACTGACACACATAAATCATGCTTTGGGAAAACTCTTGACATGTCTATCCTTTGATCATACACGATTCATGAAACATCATGTCATCGACTACCATAGTCTTATTGTCCTTATATGACATAGTCATTGAAAATCATATGACAATTCCCTTAGTCTCATGTCTCATGTCCTTTACCAAGGCCACCCTCTCATCCTTTCATGTCTATCACCTGTCTTGGCTTTCCCTTGTCAAACGGTC
This sequence comes from Sequoia sempervirens, assembly GCA_007258455.2. NCBI lineage: Eukaryota > Viridiplantae > Streptophyta > Pinopsida > Cupressales > Cupressaceae > Sequoia > Sequoia sempervirens. Next base: position 874,475,359 of record VDFB02281492.1, on the reverse strand, counting down.
TAAGGATAATCATCATCCCATCTAGTCCTAACCAAGTCATTCCAAATGCAACGAGTCTAATCCATACAAGCACATTATCCAAAATTTTACTTGACTGTGTTCCTGGCCTAGCTGTAGACCTCGATACTTTCATCACATTATTGTCATCGTCCTCACGTTGTTTTGGGATGCGTCCTTCCCACGTCAAACAATGTTGTCATCACCTGTCAATTGGTATTCAGCTTGACTAGGGGCACAATCATGTTTGTCCTTGGATTCTCATGTATAGGCATCAGTCATGTGCATTTGTCACGATCCTCTTAAATGTCAAAATCTAAAAAAAATCATAAAACGTTAAAAAGACCAAAAACATTGGCAAAAAGTCCTGAAAAAAGACAAAAACATTGGCAAAAAGTCCTGAAAAAAGACAAAAACATCGGCAAATAGTCCTAAAAAAAGAGACAAAAACATCGCAAAATGCCTGAAAAAAGAGACAAAAAAATCATAAAACGTCCTGAAGAAAAACACAAAAACATCCAAATCAATGTCAAAATCCTAAAAATGGAGTCAAAGTCAGTCATGTTAATTAGTCCATGTCATTGTCGAACTACGTTGTCTCTGCGCATTTGCTACATAGGAAAGGCCATCAGTCGATGAGTCCCCGAGACATTAGGTCAGTCCTTTTAAGGTTGTCCAAATACAATCATGGCATTTGTCACAATTGTCACATCGGTCAAATAAGTCAGACATAGTCAAACTCGAACACAAGACAGTCATTTGAAACGTCAATGTCAAAATTGGTCAAGATTAGACAACATAGTCCAATCAATTATACAGTCAACATCAGTCAACTTGCCAAAACATATTACTCAAAACAATGTTAGTCTCGTCACTCTTTGGTTCTCTTCAAGATGTGTCCTTCTTGGAGTTAGACCTTGTCAAAATGTCCTTTGCTTTTTCAGGATGTGTCCTTCCTGACAATAGGCTCTATCAAACTGTCAACACCGTCAAATTGGCAAAAATCTTAAATTGTCAAAACTATCAAACCGGCAAGAATTCAATCTTTGGCAAACGAACATTGGCAAACAAAATTAAATGGCTGGTAATCTTTCTAGTCTTTCTTGTCTTATCTTTTGGCTATCTTGGCTATTTTGTCTTATATTTTTTACTGTCTTGTCTTTTTGGTCATGTTACTAGCTACCTCGAGGATGTCCCATGAAGGATTTAGAGGTGCGATGACGTCTCTTGGCCTATTTTATTTTCTTTGACTGATGTCTGTGGATTGTCTTGACAAAAAGACTGGGGCAACTTCGCCCTTAGTATGAGTTAGGACATTCCTTGTCTGTGACTGTCTATTTTTCAAGTGGATGACCTTGCACACCTTGGTCTACATCATACCATGGTGTTTGTTGTCCATTTGTGTCATTTTTACTACCCAATGATGATTAAGAGCAATAAATATTAAAAGTCCTATGGTAAGGTTTGAAGGATTTGGTCTAGGAACATACATGCATCTCCTTTAGTCATGTCATCTTCTCTCACCCATCTCATATAGGCATTGCATCCATATCATCATCCATATCTTTTGCACTAACATTTCTTTGTCTCTTCATATTCTAGTCTTCTCATTAATTTCGAGAGCACACCCATGTTCTTGGAACCTATCTGTCCTCTCGAGGGGGCATACCATAACCCTCCTCGTCATTCTTCCTTCTTTTATTTTGTACTGGGGCATTTTTGACTTATTTTCTTTGTAACAATGTGACAAGCGACATTATGACAAAGAGGGGCAAAATGTAGACACCTAAAAATGACCTAGGCCTACAAGCTTCATTTTTACCACTTTCGTCCTAGCATAAGTAAGACATTTAATTATGTCCTTGGTCCACATTCGACTATTGATTAAATCATTCATAATTATTTAATTAATTCATGTCCTTTGATTCTTTATGATTATTAAATAAATAAATTTTAATTTATTTATTAAATACGTAACTGTCTAAGTCTTTCTTTAATTAAATAAATTTCTTAATTTATTTAATTTCCCTTTCTCCATTTAATTATCTTTGATTATTAAATAAATGAATTTCATTTATTTATTTAATACGTCACTAACTGTCTTAATTAAATAAATGGATTAATTTATTTAATTAATTGGTCTTATCTTCTAAATTAAATAATTAAATTTAATTATTTAATTGCTAATTTCATATTCTTCTCATTTTAAATAAATTAAATTATTTAAAATATCATGTCAATCCTAACTGTCAGTCCTTTTTGATAAATAATCTGAAAAAGATTATTTATTATCTCTCGAAATCCATAATTTGAATTATTTTAATTCAAATTAGTAATTAATCTTCCAAAAATCAAGTAATCGGGCAGATTCTTGATTTTCCAAATCTTATCTTCAGTCTGAATCTTATCTCTTTGATTTTTCGAATCTTGCAAATCAGGCGATCTTATCTCTTTGATTTTTCGAATCTTGCAAATCAGGCAATCTTATCTTCTTGATTTTTTTGAAAATCTTCATTATCTAATTAATTTCCTCATTTATTCTCCACCGTTGATCCGATTTTATTCTGACCGTTCGATTAAGGATTTTGCCCTAACCCTAATTAGGGATTCTCAGGTTTAATCTGGATCGTTCATTTTAGGGTCTCATCACTAATTTATCTCGTCCGTCCGTTCGAAATGGCCTTTTCTATAAAATGCCCTTTCCTTCTCATTTTTCATACCTTGACATTTTTACGTAATTACTATAGTCATTTACTTAGCTTCACATTTCATTGTCATAGGCAATTGTAGTATTTCATTATTGGCATTAGGTTTTAGGCATTTGATTAATATTGACATTTGTTTTAGACATAGGCATTGGCAAGAGTCATAGGCATAGCAAATCCTTCAAATCTTGTTGTAGGGCTTAGACATTTAGATTGCTCGAACGACGAATCTGAGGGCAACATTTCCAGCAAGCAAGAAGGTGTAACGAAGATCAATCATGGAAGATGGAGACTCTTGGTGATATATTTCCTTTTCGTTTTCATTTGATTTCCATTGTACTTCGTTATATCATTGGATTTTTATGTTATTTGATCTAACCATCTAACAATATATTTTTTCCCTTGATTACATTGTCTAATGATCTCGATGATGTGGTATATGTACAAGGATTCATGATATGTTTTTTTTTTAAAAGACGTGTAAATTATGTAATTTTGTATTAATATTTCAATAATGGTTTTATTTACATGAGATGTTAAAATTTTTTTTTAAGGGATTTAACATTTGGAATTTGTGATTACAGGAGATATCAATTGTGATACAAAGCTTGGGTATGGGTGGTTAGGAAAATTATGTTGGCAAAATTTTTTTACTTTATTACCAGGTTCGATGATGCACTTAAGGAGCTCATGTTGGAACAAAGTTCGTTGCAAAGATATGTCAGTTACCAGAATACTAGGATGCTGGAGTTCAAGCATGTAGTAACAAAGTGTATCTATTTCGAAAGTGATTCATTACTGGAATATTCAAATTGAGAAACCTGAGATGTAGGAGTTTGACTTCCACCTGATCTCTATTTTATAATGGAAGGCTCCTATATATCTTTGTTTGGATAAATTTGGTAGATTTCAGAAAGAATCCTAACAAATATGAAAAAGTAGAACCTGAAGAGCTTCAACGAGTAATTGGAGTTTACTTCCATTGACTACAATTGCAATTCTCCTATTGGTCACAATACTCCATGTGCCTTGATGAGATTGGTCCCATAGATTTCCTCTCATGTATTTTTTTTATCCTATCTAAGCCTTGTCTTCTATAAAAGACTAGAGGATGCTTTATTTTCATTTAAGTTTGAAATTTGTGGATGTCAGAGGAGCATAAAATTCTTTAAGTTTTGTTCTTTTTTCCTATTTTCTTAACCATTCCTGCGTAAATATTTGTATACATGTAGACATTAATTGATATTAGAGCTTTATGGATAGCTACCTATCTCAATATTTTTTGTAGCTTATTTTTTAAGTTTGGCCAAAAAAGACTGTATGTTGTGCCATTTAAGGGTGCATACAGAACCTACTTAGCATCCATAGAAAACACCCTCTCTTTAAAATCTTGCACCATTTATACATAGCTGTGAAGCAATCTGGTGAAATATAAAGCGGTTTTCACTGTTTTGATTAATTCTTTGGGGCATCCATGGAGAATAATTGGGAGAAAATTTTAATTTTCAGTATTTTTTTATATTTTGTTTTAGAGTAGATGTTTAATAGTTTTTTGAAAATGTTCCAAAAAATATAAATGAATGGAAAGAATTTTGTTGAAAATATTTAATTTCCATGAAGTTGTTGAATGCTTAATGCTAAATTTACTTAAGTGATAGCAAGGAATTTGTGATATTCATGAAATGTTATGTCAAATATTTTGGTTTCATGATATTCAAAACTTGTCAATTCAATTCGAGATGTTATCTAAAACGTTTAGAGAGTAGTCGTAGTCCCCCTTGAGATTAACAACAAATGTCACATCATTACCCGAGAGCGACCCTAGTGCAACCATGACCTAGTTATCAAATACTTGGGATTTAACAAAAGCCAATCTTTGTCCTGTGAATGCAGAATTTACCCTTAGGTTGTCTTTGTTGCATATCTTTCAAGAAGGATAGGCTCTTCACGGTCTTGTTTGTGGAGATTTTATTCAATTTGTTTACTGTGAGTAAAAAATTCATCAACACTAGCCAGAGGTCATTTTGTCCATGATTGAAGCCACGGATACCCCCAACTTTCAGCATGCCTATGTATAAGTGCTACCCGCAATTTACTAAGCAGGTTGGAATGGAAGATTTTCCCTTTGTTACTGATGCATTTTTAATGGAAGTTGTAAAGAAGTTAGATGGGAATCCTGAAGTGCATTTTTCTACTAAATCAATGTCTATGGTGTCATAATTTGGAAATTTTTATATTCAATTTGATAGATTTTCCTATTTGAGGATAGACAGTTTTGAAAAGCCCCATTGAAATTACCTATATACCCTAAATATTTTCTAGTGTTCCTAGAAGTTTGTAGGAAAATGGCTATTGTGAATGTGAAATACTTGAATATGGGGAAATAGGGGTATCGTTTCCCATTGACAACTCCATATTTCACATGTAAAATTAATCAAATGGCCAAATGTGTTGAAGGCCTTCTTGTAGAATATAATCTTCCGCATTTGTTCATGAGGGCTAATTTTGACAGCAAGGGTTTTGTTAAGTGAAATTTATATGGAGGAAATTCATATCAACATTAGCCTACTATTGAGGACTTTTGGGAGGATTGCACTAATGAAAATGAAGTCCTAAAAAGAGATTACATGAGATGAAACCTTGAATAGATACAAGATTTTGGTCTACCTTTCAAGATTCTAGAGGGCACAATTGATGATTCAGTGGTTATTGACCCTAAATATGAGAAGTTGTCTGATAAATCACATCCAAAGGTTGACTGGAGTAAATATGAAGTACTATATATGAACATACGAGCTGCCCCAGTCATGAAAAGAACTCAGGATTGGGTGGAAGAAAAATGGCAACAAGTGGCAGGTTCTACTTAGGAACCAAAGTCTTCTTAGAAAAATGAACAAGGATCTTCTCAAACAATTACAGTTAGTATACCATTAGGGAGAATGGCTACAAGATCTTCCAATGCAAATTCATAGTCTAGAGGTGATGGGGAGAAACCAGAAGAGGTAGTTAAGTTAAAATCTATGTGTGAGCAAGATAGTCCATCCACTCTTGCTCCCAAAAGGAAGGTTAGTCAAACAAAACCTGTGTCAGAGGATCCATATGCTATTTTTGAGCATATTGTTGAGGATAATATTTTCCCTCCATTTTCCAAGGGGCTATGTTTTCCAGTGGAAAAAATACCTATTACTCCTAGTAAGACTAGAGAAATCACTCTAGAGAATAAGAATTCTTCTTTGATTGAAACTTCTCTAGTATGGTTGAGAAAATCAATGGAAAAGAAGAGGAAATACACTGCAATAGTTGGAGTAGATATAGTTACAAAGCTGCTTCAAACTTCTTTAAGACCAAAGAAAGCTCAAAAGATGTCAAGAATATTGACTGATCCTAATTCTGGTAATCAGGTGTTGGAAATTGTTGATCCCATAGAAGATCTGAATGAAAATGAGATAATAGTAACTGATTATAAGGTCACACATGTTGATATGGGACCCTAGACACTTGAAGGAGATATATATCATGCCAAATATTCATTCAATGCTTTGATTAAGAGAGTAAAAGAAGAAAGGGAGGAAAAAGTAGCATTGTAGTCATAGGTTCTTTATTTGAAGAACTTTATTTCTTCTATAGTACCTTCTTCTATATCTAGTGAAGCCTCAATTTCTCAAGAAGGAATCATTGGTGAGTCCACAATGCAATTAATTAGAAAGAGTCTGAGCTATTTTTAAAAAATTAGTGAATGGATTGATGATATGCTTAAAGAAACTATCCTTTTTATTAATAAATCTATACTTTTCTACACTCAAATGGTTGAAAAAAGAAAGGAGTTGATTGCAAAGCTTCGACAAATCTGAAAAGATTAGACTAGTCTCTATGTCCTCTCATGGGAGATTAAAGAATTGATTTCCATGGATCGTATGAAACTAGTCAATGAAAATATTGTAGGTGATCCAAAGGAATTAGATCCTTCATGGTGCAATGCATTACAGTGGAAATTGAACATCTATGATACTTTGGTAAAAGATATTTTTGTAGTGCTTGAGAAATACCTAGACATGCTAGTGGATATAAAGGGAAATTTTCATGACTTGAAGGTAGAGGTAACTGATGAATTTGATGAAAGAATTCTGGACTCAAAGGAATTTTGTCTAAAATTTAGAGAAATATTCAATAAGGAGATGGTTGACCCTGCTACCATGACTAAAGAATATTTCTCAAAGCTCAGTAGACTGCAAGTTTATCTCACTTCCTTTAAAATATAGGCGAGTAGGAGATCTGACACATTGAATGAATCTGAAGCAACTCTAACCCAAGTAAGAACCAGACTGCAAATTACTACTACTCCAGGGAGAAAAAAATTATTTGCAATCATTTCCAAGTACAGGGATTACAAAACCAAGATGAAGGCACAAGAGAAGCAGTTGCAACAAGAAGCTGTCAAAAATCTGGAAGATGAAGCTGAAGGGGCGGGAGATGATGCATAATTAATTTTAGTATTTCATAATGTTTTCTTTATTTTGGCATTTTAAGTTTAGAAATATTTTAATTATTCGGTGCAGTTACTTTCAAGAAACCGTTACCATGACAATCTATTTATGCTTTAAATATGTATTCGGCTGGTATGCTTAGGATCTTTTGTGCAAACTTTGATTTCTCATTAGAAAAAACTATGTTATCTAAATATTTGTTGTCTGTTATTTTGATATAGAAGACAATGGTGGAGTTTGTGCATGCATAATATTTGAATTATGGTGTATGAATTTGTTCTTCTTATGTTGAGTTTTATACCGATGTTTAATCTATGATCGGGATAATAGATATTTTTATTTGTTGCATCACTATAGTATCATTTATCTATGAATAAGGGTTCTATGGTGGTATTGGATTTCATTCAAATTGTGAAGTATTTTTAGTTTCATTTTATGAAAGATACCTTTAAATATTTTTTGTTAAAAGCCCCTACCTTTATTTACTTTCTGGTTAAAAGCAACATAAGTTAAAAATTATTCCTTGAATATCAAACGAAGGTAGCTGCCACCTTCTAAAATAAGTAGAGAATCAATTTGTGAATTATATGATTTCCAATTCAACTCTGATTACATTTGTCACCTTTTTGGGAATGAGAATATATATTTAGGTGATAAAACTATCAACCAACAGAGGGTTAGATCAATTAATCAAGGATTAATTGACTTAAGGGTATGTGTAGGATCATGATGGGCCAAAAAGTGGCAATATGATGGGTATGTGGCTGAAGACTTTTTTTTACCCAAAATTGATGAAACGAAAAGGATTTTTAAAGGAGATTCTCAGCTTTCCACCAATATAAATTATGCTTTACTTTGAATTTAATAAGTAATTATTATTCATTTTCTATTCAAATTATGACTAAAGTCCTGATTGATAGATTGATTGAAAACATCTATAGCTTTCAAACAGTATCACATTTTTAATCCAAAACATGTCATTCTATGCATGCTATAGGATTAAAAAATAAAAATAAATTTCATGAAGTTTTGAACAAGTTAAGGTGGGACATACAAGTTTTTATTTTTTTTAAAGTTGTAATAAAAAATCATAATTAATTATTTACCTAGAAAAAATTACTAAAAATGCATCACATTGGGACATGAGTTCTCTACTTATATCTAAAATATTATAAAAAATATTATCATTTTATTGTGGTTAGGTGGTGAGACAGACACCTACTTATTTTCCCTCAAATTTAAGTACTCGCATTGAAATTTCAAATTTTTCACCAAATAGATTTTTTGTTTTAAAAACCTAGTAGTTTAGAAACTACATTCAATTTTCTAAAAAAATTATTCTTACATATTTTTGAAATAATATAGATAACTTATTCAAATTTTTACATCAAGTTGCCTAACTCTGATTTTTCTATTTTTTTTGCCACTTAAGGGCCTATTTTTTCCATGATGATCTTGCACATACCCTTAATGGGGATGGTTTGAGTTAATAAACCAAGGTTTTATTAAGTTGGGTGGAGATAAAAGTTGTAGAATGGGATAATGATGATTAGAAAAGGGTTAAAGCTAATTAATCAAGTATTAATTAACTTAGGTAGGATTAGGGGATTTTAGAGGAATGTGGGAAAAATGTTAGCTTTAATTAAATAAATGTGGATTTATTTAATCAAAGGTGGTGGATAAACGTAATAGGGAAATTAATTAAATTAATAATGAAAATTATTTAATTAATTAGTAGGATAAGGAAAGGGGTTAAATTAAATAAATAGCAAGTATTTATTTAATTAGATATTATTTTGGGTGTCTATATTTTGCCCCTCTTTGAGATGATGTTGCGACTAAGAGAAGTAACATCATTTCAAAGAAGAATAAAACATAGTGGGTAGGCAAGGGATAAAGACTAGAAGCATTATTATGCCCCCTCAAGAGGATATGTGGGTTATGATAACATGGGTTTTCTCTCGAAATGGATGAAAGGGTCCTAGGAGGGTGAAAGAATGTAAAGATGAAATACATGAGGATGGATGGAAAAATATGAGGGGGGTGGAGATATGGATGGAGAGGGAGAATGTATGACCATCATGCTAAAATTACATGAGCAACCTAGATTTTTATATTTAACTTGACATTATGCACCAAGGTATAAGGAACCGGGATGACAATGTGCCAAATACGTGATCAAAAGGTCAAATGCAAACATATTCTTTATAACTCCATGATATGGAAGACCATGATGCCCCTGTGGCAATAGAATGCAAAATACCATGATAAATTCAAACAATTATAATACACACAAGCAACAAGAAAGTATGCACATAAAACCAAAAGAAAACAAGGACTATGCTCCAAGTGAAGCTGAAAACCGATTGGTGGATGGATTGATGGATTGGTGACGATGATGATAAGGATAGTAAAGTTAATGATATGAACAATGTGTACCCCAAGGAATATGTTGTTAATGATAAGAAAAACACATGGATTGGGAAGGATACATCCTTATTATGATAACTTGATAGTGGATCAATGGATTATTAGCTGATTTATATTAAGATCATGGATTACTTATGGATGATACACTAGCTTGCAAGATTGGATTTCATGGATTAGGATTGATTGCATTTGATATGATTAAATTGGGATGTTTGGATTTGAAGGATTGATGTATTGGATAAGATAATATTTGATGGAAGATAGGGTGGTTAGGATGATAGAGGAATGGATGGGATCTAATGACAAGGGAGAACCAAGACATGGGAAAAGGATGGAAGGATAAATGGATTATGTGGATAGGAGATAAATGGATTTAGTATATGGAAGATATGTGATGGAAAGATAAGAGGATGGTGCATGAAGGATAGGAGAATAGAGGTCCAAGGACTAGTTGTAAAGGACTAAGATGCCACACACTAGAGATAGTGCAATCATGGATGAAAGAATAGTGGCATGAGATGGAAGGATAGTGCATAAAGGAAATGGATGGAAGTAGGATTGAGGATGGAATTATCCAAAGAATGCATGGATATTTGTCCCCTAGATTTCTATAGAGATCAAGGGTGAAGAGAGAGGATGAATTAGGTATGATGGGGTGATGGAGATAGGATATTGGATATGGGATGGGGGATATGTATAGGATAATCAAGATCAAGTGGTCAAAATATGGATGCATGGATATTTGAACCCTAGGCTCTTCATCAAGATTAAAGGTGGGAAAGGAAGATGGATTTAGCTAGGATGAGAGATATATGATGAATGATATGGATGGAATAATGGAGGTAGGATGTGTTATGCTTATGTAGATCCTTAACCTTGTCAAGATCAAAAGAGGGAAAGGGGGGGATGGGTTTGGATAGAATGATGGATAGATAGTGAAGGATAGTGGAGTATGTGGATAATATGTGGTATAGATGAATATTTACCCCAAGTGTAGGGTGCAAGAGAATGAGTGGATGGATGATAGGGATATAGAGGAAGGACTTGAGCATCTAATTCCATGGATGATATCCCTTGATTATGTGTTATTATGCTCATAGACATTGGTAGAATTATGGTGAGGGGGATAAAATGGATTGGGAGATGGAGAAGGTTATGGATTTATGCAAAGGATTGGATAAGAGGGATGGAAGGATGGAAAATGGATGTTGGATAATGGATTGGTTGATGAAATACACGTGGATGAGTGGATGGTAATGTTGGAAAGATCAACATTGGAAAACACCTTGAAGGGTGGTGGAATTGTGGAAGTGAAGTTTATTTTGGGACATAAGGACCCAAAATGGATGGAGGTGATGAAGGATTATTGGATGGGGTAGAGGACTTAGAATTGGATGGAGCTTTTGGATAAGAATGTTTGGATTCCAATTTTGATTTTTCTTTGGGATGCATTGATTCTATGAGTATTTTTGGAATCCACGTGGTTTTTGAATTTGATTTTTGCTTCATGGGTCTTTGTGGCCTTTGGGATTTTTGATTTGGGATCTGTTTTTTCTTTATTTTTTCTTGTCTTTTTGAAGGGACATGTTGATTTTTTTATTTTTGTGTATTTTTGGCTTTATGCATTTGAAATTTGGCATCCAAATTTCTTCTAAAGAGAAATGGGATTGGTAGATGGCTATGAATGATGTGAATGTATTATGAATGAGTTGTTATAGGTAGTATGTTGGAGGGATTTCAAAGGTGTGTGCCTTGGTTGATCTTGATTTTGGATATGAGGTGATGGATAAATAAGATAGAGAGATTTTGTAATTGGAGTGATGGGTGGTGGAATGTAAGGACCCAATATGGATAGAGGGGATGAAGGAATTTGTTTTGGGACATAGGGACCCAAAATGGATGGAAGGGATGAGGGATTGCGATTTGAAACATAAGGGCCCAAAGTAGATTTGGAGGATGGGGAATGTGGATATTTGGATTTAGGTGGAAGGATTTTAGATTTAGGATGGGTGAAAGGAGTACCAACATCTAGAACCTTCTAACCAAGGCCATGATAATTAGGATTTAACTCCACCCAAGTTAATAAACCAAGGGTTTATTAGCTTGGGTGGAGTTAAAAGTTGGAGAATGGAATAATGGTGATTAGGAAAGGGATAAATCTAATTAATCAAGGATTAATTAACTTAGGTGGGATTATGGAATTTTAGAGGAAAGTGGGAAAAAGGTTATCTTTAATTAAATAAACATGGATTTATTTAATCAAAGGTGGTGGATAAAAGTAATAGGGAAATTAATTAAATAAATAATGAATATTTATTTAATTAATTATTAGGATAAGGGAAGGGGTTAAATTAAATAAATAACAAGTATTTATTTAATTAGATATTATTTTGGGTTTTTACAACTTATTTTAGTGAGAAGTTGAATGATGCTAAAAGAAAATATTCAGTTTATGATCAGAAATTCTATGCCATAATTCAAGCCCTAAATAAGTGGAGACATCATTTGTTGCCTAAGGAGTTTGTGTTGTATACAAATCATCAAGCCTTGCAGTATTTGAACATTCAAGGAAATTTGAATTAGAAACATATGAGATGGGTTGAGTTCTTGTAGAGTTACACATTTGGGTTGAAGCATGTGAGTGGCAAGTCAAACAAAGTTGCAGATGCATCAAGTAGGAGAAGGAATTTTGTGATAGAGATGATAGTGGAAGTATTGGGATTTGAAGAGTTGAAGCATATGTATGAAGATGATGCAAAATTTGGTGAAGCATGGAGAGCATGTAAGGAACCAGTAGTGATAGACCAGAGCAAATGGTTGGATTATTTCATTCAAGAAGGTATGTTATTTAAGGGAAATTAGTTGTGTATTATGAGGAGCTAAATAGGGGAGAATTTGATGAAGGAGAAACATAGTGGAGGTTTAGCAAGACATTTTGGAGTGGATAATACAATAGCTTTGGTAAGTGAACATTATTTTTGGCTGTAGATATATAAGGATGCTAGGAAGTATGTTCAAAGTTGCAAAATTTGTCAAGTTGCAAAAGGGAGTAGTCAAAATACTAGATTGTATAGACCTTGGGAAGACATAAGCATGGATTTAATATTGGGATTACCATGAACATGGAGAGGATATGATTCAATAATGGTAGTAGTAGAAAATTTTCTAAAATAGCACATTTCATTCCTTGTAAGAAAACTAATGATGTTATGTATGTTCTTGACTTATTTTTCAAAGAGATTGTGTGATTGCATAGATTACCTAAGAGTATTGTTTCATAAAGAGACAACAAATTAATTGGATACTTTTGGAGGACATTATGGAAGAAGATGAAGACATATTTGAAGTTTAGTTTAGAAAATCACCCAAAAATAGATGGAAAAAGAAAGTGATAAATAGAAGTTTGGATAACTTGTTGAGATGTTTTGTTGAGGATAAGGTAGGAAGTTGGGATATATTTTTACTATAGGCAGAGTTTGCATACAATAATTCAGTGAATCCGAGTACAAGGAAGACACCATTTCAGATTGCTACTAGAACACATCCTAAAGGAGTTGCAGAGTTAAGGGACATCAGTATGGAGGAAAAGAGGAGTGTGGAGGAAAAAGAGTTTTTCGTATTTCATTGAGACATTGCATAATCAAGTCCGGATGCATTTGGAAGACATGAAAAAAGAGTATAATGAGAAGGTGGATGAGCACCAGAGACATAAGGAATTTGTTGTTGGACATGAAGTGATGGTATATCCGAGGAAGGAGATATTTCTAGTGGGAACATACAATAATTTGAAGATGAGGAAGTTTGGACCATGTAAGATTATAAGAAATTTTTATTCTGGAAATGCATATGAAGTATAGTTAACAAAGAAATTAGGTATATCACCTATTCTAAATATTGCAGACATATATGAGTTTCATGAAGGATAGTCAAGTGGTAGTAGTAGTAAAGTGGATTTGAAGGAGTTGTTACCACATCCAGAATTAGAGGAGATTGAGCAAAATTTTGATACAGAATCAAAAGGAGTACTAGGAACAAGTAGTACAAAGAATATCTTATGAAGTGGAAAGGAAAACCAAAGGAGGATTCATCATGGATTTCTCAAGCTGAGGTGGACCATCTTGGTTTTCCTCTTATCCCTAGAAAGTGAGGGACTCACTTTTCTTCCAGCCCTATGTGTTTGATATAGCAACATCCCTATTTGTAAAGCAATCCTATATCAACCAAAAATAGTTTTTTTCTTGCATTATGTTTAATAGTAGTTTTAGTATTTCATTTCGTATTTTACTACATCTTTGTTTCTCATCTTATGGAGTACGATATAGTATCTACACATTGAAATATACCACATATCCATATTTCACATCATTTGCATTTTTCTATTGAAAGATATTGCTCTCTGAATTTCACTGTATTACCAGTCAGAGCATTTGGGGTCAACCTGGGCTAGATTATTTAGTGTGGACCTATTCCAGATTATGCAAATCTTAATGGGACACCTTACAAGCATCTTCAGTTCATTGGGGCCTATTTTGGAGATTCATAAGTTATTTCTTCTCACATGGGATCATCTTTCCATATTTTGAAGGTGACCTTCATGTATGATTCATTCATCGAGTTTATGACCCCTGTGGCTGATGCAGACCTTTGTGGGAGCTTGAGAAGCATATTTATAAGCATTTATAATCATTGTAGATCATTATTTCATTTGATTAGAATAAGATCAATAGTTGTATTTTTGTATCAACCCTTCGAGGGCATGTAATAAGGCCTTTGGACAGTTGTATTGTTGAGTGCACTTGTGGAAAGATTGTGAGCCCTGGATATTCACCCTTGAGGCATGTATTACAAGTAATATTTCCAATTCAATAAAGTTACAAGTTCGCATATTAGTTTCTTGTGTTATTTCCACTTTTTTGACTCATTGTTGCACATTTGGGACTGTTCTCTCTGAACCCTTCTACGATGATTGCACTAAACTCACACATTGGTGTACATCAACCCAATTTGGCAACAAGGAAACATGTAGCACATAACCAGTCAGCCCAAAAATACAACTTTAACAAAATCTAATCAATATGATTCTCAAAAAGATAGGTCAAGACCCAAATGTATCTTAACACAACTTCATATGCTAGCACAAACCCCCAAGCACACGAAGTAAGCAAGATAACAAGCCTTATCAACCAGATATCCACTAACTTCCTAGAAAACCAACTCAACATAATATGTGGTACCAAAGAGATAAAAAATTGACATGTGTGTAAGGAAACTTTGCAGCCATGAAATGACAATTTCCACATAACCCAAATTTGAAAACATGCAAGTAAAATACTCAACATCAACATGCAAGAGAATAGACAACATACCCATCAAAGATGACACAAGATATACCCTGGGAAAACCCTCAAGAGGGAAAAACCTAGCCTCCAAAAGAATCCACACATCCCACGCCATGCTTCAAACCCTCACACATGTACAAGCTCAACCTGATAACCTGCAGCAAACTGTCCAACCCTAAACAACTACCCTTGTGATTGCTTTTATAGAAACAAGCTCCCACAAAACCACCAAGTGGTATTACATAAACCATGTGCCCAAAAATACTACATCATGTGACCCCACATTTAATATTGGGTACTTTATTATTTTTTATTATTCCCCAATATTAAATAATTACATTTGACAATTATGTCCCAATGTTACATACAACAAAGTGGCCCCAACATTATAACTCCTTGTGATGCACATTCACCTAGAAAACCCCTAGGTGCACCACACACATAATAATAAATAAAATATTACAAACATTATGCAAGGTGTACAACACCTAATCCTAACAATCTCCCACTTGTTGTATACATTGCTTAAGGGGGTAACAAATAAACTCAAACATCAAGATAACAAACTCCATAGGCAACATGTACCATCCTGGAATCCAAGTGCTCCATGTGCTCCATCAAGATACCTATAACAAGAACCAAGGTGACCACCATCTCATCCATGAATGCTCCCATCATCCACCATGAAAACTACACTAAGACAAGAACACATCCAAAGAGACGTCACACTAACTATCACAAAGAAGCATAAACCTGCCTCAACCTAATATCTCAAAACACAAACACTAAATCCAATATGCACCAGTAGCTGTCAAGAATAAATCACCATAGCTGAATGACACCCATAGCAAGTGCTAACACATCCAACTATCCATACCTCCAAGGTATACATAACATAGTAAACTTATGCCAACAACATATCCACCCATAAACCGGAATAACAAACTCCATGTGCAAACAAGTCAAAGCATGACATACACATCTAGGAGCTCTCACTGCATGGGCAATGTCAAGATGAATGCAAACCTGGAATGAGTGCATTCAATGTGTCGCTTTGTTAACATCCCAAAAAAGGCACCATCACAAAGGCATACCAAGTCTACTACCAACATCTCATAGAAGTAAACATGTAGTACCAAGGAACATCCACAATGATTAGCAAAACCTGCAAACCAAACACCTGTAGCATGTCCTCCTACACACACCCCTCTAAATGCCAACTATTTCAAGTATGATCTCCTCCATAACACCCCAAAACAAAATCCATAACCACATCCATCCATCCAATCACCAAGATCAAACATAACATATGTAACTAACGTGGATGTAAGCATCTCAAAACAAGAAGATCAAACTCAAAGTAACCATTCCCAAACCAAGGAAATCAGCCTAATAAACCATCTCCTAAACCCAACATGTACAAGGAGATAAACATGCCAACACTCCTCAAATGAACCCTCTAGAACCAAATACCCATGGCTTAAGATCCATATCCATGAGAAGACAAAGCATAAACATAATGCACCTAAAAGAAAAATGGGCAATACCTCTCAAGTGAACCACCGAGTAGACCAAGAGTGGGGAATGAGAATGCTCCTCCAAGATATCCAAGTCATCATGACTAAACCAAGAACACTCTCCTCATCGGTCCATGTTGAACTCACATCCAACCAAGGTGTAGGCTCCCTCGGACTTCCTGCTAAAACCTCATCAAGAGTAACCATCTCAAAAACATGTCTCTAATCACAAGAGAACACCAAGCCTCACCTAAGTTTCCAAGTTTCCATGAGCACCTGTAACCGATCAATCCATGCTAAACACCAAGCAAATGATCAATGTACTCAATACAAAGAGAACCAACCAAGATCAAAATCATAGCTCCAACTACAGAATTAGGAACATAAACATGACACCATGATCTCACATCCTCTCAAAAGATCACATGAATAAATCATCATAACATGTACCATGCCACAACTCTAAACTAGTAAACAAGAGTATACTATGACATAATAACAAAACCATCCTACAACCAAGGATCACCTGTCAAAAACCAACAAGTCATAAATAATACCTCAACATCTCCAACACCTGATGTCAAAGAACTTTCACTGTAGCACACAGAATCCAAGAGCTCCTCCATGACACCAAAGATCACCTACTAAGGAAAACCATCCATAATCAACAATGGATCCACATCATTTCCAAATGCTCCCATTGAACCGTGATATCGAGCAATCCCATAGTACCATGATGCACACAATCAATACCATATCACTGTCATAAGCTCACACAAAACTTGTGAATCCAAGCTCTCAATGACAACATGATAACCATCCTCTAAAGTAAGAAGATACACCGCCAAACCATCATATCCATCACCCGCCAAACCATCACTGTCACAAGCTCCCACTGAACCGTGTAACCAAGCTATCCATGACATCGTGATACCAATCTCCTAAACCCAAGAAGATACACTGCCACAACTATAATCAGGAACCAATCCAATACCACCAATCAATGCACCTGCATAAAACCATCATAATATGCCAAAGTCTCTAATGCACAAGAAACATCCATGACATCATGATCACCACCAAATGTACCAACAACTCAACCCAACCATGTCCACATATCTGCATAATCATAGTCAACTGCATAGGTCTCATATCATGATTGTACCTGGTAATACCATCTCATCTCCTTAACATGAGAACCAAATCAACAAACCAAGTGACTAAACCAAGCCACTAAAACTGATCATGCATCAACACTGAAATATCAATGGGCAAAGACAACCCATATCCAAGTCATAGGTGCAACAAGTAAGTATAGACCGCCTACAACATTGCACAACTTATAGATACAACAATGCAACATACAAATCCAACCATGTACTGATAACCATGTCAAAAAGAGAATAATCTGAGATGTACAACTGAGCATACAATGAATCCATCATCAAATCACCAAAATCTGGCAATCCATAAGCTCATAATAACACTATAGTCAAAGAGACTCATAAAAATCTCAGATAAAGAAAACAAAAAACAAACCATGCCAAAATATCTCCAAACCTGATCCACTATGTAGTTCTCTAAACAAGCTTTTCGTTGACTATTCGAAGTCCAAAATCCAACTCCGTATGCACCCGATATGCCCTCTCAAAGCTCAAAATAAACATCTGACTTCAACCAAGCAAACCACTATCAAAACTATAAAATCATGGAACAAATTCTATACCACTGTCTAGTGCTCAGAACCAGCTTTCCAACGACTGTAAGAAGTTGAAAATTTGATAACCTAGGTGAATGTTATGCCCATTTGAAAAAAACAACTATAAAAAAGCCCTCCTGGTGGCTCTGTGGTGGCGCCCGGGCGGCGCTCCGGTGGTGGGTGGGCAGCGGATTCCAAAATCCATTTAAATTTAATTTAATTTTTCAAAATAAAAATTTTCCCCCTCCCTTGTGTACAGACCCGACGCAGTTATTAAATCTGGCTAAATACTTTTGAAATCCGGCGGAATTTTTTTCATTAGCGGACTTCAAAAATTTTCATTTTTCATTTTTTATTTTTAACCCCACATGGGGTTGGCGGGCTCCTCCCACCGGCCGGGCCATGCTGGTGTAAGACTACCAGCCGGCACTGCCAGCCATAGCTGATAGTGTCGGCAGCGGCGTACCTGTGCTGGAGGCTGCCGGGTACGGCATAGGGGCGGGGGTCTGCGGACCCCCAAACCTTTTCAAAAAACAATTTTTTTTTTTTGTTTTGATTTTTAATTAATTTTTCTATTTTTTTTATTTTTCGTTTTGCAGGTACAAAAATATTTTTTGACGGGATTTTTAATTTTTTGGACGACTGTACCGTCGATGTCCGTATGACCGAACAGGGGTTTCATTTTTTTTTTTGTAACCAAAATAGGGAAAGTTATGTCAAAATTTCTCTCTCAACCACCCTAAATCCAACCATGAGGTCCATTTTGTCTCAGGAGATCATCTGTAATTTCACCCCCTTAAAACCCTCATTTAAATGCACAACCAAGAAACCCTATTTTGTCAAAATTTTCTCACACCCCAATTCTGCAAACAACCCATCAAACCAGCAAACCCAAAACCCTTAGATCTACAATAAAACACCTGCAAAACCCCTATATCTTGCCATTACCTTTCATTCTCTCATGCAACCTAGGGTTATCCATTCCACCACCAAAGCTCTAATACCACTTGTAAGGAAACTTTGCAAGTAAAATACTCAACATCAACATGCAAGAGAATAGACAACATACCCATCAAAGATGACACAAGATATACCCTGGGAAAACCCTCAAGAGGGAAAAACCCAGCCTCCAAAAGCATCCACACATCCCATGCCATGCTTCAAACCCTCACACATGCACAAGCTCAACCTACTAACCTGCAACAAACTATCCAACCCTAAACAACTACCCTTGTGATTGCTTTTATAGAAACAAGCTCCCACAAAACCACCAAGTGGTATTACATAAACCATGTGCCCAAAAATACATCATGTGACCCCACATTTAATATTGGGTACTTTATTATTTTATTATTCCCCAATATTAAATAATTACATTTGACAATTATGTCCCAATGTTACATACAACAAAGTGGCCCCAACATTATAACTCCTTGTGATGCACATTCACCTAGAAAACCCCTAGGTGCACCACACACATAATAATAAATAAAATATTACAAACATTATGCAAGGTGTACAACACCTAATCCTAACAGTGTGGACCATAAGGAGATGTTTCATGATCATCCAACAACACTTCCAAAAGCTTCTCTTACACTATCATGCCACATGAACATCCACCACAAATGAAACAAAAGTAGAATACTTCATCTCAGAAGCACATAATACACAACCATAACATAGAGGATTAGCAGATCAACATTTGGTACACACCATCACCTAAAAAACAAATTGAGACACTACACAAGCATTGAGAGCACATCCACGAATCCATAGGAGAAGAAACACCAATACGGAGAAATGCAAAGCATCTTCTGCACCATTTTAAACAACCAACAAAACTGCCAACACACTATAATAACCAAAAACCTCCTTGATAACACTGATGACATGAAAATATAGGAGTGCAATATCCACAAAACACAAACAATGAATCCCAAACCACAAGACCATATCTTCAACAATAGTGGAATGAAAATAATTCTCTAAAATAGTCTTCACAAAAACTTCCTAACATAGAACCTTTCACCAACTTGTAGATAATAGAACTTTCTTGCAACAACACATACTTCCTCAAGAACAATAGAAGAGAGCATACAACATATTGGAGACCATCCACAAAAACTCTCCATCAACATTTTTTCTAATCCTCATCTTAATATTGTTGGCATATGGCTTCTAGTGTTGTCATTGATGGCAACCTAAGTCATTGATTCAGTTCGCACTTTAGTAACTGATCATACTGGAAGATAGAGTAAAGAACAGGGTATCTGACTGAAGTTGAATCTGTCAAGTGGTTCGGATTACTAGGTTATCAGTTTTGGTTGTGGATATCAGGGAAGGTCTTTGGGTATATTAAATTTCTTACTCTCAATTTTTTTGTTGTCAAATAAATTGGTGTATGAGTTAGGAGATCCGGTCATTCGATTTTTTGTTCATCAGTGCTAGAAGGCCGACTAAGTGAATGTGGGGCATTGTGGATGTTTAAGATGAAATTGTTTGGAGTATTTTTGTGTTGGAGATTTTGTTTTGGGTTATCACTATGCTATGGCCGACTTTGGTGGATGCGCATCAAATTTTATTCATGATTTGAGCTAACAGTTGGTAAATACTTCTTATTTTATTGAAGCCAACATGGAGTGATTGAATCCTTGGTAGCATATATATATGAGATTGGTTAATTCATTTTGATGTGTATGTTTGAGTGTTCGATATGTGTTGGTGTGTGTGTGAATATCAAAAGAGTAGTTGAGTGATTTTCACTTGTACAAAAGAGGATTTTGTGAAGTGAATTAAGGTAGAGCAGAGCGAAGTGCATAATCTAACAAAAGGTCTAGAATCTGATCTGTGAGCTTAACCGAAACTATAATTAGGAATTTGCAGATGCTACTTTCTCAGTTCAACATTTTTATGTAATCCAAATATTTTGTAAGGTAGTGATCCTTCCTGATTTTGAGCAATGAGCTCTAGGCAGTGTGCTTGAATGCAAGTGCATTCCCATTTTGTAAAACACTTATATTTTGAGTACTCAAATTATGGATTGACCTCCACCATGGTTTTTCCCCTAACAAGGTTTCCACGTAAAAATCCTTGTGTTATGGTTTTCTGGCTTATTGTTTCATGTTCGTGCATCTTTCTTTTGATTGAATGTTATAGGCACTTGAGTGTATAGATTAACAAAGTTAAAAATTGCACAACACTGATTCACCCCCCCTCTCAGTGTTGCTTAAGCCCAACAATTGGTATCAGAGCTAAGTTCCTCAGAAGAATTTTAACAACTTGAGGTGGATCTTGGAATGTTATGGACTCTGGTAGTCTTCAGTAGCAACTTTTGGTGGCACTTGATGACCTTGATCAGTCTAAAGCAAAAGTATGGGAATTGAAAGAAAATATTAAGGATGTTAAGAGATTCATTTAGAAGTTGAAGGATCAGATTATTAAATTCAGGGGGAAGAGAAGAGATCTTTGTGATCAGATTAAGCAAAAAGAGAGAAAAATCATGGATGATGTTTACCTGAATCAAACCTTGAAGGAGATAAATGAAGAATGTGAAAAGCTTGCTAGAGACAATGCTACCCTAAAGCATGAGATGGAATCTATGGTGATGAAGATGACTAAGGAGATTGAAGAAAGAAAGAAGAATGAGGAAAATATTGCTAGTCCCTAAAAGAGAGATTTGATGAATGCAACAAAATTAATGGAGAATTCATTCAGTTAGAGATTGAACTGTAACAATCTAGAAACAATGAAGAAGAGCTTAAAAAATAGACTATTATTCTCAGGGATGAATTTGCTATTGCAAATGAATACAAGGAGAAGTTCAAGATTAGCTTAGTTAAGCTTGATGAGCTGACTCAAGGACAAAAGAATGAAAATGGCAAGTGAGACCTTGGATATGAGAAAGGAGAAAGTTTTGGATCTAGACAAAGGAATTCTAGGCAAGGAAATCTAACAAAAAAAAGAAAAAAGGTATCTAGTAAGACAACCTAATGCTCAAAAGTTTAATGGATATTGTTTTGTTTGCAATAAATTTGGTCATATGGCTGCTCAATGTAGAAGTAAAATGAAATCAAGTAATCCATCATTCTTCGGTCAGTGTTTCAATTGCAATAAGTTTGGTCACAAGTCAATTGAATGTAGAAATATGTCAAACAACTCCATTAATAGAAAGAATGAAAAATGTTATACCTGTGGAAGATTTGGGCATATTGGTAACTAGTACAGATTGAGAAGAAATCAATGGAATGACTGGTCTAGACAAGGAAGTGTTGTGCATTTAAATTGCAACAAATATGGTCACATTGAAAGATTCTGCAGAAACAAGAATATGGATAAAAGAGGTTTGGCATACAAAGGCAGAAATATCCAAAAAGATGATAAAGGAAAAGGGAAAGTGACTATGTATGAAATAAGAGATTAGATGAAGAAGAAATGGGTGAAGAAGAGTTCTATTGCAAGAAATGAGCCAGTACTAGAACCTGCTTCTAGTAATTCCTCCAGGAATTAGTTTTAGGCCTTTGGCCTAGGGGGAGCTATCAAGAAAATCCTTCAAACCCCCTACCGGTAATTAACACCAAGATGTGGATAAGTGTTGTGATTTACAGATGTTGTGGAAACAGTTGGAAAGAGTATTATGCTGAGTTGAAGGTCCGCAGAAGTTTTTGCTTGATGTCTGAGAAAACAGGGTATCTAGATAAGTTAGGGAAAAAGCACTTATTACAACAAAGGTTAGGTATGCGAGTTATAAAAAGCAAGTTGAAACCCTCATTTACCACTTTGTATTGAAGAGGAGAAGAATGAGAGCACTTTGCACTAGTATTTTGAAAGCGTGAAGAGAATTCGACGGTGAAACCCTAATCCATCAGGTACTTCTAAAATTTTAGTCTAATTTGGTGTGCAGTTGAAGAACTTATTTTCAAGACATGTATACAGAAGGGAAAATGGAACAAATCAAAGAAATGATAAAATTAGATGAGTATAGTAGTGAGAAGATTAGAGCTGAAAGAAACATGTTGCACAATGAATTGAAGTAGCTTAATGAAGAAAATAACAAAAGCTTGGATATTTGGAGCGAATCCCCCTATTTCAGAAAGACAAAAATCATCGAGTTTATTTTGAACAGTTTGAATGACGATATTCTAACTCTGGATAAAGCCTACCATATCTTGATAGAAGTGATTGCATATGTAACTGAGTTATGAAAGGTTGGGAATCTGCCAAGGAAGAAATCAATCCAAAATAAAGAAGTCAAAACCCTAACTAGAGTAATTGGAGATCAAAGGGAATTGATAATATCCACAATTAAAGATTTAGTGACAAATTACATTGCACATGGAATATCCTAAAAAATCCTTTTCATAAAAAAAGAAGGTGCAACTTCAACAGGTGTTGTTTACATTTCACGCAAGATGACAATGGAAGATCAAGATTTTGATCTTTATGGATTACTAAAAGATCAACCAATGGAGAACGTGCAATTGCCAAAGAAAAAAGATTACCCTTTCAGGTTTGGTACTCTTTCTATATGCCTTGTGATGTATTTTTTGAATTGCTTTACCCTAAACAACAACGTAATGTGGGAAGAGAGTGAACCAGTTTGCAAGTAGATTTACATATACTCTAACAATTTGGGAAACTATGATCAAGTATATGAAAGTTTCTTTAAGGGTTTGCTAAGGAAGTTTGGGTCAACTGGTTTCCATTTTGGTAAGAGCACTTGAATTTGGTTCCTCCTCCAGTGAGATGGAAAGAAAGAAGAAAAGATAAAAATAAATTGTTGTTTGTACTCCACCAGCAAGCAAGACTCCAAAAGTTGAAGGGAAAGGAAAAGAACAAGTGATTGTGGACATACTAGATGAGGAATCTGATAAGGAAACTAAGGACACCCTAGAAAAAGAATTGGGAATAACTGAACTAGAACAAGAAAAAGCAACGACAGAAGGAAGTGAAGGAGAAGGTGATTTAACCAAAGAAGAGCTAATGCAGCTTATTCATGAGGAAGATGGAATGCAAAAATTTGGGAACATATGGTCTATCAGACATTCATATGAGGAGGACATGATCTTAAGCGTACTAAGTGCTCATCTTGTGCACAACCATATCAAATTGGAGAATTTGTAGAATAGGTTGCCAAAAGAGATGATTGAATGTTTCAAGGAAATCATGTAGTCTGAGTCTCTGTTTAAGGAAGAAGTCATCCTACACCTGAAAAAGAAGTACAGATTGTCACTTACCAAGCTAAAAAGGAACTTGAATCAGCTAAGACAATGCATAAGCACAAAAAATAACATTTATAACTATTGTCTTCGATGGCCTCATGTAATCAACAAGTACAAAGAGAAGCTGAAACAAATTTAAATAGAACTGAACAATATTGGACAAAATTTTAACATGTCTCTGGATCATGATGGTGTAATCAAGAAAAGGATTCAGGAATTATAGAAAGATCATACAAGTTTTCAAAACACCAAGAACAGGATTGTTGACACCTTTTGGAAAGTAAGGGACTTAACCAAATGTAGGCTGGAATAATTAATTGAGATACTAAGGAAAGGAGAAGTATTGGAAGAATCCTTCACCATTCTGGAATCCCTCATCAAGATTATCAACTGGACATCCGAAAAAAAACAACATGATCATAATCATTGAGATTGTAGTAGAAGCATGGAAGAAGTTTCTTCTGAAGATGAAGGTGTAGACATCCAAATTTGGACACTTAATTTACCCAAATTTATCACTTTTCATCTAAACATCCTCTTATCCGAGTTAATTAAATAATATTACTATTATTTAATTAATATCCTTAATTTTGCAAAATCCCTAAGGTATTTAATTAATAATTAAATATCTTACCCTCCTTAATCCTCTTTTCATCAAATAAATTAAATAAATATTACATTTATTTAATTCCTCATATGTCTTTTTCATCAAATCCTAATCCATTTCCTAATCTCTTCATTAAAGATGTGCACATGCCTAATCCTTGATTAGGATGTGTCACATCCTCCAACTTTTGCAAGTTGGCTTTTAATCCACATTAGCCCCTAATTATCCTCTAATTACTAATTAGTCAAACCTAATTAGTACCTTGGTCAACTCTCCCCATCCCCCAAGGAATTTTTAATTCCTTTTTATTCACCCTAGGCTCCTCTCTTCCCCATGTGAATTTTTAATTCACATTTTATTCCTTCTAGAATCCCCTTTTCCCATGCACCTTCTAGAATATTTGACTTGTCACATCAAGTCACATGTGACAAACTCCCACCTTTTGGGAGCATTGTCTTATCCACTAGATTCTTCCAATCATTGTGAATTTTTAATTCACTTTTATTCACCCAAGATTTTTCCCATCTCCCAATGTACTTGC
Source organism: Sequoia sempervirens (assembly GCA_007258455.2). Classification (NCBI taxonomy): domain Eukaryota; kingdom Viridiplantae; phylum Streptophyta; class Pinopsida; order Cupressales; family Cupressaceae; genus Sequoia; species Sequoia sempervirens. The sequence continues at coordinate 874,449,819 of VDFB02281492.1, read as the reverse complement.
AAGGTACTTGTACTTCCTCCACCTCATGTACCCTCTTGACACCTCATCTCCATCTCATCCCCCTTGGCCACTTCACCCTCCACATGTCAAGATGTGAGGGCTTGTGGGTTCTCAACCCACCATAGCCCTTCATCTTGGCCTTGTTGGATCAATCTTGACCCTTGAATCTAGAGAATTCAAGATCCTCTATAAATACCCCCTCCTCAAGGGCATTTGGGGAGGACTTTTGATTTTGCAACTACATGCTGCCCATTTACTTCCTCCAACACTTAGTCAATTTGCAACTACATGCTGCCATTTTGTGCACTCATCCTATTTGCAATCACATCCACTTGCATTTTACATCCAAACACATAATAGTGATCTTCAATAGAGCCATCAAGGAGCACACAACCAATCTTAAACAAGGGCCAATCAAAGGAGTATCAGCAACAAGGGGAAGGTAAACCATTTGTCTTGCATTATCTACTCTTCTCATTGTTTTATCACTCTCTTTTGGCTAATCTCGAGGTGTTCTTGATATTTTGTTTTTCATAGCTTTTAGTTGTTTTGCTCATTTAGAATAGCATAATATCAAGGGTATACATTTTTGGCACGCCCGGTGGGACCCACAAACGGGCTCCCATATTTTACGTTTTCTGTTGTTTAAGTTTTGCAGGAACGCGACGCAGAGGGGCGGCTACGCCCACTTTTTCCGCAGAGGGGCGGCTACGCCCCACTCGCAAAAGGGTGGCCACGCCCCACTCGCAAAAGGGCGGCTACGCCCCACTCTCAAAAGGGCGGCCACGCCCCACTCGCAAAAGGGCGGCCACGCCCCACTCGCAAAAAGGCGGCTACGCCCCACTCTCAAAAGGGCGGCCACGCCCCACTCACAAAAGGGCAGCCACGCCCCAGGGCGGATACGCCCCTTTTTTCACAAAAGGGCGGCCACGCCCCATTTTTTAGGGCGGATACGCCCCTTTTTCACAAAAGGGCAGATACGCCCCATTTTCCACAAAAGGGCGGCCACGCCCCAGGGTGGATACGCCCCATTTTTCACAAAAGGGCAGCCACACCCCATTTTTGCTGCAGAAGGGCGGCTACGCCCCTGTTTTGCTGCAGAAGGGCGGCTATGCCCCTGTTTTGCTACAGAAAGGCGACTGCGCCCCCCCTGGAAGGTAAAATTGGTGTTCTGATTTCAGATTCAGTTGTTGTTTTCCTTATTAACGTTGTTCTTGCAGGGATACATGTGTTTGGTACTAACCTTTTGCAGCATATTCTTGTGAAGTGGATGGAGAAAGCGGGATAAAATATCTAACATTTGCTTGCAGGGCTATCCGTTTGTTCCATTTTCTTTAAAATTATCCTTGCTATTTTCTAAGAACATAGCTTAATTAGGAGGAGTAAATATTTGTTGTTTGCTGTTTTGTCTTTTTGTGTTACCCTAAGGGAGTAGTAGCTTGTTTCTGCTTTCCCCTTGCACTTCGTGTGAGCCTGGGGAGTAGTTGGAAGCGGTTATTGCTTTCTTCATAGTGGGACCTACTTGGGGATTTCATCACCCCAAGGGACGATTCCAACCACGCGTACCAGCGGGGTATACAAAGGGGGGAGAGCGAAAGCTGTACCCCAATCCAGTCACATCGTAATTGGCGGAGCGTCGAAGCTAGGGTGATACCTAGATAGACGTGAAGAGTTGGTCTGAGCCCTTCAGTATCTCGCTGGGGTTCCCGACTCACGCTTGTGACGGGCTGGTGTTCATGGTTGTGCCTCACGTACCGAGAGTATATCGAGGACTCCCTAGATACCTTGTGCATCCTAGATTAAGACCACTTTGGCCACACCCTTAACACTAATTATAAGGTTGTATTTGTTTGAGTGCTTTCTTGTGAAAAAACCAGTGAATTCCTAACAATTTGGCCTTATCATTATCGTTTTAAAGTCCTTGCCATAGCCATTTACATCAAACCAAGCCTCTGGTCCACCGCAGAAGTGCAATTACGCCCCTGTTTTTGCTGTAGAAGTGCAATTGCGCCCCTGTTTTTGCTGCAGAAGTGCAATTGCGCCCCTATTTTTGCTGCAGAAGTGCAATTACGCCCCTATTTTTTTGCTGCAGAAGTGCAATTACGCCCCTGTTTTTGCTGCAAAAGTGCAATTGCGCCCCTGTTTTTGCTGCAGAAGTGCAATTACGCCCTGTTTTTGCTACAGAAGTGCAATTACGCCCCTGTTTTTGCTGCAGAAGTGCAATTACGCCCCTGTTTTGCTGCAGAAGTGCAATTGCGCCCCTGTTTTTGTTGTAGAAGTGCAATTACGCCCCTGTTTTGCTGCAAAGGTGCAATTATGCCCTCTTGAACACCCGAAATCCCCCCATTTGGATTCATTTCACCTTTAAACCTTCATTTCACCATTCCCAACCATTACCTCATCATCCCAAGCATTCGTTTCATCACTTTAAACCTTCACAAATCTCCATTTATCCCTTTTAAACCTCCATCTCATTATTCCAAACTTTCGTTCAACCATCCTAAATCCCCATACATCCTCCACATTTATCCTTAATCCCCCATTTATTCTAATTTCTTCCTAATCCACCAATCATTTCTTACCATTTGCATCTCCCAAAACACCA
>VDFB02281492.1:874337021-874447114 GCA_007258455.2 Sequoia sempervirens | reverse complement strand
AAAGTGAGTGAATATAATGAAGTGTGTCAAGTCAGTATATTGAGCATCACCAGAACTGTATCAACACTTGTTAGGTGCATTCTCCTTAGTTCATTTTTGGTTGTAAAGCCCTCTTTTGTTTTGTAAATATTTTTGTAGGCAATGAGCCTCCCTATAAGTAGTGAGCTTTTGTACTTGGATAGTGAGTCCTTTTCTAGGTAGTGAGCCCTTGGTAGTGAGCCTTTATTTTATAATCTATATTGTGAGTTAACCCTCACCATGTTTTTTCCATTATTGGGGTTTCCACATACAAATCTAGTGTTCAATGTGTTATCTTACTTTCTATTTTGTATCTCTTGCTTATGCTTAATAACAAAACAGTGTGATTGTGGAATGCATATGTGTTGAAGTTTTAAAGTTGAATTTTTGTGACAACTAATTCAACCCCCCTCTCAGTTGTCCTGTATCCTTTAACAAATTAATCCTTGATTAACTTATCTAACCCTCATCCCTAATCCCCATTACCATTATTTCCTAATTTTAAATTCCTACATCTCACCTACCCCCACTAACCTCTTACACAAGCCACCCTATGAGCCACCCTATCTCTTATATATATATATTTAATGCCTCTCTTCCCAATGTGTGTTCACACCTCACCTCTTACCCCCTTTTCATCTTGTGACACTTGCCACAATCCTAATACTCATCTCAACCTTGATCCAAACCTTATCTTCTCAATCAATCTTATCCCTACATCATCCAATTAATCTTGGCCCTTGATTTATCCCCTCTCATTTCTATAAATTAGAGGCCTCCTATCCCATTTTAATAACATCTCTTATGCTAATATTATACTACAAGTATTATGAGAAACCACATTCCAATCAATTGAGAAAATCCATCAAGACTGGGGTGCATCTTGAGTTCAATCCATGGAGGGTTATTGAAGGTACAACCTTTGGTTTTATACATTTGAATTCATATTACTTATGTTGTACCTTTTATGTCAATTTAACCCCCTCTACATTTTGCATGCCCGGTGGGACCCATGTCCCTACTAACTTTTTGTGTGAAGTTTTGTGAATTTTGAAGTGTGAAAGTCTTGGAATCTATTAAACACTGTCTACTCCAACTTGTCGCACTTGTTTGATGACTTTTGACCTTTTGCTAGATTTTATTCTTCCCATGTTCAAAACTGTAACACCTACGTGAAAACTTTCAACGACTGCATCCACGGTCTCGGCACGCACGTCTACCACTAGTTTCCTTGCTATTTTTCTAACCATCTTTCATTTTTTGATGCAATGCAAGGTGGTGGAAAACCCCAAACAAACTCAAATTGATTAGATACAAACAACAACTAACCCTTGAATCACTAAATACTCAATTTGAATCAAGCTTTCATCAATAGGCTTGTAGCCTTCAAACACCAAGTCTACCGAATATCTTTTAGAGAAGGTCATCTAAGAACCTTCTTACCACCCTTTGATACTCACAACACAACTCAAAACAACATACCAATTGACTCCATAAGGATTCTTTGAGACAATTTTGAAATCCTTAAGTCTGCCCCTATTTTTAAGACACCAGTTAGCCTTGATTTACAAAGGAGGTCCCTCCTAAACACCACCCTATCATTCAAACTCAACAAAAAATGATAATTGTTTTCTCAAAAGATCTAAAACCAACATTAGTTCTCAAATCCAAACCTTCTAGAACATTGTTCCCCAAAACCCTCACTTTCAAGCAAAACACCAAGGGTTTATTGAAATCCAAAATACTCGGACCTTATTGACACATCCAATGCATCAAACACCTTTCATATACCTTGAATTAACTCACAAAATAATTACATTGGCATCCTTTCACTATTTTATCAAAACACCACTTTGACACACCATTCTCACATGAAAAATCACTTTGTTTAGCCCTAGGGATTTTCCCAATTTTGAACCACACAACTCCACTGCCTATCAAAACATGGAAACAACTGAAATAAAAAATTTTGGAACCATTCCATGAGGTACAGTGAGGACAATAAGTAGAATGGGTCAAACTGCCATTTTATTTGACCTTCAACCCTAAACATAGTGATAACAAGGTAGTTTCAGAAAAACAAAAAGAACTCCCTCAAATATTAATACAAAACACTCAAACTGGATCGAATCAAGAATTAAGACATGCCTCAATGAAACACAATGAAGGTCAAAGCATATCCTTTCTTGTACAGGCCGTACAAAATAAGAGAAGTTCAGAAAAACAGTGATTTTTATAGAAATTGTGATGTTTATTAATGTGATATCTTCAATACAAAATTCCAACATCCTTTTGCTCAAACCTTTCTAGGATTTTATACATTTTTCCCTCCAATTTCTAACTGAAAAATGCCCATACCTGCCTTTTAAACTACCATGACTTTTCATATTCTCCTAAAATTGCAATTTGACATGTCTTGTCATTGGCAACATTACATGTTTTGAGCAATTTTTTATATTTGAACTCCAATAACTCCCAAACACCTAAATACATAACAAAATGATCTTTGAGACCTTATTTAGCATAAACAAGACTTTAACACCCCCAAGACCCCATTACTCACACCTAGTTACATTTTGTTGCATGCCACCAATTCAAACTTTGCATTATGGTTGTAGGTGCTCCTACACCATTTTTGCAGGGATGTTTTTGCATTTTAGGCTTATATTCAACTTTCTAACAAACTTTTTATTCTGGTTTAATAACTGTTAGTAGATATATTAGATCTTTTTCTCTTTTATTTTTGCAACTACAACTATCACATTAAAGGGAAAGATAAAATGAACTCACAACTTAAAAATAATCTAAAATCTACCTAGGTTAAGCAACTTCTCTAGCTATCACCATTCACATTTCATTTTTGGGCTCTAAAATTAATCTTAAAAGGTCAAAAGAACTCACATTTTGCTTAATTTTTAGCAATTTTTTTTTTGGCCGAACTTTGGTTTTCTACACCTGCGTAGAAAACTACGACACCTGCCGAATTGCAATGTTTGTGCTCTATATTTTGGCACCTATGCAAATACCTACAACTACTCCTATGTAGTGACTAGTTGCACCTATACAATGACTTATCATGCCTCTATCTCATAGAGTGGCACCTCTATCTCAACAAAAGTGCAGTTCTATTTGTAAAGTTGCACTTGTGTTTTAAATTGGATTTTTTAGGTCTTTTTCTGCTATTGTTTCATCTTTTATGTGATAATATTATCATATAACCACTTTTTTTGTAACTTTAAATCAATTTTTAAAGTAAAAGGCATCAAACTACTAACATTTTCTTATAGATTCATTTGTCCAAGGTTTTATTTTTTCCACTAATCTAGGCACATTTTGTTTCTTAAATTTAAATAACTTTTGTTTGATGAGTCTTTGAGTGAGTGGTGTGTATGCTCTCCACTAGCACCTAGTGTGATCTTGAGGATCAAAAACATCACTTACTCTTTTTCTTTTCTTTTTTATCCCAAGTAACCCAATGTGTGTATGCTCTCCCCTTGCACTTCATGCAATCTTGAGGATCAAAAAAACTTGGATCATTCCTTTTAGGGGGCCTCCTAGGGATTTCAACACCCTAGGGGATGAACCCAACTCTCGTATTCTGGAAAAGTATAAAGAGCGGGAGGTGAATCAAAAGACACCTCTCTTGGAAGTGGAATCTTTTCAATCTAGGATAAGCCTCCAAGAACTTTATACCTTGGAGAAGTGAAGGTTGAGAGTGGGTTACCCTCTCCTCCTAACTGTTTGGCATTATTCTCTTTCATCTACAAATTTTGGCCTCATGTACCCTTGAGGTATTTAGAGTAGTCCCTAGCAGGCTTGTGTATCCTAGATTAAGACCTTCCAACTATAGGCTAGTGTGGTGCAAGGGATGTGCATCACGCCCTGTAGATTCCCACCATATGGCTCCCTTGAGATGAGACAAAAATCCTTGATTTAGCATAAGCTACACATAACTTTATGGGGAGAGGGTAATTGGGTTATCTTTCCATGCCAAGAGGACCTTAGCTATCCACTTTTACAAAGACGCAAGTGTATACACCCCTTGAAGGTTTCCCTACCCTTGAGTCGAAGGAGATTCCAAGTTTGGAGAAATCCAAGTTTGTGGGACTACACTGGCCTATAAACCCATTAAGCAAGTGATCGAAGTGTCTTCTTGTGCAATACCAGTGAAACATGAATCAGCTAAGGGGATGAGAATTGAACATATACTATAAAAATACATCAAACTTGGCCACTTTATTTTTTTTGTGTACTTTTCATTCTATCTTCTATTCAATCAAGAAAAACCTTCACCTCATCTTAAGCAATTATTCCTATCCTAACCATTCTTCCACATCCTAATCATACCACCTTTCCATCCTAATCACCCCCTTTCATCTTAATCACCTTATCCTAATCAACCCATCATAACCCTCTATAATCATTCTAATAATCTATCTTGTTCTAATCATCCCCTAACCCATCCCTAATCTATCATTTTGGACCCTAAGCCTAAATTTCCTAATCCATTTGAGGTCCTAATCATCCTCCATAATCCCTATCCAATTTCATCATTAATCGTAGTCCTAATATCCTCTATTCTCCATCATCCTTAATCCACATTCTCCATCATCCTTAATACACATCCTTCATTACCATCTTTAACCACCATCCCTCATCATCATCTTAACCCAATCCATTTATCAACCTAATCCGATTCCAACTAAATCCTAATCTATTCCATCTATCCTCATATAAAATCCATTCATCCATTATCCACCTATCCATCTCAACCATACATCCAATCCCCATCCTTAATCAAAACCATCACTTGAGAATCAAAATTGGTTAAGGAATTAATCTCCTTCATACCCATATCCTTCATAATCATCCAAATATTTCATATAAAGATCATATCCTTAATCCAATATCATCCATCTCAAATCCAATCTCCCAATGAAAAAATCAAGACCTTAATTTGATTTCATCTTTAATCCAAATACGCTTAAGAACATTAGCCTATCTTAAGTATAGTTGTCAAATACAATCAATTCCTACTTAATAACTTTTCCTATCTTAAGTAGAAATCAAATCCAATCAACTCTTTCTTAATAACATTAGACTATCTTAAGTATAGAGAATCAACCTTAATCAAATCAAATCATTTTAAGATCTTGAAATTTGATCCCAAGCCTAACTGTATCCTCCATATTCATCCTCGTATCTTATTCTTCTAATCCCCCATGCATCCCTAATACATCACCATAACTCCCATCCTCATCCAAAATAAATAACACACTTCCCTCTTCCAATCAAACCTCCACCATTTCTAACCATTCAACCTATCATCCATCCAACGTAATCTATTCTAATCTACCTTTACCTTGAATCCATTAGACAAAATCCTCCAAGCTTTCAACAATCACTCATCCAAAGTCCCTCTCAAATCCCACCCACACCCTTACCACCCATGTCATCTTCATGGGACTCCATCATGGGTTTAATTGACATCAAAGGTATAATAATATAAGTAATATGAATTCAAATGCATAAAACCAAATGATATACCTTCAATAACCCTCCATGGATTGAGCTCAATATGCACCCAAGACTTGATGGATTTTATCAAGTGACTAGAATGTGGTTTCTCATAATTCTTGTAGCATAATATTAACATAGTAGATTTTATTAAAATGGGAAAGGAGGCCTTTCATTTATAGAAATGAGAGGGGATAAATTAAGGGCAAAGATTGATTGGTCGATGGAGTGCTAGGATTGAATGAGAAGATAGGGTTTTGATCAAGGTTGAGATGAGTATTAGGATTATAACAAGTGTCACAAGATAAAAATGGGGTAATAGGTGAGGTGTGATCACACATGTGTGAGGAAAAATTGGGAAGAGAGGCATTAAATTTGTGTAAGAGATAGGGTGGGGGTGGCTTGTGTAAGAGGTTAGTGAGGGTAGGTGAGATGTAGGAATTTAAAATTAGGAATTAATGTTAATGAGGATTAGGGATGAGGGTGTTACCTGTAGGTATATTATGTATCATATCCCTTCAAATTTTGTCTTCCTCAGTCTTCAATCTTTATTTTTCGCTTAATTCTAAATTTTTTCCTTCATTCTAGTCTTGGTTGCGGGTTCCTCTAAAGTTCCTAACCTCTTGTCACACATTTTATGAGTTTTGAAACCTAAGTCGTTGGTGCTATGTGTTTTTAACTTTTTCATCGGGTTTCTATTTTTCTTAACTTCCCGATAGCCCAACTTTTCTTTAGTGGCATCAAGTGAGTCAGTTTATTGTGAAGTCGAGGAGTCAAAGGTTCTCATAACTTCTTAACTCCTGACTTTAGGTTGTAAAGTTCCATTTTTCCGCGACAAGGTAATATGTTGTGTGTCTACATGTTTCAAGGTGCCTCTAATGCACTTAATGAGGCATACGGTACAACCTGGAGATGTCATATCAAGGATTTTGTAAGGCACACAAATCTTAGGGTTTTCTTTACCAAGGATTTAAACAAAGTGCCATATTAATTCATCACCAAACACACGTCCTATCATTTGCACAACTTAAGGTGGTGAAAATTTATTTGGTCAGGCTTGCAATAGCACCCCTATCATCTACAATTATTTCTTTAGGCGTACAAGTGTTTTTCTGTGTACTGTGAGATCATGTAGTCTAGAATTGAAAACTGATGGCTTGGCGTGAGAGACACTGAGCTGGGATCTTTTAAGTTGGAAGAATTTTGGGCATGCTTGGAAAGTGATAAGAGGATTTACATTGACACAAAATTATTAGAAAGTGGATTAGCTCACGTCGGGGGTTTTCCAGAATTTTTTCTCAGTGTGGACTTAATTGGTGCATGTGCAAGGAGATATATTCCAAAGAAACAAGAAATCAAAGTCGTGGATGAGACCGTTGTTGCTAGAATTCGCCCTGGAACTATTTCTCACGCACTAAGGATTCCTAAAAAATCTCACATGAAGGACATGATTGTCATAGTAGCTGGTGAATTCTTCAAGGTCAATGAAAGTTGGTGCAATAATTCTATGGCCAAAGGGTGGTTGAAATAAAAAAAGAGGTAAGTCACAACTACCCGCCAAACTCAAAAGAATGCATTTCAAAGGAGAAATTGCAGATGTTATTGCTTTTCCACATCATATTGTTGGGAATGCACAAATTGAGTCTTTCGATGACTGGATGTTTCAATTTATTTTGGATGTCTATGATGAAAATTTATACATTAATTGGGCCAAGATAATTTGCTTCCATTTAAATGAACAATTGGTCAATTTTCAAAAAACAACCACTTTCCATCTGTGTTCTTGTTTAACATACGTTATAGCTAGTTGTTGTGTGGTCTCACAACACGCCCCAAGACTAAAAAGACTTGGGGACCAAAGTGAAAAATATAACTCTTATGGTAGGAGCTAACTAATTGGAAGATCACCAAAAGTGAAGAAAGGAAAATAAATCTTCGATAAAAGAGTACTTCATATGGTAAGTGTTTCATGCACTGGGTACCGAGTACCAGAAACATAGAAAAGGTGAAAGGTAATGCAAATTTAAAGTGAAAGGCTCCGGTTTGGTAAGCATGAGTCTGGTATATGGAGTTCTAGTATAACTGAGCTCTAGGAAAGTAAGTGGGTAAAGCTGAATAACGGGTACTGGGTACCAGGTTGTAATGTAAAATGAAATGTTAAAATTTTTAAATTTGTCTAATGATCCTGGTGATGTGATATATGTACAAGGATTCATGATATGTTGTTTTTTTTAAAAGATGTGTAAATTATGAAATTTTTGTATTAATATTTAAATAATGGTTTTATTTACATGAGATGTTAAAATGTTTTTTTTAAGGGATTTAATATTTGGAATTTGTGATTGCAGGAGATATCGATTGTGATGCAAAGCTTGGGTATGAGCGGTTGGCAAACAAATTTTACTTTATTACTGGGTTTTTTGATGCAGTTAAGGAGCTCATGTTGGAACAAAGTTTGTTGCAAAGATGTGCCAGTTACTAGAATACCGGGATGCTGGAGTTCAAGCATGTAGTAACAAAGTGTATCTATTTCAGAAGTGATTCATTTCTAGAATATTCAAATTGAGAAACCTAAGATGTAGGAGTTTGACTTCCACCTGATCACTGTATTATAATGGAAGGCTCCTATATATCTTTGTTTGGATAAATTTGTTCAATTTCATAAAGAATCCTAACAAATATGAAAAAGTAGAACCTGAAGAGCTTCAACGAGTAATTGGAGTTGAATTCCATTGAATTCAATTGCAATTCTCCTATTGGTCACAATATTCCACGTGCCTTGATGAGATTGGTCCCTTAGATTTCCTCTCATGTAGTTTTCTTATCCTATTTGAGCCTTGTGTTCTATAATAGGCCAAATGATGCTTTATTTTCATTTAATTTCAGAGTTTGTGGATGTCAGAGGAGCATAAACTTCTTTAAGTTTTGTTCTTTTTTCCTATTTTCTGAACCATTCTGGCATAAAGCTTTGTATGTGTATAGACATTATTTGATATTAGATCTTTATGGATAGCTACCTATCTCTATATCTTTTGTAGCTAGTTTTTTAAGTTCGGCCGAACAAGACTGTATGTTGCGTCGTTTAAGGGTGCATACAAAACCTACTTGGCATCCATAAACGAAATCCTCTCTTTTAAAGCTTGCACAATTTTATACATAGTTGTGAAGCAATTTGGTGAAATATAAAGTGGTTTGCTCTGTTTTGATTAATTCTTTGGGGCATCCATGGAGAATAACCAGGAGAAACTTTTAATTTTCAGTATTTTTTTATATTTTGTTTTAGAGTAGATGTTTAATATTTTTTGAAAGTGTTCCAAAAAATATAAATGAATGGATAGAGTTTTGTTGAAAATATTTAATTTCCATGAAGTTGTTGAATGCTTAATGCTAAGTTTACATAAGTGATAGCAAGGAATTTGTGATATTCATGAAATGTTATGTCAAATCTTTTGGTTTCATGATATTCAAAACTTGTCAATTCAATTTGAGATGTTATCTAAAACATTTAGAGAGTAGCCATAGTCCCCCTTGAGATTAAAAAAAATGTCACATCATTACCCGAGAGCGACCCTAGTGCAACCATGACCTGGTTATTGAAGACTTGGAATTGAACGAAATCCAGTCTTTGTCCTATGAATGCATAATTTACCCTTAGGTTGTCTTTGCTCCATATCTTTCAAGAAGGATAGGCTCTTCGCGGTCTTGTCTGTGGATATTTTATTTGATTTGTTTATTGTGAGTAAAATTGTCATCAATAGGAACTAGCGCTAGAAGGAGGGTGAGTCTTCCCTCTGGCACATCTCTCTTGTTTCTTTGATACTTTAGGTTTCATCTTTTGGAATTGGGAAATTGCACTTTGAAATGTTATTTCTAAACTTGACAAGAAGCTTGTAAATGAGAAATTGAATTGCAAGCTGGTTTTCATTATGGAAGTTGGAAAAATTTGTAAAATATTTAATCAAAAACTACATCCTTTGAGTTTGATTACTTTTGGAAGAGTCATCGAGTGTAGAATTCATGATACAACTGACCACGGTGAACTTGAATGTGAAATTTTTTTAACTAGGGTAAGTTTGGCCATAAATGGAGCAATTCCATTAATGGAAGAAGTTTTAACTGCTAAAAGATAGGGATTGTTAACGAGAAAAATGTTCTACCCTAGTAGAGACAAAATATTAAAAAATTAACCAATAAACAAAGACAGTTAGAAAATTGTGATTATTTTAAAGAAAATTCTAACGATTTACAGGAGAATATGCAAGAATATAGAGGTTTGAAGATATTTCATCATAAAAAAGAAAAAGATATGGATGAATCATCATTCCCTGTATACGTGGAAAATGTAGATAATGAGATAGAGCAAGAAAATCAAGCGGGAAACACGTGTATTGTGCTTCAAGATGAGAATTCATTAGCTATAAAAGACATTTTCCTAATTTTTTACAAGATACAAAATATCAAGTTTTTACTTTTTCTCTTTTTGATAGCAATATAAATGGTGATATATCTTGGTCTAACACAATGCAAAGTGAAGATAGGACCGAAGATATAAAAAATTTTAGAAGAGAAGAAAACAGAGAAATATATGCAGTTGTTCATGGAAATGGACTAGGGTTGGGAGAAGGTACAGTATTGTTGCATCAGATGAAATGTGTGCAACCAGTCTCTTATGGGATCATTTCCATACATTTAAGCCATATTTTGGGTAAGTATACCTTTGAATTTATGATGTTTAAACACATAAAATTTAAAATATTCCATTATTACAGTAGAATATTGAAAATTTTGATAAAATAATTTAAAGATAAATCTGTTGTGATTCATACCAAAACTGTAAAGGAAATAGCTATATAAATTGAAATAAATTGCTTCATTAGAGTTAATATTTTGTGATATTAGAGTTAGGGTAGTTAGGGTTAGTTTAGTTTAGTTTAGTTGTCTAGTTTTTTTTATGGGTTTCTTTTGTATTTGCTTTCTATGTTTGTTTTTCTTTTCTTGTTTTGTTTTGTTTTATTCTTCTTTTGCTTGGCCTCTGCATTATCAAATTCCACTTAAATTTATCTTATGCATGAGAGTGAAACTCAAACATTTTATAAAATTGAACTAGAAAGAAAATAATAAAGCCATACACAATAAAACACATTTTTAAGAAAAGATACCAAAAAGAGATATATATGTGTGTGTGTGTGTGTGTGTGTGTGTGTGTGTGTGTGTGTGTGTGTGTGTGTGTGTGTGTATCACATATATACATCAGATATCAAAATCCTCATTGAAAAAAATAAAAAAGGATTCAAAAAGAAAAGTGAGCAAGGTTGCAGACGATAGTAGCCATTCAGTTGATCTGGGATGCCTCTTCTGTCAAGGCTAAATACCCTATGCAGGCGAGTTCCTGGTGAGTTTCAAAATATTTGATATGGAGATCAATAAGAAAGGGCTGAAGGAGAACCACTTCCCCATGTTCCATGAACTGAGGAATATCATCCATGGAGGGAATCCGAATGGTCGGGTGTGCGACAGCTAAAATGGTATCCAGATTCTCCAAGAATTCGGGCTTCACTATCAAGTTGGTAGCAGCGCGAACGTCTTCAACAGACATCCCAATGTCTAGAAGTGACGCTACAAAGTGAGAAGCTATGTTAGAGTAAAAATGGAAGTAGCGACTGAATGTAACATATCTTTCCCCAAGGACTAAGCATAAGTTTGGTACAGTGAAACTGGAAGTCCTAATGATAAAAACCTTTTCAAGCCTTTGTGGTGTGATACTCCCCAAGAAAACATTCTGTCTGCGAGAACAACCTAAGAAAATTGGAGTATCCATGGCTAAGAAGCGAGTTCAAAAGGGTTAGAACATAACGGAATTACATAAAGTAAATATTAAAAAAAAAGAGAAAGAAAAGAGAAGTGTGGAGGATTTGAGAAGAAATGCATGAATTTATATAGAGTCGTAAGCAGAGTTATGGTGCATAGTTGCCTTGAGTAATTGTTTTTTTGGAAACTGTATGTGAGGTGGCAGCTGACAATAGTCTTCAAAATAAAAGGTTAAATCAAATTAATTCTTCACACATATCTAGTGAAATTGCTTCAAATTTGAGTAGTACAGAGATTGTGAATCAAGCAAGTTGGAGATTTTGAAATTAATAGTGGTCATTTCAAGTAAATAAATAAAAAGTTGTATTAATTATGAAGGTGTTGTGTGTGCAGACTATATAGGAGAATGAAGCTGGCAAGGCAATACACATCATCACCTGCGTGAGTTTGAAGGATTATACGTGCTAAGCAAGGTGTGCAAATTTAATGCAAAAGGAATGTGATCATGTTTCAAGGTAATCATGATATTTTGATCCATTAATGAAGTGCATTGTCGTCAAGTCGTGATAGTTAGCAAAAATTTTGGTAGTTGCCATAAAATTTAATTGGAAGGGTTGTAATCAATGTTTCTAAATATAGATTTAAATTTGGTTGTTAAGTTGTCTATTGCTAAATTTTAATTTATGCATATTTTCTAACATATAGTGAGCTGTAGTTAGCTAGGATTTGGCATAATTAGTGAAATTTAGCTGGAAACACACACTTACAGGGAATCATTAAATAAGTTTTTGGTAAGTAGTGAATTGATGAAGGGATTTACATTGAATGGAAAATAAAAAAGTAACCTTCACTAAAATTGTAATTCCCAACCTAATAATGGTGCTTCAATGCTTGTAAGTTGATAAAAGAGCTATTATTACAATATCTAAAGTAAAATGAGCTATCATTGCTATATCTAAAAAAAAAAAAAAGAGATATCAACTCTTTAGGCTATCCAAATAACTCTACTGGGGCTATGGATGTCTGACTGGAAGTAGAGTTATGTTTGGGTGAATTATGAAGATAACCTTGTTGAGGCTATGGACACTTGACTGGCAACAAGGCTCTATCCCTGGTTGGCTTTGGAGGATTACTATATTATGTAGTTCAATGTTAATGAATTGATTCTTTTACTAAGTTTTGAAAACTAGAATTAATTAGAGCACACATAGATGTTTCTGGTGGAGTTTAACTTTTTATGCCATAATCTAGGTAAAGGTAGAAAGTTATTGTTTTAAAATATGTATAAGTTTTAATTTACAACTGGTGATTTAATTTCAAGTTTATTTTTAAATTTGGTTTTATTGGTTGCAAGTTGTTTGGTCTCACAACACGCCCCAAGACTGAAAAGATTTGGGGACCCAAGTGAAAAATATAACTCTTATGGCAGGAGCTAACTAATTGGAAGATCACCCAAAGTGAAGAAAGGAAAATAAATCTTTGATAAAAGAGTACTTCGTATAGTAAGTGTTTCGTGCAATGGGTACTGGGTACCAGAAACATAGAAAAGGCGAAAGGTAATGTGAAGTTAAAGTGAAAGGCTCCGGTCTGGTAAGCATAAGTCTAGTGAAAAGGAGTCTAGTATAATGGAGTTCTGGTATAACTGAGCTCCAGGAAAGTAAGTGGGTAAAGTTGAATACTAGGTATCGCGTACCAGGTTGTAATGTGAAATGAAATGTTAAATTTTTTAAATTTGTCTAATGATCTCGGTGATCCAGTATATGTACAAGGATTCATGATATGTTGTTTTTTAAAAGACGTATAAGTTATGGAATTTTTGTATTAATATTTGAATAATGGTTTTATTTACATGAGATGTTAAAATGTTTTTTTTAAGGGATTTAATATTTGGAATTTGTGATTGCAGGAGATATTGATTGTGAAGCAAAGCTCGGGTATGGATGGTTAGGAAAATTATGTTGGAAAACAAATTTTACTTTATTACCAGGTTCGAGGATGCACTTAAGGAGCTCATGCTAGAACAAAGTTCATTGCAAAGATGTGCCAGTTACCAGAATACCGGGATGTTGGAGTTCAAGCATGCAGTAACAAAGTGTATCTATTTCGGGAGTGATTCATGTTCAAATCAAGAAACCTAAGATGTAGGAGTTCGATTTTCCCCTGATCACTCTATTATAATGGAAGGCTCCTATCTATCTTTGTTTGGATAAATTTGTTCAATTTCATAAAGAATCCTGACAAGGATGAAAAAGTAGAACCCAAAGAGCTTCAATGAGTAATTAGAGTTGACTTCCATTGACTTCAATTGGAACTCTCCTATTGGTCACAATATTCCAAGTGCCTTGATAAGATTAGTCCCTTAGATTTCCTCTCATTTAGTTGTCTTATCCTGTCTGAACCTTGTGTTCTATAAAAGGCTAGAGGATGCTTTATTTTCATTTAAGTTCAGAATTTGTGGATGTCGGAGGAGCATAAAATTCTTTAAGTTTTGTTCTTTTTTCCTATTTTTTGAACCATTCTGGAGTAAAAAATTGTATGCACATAAACATTAATTGATATCAGAGCTTTATGGATAACTACCTATCTCAGTATCTTTTGTAGCTGATTTTGTAATTTTGGTCAAACAAGACTGTATGCTACGTCGTTTAAGGGTGCATATAGAACCTACTCGGTGTCCATAAACGAAACCCTCTCTTTAAAAGCTTTCATCATTTTATACGTAGCTGTGAAGAAATCTGGTAAAATATAAAGCGGTTTTCTCTATTTTGATTAATTCTTTGTGGCATCCATGGAGAATAACCAGGAGAAACTTTAATTTTTCAGTATTTTTTTTATATTTTGTTCTAGAGTAGATGTTTAATAGTTTTTTGAAAATGTTCCAAAAAATATAAATGAATGTAAAGAGTTTTGTTGAAAATATTTAATTTCCATGAAGTTGTTGAATGCTTAATGCTAAATTTACTTAAGTGATGGCAAAGAATTTGTGATATTCATGAAATGTTATGTCAAATCTTTTGGTTTCATGATATTCAAAACTTGTCAATTCAATTTGTGATGTTATCTAAAACATTTAGAGAGTAGTCATAGTCCCCCTTGAGATTAACAACAAATGTCACATCATTACCCAAGAGCGACCCTAGTGCAACCATGACCTAGTTATCAAAGACTTGGGATTGAACGAAAGCCAATCTTTGTCTTGTGAATGCAAAATTTACCCTTAGGTTGTCTTTGTTACATATCTTTCAAGAAGGATAGGCTCTTCGCAGTCTTGTCTGTGGAGATTTTATTTGATCTATTTACTGCAAGTAAAATTGTTGTCAACACTAGTCAGAGGTCATTTTGGTCAGGATTGAAGCCACAGATACCCCCAACTTCCGGCATGCCTGTGTATAAGTGCTACCCGCAGTTTACTAAGAAGGATGGAATGGAAGATTTTTCCTTTGTTAATGATGCATTTTTAATGGAAGTTGTAAAGAAGTTAGATGGGAATCCTGAAGTGCATTTTTCTACTGAATCAATGTCTTTGGTGTCATAATTTGGAATTTTTTATATTTAGTTTGATAGATTTTCCTATTTGAGGATAGGCAGTTTTGAAAAGCCCCATTGAAATTACCTAGATACCTTGAAGATTTGCTAGTGTTCCTGGATGTTTGTAGGAAAATGGTTGTTGTGAATGTGAAATACTTGAATATGGGGAAACAGGGGTATCCTTTACCATTGACAACTCCATCTTTCACATGCAAAAGTAATGAAATGGCCAAATGTGTTGAAGGCCTTCTTACAGAATATAATCTTCCGCATTTGTTGACGAGGGCTAATTTTGACAGCAAGGGTTTTGTTAAGCAAAATTTATATGGAGGAAATTCATATCAACATCAGCCTGATATTGAGGACTTTTGGGAGGATTGCATTGATGAAAATGAAGTCCTAAAAAGAGATTACATGAGATTAACCCTTGAACAAATACAATATTTTTGTCTACCTTTCAAGATTCTAGAGGGCATCGTTGATGATTCAGTGGTTATTGACCCCAAATATGAGAAGTTGTCTAATAAATCACATCCAAAGGTTGACTGGAGTAAAGATGAAGTACTGGATATGAACATACAAGCTACCCCAGTCATGAAAAGAACTTAGGATTGGCTAGAAGGAAAATGGTGACAAGTGGCAGGTTCTACTCAAGAACCAAAGTCTTCTTATAAAAATGAACAAGGTTCTTCTCAAACAATTATAGTTAGTATACCCTTTAGGAGGATGGATACAATATCTTCTAGTGCAAATTCACAGTCTGGAGGTGATGGGAAGAAACCGAAAGAGGTAGTTAAGTTAAAATCTACATGTGAGCAAGACAATCCATCCACTCCTGCTCCCAAAAAGAAGGTTAGTCAAGCAAAACCTGTGTCTGAGGATCCAGATGTTATTTTTGAGCATATTGTTGAGGATAATACTTTCCCTCCATTGTCCGAGGTGCTCTCTTCTCCAGTGGAAAACATACCTATTACTCCTAGTGAGAGTAGAGAAATCACTCTAGAGAATACAAATTTTTCTTTGATTGAAACTTCTCCAGTATGGTTGAGAAAAGCAGTGGAAAAGAAGAGGAAATACACTCCTATAGCAACAGTTGGAGTAGATATAGTTACAAAGCTACTTCAAAATTCTTCAAGACCAAAGAAAGCTCAAAAGATGTCAAGAATATTGATTGATCCTAATTACGGTAATCAGGTGTTGGAAATTATTGATCCCATAAAAGATCTAAATGAAAATGAGATAACAGTAACTGATTATAAGGTCACACATGTTGATATGGGACCCCAGACACTTGAAGGAGATATATATCATGCTAACTATTCATTCAATGCTTTGATTAAGCAAGTAAAAGAAGAAAGGAAGGAAAAAGTGGCATTAAATTCACAGGTTCTTGATTTGAAGAACTTTATTTCTTCTATAGTACCTTCTTCTATATCTGGTGAAGCCTCAATTTCTCAAGAAGGAATCATTCGTGAGTCGACAATGCAATTAATTAGAAAGAATATGATCTATTCTAAAAATTTTAGTGAATGGATTGATAATATGCTTGAAGAAACTATTCTTTTTATCAGTAAATCTATACTTTTCTACACTCAAATGGTCGACAAAAGAAAGGAGTTGATGGCAGAGCTTCAAAAAATCTGAAATGATCAAACTAGTCTCTATGTCCTCTCATAGGATATTAAAGAATTGATTTCCATGGATCATATGAAACTGGTCAATGAACAAATTGTAGGTGATCCAAAGAATTAGATCCTTCATGGCCCAATGTATTACAGTGGAAATTAAACATCTATGATACTTTGGTAAAAGAGATTTCTATAGTACTTGAGAAATACCTGGACATGCTAGTGGATATAAAGGGAAATTGTCATGACTTGAAGGTAGAGGTGACTGATGAATTTGATGAAATAATTCTGGACTCAAAGGAAGTTTTTTCTAAAATTTAGAGAAATATTCAATAGGGATATGGTTGACCATACTACCATGACTAAATAATCTTTCTCAAAGATCATTAGTTTGCAAGTTTATCTCACTTCCTTTAAAAAAGAGGCGAGTAGGAGATCTAGCACATTGAATGAGTTTGAAGCAGCTCTAGCCTAAGTAAGAACTAGATTGCAAATTATTGCTACTCCAGGGAGCAAATAATTGTTTACAATCATTTCCAAGTACAGGGATTACAAAACTAGGATGAAGGTGCAAGAGAAGTAGTTGCAACAAGAAGCTGTTGAAAATATGGAAGATGAAGAAGCTGAAGGGGTGGGAGATGATGCATAATTAATTTTAGTATTTCATAATGCTTTCTTTATTTTGGCTCTTTAAGTTTATAACTCTTTTAATTATTCAGTGTGGTTACTTTCAAGAAACCATTACCATGACAATCTGTTTATGCTTTAAATATGTATTCAACTATTACGCTTAGGATATTTTGCGCAAACTTTGATTTTCTCATTAGAACAAACTATGTTACCTGAATATTTGTTGTCTGTTATTTTGATGTAGAAGAAAATGGTGGAATTTTTGCATGTGTAATCTTTGAATTATGGTGTATGAATTTTTTCTTCTTATGTTGAGTGTTCTTCTGGTGTTTAATCTATGATCGAGATAATAGATATTTTGCATCACTATAGTACCATTTATTTGTGAATAAGGGTTCTATGGTGGTATTGGATTTCATTCAAATTGTGAAGTATTTTTAGTTTCATTTTATGAAATTTTCGAATACCTTTAAATATTTCTAGTTAAAATCCCCTAACTTTATTTTCTTTCTAGTTAAAAGAAACAAAATTTAAAAATTATTCCTTGAATATAAAACGAAGGTAGCTGCCACCTTTAAAATAAGCAGAGAATTAGTTTGTGAATTATATGATTGCCAATTCAGTTCTATGGTTACATTTGTCACCTTTTTGGGCATGAGAATATAGAGTTAGGTGATAAAACTGTCAACCAATAGAGGGTTAGATCAATTAATCAAGGATTAATTGACTTAATGGGGATGGTTTGAGTTAATAAACCAAGGGTTTATTAACTTGGGTGGAGATAAAAGTTGGAGAATGGGTTAATGATGATTAGAAAAGGGATAAAGCTAATTAATCAAGTATTAATTAAGTTAGGTGGGATTAGGGGATTTTAGAGGAATGTGGGAAAAATGTTAGCTTTAATTAAATAAATGTGGATTTATTTAATCAAAGGTGGTGGATAAATGTAATAGGGAAATTAATTAAATAAATAATGAATATTATTTAATTAATTATTAGGATAAGGGAAGGGGTTAAATTAAATAAATAAAAAATATTTATTTAATTAGATATTATTTTGGGTGTCTATATTTTGCCCCTCTTTGAGATGATGTTGCGACTAAGAGAAGTAACATCATTTCAAAGAAGAATAAAACATAGTGGGTAGGCAAGGGATAACGACTAGAAGCATGATTATGCCCCCTCAAGAGGACATGTGGGTTAGGAGAACATGGGTTTTCTCTCGAAATGGATGAAAGGGTCCTAGGAGGGTGAAAGGATGAAAAGATGAAATACATGAGGATGGATGGAAAAATATGAGGGGGATGGAGATATGGATGGAGAGGGAGAATGGATGACCATCATTCTACAATGATATGAGCAACCTAGATTTTGATATTGAACTTGACATTATGCACCAAGGTATAAGGAACTAGGATGACAATGTGCCAAGTACGTGATCAAAAGGTCAAATGAAAAAATATTCCCTATAACACCATGATATGGAAGACCATGATGCCCCTATGGAAATAGAATGCAAAATATCATGATAAATTCAAACAATTATAATACATACAAGCAAAAAGCAAGCATGCACAAAAAACCAAAAGCAAACAAGGACTATGCTCCAAGTGAAGTTGAAAAATGATTGGTGGATGGATTGATGGATTGGTGATGATGATGATAAGGATAGTAAAGTTAATGATATGAACAATGTGTACCCCAAGGATTATGTTGTTAATGATAAGAAAAACACATGGATTGGGAAGGATACATTCTTATTATGATAACTTGATAGTGGATCAATGGATTATTAGCTGATTTATATTAAGATAATGGATTACTTATGGATGATACACTAGCTTGCAAGATTTGATTTCATGGATTAGGATTGATTGCATTTGATATGATTAAATGGGGATGGTTGGATTTGAAGGATTGATGTATTGGATAAGATAAGATTTTATGGAAGATAGGGTGGTTAGGATGATAGAGGAATGGATGGTATCCAATGACAAGGGAGAACCAAGACATGGGAAAAGGATGGAAGGATAAATGGATTATGTGGATAGGTGATGGAAAGATAAGAGGATGGTGCATGAAGGATAGGAGAATGGAGGTCCAAGGACTAGTTGCAAAGGACTAAGATTCCACACACTAGATATAGTGCAATCATGGATGAAATAATAGTGGCATGAGATGGAAGGATAGTGCATAAAGGAAATGGATGGAAGTAGGAGTGAGGATGGGATTATCCAAAGAATGCATGGATATTTTTCCCCTAGCTTTCTATAGAGATCAATGGTGAAGAGAGAGGATTAATTAGGTATGATGGGGTGATGGAAATAGGATATTGGATATGGGATGGGGGATATGTATAGGATAATCAAGATCAAGTGGTCAAAATATGGATGCATGGATATTTGAACCCTAGGCTCTTCATCAAGATCAAAGGTGGGAAGGGAAGATGGATTTAGCTAGGATGAGAGATATATGATGAATGATATGGATGGAATAAGGGAGGTATGATGTGTTATGATTATGTAGATCCTTAACCTTGTCAAGATGAAAAGAGGGATAGGGGGGAATGGGTTTGGATAGAATGATGGATAGATGGTGAAGGATAGTGGAGTATGTGGATAATATGTGGTATGGATGAATATTTCCCCCAAGTGTAGCGTGCAAGATAATGAGTGGATGGATGCTAGGGATATAGAGGAAGGACTCAAGCATCTAATTCCATGGATGGTATCCCTTGATTATGTGTTATTATTCTCATAGACATTGGTAGAATGATGTTGAGGGGGATAAAATGGATTGGGAGATGGAGAGGGTTATGGATTTATGCAAAGGATTGGATAAGAGGGATGGAAGGATGGAAAATGGATGTTGGATAATGGATGGGTTGATGAAATACATGTGGATGAGTAGATGGTATTGTTGGAAAGATCAACATTGGCACACACCTTGAAGGGTGGTGGAATTGTGGAAGTGAAGTTGATTTTGAATTTGAAGGTTTAGATGGAGGAGTTGGTGTGGATTTTGGGACATAAGGACCCAAAATGGATGGAGGTGATGAAGGATTATTGGATGGGGTAGAGGACTTAGAATTGGATGGAGCTTTTGGATAAGAATGTTTGGATTCCAATTTTGATTTTTCTTTGGGATGCATTCTATGAGTATTTTTGGAATCCACATGGTTTTCGACTTTGATTTTTGCTTCATGTGTCTTTGTGGCCTTTGGGATTTTTGATTTGGGATCTTATTTTTCTTTATTTTTCTTGTCTTTTTGAGGGGACATGTTGATTTTTTTATTTTTGTGTATTTTTGGCTTTATGCATTTGAAATTTGGCATCCAAATTGCTTCTAAAGAGAAATGGGATTGGTAGATGGATATGAATGATGTGAGTGTATTATGAATGAGTTGTTATGGGTAGTATGTTGGAGGGATTTCAAAGGTGTGTGGCTTGCTTGATCTTGATTTTGGATATGAGGTGATGGATAAATAAGATAGAGAGATTGTGTAATTGTTGTGATGGGTGGTGGAATGTAAGGACCCAATATGGATGGAGGGGATGAAGGAATCTTTTTTGGGAAATAGGGACCCAAAATGGATGGAAGGGATGAGGGATTGGGATTTGAAACATAAGGGCCCAAGATAGATTTGGAGGATGGGGAATGTGGATATTTGGATTTAGGTGGATGGATTTTAGATTTAGGATGGGTGAAAGGAGTACCAACATCTAGAACCTTCTAACCAAGGCCATGATAATTAGGATTTAACTCCACCCAATTTAATAAACCAAGGGTTTATTAACTTGGGTGGAGTTAAAAGTTGGAGAATGGAATAATGATGATTAGGAAAGGGATAAATCTAATTAATCAATGATTAATTAACTTAAGTGGGATTAGGGAATTTTAGAGGAATGTGGGAAAAAGGTTATCTTTAATTAAATAAACATGGATTTATTTAATCAAAGGTGGTGGATAAAAGTAATAGGGAAATTAATTAAATAAATAATGAATATTTATTTAATTAATTATTTAGATAAGGGAAGGGGTTAAATTAAATAAATAACAAATATTTATTTAATTAGATATTATTTTGGGTTTCTACAACTTATTTCAGTGAGAAGTTGAATGATGCTAGAAGAAGATATTTAGTTTATGATCAGAAATTCTATGACATAATTCAAGCCCTGAATAAGTGGAGACATTATTTGTTTCCTAAGGAGTTTGTGTTGTATACAAATCATCAATCTTTGCAGTATTTGAACATTCAATGAAAGTTGAATTAGAAACATATGAGATGGGTTGAGTTCTTGTAGAGTTACACATTTGGGTTGAAGCATAGGATTGGAAAGTCAAACAAAGTTGTAGATGCATCAAGTAGGAGAAGGAATTTTTTGATAGATATGATAGTGGAAGTATTGGGATTTGAAGATTTGAAGCATATGTATGAAGATGATGCAAAATTTGGTGAATCATGGAGAGCATGTAAGAAACCAGTAGTGATAGACCAGAGAAAATGGTTGGACTATTTCATTCAAGAAGGTATGCTATTTAAGGGAAATTAGTTGTGTATTCCGAGGAGCTAAATGGGGGAGAGTTTGATGAAGGAGAAACATAGTGGAGATTTAGTAGGAAATTTTGGAGTGGATAAGACAGTAGCTTTGGTAAGTGAACATTATTTTTGGCTGCAGATATATAAGGATGCTAAGAAGTATGTTCAAAGTTGCAAAATTTGTCAAGTTGCAAAAGGGAGTAGTCAAAATACTAGATTGTATAAACCTTTGATAGTACTGGAGAGACCTTGGGAAGAAATAAGCATGGATTTCATATTGGGATTTCCAAGAACATGGAGAGGATATGATTCAATAATGGTAGTAGTAGAATTTTTTTCTAAAATGGCACATTTCATTCCTTGAAAGAAGACTAATGATGTTATGTACACTCTTGACTTATTTTCAAGGAGATTGTGAGATTACATAGATTACCTAAGAGTATTGTTTTAGAAAGAGAAAACAAATTTATTGGATACTTTTGGAGGACATTATGGAAGAAGATGAAGACATATTTGAAGTTTAGTTTAGTAAATCACCCACAAATAGATGGAAAAACAAAAGTGGTAAATAGAAGTTTGGGTAACTTGTTGAGATGTTTTGTTGAGGATAAGGTAGGAATTTGGGATATAGTTTTACTGTAGGAAGAGTTTGCATACAATAATTTAGTGAATTTGAGTACAAGGAAAACACCATTTCAGATTGTTACTGGAACACACCCTAGAGGAGTTACAGAGTTAAGGGACATCAGTATGGAGGACAAGAGGCATGCAGAGGCAAAAGAGTTTTTGGATTTCATGGTGACATTGCATAATCAAGTCCGAAAGCATTTGGAAGACATGAAAAATAAGTATAATGAGAAGGAAGATGAGCACCAGAGACATAAGGAATTTTCTATTGGAGATAAAGTGATGGTATATCTGAGGAAGGATATATTTCCAGTGGGAACATACAATAAGTTGAAGATGAGGAAGTTTGGACCATGTAAGATTATAAGAAAGTTCGATTCTGGAAATGCATATGAAGTATAGCTATCAAAGAAATTGAGTATATCACCTATTCTAAATATTGTAGACATATATGAGTTTCATGAAGGATAGTCAAGTGGTAGTAGTAGTAAAGTGGATTTAAAGGAGTTGTTACCACATCAGGAATTAGAGGAGATTGAGAAAAAATTTGATACAGAATCAGAAGGAGTACTAGGAATAAGCAGTACAAAGAATATCTTGTGAAGTGGAAAGGCAAACTAGAGGAGGATTCATCATGGATTTCTCAAGTTGAGGTAGACCATCTTGGTTTTCCTCTTATCCCTGGAAAGTGAGGAACTCACTTTTCTTCCAACCCTATGTGTCTAATATAGGAACATCCCTAGTTGTAAAGTAATCCTGTATCAACCAAAAAAAGTTATTTTCTTGCATTGCGTTCAATAGTAGTTTTAGTATTTCATTCCAAATTTTACATCTTTGTTTCTCAACTTATGGAGTAAGATATAGCATCTACACATTGGCATCTACCACATATCCATATTTCACATCATTTTCATTTTTCTATTGAAAGATATCACTCTCCAAATTTCACTGTATTACCAGTCAGAGCATTTGGGGTTGACCTAGGCTAGATTATTTAGTACGGACCTATTCTAGATTATGCAAAGCTTAATGGGATAGCTTACAAGCATCTTGAGTTCATTGGGACCTATTTTGGAGATTCACAAGTTATTTCTTCTCATGTGGGATCATCTTTCCATATTTTGAAGTTGACCTTCATGTATGATTCATTCATTGAGTTTATGACCCTTGTGACCGATGTAGACCTTTGTGGGAGCTTGAGAAGCATATTTATAAGAATTTATGATCATTGTAGATCATTATTTCATTTGATTAGAATAAGATCAATAGTTGTATTTTTGTATCAACCCTTTGGGGGCATGTAATAAGGCCTTTGGCCAGTTGTATTGTTGAATGCACTTGTGGAAAGCTTGTGAGCCCTGGATATTCACCCTTGAGGCATGTATTACAAGTAATATTTCTAATTCAATAAAGTTACAAGTTCACATATTAGTTTCTTGTGTTATTTCCTCTTTGTTGACTCATTGTTGCACATTTGGGACTATTCTCTCTGAACCCTCCTACCATGACTACACTAAACTCACACACTAGTGCACATCAACCCACGTTGAAAACAAGGAAACATGTAGCACATAATTAGTCAGCCCAAAAACACAAATTTAATAGAATTTACTCTACGATTCTCAAAAAGATAGGTCAAGACCCAAGTGTATCTTAACACAACTTCATATGCTAGCATAAACCCCCAAGCACACGAAGTAAGCAAGATAACAAGCCCTATCAGCCAGATATCCACTAACTTCCCAAAAAACTAACTGAACATAATATGTGGTACGAAAGAGATCAAAAAATGACGTGTGGACCATAAAGAGATGTTTCATGATCATCCAAAAACACTTCCAGAAGCTTCTCTTACACTATCATGCCACATGAACAACCACCACAAATGAAACAAAAGTAGAATACTTCATCTCATAAGCATATAAGACACAACCATAACATAGAGGATTAGTAGATCAACATGCAGTACACACCATCACCTGAAAAATAAATTGGGACACTACACAAGCATTGAAAGCACATCCACAAACCCATAGGAGAAGAAACACCAATACATAGAAATGCAAAGCATATTCTGCACCATTTTAAACAACCAACAAAATTGCCAACAAACTACAATAACCAAAAACCTCCTTGATAACACTAATGACATGAAAATATAGGAGTGCAATATCCACAAAATACAAACAATGAATCCCAAACCACAAGACCATATCTTCAACAATAGAGGAATGCAAAGCATTCTCTCATATAGTCTTCACAACAACTTCCTAACATAGAACCTTTCACCAACTTGTAGATATTAGAACTTTCTTGCAGCAACACATACTTCCTCAAGAAAAACATAAGAGAGCATACAACATATGGGTATGTGTAGGATCATCATGGGAAAAATAGTCCCTTAAGTGGCAAAAAAATAAGAAAAATTAGAGTTTGGAAACTTGACGTAAAAATTTGAATAAGTTATCTATATTATTTCAAAAATATGTAAGAATAGAATTTGTAGAAAATTGAATGTAGTTTCTAAACTACTAGGTTTATTTAAAAAAAAAAATTGGTGAAAATTTGAAATTTCAATGCAGTAGTACTTAAATTTCAAGGAAAAAATAAGTAGGTGTTTGTCTTACCACCCTAACCACAATAAAATGATAATATTTTTATAAATTTTAGATATAAGTAGAGGACTCATGGGATGTGATGCATATATTTTTGTAATTTTTTCCAAGTAAATAATTAATTATGATTTTTTTAATTAAAATTTTAAAAAATATAAAACTTCGTTCTAACCACCTTAACTTGGTCAAAACTTCATGAAATTCAATTTTTTTTTAATCCTTTAGTATGCAAAGCATAGAATGTTTCATATGTTTGGATTCAAAAAATGTGATCTTGTTTGAAAGCTATAGATGTTTTCAATGAACCTATCAATCAGACTTTAGTCATAATTCAAATAGAAAATGAATAATAATTATTTATTAAATTCAAAGTAAAGCATAATTTATATTGGTGGAAAGATGAGAATCTCCTTTAAAACCCTTTTCGTTTCATCAATTTTGGGTTAAAAAAAGTCATCGGCCACATACCCTACACATACCCATCATATCACCACTTTTTGGCCCATCATGATCCTGCACATACCCATATTGGAGACCATCTACAACAACTCTCCATCAATTTTTTTTCTAATCCTCATCTTAATATTGTTGGCATATGGCTTCTAGTGTTTTCATTAATGGAAACCTAAGTCATTGATTTGGTTCACACTTTAGTATCTGATCATACCAGAAGATAGAGTAAAGAACAGGGTATCTGGCTGAAGTTGAATTTGTCAAGTGGTTTGCATTACTAGGTTATCAATTTTGGTTGTGGATCTCAGGGAAGGTCTCTAGGTATATTAAATGTCTTACTCTTGAGTTTTGTGTTGTCAAATCAATTGGTGTATGAGTTAGGAGATCTGATTGTTCAATTTTCTATTCATCCGTGCTAGAAGGCCAACTAAGTAAATGTGGGGCGTTGTGGATGTTTATGGTGAAATTGTTTGGAGTATTTTTGTGTTGGGTCCTCACTATTCTATGGCCGACTTTGGTGGATGCACATAAAATTTTATTCATGATTTGATCCAACAGTTGGTAAATACTTCTTATTTTATTGAAGCTGACATGGAGTGATTGAATCCTTGGTAGCATATATATATGAGACCGGTTAATTCATTTTGATGTGTATGTTTGAGTGTTATATATGTGTTGGTGTGTTTGCAAATATCAAAAGAGTAGTTGAGTGATTTTCACTTGTGCAAAAGATGATTTTGTTAAGTGAATTAAGGTAGAGTAGAGCGAAGTGTAGAATCTAACAAAAGGTCCAGAATCTGATCTGTGAGCTTAACTGAAACTATAATCAGGCATTTGCAGATGCCACTATCTCAGTTCAACCTTTTGATGTAATCCAAATCTTTTGTAAGGTAGTGATCCTTCCTGATTTTGAGCAGTGTGCCTGAATGCAAGTGCATTCCCATTTTGTAAAACAGTTAAATTTTGAGTACTCAAATTGTGGATTGACCTCCACCGTGGTTTTTCTCCTAATAGGGTTTCCACTTAAAAATCCTTGTGTTATGGTTTTTTGGCTTATTGTTTCATGTTCATTCATCTTTCTTTTGATTGAATGTTATAGGAACTTGAGTGAATAGATTAACAAAGTTAAAAAATGCACAACATTGATTCACCCCCCTCTCAGTGTTGCTTGAGCCCAACAATTGGTATCAGAGCTAAGTTTATCAGAGGAAGTTTAACAACTTGAGGTGGATCTTAAAATATTATGGACTCTGGTAGTCTTCAATAGAAACTTTTGGTGGCACTTGATGATGTTGATTAGTCTAAAGCAGAAGTCCAGGAATTGAAAGCAAATCTTAAGGATGCTAAGAGATTCATTCAAAAGTTGAAGGATCAGATTATTAAATTTAGGGAGAAGAGAAAAGATCTATGTGATCAGATTAAGTAGAAAGAGATAAAACACATGGATGATGTTCACCTAAATCAAACCTTGAAGGAGATAACTAAAGAATGTGAAAGGCTTTCCAAAGACAATGCTACCCTAAAGCATGAGATGGAATCTATGGCGATGAAGATGACTAAGGAGATTGAAGAAAGAAAGGAGAATGAGAAAAATATTGCCCAGTCCCTAAAAGAGAGATCTGATGAATGCATCAGAATTAATGGAGAATTCATTTAGTTAGAGATTGAACTACAACAATCTAGAAACAATGAAGAAGAGCTTGAAAAATAGACTGTTATTCTTAGAGATGAATTTGCTACTGCAAATGAATACAAGGAGAAGTTCAAGATTAGCTTAGTTAAGCTTGATGAGCCGAATCAAGGAAAAAAGAATGGAAATGAAAAGTGAGGCCTTGGATATGAGAAAGGAGAAAGTTCTAGATCTAGACAAAGTAATTTCAGGCAAGGAAATCTGATGAAAAAAGAAAAAATGAATTCGGTAAGACAACCTAATGCTCAAAATTTTAATGGATATTGTTTTGTTTGCAATAAAATTGGTCATATGGTTGCTCAATGTAGAAGTAAAATGAAATCAAGTAATCCATCATTCTTCAGTTAGTGTTTCAATTGCAATAAGTTTGGTCATAAGTCAATTGAATGTATAAATATGTCAAACAATTTTGTTAATAGAAAGAATGCAAAATGTTATACCTGTGGAAGATTTGGGAATATTGGTAACTAGTGCAAATTGAGAAGAAATCAATGGAATGACTAGTCTAGACAAGGAAGTGTTGTGTGTTTCAATTGCAACAAGTATGGTCACATTGCAAGATTCTATAGAAACAAGAATATGGATAGAAGAGGTCTAACATACAAAGGCAGAAATATGTAGAAAGATGATAAAGGAAAAGGGAAAGTGACTATGGATGAAATAAGAGATCAGATGAAGAAGACATGGGTGAAGAAGAGTTCCTCTATTGCAGGAAATGAGCTAGCACTAGAACCTGCTTCTGGTAATTCCTCTGAGAATTAGTTTTAGGCCTTTGGCCTAGGGGGAGCCCTCAAGAAAATTCTTCAAACCCCTTGTTGGTAATTGACACTGGGATGTGGATAAGTGTAGTAATTTACATATATTGTGGAAATAGTTGGAAAGAGTATTATGCTGAGTTGAAGGTCCGTAGAAGTTTTTTCTTGATGTCTGAGAAAATAGGGTATCTGGATAAGTTAGGGAAAAATCACTTATTACAACAAAGGCTAGGTACATGAGTTATAAAAAGAAATTTGAAACCATCATTTGCCACTTTGTATCAAAGAGGAGAAGAAGGAGAGCACTCTGCACCAGAATTTTGAAAGCATGAAGAGAATTTGGCGATGAAACCCTAATCCATCAGGTACTTCTAAACTTTGAGTCTACTTTGGTGTGCGGTTGAAGAACTTATTTTCAAGACATGTGTATGGAAGGGAAAATGGAACAAATTAAAGAAATGATAAAACTAGATGAGTATAGCAATGACAAGATTAGAGCTGAAAGAAACATGTTGTTGCAAAATGAATTGAAGTGGCTAAATGAAGAAAGCACAAAAGCTTGGATATTTGGAGCGAATTTCCCTATTTCAGAAACACAAAAATCATTGAGTTTATTCTAGACAGATTGAATAACGATATTCTAACTCTAGATAAACCCTACCATATCTTGAAAGAGGTGATTGCATCTATAACTAGGTTATGCAAGCTTGGGAATGTGCCAAGGAAGAAATCAATCCAAAATAAAGAATTTGAAACCCTAATTGGAGTAATTGGAGATCAAAGGGAATTGATAATATCCACAATTAAAGATTCAATGACAAAGTACATTGTGCATGGAATATCCTACAAAATCCTTTTCAGAAACAAAAAAGGTGCAACTTTAGCAGGTGTCGTTTACATTTCACACAAGATGATAATGAAAGATAAAGATTTTGATCTTTGTAGATTACTGAAAGATCAACTGATGGAGAACGTACAATTAGCAAAGAAAACAGATTACCCTTTCAGGTTTGGTACTCTTGTTATATGCCTTGTGACATATCTTCTGAATTGCTTGCCCCTAAACAAAAATCTAATGTGGGAAGAGAGTGAACCAGTTTGCAAGTAGATTTACATATACTCTAACAATTCGGGAAATTGTGATCAATTATATGAAAGTTTTTGTAAGGGTTTGCTAAGGAAGTTTGGGTCAACTAGTTTCCACTCTAGTAAGAGCACTTGAAGTTGGTTCCTCCTCCAGTGAGATGGAAAGAAAGAAGAAAAGAGAAAAATAAATTGTTGTCTGTACTCCACCAACAAGAAAGACTCCAAAAGTTGAAGGGAAAGGAAAAGAACAAGTGATTTTGGACATACCAGATGAGGAATCTAATAAGGAAACTGAGGACACCCTAGAAAAAGAACTAGGAACAGCTGAACTAGAACAAGAAAAAGCAATGACAAAAAGAAGTGAAGGAGAAGGTGATTTAACCAAAGAAGAGCTAATGCAACTTATTCATGAGGAAGATGGAATGCATAAATTTGGGAACATATGGTCTATCAAACCTTCATACGAGTAGGACATGATCTTAAGCGTACTAAGTGCTCATCTTTTGCACAACCATATCAAATTGGAGAATTTGCAGAATAACTTTCTAGAAGAGAAGATTGAATGTATGAAGGAAATCATGGAATCTAAGTCTTTGAACAAGGAAGAAGAAGAAGTCATCCTACACCTAAAAAAGCAATACAAATTTCCACTTACCAAGCTGAAAAAGCACTTCAATCAGCTAAGACAATGGATAAGCACAACAAACAACATTTATAACTATTGTCTTTCATGGCCTCATGTAATCAACAAGTACAAAGAGAAGCCGAAACAAATTGAAATATAACTAAACAGTATTGGACAAAATTTTAACATGTCTCTTGATCATGATGGTGCAATCAAGAAAAGGATTTAGGAATTATAGTCAAGGCATATAAGTGTTCAAAACACCAAGAAAAGGATTGTTGACACCTTTTGGAAAGTAAAGGACTTAACCAAATGCAGGTTGGGACAATTAATTGAGATACTGAGGAAATGAGAAGTATTGGAAGAATCCTTCACCATTCCGGAATCCCTCGTCAAGATTATCAACTAGACATCTAAAAACAACAACATGATCATAATCATCGAGATTGTAGTAGAAGCATGGAAGAAGTTTCTTTCGGAGATGAAGGAAAGTACAAAATAATCTTCTTATAGCAGTTGTATTTCTTTGAATTTTTGAATCATTTTTTCCATAAATAAGTTTTTGGTTACACTTCATAGGGGTAGAAAGAAAATATTTTATTATATTTTTGTGATTGATGTTAAAGGGGGAGAGAGAGCAGTGAAAAATTCCTTATCAAACTCAAGGGGAGTTTTGTTGAGTTTTGTCAGCTATGGCTTTTTGAAGTTTTGAAGGTTTTGACACTTAGTCATTTTTCACTAATTTTTTCCATCAATTCCAAAGGGGGATATTGTTGGAATATGGATTCTAGTGTTGTCATTTATGGAAACATAAGTCATTGATTTGGCCCACACTTCAGTATTTGATCATACCAAAAGACAAAGTAAAGAACAGGGTATTCGGCTGAAGTTGAATCTGTCAAGTGGTTTGCATTACCAGGTTATTTGTTTTGGTTGTGGATCTCAAGGAAGGTCTTTGGGTATATCAAATGTCTTACTCTCAAGTTTTGTGTTGTACCATCAATTGGTGTACAAGTTAGGAGACTCGGTCGTTCAATTTTTTGTTCATCAATGCTAGAAGGCCAACTAAGTGAATATGGGGCGTTGTGGATGTTTAAGGAGAAATTTTTTATAGTATTTTTGTGTTGGAGATTTTTTTTGGGTCCTCACTATGCTATGGCCAACTTTAGTGGATGTGCATCAAATTTTATTCATGATTTGAGCCGACAGTTGGTAAATACTTCTTATTTTATTGAAGCCAACATGGAGCGATTGAATCCTTGGTAGCGGATATATATATGAGATTGAGGTTAATTAATTTTGATATGTATGTTTGAGTGTTCAATATGTGTTGGTGTGTGTGCAAATAGAAGAAGAATAGTTGAGTGATTTTCACTTCCGTAGAAGAGGATTTTGTGAAGTGAATTAAGGCTGAGCAGAGCGAAGTGCAAAATCTGACAAAAGGTCCATAATCTGATTTGTGAGCTTAATCAAAATTGTAATTAGGCATTTGTAGATACTAATTTATCAGTTTAACCTTTTGATGTAATCCAAATATTTTGTAAGGCAATGAGCCTTCCTGATTTTGAGCAGTGAGCTCTAGGTAGTGTGCCTGAATGCAAGTGCATTCCCATTTTGTAAAACACTTATATTTTGAGTACTCAAATTGTGGATTGGCCTCCATCGTGGTTTTTCCCCTAACAGGGTTTCCATGTTAAAATCCTTGTGTTTTGGTGTTGTGGCTTATTGTTTCATGTTAATGCATCTTTCTTTTGATTGAATGGTATAGGCACTTGAGTGAACAGATTAACAAAGTTAAAAATTGCACAACACTGATTCACCCTCCCTCTTAGTGTTGCTTGAGTCCAAAAAACATCTCATCATGATAACATCAGCAACTATACTCAATACATCTTTTCATCAAAGGCATGACATCCAACCAAGAACTTCTCATCATAGAGTTTCAACAACATACAACTATAGACACCAATATCAGAATCACCAATGACAATCAATGTCAAACAATAATCTCATAAACATGTGCAAAAATCTCCCAAGTGTTGAAAACCAATGCCAACATACTCACCAAGTGTTGACATCAAAGACAACCAATTCCAATAATACAACAAAAGCAACAATCTCACTAGGTGGACATCACAAAAATCTCTTCAAGTGTTGACATCAATCACAACAATTTCCAACAATCTCCCCCTTTAGCATTGATGTAAACACACACCTTCTCACTCTCCCCCTTTGACGTCAAGGAAAAAGGGCCACATATCTACACATTGCAAAATATGGCACAGTCTCCCCCTTTGAATGTCTACACAACTTCTTCAAACAACTATACATGCTCAACAACTGGACATTTTCTTCAAGCTCCCCTAAGAAGAACATTCTTTTTCCTCTTCAATATTCTCCCCCTTTTATGTACATTCTCTCCTTCTTGAAGTAACTAACTAGCTCCCCCTATCAACAACAACCATTACCAACTCCCCTTGAGAGGAAACCACCATTAGTCCAATCATAAGAATATATCTTGAATTACTCCCCCTAGATAGATGCACCAATTATGCATCTAGCAAGGAGTAGAAATTACCCCTAAATTTTGTTAGAGATACTCAAAATTATCCTTTAAAAGCACCTTAGTGAAGATATCTTCAATCTGATTTTTAGTAGGCACATACTACATTCTGATTTCTTTCTTTGTAGCCTTCTCCCTTAGAAAGTGATACTGAATAGAAATGTATTTGGTTCTTGAACGCATCAGTGGATTCTTGGAAATGTTAATTGCATTGGTAAAATCACACAATATATGAATAGGTTTATCATAAACCACCTTTATGTCCTTCGTTTAGTCTACTTCACCCAAAGCACCTGGATGCGGCAAGATGCTACAACAATATACTCAGATTCTACAGTGGATAAGGACACCAAGTCCTGCTTCTTACTAAACCAAGAGACCAATCTATCTCCCAAGAAAAATACACTTCCACTGGTGCTTCTTTGGTCATCCACACATCCTACCCAATCAGCATCAGTATAAGCATTCAAAAAAAAATTCATCCTTCTTGTACCACAAACCATAATTTGGAGTTCCCTTCAAGTATCTAAATATTCTTTTCACTACTTTCTCATGAGTTTTCTTAGGATTATATTAAAATCTAGCAACCAAACATATTGCATGAATAATATTAGGTCTAGAATTAGTCAAGTACAACAAACATCCAATCATAGACCTATAAAGAGTCTGATCAACCTT
Organism: Sequoia sempervirens; assembly: GCA_007258455.2. Lineage (NCBI taxonomy): Eukaryota > Viridiplantae > Streptophyta > Pinopsida > Cupressales > Cupressaceae > Sequoia > Sequoia sempervirens. Next base: position 874,414,350 of record VDFB02281492.1, on the reverse strand, counting down.
CAAAGATTCATCAATCTTCCTCAAATGACAACTAGTAACCATAGGAGTACCTAATGCTTTGGAATCCTCCATTCCAAACTTCTTCAACATCACCTTTACATACTTAGCCTGAGAAATAAAGATACCATCATCTAGCTAAAAAATTTGAAGCCCAAGGAAGAAAAACAACTCACCAATCATAGACATCTCACACTCTTTCTACATCTCTTCTGCAAACTTCTTACATATATCATCATCTCCACCAAAGATGATTTCATCAACATATACAACCAAAATCAACAATATGTCTTCCTAAACTTTAATGTAAAGATTACTATATGTACTACCTTTCTTAAATCCTTGAAGTAAGTACTTGTCCAATTGAGCATACCAAGATCTAGGATCTTGCTTGAGTCCATAAAAAGCTTTCTGATAACCAAAACCATTTGGTTGCTCAATGTATACCTCTTCCTATAGATTACCATTCAAGAAGGCTGACTTGACATCTATTTGATAGACTTTGAAATTCTTGTGAGCAACATAAGTAAGAATCATCCTTATTGCCTCCATTATAGCTACTGGAGCAAAAGTATCCTCAAAATCAATACCTTCAACTTGTGAATAACCCTTGCATACCAATCTAGCTTTGTTCCTCACAACTTCACTAAATCTTCATTCAGTTTGTTTTAGAACACCCAATTTGTTCCTATCACATTCTTATGAGTTGTTCTGGGAACCAATTCCCATGTTTGATTATTTTCTATCTGATTTAGTTCTTATTCCATTTCCTTTACGCAACCATCATCTTTGCTAGCATCAAAAAAGTTCTTAGGCCCTACTTTAGATAGTAAACACAAATTTACTTGCTCACTTTCTTTTTCAAACCTTATTGTGGTCAAAACACCTTCATTCTTATCTCTAATAATCTAATTTTTAGAATGATTCTATATACATCTAATTTTTAGAATGATTTCCAAGCCCAAATTGGTCATGTGAATCAAATACCCAAATTCACCTTTGGGGTATTCAAATCTATGGAGAAATAAAGTCCCCCATCCCCTTTCTGCCTTTTGTCTTGGTTTGGCTATTTTGGAAACATCCGTGGACCCCTGTCGGTCCAGTTTCCACATTTTTGGCTTTAGGGACAACTTTTTGGTGGATTTGAGATGTTTTTTTCTCTTCTTCGTTTTCTTCTTCAGCTTCTTTTTCAATCTAGGGATACATATTAGAGCTGAAAACCTCTAGTTCTTGTGAGATTTGGCACAAATATTCATCTACCTTAACATTTGTGCTTTCAATCATCTTTCCCAATCTCTTGTTGTAGCATATATAAGCCTTTATTTTGGTGGAGTAACCAAGAAATATCCATTCATCACACCTTGAATCAAAATTTCCAAGGTCATCTTCATCTCTCCTAATGTAACATTTGTTGCCAATTTTTTTGAAGTATCTAATAGTGGGAGTCCTATTATACCACATCTCATAAGGGGTCTTAGTGCTATTAACCCTCAACTGTGCTCTGTTAAGAAAATAGACAATAGTGTGAACTACTTCATTCCAATATATATCAAGTAGATCAACATATTTCAACATAGTCCTAGAAATTTCTTAGACAGTCCTATTCTATTGGCAAGAGACACTACACAAGTCATCTGGTGTTTTCATTGATGGAAACCCTAGTCAGTGATCATATCCGCACTTCAGTATTTGCTCGTACCAGAAGTCGGATTGAAGTTGTGTTAATTATTAAAGTTGAAATAGGGCATCTGATAGAGTTTTGTATATCGATTCATATGTAATTTCCTATTATCATTTTGAGTTGTGGATCTCAGGGAAGGTATTTTGATGTATAAACTATCTTATCTCTAATTCATAGAGTCTCATATTGATTGGTGTGCAAGTTAGAAGATCTGGTTGATTGATTCTTAGTCGAATTGTGCTGAAAGGCCGACTTGATGAATGTAGCATGTTGTAGATCTTCGAGGAATAACTGTTTGAAGTGTTTTTTGCTCGAGTATGTTGTTTTGGGTCCTCACTAGGTTTTGGCCGACATTGGTTGGTTCGCATTGCAAATTGCCTATGGATTGGGCCGATAGTTTGTACATGCTTTATATTTTGTTGAAGCCGACATATGGTTGATGTAATCTCCAATTACAAATATATATAATTGATTACTTCTATCATTTTGATGTGTGCTATGATATGTTGCAAAATTCAGAAGGAATATAGATCAATTATGCATAATTTAACTTGCGTGGAACAGAGATTGGTGATCTGAATTAAAGCAAATAGAGTTTGAAGAGAAGAATTAGACAAAGTGTGAAGAATGTGATTAATGTGCTTAACTAGAACTATACTCAGGCATTATCAGATGTTATCTCATAGTTCATCCACTCTAGTTGTTTATCTATGATTCTCTTTTAGGCAGTAAGCCCTTTTGTATTTGAGTAGGGAGCTCTAGGTAGTGTGCCTGAATGCATGTGCATTCCATTTGTAAACACTTATTTTGAGTATACTCATATTGTGGATTGACCTCCACCATGGTTTTTCCCCTAATAGGATTTCCATGTAAAAATCCTTGTGTTATGGTGTTGTGGTTAATTGCTTTGTGTTCTTTTATATTTCTTTTTCTTCAATAATATAAGTGGTTTAAAGATCAAGTTAATAAAGTTAAATTTTGTAGAACACTAATTCACCCTCCCCTCTTAGTGTTCCTTGATTCCAACATATTCTTCCTCTCTACTACCCCATTCTACTAAGGGGTTCTAGGAGTAGAAAAATATCTCCTAATACAATAATCTTCACAAAAAAAACAAATTCATTTGAAGTTTATTCACCTCCTCTATCTAATCTTAAGCATTTAATCTTAGCATCCATTTCATTCTCAACTATTTCTTTGAAAATTTTAATCTTATCAAAATATTTTGATTTATCTCTTAGAAATGTTACCCAACTCATTCTAGTATAATCATTGATAAGTAACATGAAATACCTTTCACCTTGTTCACTCTTTTCTCTTGTAGGTCCGCACAAGTCAGTGTGAATCATCTCCAATGGCATTGTAGTAGAGAACTTCTTTCTCTTGAAACTTGTCTTTGTTTGCTTTCCCATTTGACACTATTTTCATAAAGTGTTTGCAAGCTTAATTATCTTAGGCATGTCTTTCATTGCATGAGTAGTACTGATCTTTACCATATTTTCAAAGTTGATGTGTCACATTCTTTTTTGCCACAACCAACACTGACCAAACTAAGCTAGTAAACAAATTCTTCCATTTTCCTCATTTAGATGATAAACATTTCTATTTTTCCTTATAATTTCAACAACTAGTCTTTTAGACTCTACCTTTTTGATCTCACAACCATTGGCATGAAATGTAAGATTGTATCATTTTTTTCACATCTAAATGACACTGAGAAGGTTATGCTTCAAACCTTTGACACATAGAACATCCTCAATTCTTCTCTTTCCATCAATTGTTATATCACCCTTTCCTTAAATTTATGCTAACTCATCACCAGCAAACTTAACAGCTCCACCATTAACCTTCTTAAGACTGATGAACCCTTTCTTGTCACCAGTCATGTGGTTAGAACAACCACTATCAATCACCCAAGCATTTTCTTCTTCTTTTGTATGAAAAGCAGTCTACATAGCCATATATCTTTCATTATTTTTGTCAACTTGCAAGTTACTAGACCTGTTACATTATCCAATATAACCCTTTTTGTCTTTTAGAGCCATGAATAAGGTTTCATCATTTGAATCATTACCCTCATCTTCTGAGGAACACCTGCTCTCCTTGGAATAAAAACTCCTTTTCAACTTATCATTTTTGTTACTATCATCTAATTCCTTATAGGAAATTTAGATGAAAAATGACCAATCCTCTCACAATTAAAACGCTTGAAAGGTAACTTACCTTTGTATTTGTCAGTTCCTTTCTTTAATCTTCTCACAAATTTTTCTTCAATCTCATCAAAGTCATCATCCTAATCAGTTTCTTCATCTTCTATCTTTTTACTGGTTTTGCATGCAACTTCCTTCTTTGAACATCTATGTCAATTTCTCTTATTTCAAAGCTATGAGAGCACCAAACATTTCATCTACTAAGTACTTATCCAAGCCCTTAGACTCTTTAATAGAAAATACTTATGACTATAAGCTTTAGGGATATATCTCAAAACTTCCTTCACAACTTCATCTTCTTTTACTTCTCCACCAAGACCTTTGATGCCAATAACAACTTCATCCACCTGGTGCATATAACTAGAAATATATTCATCCTCTATCATCCTTAGTGTTTCAAATATTCTCTTGAATATTTGCATCTTGGCTTGCTTTACTTTATTATCTCCATAAACGTTGTTCAACTTTTCCCATACATCCTTAGCAGAATCGCAACTCAATATCTTCAAAATCTATAAATTAGCTAATCCACACAAGATAGAATTCTTAGCCTTGGCATTGTTCTCATACAACATAATCTCATTTGGATCTATTGGAGGAGCAACACGAGCAGTGTAACCATCCTTGACAGATTTCCAAACACCAAAACCTAGAGAGTTTAAATGGCCTTCCATTCTCAACTTCCAAAAGGTGTGATTTGTCCCATAAAACCTAGGACCTTTGTAAGCTCCATCATGTGCCATCCTAGACCTCTCCTCAAGAAGTTAATATTTTTTAGGGGAACTTGGATCTAATACCAATTGTTGAACACACCCAGATACTTAGAGGGGGGCTAAATTAGTACTTTCAAAAACTTAAACCCTTTTAGATCATAAACCCTTCAACAATATACATATTAGTCTCTTAGCAAGATCAACAACACATTCACATATCAACAATACTTAATCTAATCAGCAACAATGAAAGTTTACACAATGAACACACATGCACAAGATAACACTAGATTTATGTAGAAAATCCAAGAAGGGAAAAACCACAGTGAGAGTTAACTCATAATATAGAAGCTCGGTTCTTATAGAATTACAATTTAAGGTTCACTACCAATGGAATTGCAAGCTAAGGCACACAACCTTAGGGAAAGATATAATGGAATTGCAATATTGAGGCACACAAACCCAGTGAAAGATACAAATTACATAGACCTAATGAGATTCACTATCTCAAAGCAGGATACAATAAAGAATATGGAATTATAACATTTTTCAATTATGCACTCTGCTAAATTAGGCATCCCTTTTCTTTTCACAACTCACTACTTCAATCCATCTTCACACATCTCCAATCCCACAACCACATCTTGCAACTAAATTTTTCTTGCATTTATATCCTCCACAAGATCTCAAAACATTAATTAGGTCAGCTAGAGAAGAATACAACCAATAACATCAACAAGTTGGCCACAAGAACGTAATGCAATCCTATCCAGAAGATAGAGAGGAACAAAAAAAACTTATTACATCTTTGAATTTGATCCAAAGCAACTCACACGTTCATGCACATCAACCCAAGTCAACAACAAGGAAATGTGTACCACATAAATAGTCGAACCAAAAACACAACTTCAACTGAATTTAATCAATATAGTTCTCAACAAGATAGCTCAGGACCCAACATCTTAACACAACTCTATTTGTTGGCACAGACCCCCAATCACATGGTGTAAGAAAGATAACAAGCCTTGTCGGCTAGATACCCACTAACTTCCCAAAAAACCAACTCAGCACAATATGCAGTACCAAAGAGATCAAACATTGATGTGTGGACCACAAAGACATGTTCCATGATCATCCAAAAACACTTCCAAAAGCTTCTCTACATTTTCACACCATGAACAACCATCACAATCCAAAAAAAAGTAGAACACTTCATCTTAGAAGCACAAAATACACAACCATGACATAGAGCATTAGTAGATCAACTTACGGTACACACCATCACAAGAAACTGAACTAAGACACTGTACAAGCACTAAGAGCATTCCCACCAAGCTGTAGGAGTACAAATTCCAATGCAAAGAACTATTAAACATTTTATGGACTAGTCTAGACAAACAACAAAACTGCCAACACACTGCAATAACCAGAAACCTCATTGGCAACATCGATGACCTAAAAAGATAGGAGTGCAATATCTACGAAACAAAAACAATGAATCCCAAACTGCAAGACCACATTTTCAACAATAGAGGAATCTAGAGAATTCTCCCAAATAGTCTTCACAACAAATTCTTGACACAAAACCTTTCACCAACATGCGAAGATCCGAAATTTATTGCAACAACACATACGTACTTAGGAACAATAGAAGAGAGCATACAACATATTGGAGACCATTCGAAACAAATCTCCATCAACATTACTTCTAATCCTCATCTTAATATATCATCATGATAAAATTAGCAACTATACTCAATACATCTATTCATCAAAGGCATGAAATCCAACCATGAACTTGTCATTATAGATTATCAATGACATACAACTACAGACATCAATGACAACACCAATGACAATCAATGTCAAACAACAATCTCACAAACATGTGCAACAATCTCCGAAGTGTTGACAACCAATGCCAATGTATCTCCAAGATGAGGGCGCAACCTGAGACTTAGAAAATAACTCACAAACAAGAGAATAATTTTATTATTCAGAAAATGGAGCTTCCTACATGCAGAGGATCTCAAATCCCCAAGTTCTACAACACATGCAAGTTACAGAAAGCTACAAAATCATCCTTTCGCAATATGCGAGTTTGTCCCCAAAAAGCTACCCAAAAATTAGAAACCTACCCATAAATAGAGATACTCTTTAGTTTGGAGCCAAAACAACATTCAAATTTTAGTTTAGGCGGTTTGGTGCCAAAATTACAACTTGAAGTTCAAATTTCAAAAGAACATTTGCAATTGTATCTTCTAGAGTGCTAACTTCCCGCCATAACTTTTTGATCCTGGGTCTGGATTCCCAAACGCTGTTGGAACTGCTGGAAAGGTATATCACCCAAGAACATGCTTGGAAATTAGCTGTAAGCTACCCTTTTTGGAAAGTTTTGGGGGCCATTCCAGAAGCTCTAAGTGCCCCAAATCCAACTCAAAAGATTTTATGGTGCAAATATGGGAAACTAAAACTGCAATATCTTTCAACCCATCAATAGAAAATAAAAACCGTAAATTGGGAATTTCATTATAACGAAAAGGGTATCCAAAATGTAAAAAAATCTGAAAAATGATAAACCTTGAAATTTAACTATTTTTTGGGTGATGCAAGATTGTCTTTACACTAATCGGATGCCTCGTGATCACCACGGTTGATATCAAAGATAACCAATGCCAACAATACAACCAATGAAACAATCTCACCAGGTGTTGACATCACAACAATCTCCTCAAGTGTTGACATCAATGACAACAATTGTCAACACCAAAACCCAAATGGAGATCTAAACTTGATTATTAAATCTAGGTTTTAAAATGCAAAAACCTCAGTCAAATCTAGATTAAATTTAATTGCAACTCTCCCTGGACACAAAAGAACACTACATATTGACCATTGCACACAAAATTTAAAAGGAAAATAAAAGCCTAACCTAAAAATGATCAAATGATGAAGAACAAACATAGGGAGATGAAATTTATCATGAATCAACATGTATTGCATGTCAAATATTTGTAAAAAATGGTCATAATGCACCATAACCAAGTAGAAAATATCTATACAAAATAAGGTATATTCTTCTTGAGATATGGAGAGAGAAAAAAAATTCAAAGTGGTCAACATAAGGATGAAAATTGACCAAAACACCCTAGCCACCCTACACAATTATATTAATAGTATATTAGGGTTTTATGGGGATGTAGGGGTGGAAGGGCACAAGGACTTTGGACTAGGTGTATAATTTTGTAAGAACCCTAAGGTTCTACAAGCCCGTCAAAGAAAATTCTAAGGAAGGTTAGGAATGCAAGAAGCGATAAATAGGACATAAGGACCTAGGTCTAGATCTAGAAGCCCTCAAAGCCTACATGACACTCTATAAATTAAGCCAAACAAACTATATGAAACCCAAAATTTTGGTATGCAAGAGGAGGAGTGGCACAAGGAATTTGGACCAAGTCTAAAGGTACTTGGGACCCATGACAACTTGAACATCCCAAAAGACAAAAAATAAATAATCAAATAAGCCAACATGGGGAGTGAGGAAACAAATGGTCTTGGACATGTCCCAAAGTCTTTAAGAATCCCCAAAACTTGCAAATGGTAGAAAATGTAAAATCTATCCACATAACTTGTTCAAACACAATTTTTTGGAATTTTTTAAAAAGTAAACATAAAGCACCACAAAAAATAGAATCCAACAAGACAAAATAACTCAAGTCTAAAAACTAAAATCAAACATAAAGGAAGATAAAAAAAAGGGCATCCTCATCATGCCTAACAAATATGGGGCATGTGTGCCAAGGAATATCAATACCTTGTGGTTATGCATTAATTACCATATTTTGCATAAGGTAATAATGAAGATCATTATCCACCTCCTCAAATTGTTGATCCTTTTGATCAAATGAGAAGAATAACTACATTCTCTAAGATTGACTTGAGATTTAGATATCACTAGTTGACAATAAAAGAGGAAGACATTCATAATGAGGAAGATATTACTTTTAGAGTTATATATGGTCATTATGAGTTCATTGTGCTACCTTTCAAGTTAACCAATGCCCCTACTACCTAGTGAACTTGATGAACAATGTCTTTTAAGGCCTTTTTGATCAATTTGTTCTAAAAAGCATGAAGAATATAAGCTACAAATTAAATTAGTGCTATAGTGATTGTGGGAGTATATGCTATTAAAAAAACTAAGTATTCATTTTCTAACTTAAAATAAATTATTTTGGTAACATGATCTCAAAGGATGGGATTGTTGTGGATTTGAAAAGAAAGATACAAGTCAACCTAGAATGTCCAACAAGTTCATAGAACATAAGTGAAGTAAGAAGCTTCATGTGCTTAGTGGGGTATTACCATAGGTTTGTGAATACTCTTGCTAAACGTATCCGTCCTATACATTCCTTGCAACAAAAGGGTAGGAAATTTAAAAGGTCATTATAGTGTGGGACAATTTTTCACAAGATAAAGAAACTACTCACAACTTCCTTAACTCTTTAAATATTAGATTTGAATTGTTAGTTTATGGTAGGGATAGATACCTCTTTGGAAGGATTATGAGAAATCTTGACATAAAATGGTTGAGTTGTGGTCTATGAGTCACAAAAACTCAAGAATCATGAAGCTAACTATGCCACCAATGAAAATGTTGGTTATTTTTATTAATATTTGCATGCTTCTTTCCATTTTCATTTGTGATAATCAAAGCATTGGTCTTTCCCATTTTCTTGGAGAGGCAATATTATAGTCTCCTTTCATTTTAATTATATTGGATTATTGTTCTATTGACATTGTCAAATCATACACATTTGAAGCTCCCTTCCATACACATTTAGAATGATAGTATATTTATGTAGACAAATTATATTATTGCTATTATCACATAGTTTTATTTAGCCTAGACCTAGACACACATAGGTTAAACACACACATGACCTTCTATTGACTACCCATAGAAGTTGAAAGGCTTAAATAGGAGTTTGACCACCTTGGCAAGCTCTTATGTAGTCTTAAACCCTTTCTCATCCTAGAAGTAGGTTTATCTCAAAGTATTATCATTCTAAATTGCAGATTCTACTTAGTGACCTCATATCATTGACTCTCCTTCTTCACTTTGATGTTTTCATTTAATTTTCTAAAATTTGAAATATCATTTTATACTTTACAGTTTCCTATTTCTATGTTAAAGATTACCCATCATCATATGACCTATAACACACTTGCAACTTTCTTCATGATTTGTGATAGTCCATATTTAACTTTTTGTAGTGTACTCTTTGTTTTACAAACTAAGAGGAGTTGGAACAACTTTACTGCTTGTTCTCATTATTTAATGTGAGAATGAGAGTTATTCCATTATTAGTACTATCCATAATCTACTTCAGCCTTCAAAATTTATTTTGAAAAAAATGCTCTTCAATTTTTTAATAATCATCTTTAAAATCCTTTACAAAAATTCAAATGCTCTTCACATGCTCCATGCTCTATTAACTATTAGTTTAATAATTTCTTTATGACACCTTACCCCTACTTTCCCACTCTTCACATGCTTCGTGCACTTATTCTATTAATACTCCAGCACTATATATTTTTTTAATATTTTATTAAAAATTATATTTAATACCAATACACATGTTAATAATAAAATATAATTAAATAAAAAGAGGACACACATTTGTCCATTTTATAGTATGGGAGATAAGGTTTCACGTTTGACCCTAGTTAGTTAATTTTATAGGTAAGATTCCATTCTCTTGCTAGTCAATTTTAATAGGTGAGGGTCCGCTTTCAATTATAATATAATTTATATATTTTAAAATATTTTATATTATTTTAAATATTAAAAATATAAATTTATGCAATATTTAATTGACTTATTTTGAATGAAAATATAAAAGGACGGTTAACGCTTTTATCATATAATTATTTGTCATTGAATTTAATTTTATTTTTCTAGAAATCAATCAAAAAATTTTTTGCTACCAATGCTCTATTTGCTTGTGACACAAAGAGTTCATGGTGTTGGTACATAGGAAAGTGTTTGATAAAATGCCTTAAATAAATGTGGTCTCATGGATTCCCTTGATTGTAGGATATGCAAAAACTAGATTTTGTTGATTTTATGTGCTTAAGAAGTGTTAATGATAAAGCATTAAGAAGGATTTTTTGTCTATATTCTCTTCATTTGAGATTCTAACTTACACCCAAAACATGTCTTAAGATTCATCTTTGTTTTTCATCTATGTTCTATATTTCTAATGCCAACTTTTGTGTGCATTGCGACATGATTTTTCTTATTTTTACAACTATCTAAGAGAACAAAAGTATTAAATGATTGTTTTTAAGGTCCAATATTACATTATATGAAAAAAATAATTTTATTATTTTATTATTCATCATACGTAAAAGGAACAACTTCAACTCTAAAACCTATGGGGCTTTTTGTCCTTGAAATTAACTTTACTTAGACTATATGGTATTGTTCATCATTGGCTAGAACTATGTTGCATATAGGAGATTCAAGGGTACTAGATTCTAGGGAATATATGTAGATATATCCAACTAAATTTGACCTTAACTACTGTAATGCATAAAATTGGTCATGTCTAATTAATCCTGGCATTTAATTAAATATTTATTATTTAATTAATTTCTCTAAAGTCCTCTACATATAATTAAATTTAATTAATTTAATTATATTGTTCATTCACGCTATTCTTCCACCTTAATTAAATAAATTCACTTTATTTAATTATTTCACATTCATATGTCTACTTAATTAATTAAATAAATACCCTTTATTTATCTTAATTAATTATCACCTTTTGAATTTACTTAAGTCTTTTGATTTAATTAAATTTAAATATTTCATTTCTCCTATTCAAATCTTTCTTCTAATTAATTAGATATTTTATCTAATTAATTTCATCTACATTGCATTTCCTAAAAAGTTAATTAAATATCTTTATTTAATTAATATCCTTCATATCTTTTCAAATCACAATTAAATATTTTATTTAATTATGAAATCTTTTATTATTCTTCAAATCTTAATTAAATGATTATTTTAAAATTGAGAAAAATCTCCATGTCACCCATAAATAAATAATTGAATTTATAATTCATTATTTATCTTCTTAAAATCTTTCCAAAATCCTCTAAAAAGATTATTTTTATCATCTCATCTTATCTCTTCCATGAAAGAGGAAACAAATCTTGCTTTCTGTTTTTCTTCTATTTTTCTCCAATCTTCTCCATCTTCGACTGTTCGATCTGCCAAGATTATCATAGTCATCGATCAAATCAGCCAATCAGAATCTTCTGAAAACTCTATAAATACCCCTATGAATCCAAGCATTGGGGATACACACATACACATGCATTAGAGATTGGCGATTAGCATTTTAGCATTATTATTATCAGCTTTAGTATTCATAATTTCATAATTTTACATTCTAGCAATCATGTTTAGTTTAAGCATGCTAATCATATCTTAGCATAGCATGCATTCATCTTCAATCTCATTTTCTAGGAAGACCATTTGTTGAGCCTAGCACACAATCTGAGAGCAAGCTGGAATCAATAAAAACACTGGAGATAGAGGACAATGGGACATCATTGAATAAACTATTGTTTTAAGAGTTTGTCTATCTTTTAATTAGTTTTCTTCAATATAATGTCGCATTGGTGTGTTTGATTTGTTTTAAATCTATATTTATTGTGCACTTAAAATTGATCACACATTTTCTAGCACCCACCGTGGGGCCTTCACCCCATTTTTGACATCTACTTGCAGGTTTATTGATAGGGTTTCGCATTCTAAAGTTTGGCTTTCCAAAAAAATTTGCGTTTTAGCGCATCTGTGGGTTTCCTTAGCGCATCTAGGGCTTCTTTCAGTGCTTCCGTAGGTCTTTCAGTGCATTTGGGAACTGTTTCAGTGCATCTAACAATTTCTTTAGCACATCCATTTAGCTCACTTCATTTAAAATTGTCTTAAATTTTTTTTTTGCATTCTTAGATTAGCACATTTAGGATTTCTTTTAGCGCATTTAAGGTTTTATGCAGTGCTTATAAGGTCTATTTTAGCGCATATGTGTGATCTTTTAGCACATACATGTTGTAACTAAACAAGGTTCTGAGTCTGACACTTTCCATAGACATGACCTTTTCTGGTTTAAAAAGAAGCAACCCTAGGGTAGATGCAACAATTTAAAATGAACCAATCCTAGGATAGAAATGGAATTTAAAATGAAGCAATCCTAGGGTAGTCACCAAACATTGATTTTGCGATTAAAATGAATCCAATGTTTGTTGTGAAGAAACATCTTCACATAGATTAAATCATTGTCATTTGGGCTCTAAAAAAACACTATCTACTTTGTCTGTGGCAATAGGTCTATGCTCTCCCCTTAACTGGGTGATCAGAATACCTGACTTGCTTTTTCAATTTCTACAATTTTAATGCTTTATTAAATCCTTTAGAGGGCCTACTCTTGTGGGAAAAAGTACTCACCCAAGAGGAACGACCCAAGTGGGTTCAAACCAAAGGCAATTTATTCCACCCCACTATAAAATTTAAATCAAATTTGGGGAAACCCACTTTTGTCTGTAGTGTGCAAGATAACCATCCCAAAATCCTTTGTTCTAAAGGTTGGGAGGTCTCCTGAGGGAGTTTATTATTGCTGCACCCGAATAGAAAACCTTACTACGAACATAGTGTAGTAGCCAATCATGTTAGTTTTTGAACATCCTAATAATCATAGTGCAAGGGGAGGGAAGAATTTACCCCCAAGACACTCACCATATAACTACCAAGGACCGTTTGCTTAGGGGATCTAGTATCCACTTCTGTCACTCTGAGTACACGCCTGGAAAAGACAAAAACACGGGCACCCCTTCAGGGGTGACACGACTGTGTGAGTCAACATAATTCTAAGATATGGGTTGTGGTTATTATGATGACCTACTTGAGTACTAAGAGTGAGTCTGCCTGAATTGTCTGTTATGTGAAAAACCTGTGAAAACACTTTTTGAAAACATTTTTGAACATACACTTGATTTTTAGTATAGGGATTAAAAACAACTTTTTTTAGGATGTTTGTGGTGTCTTCAATCACATTAATTCTGATAAAAGATCATCCAAAGTGAGCATACAAAAATTTCAGCCGAAATTGTTCAAAACTATTTAAAAAACTGCATCAAAAAACTATTTTAGTGCATATAGGACACATAGTAGTGCATCTAAGGTATGTTGTAGCACATTTGACTGTTTCTTTAGTGCATATTCCTATTTCTGTAGCACATATAGGGCATAGAGTAGCGCATCTGTCACTCTCCAAATTTTTTACTTTTGACGGATCTAAGTTTGTAACATCCTTGGTCCAATAGAATTTTGACATTTCTCTCATGCTTAGAGAGTGGAAATCAACCAATTTTGTTGAGAAATCAATTTCCAATAGGATCAAGAAACCTAAGAAACATTTAGGTGACAAGAAAACCTTGCAACGTAGAAATTTTTTGTATAAAAGTCAAAATGTCTTTCTCCATTACTGTGAGTTTCTCCATAGGTACCAATATTTTACTAGGGGATTTACTAACGAATAGGTTGTAGAACCTTTATATTCACGAGCCTATTTCCAAAGAAGAGCTCTATCACAATGACATAATCACAATCGACCTCTCAAATTTGATTATCTACGAAAAAATTCTATTGAATATCCAACACATCCCAGTCAAATCCTTCAGTGACCTTAATTAGGCTATTTGATATACTTATCATTCTTCAAAAACAAGGATCAAATCTTAAAAGTGCACCTTTGAAACAAATTTCTGATTATTGATTCAACTTCCCCAAAAGGATTCTGACATCCTTCATCATTCGAAGCGAAAATCAAGAATTAGGAACATCTTTGATCATATCATAAGATGTTCATCTTATCAGATCAAAACGTCATCATTTTTGCACTTATCAAACTGTGATCTAAGTCTAGAAGAACATTTCAAAATCATATGCCTATTTTTACAAGATCTTAGTACAATAAGCTGAAAGAGGATATTCAACAAGAAGATTGTACCCAAAAATATCAAGAAGAAGGTGAGAGTAGTAATCCCCTTTATAGTGTGAGTCATAATCCCCTTTTCAACAACATGGATAATAGAGAAGAAAATCCATTCCCTTTCAACAAATAAGGGACATGAGAAAAACTCCTATAGATAGTGATGATGAACAAGATGAAGAATGTCACCTTAGAGAGGCCGAACAAGATCCCAAATTTCACAAAGCCTTAGAAAATATTTTAGAGTGCAACAAAGAGAAATATTTCATGTATTTGGCTGACAAAGGAGATAAATTGCCTCATGATTTTGATACTGAGAACTTAAAGAGAAGTCTTGATGAAACACCCTTGTCTGATCTTAGTACCTTGTCTCAAAAAATTAAGGCTTCAAGGACAAATTAAAGACATGCAAGGGAGAACCACAATGAATACATATGCTCTGGATGACATATGTCCTTATCCTTTTGATCGACTTCTCAACATGATCCCATTTCCCAAACATTGTGAAATCCCAAAGTTTGATCATTATAATGGGAAATGAGATCCAATCGATCATATTAGGGACTTTTAAAATATGACTTTAGAGTTTTCTCATGAGGACACATACTTGATGCGTTTGTTTCCTAGGAGTCTTGGAGGCCAATCTATGGAATGGCTATCGAAAATCACACCGCCTGTCTAAACATTTCAGGAATTGATTAACAAGTTCATATCACAATATTCCTACAACATACAACATCAAATAACCATGATTGATCTTTGCAAGGCTAAATAGAAAATTGGTGAACCATTCATTACATTTCTTCAGAGATGGAGAAGATTGTTCGCTAGATACCCACGTCATGTTCCTAAAAAGGAAAAGATCACCACTTTCATAAAAAAGTTAGATCAAGAGATGAGCTATCATCTTAATCTTCATTGTCATCCCTCTTTTTAGAAATTGATTAAAAATTCCATCACCATTGAAGGTTCCTTAATCCAAAGAGGGATAATAAAACTTGACAAGGACAATCCTAGCTCTTCAAATCATCACAACAACAAGTCTAAGTTTTGGACTCGCAACAAAAACATGGTAAATGATGGTGTTGTAGATGAAAATCATGTCTCGACTAAGCCATTTGTTCTTAGTACTCCAAGTGCTCCTCGCAACAATAACTATAACAACATCAACTCGGTCACAAATCAAGGAAACAATCCTCCTCCTCCAAGGAATAACGTGAATCAAAATTTTCCTCCCAATCAAGGGAATGCCAACAACCAAGGTTACCATGGAAACAATAACAACAACAATGCCTTAGGAAATGCCTCGAACACAAATCCACAATGATCTTCATTCTTCTCTAGCAGAAGAACTTTTACTCCACTGGGCCAATCTTTAGAATTTGCATTCAAAGAGTTGATGGCTAAAAATTTCCTTACTTTGCCACCTCAACGCAACTTCGAACCTAGTGTGAAGCCTCCATCATGGAATGATGCATACTATTGTGATTATCATCGGTGCAAGGTCCATTGTACAAATAACTTGCACAATAGAAGAATATGATATGAAATATGCTGCAAATACTTGATAATAACTGAGAACAACAAGCCACTTCGAGGGGGAAAACCTCCAAATATCTCTAATGAGAACACACTTCACAACTTGATGATGAAATAAGACTCACAACCTCCTATATATACCTATTTATGCCAAGTATATCACCTAGGCGACTTAGAAACACCTATATAAGACTTAGGCAGCCTAAACAGCTAGTAACAATATACTAATGATAATATGACAATAGAGTTAAGATAGCCACAAGCCCGACTATTCATAACCCGATGTACAATATGTGGTATAGCATGCCTTCTTCAAAAGCATTGTCCTCAATGCTAATCAAGTTTAAACTTTTTGAATGAACTCATCTTCCCATGTGGCATCTTCAACTGGTAAATTCTTCCATTGGATGAGATACCATTGATAGTTCTATTCCTCTGACTTCTTTATTAGTGTTTGTGAATGCACTCACGGTTCAAAATGATTCTCCTTCTTCATCGGCTTAGGAAGTGTTGTTTGAGTAGAATATTATGCCCAATTACCTTCTTCAAACAGGAAACAAGAAAAACTGGATGTATCTTTGTTGTAGGTGGTAACTCAAGCTTGTAGGAAACACTACCGATCTTCTGCATGATTTGGTATGGACCATAATACTTTGGTGACAACTTATTATTATTTCTTTGCTGCTTTGAAGAGATTTGCTTATAAAGACTTTGTGCCAAAGAAGACCCAATCCCCAACTAAAGAGCTTCTTTCACTTTCTGATGTTGAAGTGCACTTTGTTGTTTCATGCCGATTTTGTGCCATGGCTAAATTCTCCTTGAGTCACGAAAGTACTTGTTGTTGATGGAAACAGGTGATGGCTTCTCTTGCTGAACTCTTGGGGACCTTAATTGATGATGTGATGGAAGGAGGATGATATCATAAAATTACCAAAATGGAACATTTTTGATGAGCCCTATGAAAAGATGTTATACCACCGTGCGCAAGTGGTAGCCAATCTACCTTGGGACTGTTATTTTCTTTGAAGTGAAACAATAGCGTAGATATCCTTCCAAACACTTATTAACAACCTATAGAACATACATCGATTGAGGTGGTATGAAAGAGCTAAGAAGAGCAATTGAGTACCCAAACATGAGAATAAATCTTTCAAAGTGACTAGTGAAGATAGGATCACGATCACTAACAATAACTTTAGGTGTACCATGTAGCTTTTGGATATTCTCCAAAAAGCTCTAGCCACTACACTTGCTGTAAAAGGATGTGCTAATGCAATGAAATGTGCATATTTAGTGAGCCTATCAACCACCACCATGATGACATTATGACCTTTATATTTGGGAAGCCCTGTGATGAAGTCCATGGATATCTCTTCCCAACACTGGCTAGGAATAGATAAAGTTGCAAGAGACGTGCCTGGTATGCTCCATACATGCCCTTTGACACACCAAACATTCAGCCACAAATTTTTGAACATCACCCTTTAGCCCTTCCCAAAAGAAATCTTGCTTGACTCGATGATATGTGTGAAATCTGAATGACCACCCTTGGAGACTCATGCAACTCTGTGAGAATCTTGATTTTAAGGTTAGAATTCTTGCAGAGATACAAACACTCTTTATACCAAAGAGTATCTCCCTTCCAACAAAACTTATCTGAACTACTAGGATCACTTTTTAATTGCTCGATGAGATTACTAGTCGCAACATCATTTTGCCACTCTACTTTGGCTTCCTCCACCCAATTTGCTTGTAATATTGAAAGGGCACACAATAAGGCTTCATCTTTCTCATCCTTCCTTGACAGTGCATCTGTGACAATATTTTCTTTCCCTTTCTTATATACAATCTCAAAGTTATATCCTAACATCTTAGTGACCCATTTTTGTTGCTCTTCAGAAGATAATTAAAGTTGTTCCAAAATATTTTTAGGCTATCATGATGATGCAATCTTAACAGCAGAAATGTCACTGCAATAGATAAGGCCATGCATTGTTTTCTTTGCGCCCAGGTATTGCTAGCATTTTCCTTCCTCATAAATAGAGTTTTAGTAGATTCTTACCTTTTAATTGATGACTCTCAAAGCAATTGAGTGCGACCTTCTTGCATAAAACCTTTGCTCCTATCCATTTCAAGAGCATCACACGTTCCTATTAATGAATTCCTTAACCCAGGTGAAGTCGAGGGAGTGGAAAGTACTAGAGTTGTACACATAGCCTCCTTCAATCTCTCAAATGTTGTATTGGCAGACTCATTCCAATGAAAGAATCCTTCTTCAATAGAGTGGTGAGAGGTGCTGCTATACTACCATAATTCTTCACAAATCTTCTATAGTACCTTGTCAATCTCAATAATACTCTCAGTTTCTTAATGGTTTTGGAATAGGCCATTCCATGATAGCCTTAATTTTGTTAGGGTCCACCTTTACTCCTTCATGTGAAACTATGTGTCCCAAATACTCCACCTCTGTAAGACCAAAAGCACACTTGGATGGCTTAGCATAGAGTTTATTATCTTCAAGTATTTGTAATGCTTGGTCCACATGTTGCAAATGTTCTTCCCAAGTCTTGTTGTAAATCAATAAATCATCAAAGAATACTAATACAAACTTTCTCAAGAATTTCTTAAAAATGGAATTCATCAAACTTTGGAATGTAGATTGTGCATTGGTAAGACCAAATGGCATCACCAAAAATTCATAATGACCCTCATGAGTCCGAAATGCTGTCTTACAAATATCCTCCTCCTTAATCCGAATTTGGTGATAACCAGATCTAAGATCTAACTTGGTAAAAAACATAGCTCCATTTAATTCATCTAGCAAATCATCAATGATTGGAATTGGAAACTTATCTTTAATGGTGTACATGTTGGGCACTCTATAATCTGGACACATGTGCCAAGCATCATCCTTCTTATGTACCATCACCATGGGCGAGGAGAAAGCACTTTGGCTATGCCTAATAGTTCACGCCTCTAGCATCTCTTCAACATTTTTTTCTATCTCACTCTTTTGTATGTGTGGATACATGGGCATGATCCCCGATTGGCTGGTTCCACAAGGACCAGCGTATGGCAGTCGCCCAGTCCCTCTTGGGAGGAAGTCCTTTAGGCATATCTCCAAGAACAAGTGACGATCAATTATAGCTTGCAAATCTGGATGAGTAGGAGTAATAGATTAGAGACTTCTAATGAACATAGTTGGGCACAAATCCATCCACTCCTTTCTTAAGCAACTTTTGCATTAGATGAGAGCTTACCATTTGTGGAGATTTTGCCTTCAACCCCCTTAGCTCTACTAGCCTTCCTTCCGATTGAAATCTCATGAATAGTTCTTGGAAGTTCATCTCAATTGTTCCTAATGTGGTAAGCCATTGTACTCCCAAAACAATATCTGCTGCACCCATGGATATCGCATACATTGGGGTATCAAGTTGATAATCTCCCATGGATAATTTAATGCTATGACACTTCCCTAAACAACTAACTGTACCACCATCTACAATCAAAACTTGAAACTCTGGAGCTAGATATATGAAACAATTTAGATGAGTAGCTAACTTTTTGTTGATGAAATTATGAGTACTACGAATTCGATCAACAACATTACATACGCTTCTTTGAGGAACCCCACCACCTTGAGAGTTTGTGGAGCAGAGAGCACGAGGTGCATGACGAAATGATTGGTTGGGAATCATGAGATTCCTCATTTGAATCCCTTTCATCCTCTAGTATGGGTTCCTCCTCTTCTTCCTCACTTGGAACTTCAATATAGAACAATTTCTTTTCACTACATTTATGTCCTTGACTGTATTTGCTATCACAATTGAAACACAAGCCTTTTGCTCTTTTCTCCTCAATTTGTTGTGGAGTCAACTTAGTAGGTTGTGTTGAATATCCTTCTCTCTTGTCACATTAGCCCCTTGCTTCTTGAGGAATCAAATATTTCTCACCTCTACCGCATGCTAAGATAAAGAATCATTTTATAGAACTAGGGCTGGCATGCATTTTATCATGTTGAATAGCAAGTCGCCCAAGATCACCAAAAGTCATCCATTCAAATTTTCTCAGTAATTGAATCCACCCATAAGGATAGATTTTTGGAATTGGAATATAATCCTTGCTTGATCTGTTTGTTGAAGTTTAGCTAATTTGAAGTTATGCATGGCAGCTATTGCTATATTGTGCTAGGAGTTCCTCTGTAAAATTGACCATGGTGGTGAGCCTTTTACCTCGATGAGTGCAAAGCCAACGATACCAAATGAATTGATTTGGTTCTAAATATAAAGAATCCATCGTGACCTTTTGTTCATTTGGGATTTGGTGTACTTCAAAAAAATTCTCCATTTGGTTTATCCATGTTAGAGGATCCTTACCATCAAACTTGCGCATATCCACCTTTGGAAATAAATTCCTAGATCCCATAGGAGTACTAAAGCTTGTGTTAGTAGTGGCTGACCTAGAATTCTCACCTTGGTCACTTGAGAACTCCTTTCTTGACTCAGCTATGTAGGTGCTTAACATGTTTCACATTTCCGACATATCTCCTCTTAGGTCACACATATCCATCTTAAGTGAGGAAATTTCTTCCTTGACCTTATTGTTAATTAAGGAAATTTATTCCTTGACCTTATTGAGTTCTTCATTATGAGGAATATCCTCGATTGTTTCACCATCCTTATCAGGAGTCTTCCCCGGAGTGACAGCATTCTTTTTACCCCTTGTTGCAGGCCCTGTCATGATGGAAACCACTAATGTTGAAATAAATCACACAAATGAAACTTAAATTCTCTCAAATTTTTACTGTAATCTCCTTTAGTATATCTTCAAAAACCCAATAAAAATCAGACTCGAATTCAACAAGATGTGCGAGATATGCATATTCCAAAAAAAATAGTGTAGAAACCCTAATTCTGAAATAATTCGCTTAATTCTACTCCAATTCTTCTAAAATCTGGACTGTATATTCTTCAATATGTTCTTCAAAAACCCTTTAAAAATCAGAAAAAAATTCGACAAATTCTGAAAGATATGCTCTTCCCAAAATCGCCTCCAAAATTGAGAAAAAACCTTCCCTCTATGGTGCCAAGATCATGCTCTGATACCACTTGTTATGAAATAACTTGCACAATAGAAGAATACGATATGAAATATGCTGAAAATACTTGATAATAACTGAGAACAACAAGCCACTTTGAGGGGGAAAACCTCCAAATATCTCTAATGAGAACACACTTCACAACTTGATGATGAAATAAGACTCACAACCTCCTATATATACCTATTTATGCCAAGGATATCACCCTGGGCGACAGACCTATATAAGACTTAGGCTGACCTAAACAACTAAATAACAATATACTAATGATAATATGACTTAATAGAGAGTTAAGATAGCCACAAGCCGACTATTCATAACCTGATGTACAATAATATTAAGGGCATAGCAGAATGATGCATACTATTGTGATTATCATCAGTGCAAGGTCCATTGTACAAATAATTGTCAAGCCTTGAAAAATGTTGTCCAAGACTTAATCAAAAATGGCACCATCACATTAGAAGGACACCAACAATAAAATGAAGACCACCAAGAATTTTGCAACCCTTTTCCCAACTATCAAAAGGGTGAGTCTTCTAGAAAAAGTGTGAATCATATCAACGATAACATAATCAATCATATCTACAATGACGATGAACGGGACAATGTTATAAAAGTTAAGGAGAAGATGGAATATAGAAAATTCAACACAACAACAAGGGAACAAGCTAAATTTCTCTTAAAGTGTGCTTCTTCAAAATCCACTGTGCCCCACCTCAACATCAATATGACTTAGTCAATCAACTTTGAAAAACTCCTGCTCATATTTCTATCTTAGAACTCCTGAAGATTTCCCCAGCACACAAGAAAATTCTAGAAAAGGCCCTTGTTGAAACAACTATATCCACTAATCTACATGTCGATCGATTTCAATCCATGGTGGGACACTTGTCCTCACCCACATGCCTCTCATTCTCTAAAAAAGATGGTGTTTCCATGACTCATCCCCATAATTCATCATTATACTTAGAAGTCATGGTCCAAAATTTTGCGTGTCAGACACGTCCTAATAGATGGAGGTGTTGGTTTGAACATGTGTACCATGAAGTTAGTTCAGGCTTTGGGATTTTTTGAGGACTCCATTGATCCCAGAAGAAAGATTACTATTAAAGCCTACAATGATGAGGAAAGAGCATCCAAGGGTTTAATCATGCTTCCGATCAGAGTGGGACCTGTTATCAAGAATACTTTCTGTCAAGTATTAAACTATGATCTTGCATACAACATATTGTTGGGTCATCCTTGGATCCACAAAATGCAAGCTGTCCCATCCACATATCATCAATGTCTTAAGTTTCCTTGTGATAGATAGGAGATTACAATACCAATTGATAATTAAAATAGAAATAGTCAGACTTGTGCCA
Organism: Sequoia sempervirens; assembly: GCA_007258455.2. Taxonomy (NCBI): domain Eukaryota; kingdom Viridiplantae; phylum Streptophyta; class Pinopsida; order Cupressales; family Cupressaceae; genus Sequoia; species Sequoia sempervirens. The sequence goes on along the minus strand of VDFB02281492.1, from coordinate 874,391,681 downwards.
ACATCAAAGCTAGTCAAGATACTTTGGTTCCCAACAATTGAGAAGCTCCTGTTAGGACTTCTCCCAAAGTTGATACACAAATCAGTCAGTTAACCAAAAGCTTTGAAAAGAAACTATGATTCAAGGAAAATGAAGTTGGGGAGTACTCTCTTTGTCTTGCTAATTTTCCTACATCGCCTCGATCACATGGGCAACCTTCTATCACACAACATCAGATATCTATAGCATCAACATCAACACAACCACCAAGAGAGCCAAATAAAAAATTTAATGGACGATTTATCAAAGAAAAAATACCCATGGAAGATCCTAAGGATAGAGAAGTTCTAAATTGGCTCTATAAAGATGAAGATGAAACAGTTCTCAATGTCAAAATACCAATATGGTAAAGGGTATTCAATCATGCAAAATATGGGCTATGATGGCAATGGTCCTATCAGGAAAAGAAAAGGAGTAGTTGATCCTATTGACCTTCCAGGACTTGTCGCAAAAGATAAAACAGGACTAGGTTATGATACTAACTCAGAAGAAAGAGGATCGAAGCACTGTCCTCACATTGCAAGAAGGTTCTGATACAAGAGAAGCATGTTTGACAACAATTCATAATTTCATGGATAATAACTCTGACATAGACTCTGGTGAATATGAATGGGACACCATCTACAATGATGAGCTCTGGAAAGACGAAAAGGTTGATGTGGTACACAAGTACACCCCAACTCTAATTGAAGGTGAAGGGTCAGGGTCCCAACTGAGGGAATCTAAACTACAAGGTGACTATGATCTAGTGATACTAAGTTGGATTTAAATGAATAAGACTAGCATGAGAACAATATCATCATTGATTTGCCTCATACCTCAGATCCTATAGAAAACTCCGTTATGACCATAACCATAGCCGATTTCACATAGCCTAATGATCTGCTATCTCTGATCCATCCCGATCTCATTGACTAGGATATATCTGAACCTATTGATATACCTATGTTTCCAAGTGACGAATCTATCGTGAACTTCCTTTCTGAAGATGACACAAATGATTGTTCCACTAGTGATTTTCAGCATAGAGTCTTTAATCAGGAGAGTGTCAAGTCTCCTAGCTACAAAAATAAAAATCAAAAAGAAAGATCTAATGGTGAAAACTATAATCTGACAGTGTTAGATCAAACAAAAGATAAAACAAAGAGCATATCAGATGGTGAAAACCTTTCTAAGGCACCAAATGATGGGAAGCTTGACGCTCTCCCTGAGCACTATCACGAGTGATTGCCTATCTTGATTGAGCCTACAAAAGAGGTTAATCTTGAAACTACAGAACAACCCATTATTCTACAGTTAGTTGGGTCAATGACAGCTAAATAAGTACCTAAGTTCATGGAATTTCTAAGAGAAAATCAAGTCAACTTTTCCTGGTCTTGTGCAGACATGCTAGGTCTTGATCCCAATCTCATAATGCATCACTTGTCCATCAAACCAGGAGTTAATCATGTGAAACAAAAACTCAGAAAGATGCATCCTCATGTTGCACTACTGGTTAAAGAAGAGCTCAAAAAACTCCTTGATGTGGGATTTATAAGATCAAATGACTATGCAGAATGGATCTCCAACATTGTTTCTGTGTCCAAACCAAATGGACGTATCAGAGTGTGCACATATTTCAAAGATCTTGATAAAGCATTTCCAAAGGATGACTTCCCACTTCAAAACATCAACACCATAGTTGATTTGACAGTTGGCCATGCCATGTAGTCACTAATGGATGGTTTTTTTGGTTACAACCAGATCAAGATTGCACCTGAAGACCAGTACAAAACAACTTTCACATGTCCATGGGGGAATTATTGTTGGAATGTCATGCCTTTTAGTCTAAAGAACATTGGGTCTACATATCAAAGAGCCATGACTACAATTTTCAATGACATGATGCACACATTCATGGAAGATTATGTAGATGATATATTGGAAAAATCAAACACAAGAGAAGGACATCTTGAAGTATTATCCAAAATATTTGCAAGGTTGGAAAAGTTCAAAGTTTTTGTTAACCCAAAGAAATGTGTTTTTCAGGTCACATCTGGAAAGCTCTTAGGATACATAGTATCAAAAAAAGGGATTGAAGTAGATCTTGCCAAAGTGCAGGCAATCATGGAAATGCCTCCACCAAGGAATATCAGTTAGTTGAGGTCATTATAGGGATGACTTCAATCTATACAAAGGTTCATCGCACAACTGGAAGATAAAATTCTACCTTTCACACATCTATTGCATAAGAATGTTCCTTTTAAATGGGATGACAAGTGTGAAATGGTCTTTCAACAAATCAAGTAGTACTTAATGAACCCACCGGTTCTAGTACCACCCAATCCAAACAAACCGCTAATCTTATATATTGCCACAACAGAGACATCTTTGGGGGCATTATTAGCACATGAGGACTCTACAGGAAATGAATGTGCAATTTATTACATCAGCCAAATGCTAATAGGTCATGAACTCAACTACACTTTCATCGAGAAGGCTTGTCTAGCAGTAGTCTTTGCCTCAAAAATTTTGGCACTACATGTTAACTCATACAATCAATCTTGTTGCAAAGATTGATCCACTCAAGTATCTTCTAAGCAAGGCTACATTAACAAGAAGGTTAGCAAAATGGGCTATGATCCTGAGTGAGTTTGACATCCATTATGTTGATCGCAAAGCAATCAAAGGAAAAGTTATCACGGATCAACTAGTTGAAGCACCACTACAAGTAGAGCATCCCATGCACATTGAATTTCCAAATGTTGATGTCTTCACTGCAGAATCCAAACAACCATGGTCATTATACTTTGATGGTTCTTTCACTCAACATGGATCAGGGGTAGGCATACTCTTTCTCACCCCTCAAGGACATACCATTCCTCAGTCATATAGGCTAATGTTTCCATGCACCAACAACATAGCCGAATATCAAGCTTTAATCGCTTGACTCAAGATATCATTGGAATGGAGGATCACAGAGCTACAAGTCTATGGTGATTCACAGGTAGTCATTAATCAAATCAATGATGATTATCAAACCAAAGATGACAAACTGTTGCCATATAAGAAAATGGTTGATGATTTCAAGAAGTACTTCATGGATATCAAGTTCATACAGATTCCAAGACTTGATAACAAAGCAGCTGATGCCATGGCCACAATCACATCACTGCTACAACTCCCAGAAAATTAGGCTCACTATGAGTTTATGGTGGAACAATCATTTACACCTGCCTATGACAAACCTGAAAGCCAAATCATTTGCCACTTAGTAGGATCCGATTCACCTTGGTATGGTAAGATTTATGCCTACCTAAAAGATGACATCTTATAACTTGACTTATCCCGTAACCAAAAGCCAACTTTATCTACCAATCCTCTTGCTATACTCTTGTCACTGACACCCTTTTTCACCAGGGTCTTGATGGTACTTTACTTCAATGTTTTGAACGTGATGAATCTGACAAGGCTTTACAAGAAGTTCATGGTGGAATTTTTGGTACTCATTCAAATGGACTAACCTTATCCAAGAAATTGATTAGAATGGGTTACTACTAGCCTATAATGGAAAGAGAATCATTTACTTTTGTGAAAAAGTGCTCAAAATGTCAGATTCATGGGAATCTCATTCATGTTGTTGCACAAGAACTTCAACTATTCACGCCGACCTAGCCATTCTCTCAATGGGGGTTAGATCTAGTTGGAAAGATTCATCCTTCATCATCGAACGAGCACAAGTTCATCATCACAACGACATAGTATTTTTCCAAGTGGATTGAGGTAGTACCTCTCACTAAGGTTACTAACAAACAAATATTATCGTTCATACTCAACTATATCATTTGTCAGTATGGCATCCCCAACTCCATCATCATAGATAATAGATGACCATTCAAGAATCAGGATGTTGATGAACTTTGTGAAATATTCCATATTCAAGACAAATATTCAACACCCTACTACCCACAAGGGAATGTCCAAGCAGAGGCCTCAAACAAGACTATATTGAAAATTTTGAAGAAGACTGTGAATGATGCAGGGAAAGATTGGCACGTTCAACTCAATCATGTATTATGGGCCTACAGAACTAGCATCTAAATTCCAATAGGAGCAACACCGTATGCTCTTTTCTATGGATTAGAAGCCATATTACCTCTAGAGGTTGAGATTCCATCACTCAGGGTATCATTGAAGGGTCTCACAATAGATGATGAATGCAGAGTTTCCTGACTGCAAGAGTTGGAACTCCTAGATGAGAAGAGACAATGACTAGCTGATCATTTGAAAGCATATCAATAGATGATGTCTCGCAGCTATAATCATAGAGTAAATCCATGTACCTTTTAGGTTGGTGATCTTGTTTTGAAGGAAAACCCACAAAATTAGCAAGATAGAGAGAAGAAAGGAAAGTTTGAACCAAATTGGTTGGGTCCTTATGTGGTTATCACTATCTATGGTTCAAGAGCCTACAAGCTATCAACACCAGAAGGGGACCTATTTGAAAAAACCATCAACAACATGCACCTGAAGAAGTATTATGTCTAAATCAGTTATCATCATCCATAAAGTCCTAAAAAAACCCATAAAAATCAGAAAAAGTCTTGAAAAAATACAAAAAAAAAAAAAAAATTATCATAGGGTGAAAACCTAGCAACAGGTAGTCTATTGACAAGAAAAATACAAAAAGAAATCAGAAAAATGCGATAAAAGTAGATAGTGAAAATCTGGCAAATAAACGCTATTTGTAGCTCTCCATCTATTAATTCATGTTCTGCACTTAGCTTCTCAGCCTTCATTTCATGCATCTTTTCACCATCATCTTAGGGCCATAACATCATCATATGGTCATTATTTTCCTAGAGCGATAACGTCTTACCATGGCTTGATCGTTGTACATATTCGTTTTAGCAAGTTGTGTCAATACTGGGGGCGAACGTTGACAATATTGGAGGCAACCAACTTTCAGGTTATACTGAAACAACTAGACAATGACATAAAATCCAATCAAATGAAAAAACAATCAAATCACATGAACAACTATCCAATCATTGATCCATATCATAACATTTTTTAGCAAGTAGCATATCATAACACATATCTGGATGATCTAAAATCTGAATAATGTTTGGAATAGTAGTATTATATTTTGAACAATGGTTGTTTGATTTTTGATATCCTCCTCTGGAGCACACTCAATGATGTAATGAACTAAAGTGGTGAGGAAAGATAATGATTTTTCCTTGTCTATTGTCTTGAGGTTAACTATCAATTTGGTGCAAATATGTCATGAGATATGATTTCCAAAGAATATCATTGATGACAGTTCCAAATTTGCATCAGAAAGTGGTTAATCTTTGTCTATTTATGCAAGAAATGTTTAGGTCATCTCGGTTCAATTATACCTCGATGCTTGTGTTCACTTGCTATATCAAAAATCATGAAAGTTGTACTCAGGTCATCATTGGTGCTAATTTTGCCTTTGATGGTTGTACATACTTCCAACATTTTAAAATGCTCTATGATGATTCAAGAAAGCTAACAAAAGGCTCAACAAATAGTTGGCTTCATTTCTTTGCATTTCATTTAGATCATTGTACATATTTGCATACTAGATTTGCATCAACGTTTTAACAGGATGAACAAAAACATCAACTGTTGTCATGTCTCTTTGACTATTTGTGGAGGACATTCGAACATTTGTTTCATTATCATCTTTCATCTTCATCATCATTTCATTAATCATTATCATTTCATCTAGGTCCTGTACATATCATATAGTTTATCATTCATTCTCATATCATTTTGATCCTTTATCATTTATTTATCCATCATTATATGTTATGATGTCATTTATCATTTTTTCATATCATATAATTTCATTGCATACCATTGATCATTCTCATTTTATATCATCTTCATTCCGTTGCATATCATTTAGATCCTTTATCATTTCCTATCACTCATTTATCCATTAGGTATTTCATATCACTTTCTTTTTCATATTATCTATTGTCTTCATATCATTAACATCTTATCATTTTTATATCCATTTCATTTTCATTCTACACGGTTGCATACCATTTATCATCTTCATTACCATTTCATTTTCATATTTTATCTTTGTGTCATCATTTCATAATCTATTTCATTTCACTTATCATTTCATCTCATTATTATTTATCATTATCATTTCATCTTTTTCATATCATTTCATCAACATTTCATTACATATCATTTATAATCTTATCATACATCTCATCATTATCATTCCATCCATTTCATATCATTTGATTACATATCATTTATTATCTTATCATACATCTCATTATTATTATTTATCATTATCATTTCATTACATTTCCTTACGTATCATACATATCATTATTATTAATCATGTTCATTTCATCCCATTATTTATTATTTTTCACATTACATTCATATCATATCTTTAATCATCTATCATTTATATATCATTTATATATCATGTCATTTTTCGCATAAAATTTGACCCATTTCACATATCATTTCATATCATTTCCTATTTCATATACATTTTACAAATTCATGATGCATTTCATAAACACAACATCCATTTTCCATCACATCATCATTATTCATTACATTTGAAAAATCCAAAAACAAACATTTCATGCATACATTACACATCATTTTTCATAAACATATCATATATCCCATTGCATACTTTCATATTCAACATCCTAGGTCATCCACCTGCATGACATCATTAGTACACATCACAAATCACCATCATATCAAATCATCTTGCATATCATGTTAGTCATCAAATCATTAAAATTCATATCAAAATCCATACTACATCATGCAAAAATACATGCATATCACATCATCACATCAAAAATGCACATCATCAAAACTCATCGCCACTGCATATCATTGCTCATAAAAAATACATACAAATGTCCAATGTCCAATGAAACTAAAAAGTATAGAGAGATACATGAGATATGATAAAAAAACAATGTACATGCTCCAAAAATAATATACATGTGTGAAGTACATCAATACAAATCACATCTCATGGCTGACTAGTAGAGCTCTTTGATGGAGCTGGTCTAGAGGATGGTGGCTTGCCACTACCCCCTACATCAGGATCCTGTCGAGGCCCTGTGACCCCTCTGCTATGTGTCATAGTCTATGATCTACTCCTAGATCTATTGTGGGACTGAGGGTAAGGCTCTTTGTAGTCAGGAGGGAACAACTCCTCGTATATAATCCGATAATGATCAACCTCCCTGGCAATCTTGAATCCCTTTGCAATTGCCTCTCACAAAGATGCACTCTCAACAGTGCGCATGAGTCTTTGAGCAACACTCTATGTCTCTACTACCCTCTTTTTGAAGGAATATCTCTCTGCTATGAATTGGGCCACATGTGGGTCCGAGGAAGGAGGAGGTGCTTATGCATGTGCCTATGCAAGTTGTGTTTGTAACTGCACTGCCAAACTCTGAGCCTGAGCCAATTGGCTCTATTACTACACTTGCTACCCCTGAAGCATATGTACTTGGGCCTACAGAGTAGCTATCGACACCTGTTGCACTGTAGAGGAGACCCTGATCACTATCAACTATCCAGTACCACTCCTTGGCCTTTGCATGATCTGAGCATTTCCCAAGATGTTTTTCCTCTGCCTCACTAGCCTCTGCTCATCCCCTCCACCATCTCCACCATCATCCCCACCACCATCATCTGAGCTCTTACCATCTCCACTCTCCTCCTCATCTCCACTATCCTCCTCCTCATCCCCTCCACCCACCGTCTACTCTCCCCATGCCACATCCTCCTGTCTCCTACCCCCTGGCTGATGTGCCATCAAGATGGGAACTGACTCATCTGGACATGTAAAATGAGGAAATGGATGTGTGTGAAAATGAGCCGAGTACTCATCTGACATCCTTGCATCAGTAATATTCGCCCTGTAATCCCATGCCTTAGGTTGTAAACTGGTATACTATGTATACACCACCTGATATGAAATACATGGCCCCCATCCAGTATCATCCTTGCACCGCCCATAGTATGCAATGCCTTGAGGCATCCCCTGTGTATAGCCATACTATCTCTACACTCACAATGCCAAAAATGTCTCTATAATGAATGGGGTTTGACCTATTAGATACTGGGGCATACATACAAATGGCATCTCCAGATGATCAGTATCCCACGCCTCACAATCCCTGTATGGCCTCCATATCATTGAATCTACATCATCAAGAATTCGTCGCTAGTACTCCAACTTTCCTAGCTTGGGCTGGACAAGTGCACTAGAATATGCATATACATATGGCCTGCTTGGTGGCCTAGCTCTAGGACAAAGTAGTCTTGTAATAGCAATATGCTCCCATGCCCAGATCTAGCGTAGGGTAACACCACATGACAAACTGGAAGATCCTCTGTATACTACCTGATGCAAGTCATGATATAAATGAGCTAACATGTAGCTCCCCCAAGCATATCTCCATTGTTGACCTATCATCAGCTCAAGGATCCTCCCCCACCCAACTGATAATCCCTTTGACCGGTGGTCCAGACAAAGGAATCCTCTAATGAATGCACCCAAAATGGCAGGTAAGGTCGGATATCCCCTCAATTCTGCCCATGGCACCCAATACCCTACTATATGAGCATCTCCAAACACCCTCCTGAGTGCATCTGTACCACCTAGCTCCTTGTGGTCATAAACCACAAGAGCACCTACCACTAGAATCCCCAAAATCCTGTATATGTCCTCAGGGGTCACAGTCATCTCACCCATCAGCAAATGAAAGGTGTTATGCTCTGAATGCCACCTCTCTACTAGTGTGGTCAACAATCCCCTATTGACCCAAATCGGTGGCATAGACAATAAAGGTCCCAGCCCACATCCCACTATAAACTATACATTTGTTAATGTCAGATCTCGTATCTGATCCCAAACTACAACGAAGCGCTATCTAATCTGGAGGTTTTTGAAACCCCCCTATTTTTGGTCATCACAAGGACAATCAATTAGACTCGTATCTATCTATCAAGTGACCCATATCAAGTGAGCCATATCTAGTGCTTTATCTAAGTGACTCATATCATGAAATCAATGCTAAATCTATCTGTTTGAATATCAAATCAATCTACTCTATCATCATTTACTATTTGCTTTCTTTTTTAGGAAAGAAAATTTATCAACAATCAAATCATTTTCCTATTTTTACTTCAGTCATGAATACAAATATGTTTGAATCATATCATCTACTATTTGTTTTCTATTGCAGAAAGCAAATTTATCAGAAGTCATATCAAGCTATCTACTCTTTGTTTTAAAAAAAAGCAAAATTATCAACAAATCAGACAATCTATCAATCCATCTACTCTTTGTTTTTTATTCAATGGAAACAAAGTTATCAGCTACCTACTCTTTGTTTTTCTATTTTTAGGAAGCAAAGTTATCAATTAATCATCAGATTTTCTATTATTTATATCCCTTTCAACATGATGACAAGATAATTTATCTATCTATTGACCAAACTTTGACCTTTATTTTCAAACTGGGGCATCTTTTAATCAATTATCGGGAGCTAAAGCACTACATCCCTCTCATCATCAGAATTTCATCATCAACTCAACATTTTTTTCATCATCAATGATTTACCTCCTGAGGGGGCATCATCAATATTAGCCGCATTTTTCAATCAAAGTGTTCATATCAGAGTCAAATCAAAAGGCATATCAGGCATGTTTTTTTTAATCAGGGGCATATCAGTCAGATTTTTCCAACCAAGGGAAAAATCAAATGCAATAGATTTCATAAGGAGGAATATTTTCTTTGAAGCAATATGTTTCACACATCACTTCAAAGAGGGACAAAATGTATATGCATAAAATTGGTCATGTCTAATTAATCCTGGGATTTAATTAAATATTTATTATTTAATTAATTTCTCTAAAGTCCTCTACATATGATTAAATTTAATTAATTTAATTATATTGTTCATTCACTTTATTCTTCCACCTTAATTAAATAAATTCACTTTATTTAATTATTTCACATTCATATGTCTACTTAATTAATTAAATAAATACCCTTTATTTATCTTAATTAATTATCACCTTTTGAATTTACGTAAGTCTTTTGATTTAATTAAATTTAAATATTTCCTTTCTCCTTTTCAAATCTTTCTTCTAATTAATTAGATCTTTTATTTAATTAATATCCTTCATATCTTTTCAAATCACAATTAAGTATTTTATTTAATTATGAAATCTCTTATTATTCTTCAAATCTTAATTAAATGATTATTTAATTGAGAAAAATCTCCATGTCACCCATAAATAAATAATTGAATTTATAATTCATTATTTATCTTCTTAAAATCTTTCCAAAATCCTCTAAAAAGATGGTTTTTATCATCTCATATTATCTCTTCCATGAAAGAAGAAACAAATCCTGCTTTCTGTTTTTCTTCTATTTTTCTCTCCAATCTTCTCCATCTTCGACCGTTAAATCTGCTAGGATTATCACAACCGTTGATCACATCAGCCAATCAAAATCTTCTGAAAACTCTATAAATACCCTTGTGAATCCAAGCATTGGGGATACACACATACACACGCATTAGAGACATGTGATTATCATTTTAGCATTATTATTATCAGCTTTAGTATTCATAATTTCATAATTTTACATTCTAGCAATCATGTTTAGTTTAAGCATGTTTATCATATCTTAGCATAGCATGCATTCATCTTCAATCTCATTTTCTAGGAAGACCATTTGTTGAGCCTAGCACACAATATGAGAACAAGCTGGAATCAACAAAAACACTAGAGATAGAGGACAATGGGATGTCATTGAAGAAACTGCTTTTTTAAGAGTTTGTTTATCTTTTAATTAGTTTTCTTCAATATAATGGTGCATTGGTGTGTTTGATTTTTTTTGAATCTACGTTTATTGTGCACTTAAAATCAATCACACAACTACAACTATATATGTTCATTACTAATTATTACATCATTCTGTATCCAATGTTTCACCAAAAAAGTATTGAAGAATTTTTTAAATTAGGTATACAACATCAATAAGTTGGCATTTCCCAATGTAGTCCATTTGGACACTTTGTATCTCTCGTCTTAAGAAAAAAATAGGATTTATATTCAAGCATTACCTTTCAGTGTAACTTTTATTACCTAACTCTTCCAAATTATAATCTAGATTATTTTAGGAATGATCAAACAATGAATGCAAAGTAAACCTCTATATATAGGTTTCAATCCTTAACAAGTTCAGTAATCTATGAAGCTTTTAAATTGGCCAATGGATCCTATATTTAAGGTTCTCATCTATTGAGAGATAATCTACAAAAATAAAAAGACATGGGAAAATGAATTATGGGATAGCTAATTTAGAAAATGATATTAAACCTCCATTTTATGCACATCTTGTAATTATTGCAATCCATGAGATCATCTCTTTAGGTTATGCTCAACCAATATTATTGATTTTGACCATGTCAATGCTAATGGGTGATGAAATACATCTAATTTTTAGGAAAATGGCATATACTTTTATGGATGAATTATATTCAATAAGAATGAAGAGAGAAATGTCACACTTCACATATCATTATAAGGCATTAGGGAGACTTGATTTTCAAAATTTTGGTTCATTGGTATATCAAGAGATATGTATTGTAAGAAGTATTATCTATTTAGAAAATATATGATGTGCACACATTAGAAATAATTGATATCAAAGACAACAATCATAGGCAAGTAGTAGCCATAAAAGTAGATCCAACTTTTTATTTTGAAGATAGGGTGCATCTTAATAGTATTTCTAGTATATTTCTCTAATTATTGGCACTATTTTTAGATTTTGTTAAAATGACACTAATAATCCCTAAGTAATTTAATATTGAAGGATAAATATCTTTACAAACAATATAGACTTTTGATATTTGTAAAAATTCCACATCACTACATGGGTCATATGATCAAGTTTCTAGTCATGCATGCTAAATAGAATATCTTCTATTATTTCTTTTTGTCTTAAATTGATGTTTGGATTATAATGAAAAAAATTGTGTACTAATGCAATTTTACATTACGTTATAAAATTGATTGTGTTTATCTCCCCTAGTTTGGTTTTAGGTCCATCCATCCCTTTCCTTAGTATTTGTTTTCTCATGGTGCCAAGGATTTTCCTCTTGTGGTAATTTTTTTCTCAAAATTAATGTTACAATAATAATTTCCTAGTTTTTGACCCTTTCTAGACCTCGAACTATCCAACCAATAGCACAATGTTAGCAATCTCCCATGATAATTCAGGCTTTAGTGGCAATTATTTACAATTTCAAAGATTGGACTCAAAGGGATTTAGAAAGAGGATAAACTCAAGATTAGATAGAATTGGATACCATTAAATATACTATTGATTAATTAAAAGGACACTACAAAATTCATTACCATTCCAAAGAAGGTAGGGCTTGATGAACTCCTAGGCTTTCCAATTTTTGTTAATAAAAAAATTACATATTAAATTCGAATATGATTCCTCATGGTGAGAAGAGTGTAAATACTAAGGCCTTTCCAAATTGATCATCTAGTGGAAAATATTAAATAAATACAATCCCTAATAAGAACATTCTAGGAATCATTCCCTTCTAGGGCTCTAATAATCCAGTTAGCATAGAGAGGAATGTCTTACCAATGGATTAAAAGAAGCCCTAAGATACCAACATCATGAAGGAGACAACATAATTTATAAGAAATACTTTGAAAAATTTTATTCCCATTTGTATAAGCCTAAATAAAATTCCTAAGGAGCATCTCAACTTTAGAAAAAAAATTCCTTAGAAGGAACCCAACAAGAAGAATAATAAACATGTGTAGTAGCTAAAATTTTACAACATACCTAGAATTCAATAGCCAAGGAGAGAGGCTTATTAATCCAATAGTTTGATTTTTTATGAGATATTGTAATGATAACTTCTCAGAAGCTAGTAGGTGAGGTATTAAAGGCATAGAAAAATCCTAGTAATCAAAATATTTTACCATGATCAATCTACTTCCAACTGAAAGAGTCCAACCATCTAGTTTTAAAAATAAAATACTATCTAGAACATTGTAACTTTTTTAATTGAATACTTGATCTAGAGGCTTCATACAATATATCAGGGAAGAGAAAACCCATTAAATATTATTCTCATCCTTAAGAGGAGTGATAAAATAATCAATAATCGAATTCTTATTGACTAGTTAAGTAGATGAATTAGGAAAGACAATGCCTTTAATGATCTTCTTAGAGACTATGTGGGCCAAAATATATCCAAAGTCATTAGAAACAAGCAAGCAAAGTGTAGGAGCTAAAGAGAATTCCTTGTGGATAGACCAAAAAATCCCAAAAGGATTGGATTTTTATCTTTTAATGTCAATACAAGTTAAGGCATTAGAGAATATAATTTTAACAAACTAAATGAAATGAGTCCCAAATCTGAGTTCTTGAAGCATACTAAGAATAAAAGTTCATTAAATGCAATTATAATTCTTGGAAATTTAGTTTTGGTGGACATTTCAATTTGTTGAGAATATTGGACGAATTTCATCCCTTACCAAACAACAATATTATTGTAAAGTAGGTACCATGATATGACAAAACTAGTTTTTATAGGCTTGACTAGCTAGGGAAGGAGTGGTCTAAGCTTTATAGAGGGAGATCTAGTAATAGTCTTGTAGGAGTGATTTAATAAGGTGATGTTGAAAGTAATATATCCTCTAGGTTGCTAGCTTTAGGTATAAATTTAATATTGACTAAATGTTGATTATGTTTCCTAGTAACTCTCATGAAAATCTTCCAAATAAACCTTGTGAAGGTTTTCAACTATAATATCCTATAAAGTTTATAAAATTCAAACAAGAATATATCCAAGTGAGGGGCTTTGTTACTAAAACATAGAAATAGTTGATCCTAAAGCTTAAATATTAGAACAATAGGATTCAAGGCCTTTATCTAGGCTTTCATTAAGATGGAGATCAACAAGGTATATAGATTGCCTTTCAACCATGAAAGTGAGCCAATCAAACCTAGATCTCCATCTTATTGTATATTAAAATGGATTTGAATTAGTTGACTATGATTAACCTAATTAGATTATGTGTCCTAATCAAAATTGTACGAGTCTGACTATTGATAAATTAAAATAGTGAATTGCATGTAGATCTAGGAAGTGTAGAGGACAATGTACCTACATAGAAAAGTTGATGTCAGTTTGAATAGGATGAAAAAGTCATCCAAAGGCATCTAAGTCCTTGTATTCCTCTCCTACTCCACTTTTTTAGTCCTTTGATGATATATCTGAGATCTTCGTTTATTCTTGTAAAGTTGTCCTATCGTTGTCTGGTAATTTTGTAGGTGAGTTTATGTGAGTTTACAAGGTGTAGGGATTCAATTGCAATAATGAATGAATGATCCTCAAAATCTCTTCAATCCTCTCTAAACTTGAAATATGCACATTCACAAAGAAAATAAATGTTGTTCCATTTAGGGGTTGAACCGAAAATAAAATAGAGGGGTGGGGGAAAGGCCCACTCTATTATCTTTCGGTCATTCAATAATGTCCTAGGATCCTAAATTGAATTGAATTTCAACACCAAAGGGTGAGTCAATTCTCAATAAGGAAGACCTAGGAGGGGTTTCTTTAAGATTTGAAGGGTTCACCACCAAGAAAAAGCTTGGAAAACACAAATAAATGTTCAACTTACAAAACCTAGTAATGCAAGCTAAATGAAGGATGCAAATGATCAAATTATGCAACAAGTTATGATGTATGTACCTGGGAAGTCTGGAACTGTGATGAGGATTCCATAATTGCAAAAATGTTGTCAAAATATGCTAGGGAGGACTAAGAATCTCTTACTATATTATTAGTCTCGTTGTTTTTTATTGGGGCAAATGCGAAATCTTTGGATGTAGGAATAGGATCTGTAGAATTCAACTTGGAAGACTAAGACTCCCTTAGTCTTAGTCCTGATTTGAATTTTTGAAATCTTCGAATGTGATCTTGAGGCTTGATGTCTACACTTTCTTCTTCTCTAATCTCAGGTTTTGAAACTTCTAGATCTGGCCTGTAGGTGAGTTTTCGTGAAGATGAAAACTTTGAAATGCAACTTTGAAACTTTGCACTTCAAATGATCTTTGATTCTTCAACCTAAATTTGCAATCACAAGAACACAAGAGACGAAAAAATTGTTGATTGTTAGTAAATTGGGGTTTTCCTTGGTCAAACCCCTTGTTGGTAATTAAACCTTGAAATGAAATAGAATAATAAAGGGAAATGATGAATGAAAAAAATGATATGTTGTAACTCACCAAACCCTTGTTGTGAAATATGAAAACTTGTGTGAGGTGGCTAGCTTGAATGTGGATCTTGAATCAAATGAATACTTGATAGATATGGACTTGAACTGCTTTCTTGAATCAAAACCCTACATCACAAATGTTAGCTCAAAAACACACATGATGCAAGAGTATCCTTGGTATGATGTTTGAATCTTGATGATGGCTCAAAATGCTTGTTGAAATGCTCTTGAATACTCTATAATGCTCTCTATCTTCCCATATCCCATTTTCCATCTCTATATATATCTCATTATCTCTATCTCTCTCTTGTTCACTCCATCTCTCCATCCATCTCTCTATATATAACCCTCTCTATACCTCTCTTTGTATATCACTTCCTATATCTTTATCTTTATATCTCTCCATCTCTCTCTCTCATTGTCTCCCTCTTTCTATCTTTATTTCTTCCTTTCCCTCTTCCTTTATCTTTCCATCTCTTTCTCTATATACATTTATCTCTCTCTCTCAACCCTTCTATCTTTCGCAAGTTATATATATATATATATATATATCCTTCTAACCTTATCTCTCCTCTTTCTATCCCTCTCTCTCCCTCATTCCCTATAATCCCTCTTTCTATATCTATCTACTTCTCTCTCCAATCGCTATTTATCCCCCCCTCTCTCTCTGTATATCTCACTCATAAACATACATGTACCTCCCTCTTTCTCAATCTTTATCTCATCTCTATCTATCTATCTTTCTTGCTCTCTATACCTCTCTCTCTATTACTTGTCTTTGTCACATTCTTTCTCTCTCACTCTTGTCACCCCCTCTCTCTCTCCATCTCTCCTTCCCTCTCTCTGTCTATATATCATTATGTTTATCTCTCTCTTATTCACTCCATTTCTCCTATTCTATATCTCTATCTCTCTATTACTCTATCTCCCTCTTGCTCCTCTCTCTATCTCTTTCTATACATATCTCTCTACCTCTATTTCCTTGTCTCTATTTATCTCCCTATAGTCACATAAATAGTACTCCCCACGTTGGAGGAATAGAGCACAAGGATAGGGTTCCTATTTCACACTTACTACACTCAAGGAAACCTTCAAGATCTCAATCCAATGAAGAATGGAGGGAGAGATCTGAAAATAAGGTATCCTAGGATATTTTTAGAGATTAATGAGGGGTTTACCACCAAGTTTAAACTTGGAAAAGACAATGACATGCAAGATGAAAAAAAAAACCCTAATATGATGCAAACTTAAATTAAATGACTTCAAAATGCATATAAAATGGTATAACAACCTATGAAATTAAATGTGTGCACCTTAGAATTTGAATATGAATGGAAGGGGCTATGAAATGCTGGAAAATTTAAATTTTTTATGTAGTAGGACTCATTCACCATTCAGGGAAAATTAGTCCCTATTCGGGATTTTTGCACAGAAGCAAGTTTCGAGTAAAAGGGTATTTGAATGTGTAAGGATCTCTGAAAAACACCTATAGTGGAACTGATTCACCACTTGTGGCAAACCAGTCCTATTCCACTTTTTCAAGAATTCAAATCATGAATCTATGCTTCTCTATTTTCCTAATCTACTTCTCCAGGTTTCCAAAACTGAAACTCTGATTTCAAGGTTGTAGATGACCTTCTAGTGAAGATTATGACCTTGCAAACGGGGAGAAAACTCCAACAATCTTGTAACCTAATCTTCAATGATCCTTCAAATATTTAAAGCACCTAGATTTTCAATTACACACAGAAAGAGAGAAAAAAGTGTTGATTGTTAGGGAATAGGGGGTTTCCTTGGTCAAACATGTTGCAAGTATGAGAAAGTTTGGTGGTGTTATGATTAATGTTGTCATTGATGCCAACACAGTGCAATATGTTGTAGATTGTACATGTATAGTTGAGATGCTTCTAAGATGTTGTGAGTACATGGAGCTATCTTTATGATGTTGCAGATGTGATGGTTTGACGAGTTTCCAAGTGCTTTTGAGAAAATTAATAAAGAAGAGAAATCAAAGTGATGAATGTGTTAAGAATGTGCTCTAGTATGTGCTCTGCATTTCTCCTATTTTGATCCTATGCTTGTGTGGATCTAAAGGTTTTCTAATGGTGATCTTATGGTGATATATCCCGAGTTCTAGATTCTAGTGTGATGGTATGTGAAAGTTACATTCACTAGCATGTGAACTGTTCTACCAGAGTTGGTCTTCTGTGGACTGGGAGAAATGTTTCTACTATGTAGTCGTTCATTGTTTTGTTTCAGATCTTGTGGATCTGGGATATGTCTTTTGAAGGTGTTCTCTAGGTTTTGTCAAAAAAATTTGGCGTTTGGTGGTCCAGAAGTCATGTTTCATTATTGTTGTGTGTGTTTGCATAGTTCGGATGGACCGATGGAAGGTGTTCATTGTTTGAAGATTATTTCACTTGTTACAGATGTACATCTAAAGTAATTTGAGATGTGTTCTCGTGCATAATGAAGCGTGTTGTGGAATCCATGTGTCATCTTCTTATTGGGAAGTGTGTACATCAATGTTCATTTATGTTTTCATTAGGTTTGGCCGACCTAGTGTTTACACTTCATTCTTTATTGTGTTAGATTCCTGAAGGCAGTGAGTTGAAGGTTTCTACAATCTTCTGATCAAGGTTGTTGATTTGTGTTAATTGTTGTGGTGGATCTTTTGTTCTCTTTTGTATCTGCAGGTAGTGAGCCTCCCTGTTGGATATTGAGTCCTTTTTGTAGGTAGTGAGCCTTTGTATTTGGACAATTAGTCCTCTTCTAGGCAGTGAGCCTCTATATTTAGTTTTATAATCTCTTTATATTGTGAGTTAACCCTCGCCATGGTTTTTCCCTCATTGGGTTTTCCACATAAAAATATGGTGTTCATTGTTTTGATTTACTTTCTGTTATTTGTGTTTCATGCTCTTACTTAATAACAGAATAGTGTGGTTGTGGAATTGATAAGTGTTGAATTTTTTAAATTTCAATTTTGTGACAACTGATCCATCCCCCCTCTCAGTTGTCCTGCGCCTATTTAACAATTGGTATCAGAGCTTTGGTTCCTTGGTGTAGAGCTTAACCGCTTAAGGAAGATCCGATGGCGCATAAGTTGACGATCCCTATGTTTGATGGATCTGATTACAGTTATTGGAAAGTGAAAATGAGAGGATATATTGTTTATCTTGGTTACAAGACCTGGAAGGCTATTGAGATGAAGTATACTCCTCTGGCGAATGGTCCTACTTCTACTGATGAGGTTTTTTGTTATGAGGAGAATGAGAGAGTGAGGTATGCTATTTTCAGTGCTTTATCTAAAACTGAGCGAACTAAGGTTCTTTCTTTAGATACTGCTCATGAAGTCTAGAAGAAGTTGGAAGAACTGTATGAAGGAAATGAAAGAGTAAAATTGACAAAGAAGTTGGCAGCAAAGTGAAAATTTAAGAATTTGAAAATGGAAGAAGGTGAAGAGTTTACAAGCTATTTCCATTAGGTTGAGATGACAGCAAATGAAGTTAAGAATCAAGGGGAAAAGTTCACTAATGAAGATATTATTGAGAAGATCCTGATCACCCTACCAGATTGCTACAGTGATAAGATCTCAATTATTGAAGAAATATATGATCCTTCGAAGTATACTAAAGAACAGTTGTTCAACACCTTGGAAGCATTTGGGATGAGAAAGTCCAGGAAAGAAGATAGGAATGAAGAAAAGACAGAGACAACATTTAAGTCAATGAAGATTGAAGATGATCTGAAGAGTGATGGTTTAGATGAGTTGGAAGCGAACTTCACTAGGAATTTGATGAAATGTACCAAAAAGTATAAAGGTATGTTACCCTTTAAATGTTTCAGTTGTGGTAATATTGGTCATTATGCTTCAAGATGTCTGAATATATTTGTACATAAGAAGAACAAGGATTATAAAGATAAGGATAGAAAGGATAGGAAATACAAGAAGTTGTATTATGTTAAAGAAGAAGTCAAGATCTCTTATTCAAAGAATCTGAAAATGAGGTTAATGATAGTGAATGCTTTTTTTTAGCTTTGGAAAGTAAATTTGTGTTTGCTAACCTTGGAAAATGTGAAAAAAAGAAGGCTCTGGAGAATAAGAGGAATAGGATTTGGAAGGTACTTTGGTTATCGCTTTTCATGCAAGACATGATGAAGACTACTGGGTAATTGATAGTGGATGTTCGAATCACATGACCGGAAATAAGAGTAAGTTTACCAAACTTGAAAAGTATGATGGCGGTTTAGTTATGTTTGGTGATGATTCAGGAGCTAAGATTTGTGGGAAAGGTTCAATTAGTTTTGATGGAGTGCACAACACTGATGATGTATATTATGTGAAGGGATTGAGGCATAACCTTTTGAGTGTTGGTCAGATGCATAGCAATGGTTTTAAAATTGTGTTTCAGAATAATACCTGTGAAATTAGAAAAGGGTTTGAAAATGGAGATATGGTTGCTACTAGAAGGAGAACTCATGGAAACATCTATCAGCTTAAGGGAGTTGATGGTCAATGCCTTGTATCTCAAGTCAGTGAAAGTTGGTTATGGCACCGGAGAATGGGACATGTAAACTTTGATAATCTGGTTAAAATCAATTCAAAAGAAATTGTTCAAGGTCTGCCTAGAATTACAAGACCTGCTAACACTATTTGAAAAAGTTGTCAATTAGGGAAACAAACAAGATGCAACTTTAAGGGAAAAGAACACTCTACTACTAGAATGCTTGAGTTAATTCACACCGATCTCTATGGTCCGACTAGAACAGGAAGCCTGAATGGTGATAGGAATTTCATGCTTCTTATTGATGATTTTTCTCGAAAGTCATGGGTCGGTTTTCTTAGGAAAAACATAGGCTCTAGATAGGTTTAAAGTGTTTAAAGAAATAGTGGAAAATGAAGTAAATCTAAAAATCAAGTGTTTGAGATCTGATAGAGGTGGAGAATTCACTTCTAGTGAGTTTAATACATTATGTGAGCAGCATGGCATAAAAAGACAATTCTCTGCTCTGGGAACCCCTCAGCAAAATGGGGTAGTTGAGAGGAAAAATAGGACAGTACAGGAAGCTGCAAGAACCATGATGAAAGAATCAAATGTACCAGATGTGTATTGGAGAGAGACAATACACAATTTTGTTTATGTTCTTAATAGAGTTCATATTAGAAGCAACAACACAAAGACTTATTTTGAGTTATGGACTAGTAAGACTCCTACACTAAAATACTTTAAGGTATTTGGAAGCAGATGTTACATTAAAAGAGATGATGAAAATCTTGGAAAGTTTGATGCTAGATGTGATGAAGGAATTTTTCTTGGGTACTCTACTACTAGAAAAGAATACAGATGCTTTAATAGGAGATTAAGGAAGATTGTTGAAACTACTAATGTGAAAGTTGAAGAATACATACGCAAACCTATTGAGATAAGTGAAGTTGAACCTGATGATCCTATCTGTGGACATGTACCTGAGGAGAATAAAGAGAAGGAAGAAGAAGAGAAAGAAGAACAGACTGAAGAAGACAAAGAAGAGAATGAACCAGAACCTATTGTTAAGACTCCTAAGTATGTACAGAAGAATCGTCTAGAGGAACAGATAATTGGAGATAAGAGTGAAGGTGTGAAGACAAGAAGTAAAGTAGCAGCTGTTGTTTACTCTCTAAAATTGAACCCAAGTCTTTCAATGAAGCATGTGAAGATGAGAGTTGGATGAAAGCTATGAAAGAAGAGTTGCAATAGATAGAAAAGAATCAGACATGGGAACTAGTCCCTAGACCTATGAATAAGAATGTAATTGGTTCAAAATGGGTGTTTCGAAATAAGTTGAATGAAAGTGGAGAAGTTGTAAGGAATAAGGAAATATTTGTATGCAAGGGATATTCACAAGTTGAAGGCATAGACTTTAAAGAAACATTTTTCCCTGTGGCTAGAATGGAAGCTATTAGGATGTTTTTGACATTTTCTGCCCACAAGGATTTCTAAGTGTACTAGATGGATGTCAAGTCAGGATTTCTAAATGGTGAATTGGAAGAAGAAGTGTATATGGAACAACTTGAAGGGTTTCAGTTATCTGACAAACCGAACATGGTTTGTAAGTTGAAGAAGGTGTTGTATGGACTGAAGCAAGCTCCTACTGCAAGTAGTATACAAGATTGGACAGATACCTGACAAAGCAAGGATTCAACAAAGGCTCTATTGACAACAATCTTTACTTCAAAGTGTAAGGTAACAAAATGTGTAAAAATGAAGGCATGTGTAAAAATTTTGCTAAAGAGATCCAAAAATAATTTGAGATGTCTATGATTGGTGAATTTCTTTCTTTCTCGGTCTTCAAGTGAATCAAACCGATAAAGGGATATCCATTTCACAATCTAAGTATGTAAGAGAGATTTTGAAGAAGCTTGGAATGGATGATTCCAAACCGGTTAGTACTCCTATGGTAACTAGATGTAAACTGAGCAAAGATGATAAATCTACTAAAACTGATCAGAGAAAATATAGATCTATGATTGGTGGACTATTGTATCTTATTGCTACTAGATTGGATATTATTCATGTAGTATGTCTAGTTTCTAGATTTCAAGTAGATCCTAAAGAGGCACATGTTACAACTGTAAAGAGGATATTTAGATATCTTAAAGGTACACCGAATTATGGCTTATGGTATCCTAAGGGTGTTGATTTCACTTTGAGTCCTTATACCGATGCAAATTGGGTTGGTTGTGTGGACGACCAGAAGAGTACTAGTGGAGGTGCTTTCTTTCTTGATAGAAGACTAGTTTCTTGGTTGAGTAAGAAACAAGACTCAATTTCTTTATCCACTACAGATGTAGAAAATATTGTTGCAGCATCTTGTTGCACACAGGTTTTGTGGATGAAGCAAACTCTGAAAGACATTGGAGTAATATGTGATGAGACTATTCCTATTTTCTGTGACAACATGAGTGCTATAAAAATTTCAAAGAATTTGGTTATGCATTCAAGAACAAAACACATATCTATCAAATATCATTTCTTGAGAGAAAAGGTGCTAGAGAATGAAGTCAGATTAGAGTATGTGACAACAAAGGAACAAATTTTAGATATATTTACTAAGGATCTTCTGAAGGATACTTTTGAGCATCTTAGGGAGATGTTGGGAGTCATTGGTCCTCTGAAATATGTGCACATGAAGGTGCATCAGTCCATTGAATTCATAGATTCTTCATTTATCTAGACTGATAAATGGGTCTACTCCGCAGGGGGAGTAGATAAGTTTTTCATTATTGTGGTATGAGTTGAATGGGTGCACTCCTAAGGGGGGGTGATTAGAATATTTGATATTTTCCATTGATGTCAAAGGGGGAGAGAAAGTCATGTGAAAAAAAGTTGTGAGGAAGAGAAGGTGTTCTCCTAGATATTGTTGAAGGATGTTGTCTTTGATGGTTTATCACATCATGTGTTGCCAACAATGAAAAAGGGGGAGATTGTTGCAAGTATGAGCAAGTTTGGTGGTGTTGTCATTAATGTTGTCATTGATTTCAACACAGTTCAGTATGTTGTAGATTATACATATATAGTTGAGATGCTTTTAAGATGTTGTGAGTACATGGAGCTATCTTTATGATGTTGTAGATGTGATGGTTTGATGAGTTTCCAAGTTCTTTTGAGAAAATTAATAAAGAAGAGAAATTAGAGTGATGAATGTGTTTAGAATGTGTTCTGGTATGTGCTCCGCATTTCTCCTGTGTTGATTCTATGCTTGTGCAGATATGAAGGTTTGCTAATGGTGATATATCCCGAGTTCTAGCTTTTGGTGTGATGGTATGTGAAAGTTACGTTCACCGGTGTGTGAATTGTTCTAGCAGAGTTGGTCTTCTATTGATTGGGAGAAATGTTTCTGCTCCACAGTCCTTTGTTGTCTTGTTTTAGATCTTGCGGATTTGGGATATGTATTTTGAAGGTGTTCGCTAGGTTCTGGAAAAGAATTTTGAGGCTTGGTGGTCTAGAAGTCATGTTTCAGTATTGTTGTGTGTGTTTGCACAGTCCGAATGGACTGATGGAAGGTGTTTAGTGTTTGAAGATTGTTTCACTTGTTGTGGATATATCTGAAGCAATATGAGATGTGTTCTTGTGCATAATGAAGCATGTTGTGGTGTCCGTCTGTCATCTTCTTGTTGGGAAGCATGTACATCAATGATCACCTATGTTTACACTACATTTGGAAGACCTAGTGTTTACACTTCATTTGAAGAATAAAATTTAAGTAAGAAACCATGTGGTTGATCCAAGACATTTTATTTTTGGTCTTGGTTAAGTATTTTTTTGTCTACTCTTATTCCTTTCCACCGTGGGAATATTGAGTTTCCAACCTAATTTGAATTTATGAAATAAAGTTTATGTGGCCGACCTTGGAGAAAGGTTCTAAAGTTGAAGATGGTATAAATGCAAGTTGAATTGTGAAGAGTTGTATGATAGTGTGATGAAAAGTGATGAAGTGAGCCACAAATCATAAGAGTAGAAGTGTGTGAGAGTGTGTTGAGGCAGCTATTCTTTATTGTGTTAGATTCCTGAAGGCAGTGAGCTAAATGTTTTTGCAATCTTCTGATCAAGGGCATGAATGTGTGTTAATTTTTGTGGTGGATCTTTTGTTCTCTTTTGTATGTGTAGGAAATGAGCCTCCCTATTGGACAGTGAGTCCTTTCTTTAGGTAGTGAGCCTTTGTATTTGGATAGTGAGTCCTCTTCTGGGCAATGAGCCCTTGGCAGTGAGACTCTGTATTCAATTTATAATCTCTTTATATTGTGAGTTAACCCTCACCATGGTTTTTCCCTCATTGGGTTTTCCATGTAAAAATATGGTGTTCATTGTGTTGATTTACTTTTTGTTATTTGTGTTTCATGCTCTTACTTAATAGCATAATAGTGTGGTTGTGGAATTGATAAGTGTTGATGTTTTCAAGTTTGAATTTTGTGACGACTGATTCACTCCCCCCCTCTTAGTTGTCTTGTGCCTGTTTGACAAAACCCCTTGTAGGTAATTAGATCAAATGATGAAACAATAAAACAAGGACATGAACAATGATACCTGGAATGATGCCTTATAAATGATGCTTTGTAATCTGCAACTCAACATGAAATGGCCACGAAGGATGTAGATCTTGATCTTGTGAATAGGAGTAGAACAATGCTTGATCTTGGATCTTCAATGCTACATCACAACACTAGCTCAATAAAATTCTTGATGCTTGATATGCTTGACATGATGGTGGATCTTTAATTTTTGCAACAATTGATGAATAAATCTTCTCTTGAATGCCTTAGAAATGATCTTGAATGTTCTCTAGATGATCTTGTGAAGTCTTGGAATGCTTAACTCTTGACTGTTTGGCTTGATATCATGAATTCATATGTAAAATAATGATTTAAAATAATTCTTATATAGGAAATGCACTCAAATGACCATTTATTTGATCCCAAAGGCCGACATAGAAGAAATTTGAACTTAAAACCAAGTTTTTCCTGCTCAAATCTTCAAAATAGGCCAAATGGGACTCATTCACCAAGCTAGGTGAATGAGTCCCACCTGGATGGGACTCATTCGCCACTGAATGGGTCCTATAGGGGCTATTTTTCTTGCTAAAGTGTCTGGGAGTGTATAAATTAAGTTTGTTTGTTATTGTTAAACCACTAATCAAAAAACATGGGTCAATAAGGGTCATAGAAACTACAAGGTTAAATACAGACAGCAAAATCAATGTGAAAGTGTAAATAAATATGTTTTACAACATTAAATTAAGACAAAATTCAACCATGTAGCTTAGAGGCACTAAATCCCATGTGAATGTGTAAAACACAACACAACACTAGATTAGGTCCACTTAACTTACAAGCCTCCTAAATTTAATGTGAAGGTGTCAATAAATACAATTTACAACATTAAATTAGGGAAGAGTTAGGTTTATTTAGCTTAGAAGAGCCCAAAACCTAATGTGGATGTGTAAAACACATCACAACACTAGATCCAGGTGATATCAAGTCCACTTTATCATTAATTATTCCCAAATTAAGAAAGGAAAAGGAATACCATTTTTTCATCATTACACTCTCTACCTATTCCTCTCTATCTCTCTCTATATCTCTCTCTCCCTCTTTGTTTATTGAGCTATCTCTCCCCCTCTCCCCTGGTGTAGGAGCACCCTTGATGCAATTTTAAGTTATATTGTGAAACTTTGGTTTTTTCTTTGTTTTGGATTTATTGATGTAAATAAGGCCATTTGAGACTATCCTAAGTGGTTTAGGAACATTTTTGGTCATTTGGTGAAATTTAGGAAAATATTGTAAAAATTGTAAAAGTTGCTCAAAAAAGTTGTCAAGCAACTTGTCAAAAAGTGTCATTAAGGTGTTTTATCAACAAAATAATCAAAAGGTGGTTGAAAATATTTTTTTTTTGTTGGAAATGTATAAATACATCCTCCAAAACTTTAATTGGGGGTTGGAGACATTATTTTTTAAGTTTGATGAATGGAAACCTCAAATTTTGTGTACATTTTCTGATTCTTACATTGTTTTCAGGCTGAAGTTGTGCATTGTACAGCCTGGTATGGACTCATATCATGGATTATAATATATGGATGGAAATATATTTGTTTCTGGTTTACAATTTATTTTGTCTCATTGAATTTTATTGATTTTTGTGGGAGATATGACTATTTTGGTGAGACTGCCCTATTCTAACAATATTGTGTAGAATTTGCAATCTAAAAAATGAGATGGTACGTATTGTACAGTATATATTTTGATTTGAATTTTTTTTTTCCATGTTAATATACTTTAATTTTCTTCAAGTATCATCAAATTTCATTAAGATTTGAATCAGTTATGACCATTTTTGTGAGGGCAGGTCTGAACCCTACCTAGGGTTTGTAGTTTTGGGGAAAATGTAATAACTTTCTTTTCCAATGTTGGATATTCATAAAAATTGGAGGAAAAGTTTGTAATTATGTTATCTTCAATCTCATTAAAGTGATTTTCTTCATTATGTGTTTTGTGAAATCTATTAATTATAGTTCGTTGCATCAAATTGTGGGCTACCATGGCAATGTTTCCAATGTGATCTAGAATGCACTTAATCATTGTTTGAGATGAATCGGTTTATGAAAGTTGTCAAGTGAATCAAGTTTGTTGAATTTTTGTCATTGTTGATGATTTCTCAATTTTTTTATTGCAAAGTAAGCAAATAATTCCTAAGAGAAAGAATTTTGTATCACTGCTTTAAATGATTGGTTGAGTTGAATTGTGATCCTCCTAGCACTGCATCATCCCCCCTCTCTCTCTAGTGTAGTCAAGGATGGAGGGTCTAGGAATAGGATTGTCCAACCTTCTAGCAAGAGTAATAATAATGGAAAATCAATAAACAAGAACACAATCACATATGGAAATATAGATAATGATCAATTATTCACTAGCAACATGCCCTGCCTTTTGGCTTACAAAATTACAGAATGATATGGCATTAAAGCCCAAAATTACAATGTGGGTCAAAGCCCTTATCTACTATCTATCTCTACTAATGATGATGCTAATGACTATCTTGAATGCAACTACACAATGCCTATATATACTAATTCCCAACTGCAGAAAAGGGTATGTGTCGGCCTCAAGAGGTTTAAAACCCCGAAGTTGATGAAACACGTGAAGGTCAGCCAAAACATATGATTCTCTTTTGATTCTTGGAAAAAATTGATGCAGATTAGAATGAAGGTCCCTCGATGAATTTTCATACTTATGAAATGGTCTCCTAAGCTCTGCAAGTCACGGGATAGGTTTGCACACTTGAAAATCCAAGACTGGTTGGTGAATGCTCCCTGTCCAAATAAAGCTGACATTCTGGTAGCGATAATTTTGTACTTGAATCTCCAAAACACTTGAAGTATGGATGTGGTGTATATGTTGCAATGAAGATCACATATCCTACTCCATGATATTTGATGTTACAATGCAGTGCAATGCGGTATGAAATACTGAGACTGGGTCTGATAGATAACTACTGAGATGCAAGAAAACATGAATGGAGATATTTTTGGTTGATGCAAGATTTCTTGAACCCTGGGATGCTCCTGCATCAGACACTTGAGGTTGAAGAAAAGTGAGCCTCTCACTTTCCTATGGCTAGATGAAAACCAATGCGGTCTACCTCAGCCTAAGAAATCCATGATGAATCCTCCTCTGGTCTTCCTTTCCATCTGACTATATATTCTTTGTATTGCCTTCCTTTGGTACTGCGACCTACTCTGTTGTCTAGAATTTTCTCAATCTCCTCTGGATTATGTGCTACCTCATCCGGTAAACCAACTTTTTTGTCTTCTGGTGACTCTCCTTCATGATACCGATATAAGTCTGCAATGTTGAATATAGGTGATATGCCAAATTCCTTTGGTAGTCCCACTTCATATGCATTTCCATAATTGGACTTCCTAATGATCTTACAGGGTCCAAACTTCTTCATCTTCAACTTATTATATGTCCCAACCGGAAATATTTCTTTTCTCAGATAGACCATACTTTCGCTCCTACTGCAAACTCCCCATGTCTCCTCTTCTTATATGTTGTCTCCTTGTAGGTATTGTTCATCTTCTCCAGATGCTCCTTAACTTGAGTATGCATTGTTTCCATGAATCCTGCAAATTATTCTCTATCTACAATCCTTTTATTCTCCTTACTAATATCCCTTAATTCTGCTACTCCTCTGGGTTGTTGTCCTATTACAATTTCAAATGGTCTCTTCCCTGTGCTCTGGTTTATTGAGTTGTTGTATGCAATTTCTGCTTGTGGCAGTATCATATCCCAATTTCCTACTTTTCCTTCAATCAAACATCTCCACAAGTTCCCCAAACTCCTGTTTACTACTTTTGTTTTTCCATCTATCTATGGGTGAAATGTTGAACTATACTTCAAATTGATCTTCATCTTCTTCCACAATGTCTTCCAGAAATATCCAATGAATTTAATGCCATGTCTGATACTATACTCTTTGGTAGATCATGCAATCTCACAATATCTTTGTAAAATAGGTCTACAACATGCACAAAATCACTAGTCTTCTTACAAGGTATGAAATGTGCCATCTTGGAAAATCTATCTACAACCAAAAATATAGATTCAAATCCCTCAATGTCCTAGGTAATCCCAACACAAAATCCATGTTGATGTCCTCCCATGGTCTCTCTAGTACTGTCAATGGTGTATACTTCACAGTGTTTTGACTATTTCCCTTTGCAACCTGACAAATCTTGCAACTTTCAACATACTTCCTAACATCCTTATACAACTATGGCCAAAAATAGTTCTCACTCACCAATGCAACAGTCTTATCAATTCCAAAATGTCCTGCTAATCCTCTGCAATGCTTTTCCTTGATCAAATTCTCCCTCATTGAACTTCTAGGGATGTATAACTAATTGTTCTTGAACAACATACCTTCCTAAATGAAATAGTCCAACCATTTTCTCCTATTTGTCTCCAAAAGTTCCTTGCAATCCTTCCATACCTCCACAAAATCAATGTCATCCTCATACATATGCTTCAGTTCCTCAAAACTCAATACAAGTTTCAACCCTCATCTTTGTCAGCAAACTCCTTCTCCTACTTAATGCATCTGCAACCTTGTTTGACTTTCCACTCAGGTGCTTCAACACAAATGTATAACTCTGCAAGAATTCTACCCATCTCATGTGTCTCTAGTTCAACTTCGCCTAACTATTTAAATATCACAAAGCTTGATGATCCATATACAACACAAACTCCTTAGGCAACAAGTAATGTCTCCACTTCTTCAAGGCCTGTATTATTGCATATAACTCTTGATCATAAACTAAATATCTTCTCCTAGAATCATTCAATTTCTCATTGAAGTAGGCTACTAGTCTCCCTTCCTGACTTAACACAACTCCTATTGCACTCCCACTAGCATCACAATCTACTTGAAATACCTTATCAAATTCTGGTAATGCCAACACGGTTTGTTCTGTCACCTTTTGCTTCAACAACTCAAAACTCTTTTGTGCTCTTGATGTCCACTTGAATTCTTTCTGGTCACCCCTCATTGTCTTTGTCATAGGTGTACAAATACCACTGAAATTTTTCATGAACTTCTGGTAAAAAATTTCTAGTCCATGAAATGATCTTACTTCTCCAACATTCACAGGTGTAGGCCATTCAACTATTTCTCTAACCTTCTTAGGGTCCATCTTCAATCCTTTTGCACATATCACAAATCCCAAATACACTAGTTATTCCTTCATGAAACTACACTTCTTTATGTTTATCAACAACTTCTCTTCTCTCAACCTCTAAAATACTTGTCTAATATGCTCCAAATGTTCCTCCTTGGTCTTACTGAAAATCAAAATATCATCCAGATAAACAATGAAAAACTTACCCACGAATCTCTTCAATACTTCATTCATCAGCCTCATAAATGTACTAAGTGCATTAGTTAGTCCAAATGGCATGACCAACCACTCATACAATCCCTCATTTGTCTTGAAAGTAGTCTTCCATTCATCTCCTTCTCTAATCCTGATCTAATTGTATCCACTCTTTAGATCTATCTTGGTGAAATACTTTGCTCCACTCAGACTGTCCATGATGTCATCCATCCTAGGAAATGGGAATCTATACTTCACTGTGATCTTATTGATAGCTCTTGAATCTATACACATCATCCATTTTCCATCTTTCTTAGGTGCAAGTATAGCTGGTACTGCATATGGG
The DNA here is from genome assembly GCA_007258455.2 of Sequoia sempervirens. Taxonomy (NCBI): domain Eukaryota; kingdom Viridiplantae; phylum Streptophyta; class Pinopsida; order Cupressales; family Cupressaceae; genus Sequoia; species Sequoia sempervirens. The sequence continues at coordinate 874,361,539 of VDFB02281492.1, read as the reverse complement.
ATCATACTCTCTCTGATCAACCCTTTCTTCAACAGTTCTTATATATGTTTGTTTAGCTTTGCATCCTCTCTTGGTGTCATTTGGTGTGCAACTTTATTTGGAAGACTCGCTCTTGGAATAAGATCTATATGATGACTGATACTCTAGATCAATAGTAATCCTTCTGACACATTCTCTGATACAAGATCTCGGTACTCTATTATTAGTTCAGTGACTTCCTTCTCCTGCGATTCCTCTTCCCTTGTGATTCTCCCTACATCTGTGGCTCCACACTTCCTTGGAATCAAAGCAAAACACATGTTTTCATGTCTCAATTGGTCCAATAATTTCCTTCCATCGACTAAATTGATTCTCGTTGTTCCACATACTTCACTCTTTGGTTCATCCTCCAAAGGTTTCAAGGTGATTCTCTTTCCATCGAATGTTATAGTATAAGTATTCTTTCTTCCATCATGTATAGATTTCTTATCATACTACGAAGGTCTACTCAACAACATATGACATACATCCATCGACATGATATCACACAACTTACTTCATCATGGTATGATCCTATCTTGACTTTCACTAGACATTGCTCACTCACTAGTATCTTGTGCTCATCTTGAATCTAGGCTATCCTATAAGGCTTTAGATGTTTTCTCCTTTCCAAATTCAACTTCATCACTATTTCCTCAAAAAACTAGATTATCCATACTACCACTGTCAATGATAACTTTGCAACACTTACCTCCTGCTTTGCATCTAGTCTAGAACAAAATTTTCCTCTGTGGTGCTTCCTTTGGTACTTCTTTCTCCTAGAAAAGTGCTCTCCTCATGAATAATGATTCTCCCTTCTCAGGGATTCCTCTGGAACTTGGTGATTTTATTGGTTCTTCCTCTGCATATCCAGTTCTAGCATGATTTTCATTCTTCTTGCCTTCTTGGCAACACTGAAATGATCTATGACCTTCACCTCTACACTTAAAATAGGTTCCTCTAAAAAATTTCTTGCCATATCCTTTCTCATCTCTCTGGTATCCATCATTAAGATAAGAATTGTAGCCTCCTTTGTTGTGGTGGTAAGAATTTTTGTCATCTCTTCCCTTCTGGTATGAACTGGAATCCTTTTCTTCCTTGCAATATGAATCTTTGTCCTTGTTTTGCTCTGCATATGGTCTTTCTCCTTCAGAATGTGAGCCTCCTCTCTAAAATCTACCTTATCTTCCTCTCTGCCTTTGTTCATTTCTTTTGTTTAGCTTTTCCTCCACCTTCAATGCAAATTGATATGCTTCCTCTACCAAATTCATCCTCACTAGACTCAACTCTTCTTGAATATTCATGCTTAGCCCATTGATATATCTTTCCAACTTATCCTTGCTTGCTTCACTATGTCTGGTCCTGATGATGATCTTATGAAATTCCCCAGTATAGTCTTTCACAGTCTTCTCCTTTTGTCTTAGGTTTTGCAATCTTTTTAGCAGCTCCAACTCATAGTCTGCAGGTATAAACCAGTTCTTCAATTTTGTCACCATCCTATCCCATTTCACAATCTTCTCTTTACCTTTTCCATTTCTTTCCAATTGAAATTCCTTCCACCATATTGCAACATGCCCATTCAATTTAGTCTTTTCAAATCTCACTCTCTCTGGATCTTCAATTTCTTCATATTCAAAGTATTCTTCAATGTTATTTCTGCAATAAATCAACTCCTCAAGGTTCAAGTTATCGGTATAGTTTGAAATCTCCATCCTAGGTCAATTCCCTATTTTCAAAATGGCCTTCAACATCTTCAACTGATCGGATTCTTCCTCTTCTGAGGTTTCTTCAGCTCGATCTGCAACTTGAACTTCATCATCATCACTTTCATAATTAGGTCTAGGGTTTAAGCCCTTTCTTTTGTCTTCCTCAACAACATCCAATCTCACTTTCATCATTCACATCATTTCCATTATCTCATCCATCTTTCCAGCAACATTAGCAGTAGTATGAATTCTCCTCGATGACATCTCTTCCTAGGATCTGGTGCAGCTGCCTCAAGTCGACGATCTGGCTACAGGGTCACAATTGCCTCACAATCGGCGATCTGTTGACAAACACAACTAGGTTGCCTCAAGTCGGTGATCTATCCACACAAAGATCTTACATAATGCCTTGCTCAGCTTCACAAACTCACTTCAGTGCAACTGCCTCAAGTCGGCGATCTATCTACCTTCACTCTCCCAAAGTTCACAAACTCGCTCTAATACCACTTGGTGTAGTCAAGGATGGAGGGTCCAAAAATAAGACTGTCCAACCTTGTAGCAAGAGTAAGCACAACGGAAAGTCAATTTGAAAAAGAACACAATCACATATGGATATATAGATAATGATCAATTATTCACTGGCAACATGCCCTTCCTTTTGGCTTACAAAATTACAGAATTACAGAATGATATGGTGTTAAAGCCCAAAATTACAATGCGCGTCAAATCCCTTATTTACTATCTCTACTGATGATGATGATGCTAATGATTATCCTGAATGCAACTACACAATGCCTATATATACTAATTCCCAGCTCTAGAAAAGGGTTCGCATTGGCCTCAAGAGGTTTCAAACCACAAAGTCGATGAAACGTGTGAAGGTTGGACAAAACATATGATTCTCTTTTGATTCTTGGACAAACTCGATGCGGATCCGAATGAAGGTCCTTCAATGAATGTGCATCCTTATGAAATGGTCTCTTGAGCTCTGCAAGTCACGGGATAGGTCTGCACACTTGAAAATCCAAGACTGGTCGATGAAAGCTCTCTGTCCAAATATCGCTGACATTCTGGTAGTAATAACTTTGTACTAGAATCTCCAAAACACTTGAATTCTAGATGTGATGTAGATGTTGCAAGGAAGATCATATATCCTGCTTCGCAAACTTTGATGTTACAATGTGGTGCAATGTGGTATGAAATACTGAGACTAGGTCCGACAAATAACTGCTGAAATGCAAGAAAACATGAAGGCGGTTATTTTTAGTTGATGCAAGATTGCTTGAACCTTGGGATGCTCCTGCATCACTCTCTCATTCACTCCATCTTTCCCTTCATCTTTCTCTCCATCTATCCCTTTATCTTTCCCTCTATCTCTCTTACTCTCTCTCACTCCTCTCTCCATCTCTTTCTATCCACATTTTTCTCTATCTCTATCTCCCTACCCTTGTTTATCTCTCTATATTGCCCTCTCTCTCTTGTTCACTCCATCTCTCCCTCCATCTCTTGTACTCTTTATCACCCTCTCACTTCTCTCTCTATTTCATTATATCCATATCTTTCTCTACCTCTATCTCCCGATCTCACTATCTCTCTATCTCTTTCCCTATTCCTATCTATCTCTCTATATTATTGAGACCTTTGTTGCACAAACAACATCACTTGATAAATAAAATTTAAAAAAAAAAAGAAAAAACATCGCTTGATAAATAGCCTACAAATTGACATCATGTACTACACAAATATATGAAAAAACATATCAATTTTCTTCCTAAATGACCTTCCACACTTCTTCGGCGTACCCATTGCACACCAAGGTGCAATTGCTAGTTTTTATTGGTAAAAATATAAACCTCTAAATGTAGAGTAATGGCTTGTTGGAAGATTGGTGACCTTGGAAGCATCATACATGCAAAACATGAATGAATCAGCCACGTCGAAACAGGGCCATTGCTTCCTCTGTTTCGTGCGCCTTGAGAGATGCATTGAATAATAAAAGCTTGTATTAAATACCTTCGCCTTTCTCTTAATCTCCCAACCAAACATTGGATTTTAATTAGAGTATTTGACTGCATATGCGATGGTTATTACGCGCATAACACGTAATGGCTATTGCTTGATTTTCTCACCCTTGGTAACCTGCTTTAATCCAGTCGTCTCTCAATTTTCTATTGAAATACGTCACGACTACTCAGCTCTTCCCACCAGAAGTTCAACAGCAGAAACATGGCTTTGGCTTTTCTTAATACAACTTGGAAGTAGACAAATTGTCCCTACCGTAGATGACGTACAGCCTTGTCTGATCACGAGTCCAACTTCCTCCAATCACGTCCAAATTGTACTTTTTTTCTCCACAGTTCGCATTGAACATCTCGATTCAACTGAGATGTTTACAATGGTCATTCGATTAACATTGCATTTGAACCTGAAAGATACAAATAAAAACATATAGTTTTACACCAATACTAAGATTTGGACACGGAGAAATACTACAGAAAATCACATTCCATTATTCTTATCTATCTTCATAATTAACATCAATTATGACAAACACCTTACTAATCAAACTGAAAAAGTTAAAGTAGGTATATCATTATAGTCTCTAAATTTGGAGATGCCAATAACTTTCTAAAAAAAATCATTTTATTGCTTGGAACCCACACAGTTTTGGACCCATACACCTGAGTTGGCCTAGTGGTAGTTAGGGGTGCCATCATTTTTATTTTTTTATATTTCTATTATTTTTGTCAACACATTCACATGATTACATTCCACCTCTTTTTGCTACTAATTACACTTCTCAATATAATTTCAATTATTTACATTTCTATATTTCCTTATGTTATTACAATATTTCAGTTAGGCATTTCACCATTTCATTCCTCTCTATCTAATTTATTTACTCTTTTTTAAATCCATGTGCTACGACCTAATTACGCTAACATTTCTCAACTACCATTCCGAAACATGAAAAATGCGTATAGAGTTTCTTTATTTTAAGAAGATTTATCATGCGACCCTGGTAACAGATGTACTCAAACATAATTTATTCGTCCTCCAAAAAATAAATATGTGAAGACGGCCTTTGCAAGAACACGAATGAACTTGGCCAAAGCCAAATTTGCAGCATGGATGAATTCAGTTTGCTCCCATCTCTGCCTGACGAAGTAGCGTGGCGGTGCCTTGTGAGGCTGCCTCGTCGCAACAGAGCCATCGCTTCCTGCGTCTCGCGCGCCTGGGCGAATGCATTCAAAGACAAATCTTCCATTATATCTCTTCGCCGTTCTCTCAATCTCCCAACAGAATATTGCATTTTCATTGCAGTCTTTGACAGCAGGTTCGCCGGAGAGTACGTGCATGCCACTCAGCACAACACAGAATGGCTGGTGGTCGACCCTTGCAGCCTTCGAACCCAGGTTTTACCCAATCCCCTGCCATTTCTATTGACATGAATCTCTGTAGCACAGCCACGAATAATCAGATCTTCCTACCGCAAGTCAATCAGACCAAAGATGGGTTTTGTTCATACGATATCGGAGCAGGCATCTGGAAGCCTCTTCAATTGCCCTCTGGAAAACGCTGCAGGAGATTTTGCTGCGCTCAAGTGAAAGAATTCGTGTACGTTAGTGGCGGGCTAATAAATTTCACCGGAGAAGCTTCCAGAGCTGTTTTCCGATACGACACCCGAAACAATGAATGGGAAAAGCTTCCCGACATGATCATGCCAAGAATTAATTGTTCAGGTGTGAGCATGAATGACAAGTTCTACGCCATAGGAGGATATTACCAGTCCCCTGGAGGTTTCACGGAAATTCATGTTTCGGCAGAGCGTTTCGATCCCCAGACTGGTCAGTGGACGCTGCTGCCCAATTTCTGCTCAAAAGGGTTAAGATATGTGGAGGATTCGGCCATTACAGAAGCTGAATTTGCTGTTGTGGAGAATAATAAGCTTTATGCACTGCAACCTCAGTCGAATGAGGTGATGGAGTTGGATGCTTTGAAGGAGGAGTGGAGGCATCTGGGATATGTCGGAGGCGCTTTTGAGATGCGCGATTATGGCACTAATTATAAGCTCCTGGGCGTGGGAATTGAGCTGTGGGCGATCCAGTATAGCATGGGGAAATCAATCAGGATTTACTCGTGCAAGCCAGGAGGATCAGAGAGCGTAAAATGGAGGCAAATTAAAGTTGGAGGATTAGGGAGATTCGATCATGTTTTAACAGGAACAACATTCGAAGGATAAGTTCGTGGATAAAAGAAATAAATCTGTTTGTAGCGATTGGGAATGTTTGAGAGCCACCCACGTGGTCCTGATGTTTAAGAAGATTTGCTCTGTTAACGTGCCAGCGAGTAGGTACCATTTATTTTGTCCATGTTTCGTGCATATGAGGATGTTGGTCCCACGGAAACATTTTATATATTCAAATGTCAATAATTTCATTTCTGAGGTGTACTTCTCAATTCGATTTATATGATTTGGTGTAATGTATTTATATCTAAAGGTATTCATTTCATGTATTCAAATATTTTTTTCTTATTTTAATAGTATTTAAGGACTAATTAATATAGTGAAACATTTTAGTTTAGTATATAATAAGGAGTATTAAATTTGTACATATCAAAGGTATATTTTTTCTTATTTTAATAACATTCAAAGAATAATTAATATAGTGAATCACTTTAGTTTGGTATATGAATTATTAAATTTGCACATATCATTATGGTATATTTTTTGTCTAATTTTAGAAGTATTTAAGGAAACATTAATATAGTGAAACACTTTAGTTTGGTACATTACAATGAATATTAAATTTACACACCATTATGGTTATATCTTTTCTGATTTTAAAAGTATTCAAGGAACAATTAATATAGTGAACACTTTAGTTTGGCACATTACAAGGAGTATTAAATTTGCAAACATCATTATGGATGTTTGTATGTTGTCATAATTTTTTATATACCTTTCTAGAAGTTGATCTAAGTGAACATGGCCCTCTATGACATAAGAACAATTCTTTAAAGATATGTTTAAATAATATCAATATCAAATATAAAAAATGAGTAAAAAAAGTAAAGATCAATTATATAGAACAAAGACATATATTGAGTAGGATCAAATCCATATGCAAAGAATGTGTCAATGGATACAAAAAAGCACCTTAATTTGTGGACTTGACCTTAGATATAATAAAGGTCTAGCATGAGATCTAAAGCAATTCAAAAATTTAGAAAGGTTGCATTTCAAGGTTACAGATGATTCATGATTCAATGCCACATTAGAGATCATTTACTCTTCATTCATGGAGCTAAGTGTGTGTATCCATTGCATTTATTTATTTTATATTAGCATTTCAATTTAGATTACATTGAGCCACAAAAAATACCATATCTCTTACCTATTAGTCTAGGTTGATTTGAGTTTTTTCAAGTATTTCATTTAATTAGCCTAGATTAATCTTAGATAAATTATTGTTCTCCTTTACATTTTGTGAATACAACCAATCCTACATGAACTAGTTTCCTCCTAAATATATTTTATAATAATTAGGGTTTTCAAATATATGTTTTTCTAATTTTACATCTTATTTCAAGATTTGGCTCACTTCTTCACTTTTATTTTATTTTATATTCATATTTTTATGTCCTTTTCTATTAGGTTTTTTGAGATTTATTACATGAAATTCACCCTACCCACCTTTTGCTACCATATTAGGATTTCAATTTTAGATATTATATACTACTATTATTTATATTTTTTCAATCTAAAAAGTGCATTCTTGATCAAGTTATTTTCCTATATTTGTCTATGCCATGAACTACTTGAGATCCCAATCTTCTATTGTGAAGGAATACTCATTGTAACCATACCATGGAAGCCCCATCCACTAAGACTTTGATATGTTATGATGCTCACAATGAGAATACTGAGGATTATGATCACGATGCTTATATGAACAACCAAGCATTTACAAATAAACTTGCTACTTTGGCCATAATAAAAACTCTCACACAATTAGTTGATATACTTCGTAATGTTTTAATCAATGATTCATTTGGATCAAAAACTTTTAAGTAATTTATGTTAAGATTGATTCACCTATTATCACTAGTGCATCTACTTCTAATTTTATTTCTACTATTGGTCTATCTTCCATCATTTTCTTCTAAAACCACCCACCTCATAACAATATTATCATTGTTGGGATTATAGTATCTCAACCTTTGAGTCCTAGCATTAATTAATAGACTATTAGGTGCATAATAGTTTATCCTAATGTATTGAAATTCCTAAGTTACCATTCACTTTGTGGGTACTATTGTTGAGATGACATCTTATTTTTTAGGGGATGATGTCACATGTTTCTATATTGATGAAATAATATTTTGGAAACTTCCTATATTGTGAGAGTCTTGATTAGGATTTTCAATATCAAAACTATAGAGGAATAAAGTAATTTTTAGCTTTATCTACTTTAGGCACTCAAGATATGGATAAAATATCTTAGGATAAGTTATTTTTCTTGAATATGGATGCCCAAGATGAGGATAAGGTTGTTTTTGGATTAGTAGGTTAAGTTAAAGCTCATTTTTTTTAGCTTTTAAAAATATTAGATTTGTAGAAGATTGAGTATGTTTTTTTAGGTGTCCATCTTAGTGCTATATAAATATGAGAGTTTGCTTGGGGAGTTGTGAGGATAATTTTTCATTGCAGGGTTATGCTGTCAAATTTACTCTAGAGAAGAGTAAGATGTAAATCTCCATGTTAAGGGTTAGAGCTTGGAAGTGTATTGTAATCGTGTTTTTTAAAGATTAATACATTGGTTTGATACTTTGGAGTGTGGGGTTTTTACCTGAAATGGTTTTTGCCATGTATATTGGTAATTCTTCTCTTATATCTTTTATTCTTCTATTATTCTTCTTTCATATTTTTATAGTGTTAATTTACATGTCGTTATGCTACTAAAATTTACTTAGATTTGTAAACTACATCATCTTTCCTCTAAGTGTTAATGTGATGAGAAATCAACTATGTATGGGGTAAAAGCAAGAAGTTGGGTACACGAAGAGGGGAAATTTTGGGCAAAACAAAAAGTTCCGCAAGAAACGTGTACGCGTTTTCAAAAAAATGTGTACACGTTATAGATCAGGTATCGAACCTGAATTCGAACGCGTATGTGTTCAGCTTTAGGTACGTGAACCAAAACGCATACGCATTATGAAACACGTACACGTTTAGAATGTGTACATGTTTCAAAATGTGTACGTGTTTTGTGAAAGTATTTTTTTTTTAATAAGCAACTGTATTTCATTTTTCTCACCATTTTATTCCACGCTAGAGAAGAACATAGGAGATCACGTATACATTTGAAAGGCCTTGATTGAAGAAAATTTTGATTGCCACCTCCTCCCATCGACACAACCGACCTCATCGACTTCCAGGTTGGTTGAATTCTTCCTTTTTTTTGCTTTATATCTTGTTTTTTTGTTTTGTAATTAGTATTCAATTTTTTTTTGTTTAGTGTGTTTTAGTTCAATGTTTTATAGTTTTTAATTGCATTTAAAAAACCAAAAAATGTCAACAAAACAAAGAAATTTAAATTGTAAATTGAAAACCATAAAAAGTAAACCTAAATTAGACACATTTAACTTAGAAATCAAAACCCTAGAAACCCTAGGTTACAAAATTTACATAGGTCCCTAAAAACTAATTTACACAGGTTAATCCTTGGACCTAAACCCTAAAATGTAAACCTAAAACCCTATTTATCCCAATCTACGTAAACCTAAAACAAGATATTTACCCTAAAACGTAAACCTAAAACCCTAAATTAGGGCTCCTCAAGGAGGTTTAGATTGCATTTTATATTTGACATAACCTTCTTTATATGATTTTCACTCTCACTCATGGTTCTTAGTTTATTTAGGGTGGAAGTGATGAAAAGTTCAATATTAGGGGCATGTGATATAATAGAAGAGGTAAAATAAGGATGTGTAGTAAGATTTGATGACATGTAACATGTAGGGAGGGATCATAAATTATAGTCCATAGGTTAGGTACACTTTGGTATGTCGTTGGTGATCCACACAACTACCAATGAAATTCATAATTGACTAATAAAGGAGGTACAAACAATCGATGCATAGATCTATATATTAACCAACAAATTGATTTAATTATAATATGTTCACGTAATATAAATTTGATAGCTAATTTTATCTCAGAAAACTTCATGATTGCATAATTTAACTTGAGAAAGTGTACTAGTGAAGTAAAATAATGTACCTCATGTGAAACTATGTGCTTGATTTAATAAGTTCATATATCATGATGCTAGTTGATATGAGCATGTAATCACTCTATATCAATGTTGTTAGCTTATATAGTGTACATGATGTATTCTCTTAAAAAAACATAGAAATGCAAGTCATACTTGCTAATCTAGACTATGTGCAATATGGATAGAGCTAGACACATAAATGTTATTAAATCAAATAAATATTAAAATGTGAAGCATGGATGATTTCTACCCATTTCTTTTATTTGGATGAGATCCTTTGTGAATTATGTAAGGATGCATTATGATCATATTTAAGCCTTAATTTATAGGATGTTATTCATAAGATCTATAGGCTGTGTGTAATCTAATTCCTATTTTAACTCTCATGTGTAGTGGCATTGTTCTAGATTAGGAAAACTAAAAGTTGTAATTTCTCTAAACTAGTGTATGAAAGCTAACTTGTAGCATGAACATTTCAATTTGGAAAATTCAAATTACTTTTTTGAAAAACTTGATAGATGATTCATAAATGCAAGTCAATTCTATAACCAAAGGTTTATTTTCTAAGATTATTTATTTATTGAATTGATCAATTGATTCCTCACTTAGTGGCAGTTAGGTTCTTTTTTGAAAACCCATGCACATCTAGAATTTATATAAATATTCAAAGAAGAGTCTATGCCATAGAAAAGTTTCAAAAAATATATGATTAGAAAAAATTTTGGGTCTAAATCACTTTAGATCCCCTCTTCCTTTTTAAATCATCCAAGAGTGCTTAGAGGTCCAAATAGGTTCAAAATCCATCATAACTCAACAACTTACTTATAATTGAAATCTAAAATTCCTAATTGTTGATATATTGAAGCTATTCCTAGAATGTCACATATTTTATTCAAAGCACTAAGTTTAGGTGGTAGGGTTTCTCATTTAATTGTAAAAATTTATTCATGTGTCTTCTATATGTGTTCATGTCATCAAATCTCTATTTATCTAAACCCTAAACCCTAATTTAGCATTCATTTTGTTGTAGGACCTTAAAATGAAATTTGGTTGCCTTAGGCAACTCCACCAAATTTTATTCCCTTAAGCCATGGATCCCCTTAAGCCATCTTATCACCCTAAATCGTAAATCGATGTCTTAAGGGGTCCTAATATGATGTTTCTTAAGGGGATAAAAGAAGTTCTCAAAATTTGGTGAATAGAGCTCAAGCTCATCTTTGTTTATTTTGTACATTGCAATAAGGTCACTAGCATATATCTATGTGTCCCTTTGAATGTATATTCTATTAATTTTTCATTCTTATCTTTAGTATTCTTTGAAAATAATGAATGAGATTATAAATTTTAATGTTAGTGTTAAACTTATAATTTCTTCTTAACTACTTTGTCCCACTACAGAGATCTTGTGTCTCTTATCATGAAATTCAAAATTTTAGATAAATCAATTTATGTCCTCGGATTTAATTAAATTCTATGTCTTACTTGATTAATACATCTATTCATTTTGTTGTAGGACCTTCAAATGAAATTTGGTTTCCTTAGGCAACTCCACCAAATTTTATTCCCTTAAGTCATGGACCATTTTGTCCTAGGACCTTACTACACATAGATCCCCTTAAGCCATCCTATCACCCTAAATCGTAAATTGACGTCTTAAGGGGGAATTTGACATTTCTTAAGGGGATCAATTTGATGAATAGATCTTGGTCACTCATCTTTTTTTATATTTTGTACATTGCAATTAGGTCACTAGCATATATCTATGTGTCCCTTTCAATGTCTTCTATTAATTTTTCATTCTTATCTTTAGTATTATTTGAAAATAATGAATGAGATTAAATAAATTTTAATACAACCCCACAATTTCATTTCTACCCTTCATATTAACAACCCCACACTGGACTCAATTTAATGTGTGTACATGCTATGAATTTTTAGTGTTATGGATTTTATAATGTTATAAATCGAATGGTCTTCAAATGAAATATATTTTGAATTTGTGCATGTTCAATGTGATTTTTAAATAACTTTCAAATTGTGTGGATTATTTAATTAGTTTGTTGATATATATTTTTTAATTGTTTAACATGCAATTTCCATATCATTGCTCACATGGATCCAATGTTTAATTTAGAGGATTTTATGCCCAATCAAGATATTCCTATAGATCCTGTACATCCCAATCCACCACATGAACAAAACCCTAGCACACCTCCACATTCTCCACCGCCTAACCCGCCACCCCCTCCTGAAGTTGATGAAGATCAATTAAGAGATAATATTCAAGAAAACCTCATTGTCATTCAAGGAAATATAGATCTCATAAAAAATGAGCCTAGAGTCCCTCCCCATCTCGTATGATTTGCATCTACGATGCAAACTATTGTCGATTTTGTTTGATCTATTAATGAAGACCTAGTTAGGTTTCATCAATGGAGAGAAGATAGGAGATAATTCTATGTGGATGGATTGTCATATAAAGAAATCAATGACCTAAAAATTACCAAACAAGCCATGTGCCAATATTTTATTAACCCCCAAACAAACCAACCCATTCCACCCACGAAAAAATGAATTTCAATTTTATGGTGTAGGCACATGTAGATAGCTATGCATTTTTGGGAAAGATGGTGGATGGTGTTTGATAATCCACCACATGGCAACAGTGAGGTGCCCTTATAATTTTTGAGAAAGTTATGGGCTGAGTTTGAGTTGGGTAAAAAACCCAACTATTTTGATATGAGGTCATTTTAGGGAGTTGGGCATGGCATGCCCCAACATAGACTAGGAGCATGTGTTGATCCTTAACGATGTGCTCCAATTGCTCCTATTGTTCCTCCTCCTTCTCCTGGTGTTCCCACTGCATTTCAAAAACATACCATATTATCGACATTAGGAGAATTGAGTACACTTTCAGGACATCTCACTCAACAGACTACACACGCAGCCACTGAAGTGGCCAATAAAGAGCATGGAGGCTTGGGCTATAGGGATACTCATACATCCACTTCAGGCGATGCACATGCATCTGGGACAGGGTCATACCTGAATTTACTATATTCTGAGGATTGTCCTACACAGGTATGTTCATCTTTTGAACTTAAATTTAATTCAAGTTTGAAATGTGAAAAATTCATCTAAATAATAACATCAAATTATATATAATATAATATTAATTCAATAAGCGTATGGTGTAGACGCATGATCACGTGATGCCTAAAACTCAATATGATCATTGTGTGTATATGTTGAGTGTTGTAGATCTGGGCTCACCTTTTGGATAGGTACTTGAGCTAATATATATTAAATAATTTGTGTGGATATATATCTAATTTAATTTGAATTTGTACACATGTGTGAATTGATATATTATATCTAGATGCAAGGAGGTCATACGATACCTAGTATTGACCAACCACAAGTTACAGTGGTGAGAGCTCCCAAGACATCATCAGCTCAGGTGTGTGCTTTCAAAAGTTTGTTAAGTTTAAATTAAATACACGTCATAGATCATTTTTTTTTTCATTTATATACACATGTGTCAATGATATATACGAACTGTTGTACATCTATATGCAAGAATTTCATGAGATACCCATGGTGGGTTGCACACCTGAGACATCATTGACATTTATGCATGGGAAATCTTAGGTGTGTGATCATGAGGTCATATCATTCGAGGTTGTAAACTTTACTTTAAATCTCCTATACAATTTTTACGGACCTTTTAAATATATATATATATATATATATATATATATTTGAGGTTTTCACATATTGTTTGCTTTATATGAATATGTAGGATATAGTAGATTAGACATTTGCATCTTCTCAAGTGACAATTATGCTACCCATTGAAGAAAATGTGCCAGTTATAGATTCACATGATCATATGGTAATTTATGCATACTAGAAATCATATTTACTATATTTACTAGATATTTAATTAAATTTATTTTTATCTAAAAGTTTATATTTTCAAGTTTAAATATGTTTAATTATATCAAAATTTCTAAATAAATTTAAATCTAATTTCAAATTTCTTGTACTCTTTTACAGCATGATGCGGGTACATCTAGTCGACATGGAACAAAGACAAGACTTGATTTGACCGATCAACCTGAAAGTTAGATGGTTTTATATTTTATGGACTATAGATCTCTAGTTTTATTTAAATATGTGTTGGACTTGACATATAAATTTTATGGACTATCTATCTCTAGTTTTACTTTGAACATGTTATTATCATATTTGTGTTTATTTATATCAGTTGACCTTAATATGATTATTATATATGCAATCAATTAAATGATATCGTGTTATGTTCATTTTCATGATTATATGCGCTCATACATATCTATATTTATATTTTATCTAATTTTCAAGTATTACATGCACTATATAAATTCTTATCTAGAATCAGATTGAATATATATAATTTATCACATGGTTAGGTGACAAATTAAAAAATTCCTTAAATAGTTTAGATCATATTCATAATAAATTAAGGGAAGGTAATTTTAACTATTTTCCAATTAGATAGCAAATATTTGAATCAATAAAAAAAAAAAACTATCTCCTTGTATGTATAAAATGTATAATCTATACAATTGAATAATTATATAAAATGTGGTAAATACAAGACATGAAATGTATAATCTATAAAATTAGAACAAGATATTTAAAAAGTGACATCGAACAAACATATATAATGTATATCAAGATGTTTATTACAACTATATAATATGATGAAACATATATGTGCATGTAGATACAATTAAAACTTATCAAATTTTAGGTGAAGACCAAAAATTGATATTTACATGTAGTCTCTTGATAAAATAATTTTTCAATTCAACAATCACTTTGTAGACCGACTTGATGAGAACTTGCAAAAATAATTAATGTAAGTAACTACAATTTTTTTGAGTCATTTAAGAAAAAAATTTATGTGAGAAAAGAACAGTATATAGTAAATTCCATACAAATTCAAAAGATGTTTGCCATAGGATTGATTAAGGGGACCTAAGAGGATATATAACTTAAGGGGGGTCTTAAGAGAATTTTTTAAGGGGAGTTAAGAGGATGGTTTAAGAGGATGCATCTCATGAACCCTAGGATATGGCTTAACAGGTCTTGAGAGGATGGCTTAAGGGGAATTATGAGAGTCCTTTAAGAGGATGGTTTAAGGGGATGTAAGAGGGTGGATTAAGGGGAGTTGATAGAATGGATTAAAGGGATGTAAGATAGTGGATTAAGGGGATGCATGTCATGAACCTTACGATATGGATTAATAGGCCCTAAGAGGATGGCTTAAGGGGAATTATGAGAGTGACTTAAGGGATGCAACATTATGGATTATGGGGATGTAAGAGGATATGACTTAAGGGTCCTTTAAGAGTATGGATTATGGGGATGTAAGAGGATATGACTTAAGGGTACTTTAAGAGGATGGATTAAGGGGATGCAAGAGGGTGGATTTAGGGGAGTTGATAGAATGAATTGAAGGGATGAAAGAGGGTGGATTAAGGGGAATTATGAGAGTCCTTTAAGAGGATGGCTTAAGGTGATGTAAGAGGGTGGATTAAGGGGAGTTGATAAAATGACTCAAAGGGATGTAAGAGAGTGGATTAAGGGGATGCAAGAGGGTGGATTAAGGGGATTTGATAGAATGACTTGAAGGGATGTAAGAGGGTGGATTAAGGGGAGTTGATATAATGGATTAAAGGGATGTAAGATAGTGGATTAAGGGGATGCAAGAGGGTGGATTAAGGGGAGTTGATAGAATGACTTGAAGGGATGTAAGAAGGTGAATTGAGGGGAGTTGATAGAATGGATTAAAGGGATGTAAGATAGTGGATTAAGGGGATGCATGTCATGAACCTTATGATATGACTTAACAGGCTCTAAGAGGATGGCTTAAGGGGAATTATGAGAGTGACTTAAGGGATGCAAGATTATGTATTATGGGGATGTAAGAGGATATGACTTAAGGGTCCTTTAAGAGGATGGCTTAAGGGGATGCAAGAGGGTGGATTAAGGGGAGTTGAGAGAATGAATTTATACTATCAATTAAATTTATCTAGAACTATATATAGTTACCTCTCTCTAGATTCAAATTCCATTGTAATATATGTGCATCTCCTCTCTTTTTTGTAAAGCATCTAATTTTGGGAGACCTGAAACAAAAAATGATATAAAAATTTAACTAGGAAATGATTAAATACATATATATATATCAATTAACGATATAAAAAACTAGATATACTTACCAATATTTATTTACTCTATTGTACCATCTACATCCTCTCTTTTTTTAATGCATCTATGATTGTCTCATGATCATCCATTGAAAGTGTCCATAAAAATTTATTAGCAGGCCTCCCTTGATATCTAACTAGTTTTATATTGGTTGCCAAAATCAAATGTGAATAATGTATAATCTTCTTGTGTCTTTCATAATCTTCAAATGCAGGCAAGCCATTCTTTCTTATCAAATATTTTTGAAGCTAGGTGCCAACAATAACCATTGAACCAGTTGGATACTCAAAGTTGTCATCATCCACTCTAGGATGTACCAACTTATGTTTTCTCTCAACACATCTATCCAACTAGTAATCTGTCTCCTCTTCATTCCCCTCAGGTGCAACAACAACATACACATGTCCTACAAAAATAAATACAAAATTCAATAAAGACTAACTTATATTTAATTCACATATATAAAGATGCATACATACAAAATTCAACTCAATAAATAATGTACCTTCTTGTACAAGATCTGAAACACAATCATAATCATCTGATGCAAACACTTTATTACTTCAATTGTCGTGAACCATGTTGAACATGTGTTGATGTAGGTGTTAAGGCTCTTTGTTGCCATTGTTCGACCCATTCCATATTTTCACATGCCTCCCAATCACCTACAATACAAAATTGACAAAAGCATGCGAACTCCCTTGTCCATATTGTCCATGTGTTTGCATTTGAACTCAAAATGAATGCCATTTTGCAGATCCATTAATTGTTTCACAATATTGTCAAGAAAAAATATCATTTTCTTCAACTAACCAAAAGAAGCGTCGAATTAGTGAGATCTCACTTGTTCTTGTAGATAATTTGGTATTGCACCAATCTACAATTTCATGTGCATCTCTAAATTTCGCAACATCCTCAAATTTTAGTTGCTCTCTAGCAAGAGCTCTTTTCACACATGCACCTACTCCATTGTGTTCTCCCTTACCATGACCAGCTTCAAAAAAACTCCATATGTGTTGGATATTATTTTCTTTATGAACTCTACATAACTAATAAAACATTCTAGCATTTTTGAATTGACTCGTGCAATTATCTGAGCATATGAGATGTTCTAGCATTTGAATTCCTCTCTCTTTTAAATTTTTATAAAATATATCAAAACAATATTGTACAAACTCAGATGAATGTAATCGATTATCACTTACATAAAAATGGTACTCTGTCAAAAAATTTCTATTATCTTTTGTACTATCTTCTGCATGTCTATAAACAATGTGAACAAATATAGCAACTTGCATTGAATTATAATACTGTGATTGAATTTCTTCTTATGGAGCAAGAGTATAATTTTCAGCAAAATCAACAACAATATAGTTATAATTGGGAATGTGTTTTTACATAAACAAAATTGATTATCAATCCACTGAGCATTATGAGAGTATTGAACATATTTAGGTACAAACTTATCTTTAAATTCATTAATAAAAGCATGTACACTAACTTTTTCCACAATTAGCTCAACATGTTTTCTAGTTTTTCCATCTTTTAAAGAATACTCAACATTTTAATTTTTTTTTACATCCACTAATTGTTGTCCAAATTGATCTAAACCACTTTCATGCATACATTCTCCTAATAATGAAAAGTTACCACATCTATCGCATTCTCCAGAAATGCATGCTTTTAAAAAAAATGAGTTTTCATTTAAAGAGGGATCACAAAACAAACTTGCTATAAAATATTTGATTCTTTCAGGTGGCATATTAATGCCACAAATGTCCTGTATAATTTGGTTAGCATGCAAAGTGCATCGTATATATTGAAATATATCATAATAACAATGAAATTGAACATGAGTCCTTCAACAACAAGAGATTTTTTGCTTATTAATTCTAACATACCAAGGTTTACACTTTTCAAATGATCTTTGACTTATTTTAATATTTAATGGTAAGATTGAAGCATCTAATTTTTTTTTATATAATTCATTTTGAGTCATATCTAAGAGATGCTTTGGATGAGGTTCACAAATATTGGAACACATGCTTAGGGTAAGTGCACCAAGATGGTTCCCAAAAAGGGGACTTAAGTGGCCACTTTTTTTCTGAAATCAGGAAATATTGACCTTGGACGTGAAATTGAGGATCTAGTTACACTCAGAATTTTGAGATGGAACAAAAACAAGGATCGAAGTGCTTCGAGTCTAATTTCTAAACTACTAATTTATTTTGAAAATCGTTGAGATTAAAGGATTCAAAAGAGGGACGTACACAAATTTGTGTTGTTTTTGTCAGAAAAACATAACATAGCAACTCTTGTATGACCCTAGCATGGTGAACTTTTCTATAGTATTTTTAAAGTTGATACGCTCATAAGTTAGCTAATAGTATCTAGTTGATGCACAATTTTTCTGATAATTTTTTAATTCATATTTGATTTTTTACTAATTTTCTAAGTGGACACTTTTTGAAAAGCGGAATTTTGGCCATGCTCCCCCTACAAATTTAGGAAAATAATTAATTTCTTTTCTTTTCTTTTTTAAATTTTTAGAATGGAGTCTAATTTCTAAAAATGTAATTTATTTGAAATTTTGATGAATGGTTAATTTATAACAAAAAAAACACCAAACATTGCTTTTTGGGAAAAAAGAGACATACAAACAAAAGAAATTATGGATGAAAGGATTAATATTGTCAGAAAGTGAAAAAAATTACATCGTTGGATAGCTAAGAGAGAACCTAACATTACCCATGTGTTCGATTTTTTTGATATTGAACTAGATGCAATCTTGATGGTGAGCACAGACCCGATTATGTGAAAACCTATAGAATTTGCAAAAACACGTCTTTGACCTTGTTGGGAATGCCCTCCAAGTCTTTGTGTTGATATTCCAAGGAAAATTATTTCACTTTTTTCTTTATTTTTAACGTGAAATAATGTGAGCGCGTTATAACGCGCTCGCATTATGAGTTTCAAAAGTTTTTTTCAAAAGTGGCCACAAAATTGCTACCCAACTTCATGCACCTACCCCTTAATTTTAAGACATCTCTAATGTTAGGTGATACTCTTGTATTATCATGCCAAAATTTATCAACTAAAGATTTAATTTCATTAGTTAATTAATTTCATGTCTGATCTTGGGAGTCTACCACTAAAACTCCAAAATTGATTAATAGGATCATTTTCAATACTTTCTCTTCTTTTAGCAGCTCTTATCAAAGTTCTAGGATTTACTTTTACACATTTACTAATCTTACTTAACATTCTTTTATTTGAAGTTGTTTTATCAACTAGAGTAGTTGTTATTGCACAACGAGCCACATCCTTATATTTCGGTCGACTTTTCTTACCAATAACATCAATAGCATTAGCAATACTAGATATGACTTGTTCTACTAAATCATCATCTTTCTTTTTTGATTTTACAAAAACACCTAATTTTTTCATCACTTTTCTCATTTTCAACATTCTCATCAATTGCACCATGAGTTGACATCGGAATCCTAATTTTTTTCTATAAAAAAACATTTTATATATTTTATTTCCATAATTTCTAATTTTTCTCTATTGAGATGATGGATTGCATAGCCTTTGAAGCTCCAGAATCTTCAATGCAGGACTTTAGCCATGAAAGATAATCAACCACAAAGAGAAGTGTTGCAACAATGGAATGCTGATGAAAGATTCTATTGATAATATGATTGATTACAAATGTACAAGATGCCTTGAATATATAGGAAAGAGGCAAACCCTAATATGCATGAGATGTTGACATGTGTCATAATCTAACAACATGTGACAACATGTGAACCCTAATGGTGAAGAAAATTAAATGATGAGATAAGTTCTAGAAGGACAACTCATCCCACAAACTAGGAAAGGGAATATTATCCCATTTATTAAATGATTTATCTAATAATGCAACCTAGGACTTAATTAATTAAATGCAAGACCTAAGTTAACTTATGCTAGTGTAATAATTAATTAATTAATTACACCAACACCCCCCCATAAGTGCAACTTAGGGAGGAAAATGCAATGATTATGCAAGGAGATGATGGGTCCCGGCTATGAGGCCATGTTAGGTACCCATGTACATGAAGATGCAGAAAATCTCCCACAACCGGAGAAAAGGGGAAAACCCAGTGGGAACAAAACCCCTCCCCAAAAAGGAGATGCAAAACAGATGGAAGAGTGATGATTGGAGGACTCAACATTATCCCCCCAAGGACTACAACCATCACATATATACAAAAAGATCAAAAAGATGTGGACTAGATAGCCCCCCCATAAAGGAGAGTAGTCCCCTCTAAAATATCCTCAAGACCAATGTGAAACTGAGTAGCCAAGTCGGATAGACCTGAAGTGAACCCATCCATGTGCCACAAGTCTGAAGAAGAAAATGTATCTATCCCTGCTGAAGCAAATCTCAACTGAGAGGTGTCTAAGGAAGAAGATGGTTCCATGCAAAGAGCCAAGCCAAGCCAGCCTCCACAACCTTGGTGAGGTAGAGGAGATGATGTGCTTCCTACCCTTGAATCTAGAGAGTTAGGAATAGGAGGATCTCGATCCCAAAATTTTGTGAACTTGTAAACCTTGGAATGATGATTTGCTTGACCATAGGCTACAAGGACATCAAACTGATCTCTAATGATAGCAAGGTCTGAAGTAAACTCAACTTTTAAACCCTCCTGAGTTAGTTGATAAACAAACAACAAATTGTGAGCAATTTGAGGAACGTAGACAACATTTTCTAACCTCCTACCATCAAGATCAACATCACAAAGACCAGCAACATATACAATATTTGCATTTGTTGTGAACATTTGATCAAAGTCAGTAGACCTTAGAGTATCCCACAAAATATGGTCTTGAGATGAAGTAACATGATGGGAAGCACCAGAATCAAGTACCCACCCATCTCGATTATCAACCAAGGTAGCGATCAAGGCATGTCCCTGTCCAAGATTTTTAGAAGTAGCAATGCCAACAAAACCAAAAGATGACTCTTCATGAGAGAGGGAGGGAGGAGATTTAATTGTAGTAGGTGGGAGAGTGATATTGTGATCCTTAAGTATTTGCCGAAGCTCATGTATCTCTCTCTTGAAACAGTTATCCTCAATGTGACCAAGCCCATTGCAGAAGGTACACTTGGGCCTTTCTCTCTTTGGCTTGTCTTCCTTAGGCTGAGAAGATGATTCAGAAGAAGCTCCTGACTTTGATTTTCCCTTTATGCTTACTCTTTCCTTTTGATGATCCTGATACCAATGCATGTGACTTGGTGGAATAACAAAACTATCACCAAGGCCATCCATGGTGGAATAGAAAGAAGTAGAAAAATATGAAAAGGAACCTCTCAACTTGGATAAAATCATAAAAATGCATTCTTTGTTAGACTTATCTTTTCCACATCCTGAAAGCTGAGTTCTTAAAGACTTAAACCTTACCAGGTAGTCTTCAATAGAAGGAAATTGATCAACAACAAGAGAGGAAAGTTTTGCATCCAATTGTAAAGCTCAAACATCACTAACTAAACCGACAAGATCCTTGAGCTTTTCCCAAACCTCCTTGGGAGTATGGCACCCCTCAATATGGAAGAACAAAGAGGTAGATACATGAATAGAAATGAGCCCCATTGCCTCTTCACACTTAGTCTGATGCTGGAATTTCTCATATTCCCTGGTAAGATGAGGTTGATTCTCATTCAAGGTGGACCAAAGTCCCTTTGACCAAAGGAGAGGCTACATACTAACTTTCCATGTATGATAATTGTGAGGAGTAAGGATCTCAAATCCTGTTTCAACCATTGGAGAAGAACAAAAAACCAAGACAAATATTCTGACAAAAAAATTTGAATGCAGATATTTGATGAACTAGCAACTAAAGTGATGCTTTTGAAACAAATTGAAAAGCGAGAAAGAACCTCTAAACCCAAAAAACTAGGGTTTCCACTTCAACTAAGAATAAAAAATTGTAGGAGTAGAATCTAGAAAAATAGAGCACACCACTAGAAAGTTGACAGAAATACCTTTCCAACGATATATCGTTTGCAAATTTTTGATATCTTTTGCAGTAGATATGGCCTCCGAAAGATTCTGCCTAATTGGACGAGGTACTAGCTAACTGGGCACAAAAATGGAGCACCCTAGGGAAAAATAATTCAGCCCCCGGTCGTTGATATGACCACGGGGCTACACGCTCAGTTTTAAAAAAAACTTCCGCTAGGCGGGCGGTGTCGAAGCGGTGGGTTAGGTGGCACGGCCAACGGAGGTGATGGGGAGAATGGACCACCCAGAGTCAAGCGAAGCCCATGGTCGGTAATGGAACCGGGGCTGGAGACTTAGGTCGGTGCCGGTGTCAGAAACCTTCGATGTGATCGTTGGTGCCAGAGCAAAT
The DNA here is from genome assembly GCA_007258455.2 of Sequoia sempervirens. Taxonomy (NCBI): domain Eukaryota; kingdom Viridiplantae; phylum Streptophyta; class Pinopsida; order Cupressales; family Cupressaceae; genus Sequoia; species Sequoia sempervirens. Next base: position 874,338,876 of record VDFB02281492.1, on the reverse strand, counting down.
GCCAGAAACTTCAACGGAGATCAGTGAGTAGTGGCGGGGCCGGATGACAGCAGTGGTAACAGATGATGCCAGCGATGGGACGGGTCGGCAGCTAGATGTGAGAGGGGCCGATGACATAGATGACAGTTGGATGACGCAGTGGTCGGTGGGGCAGGGCCAACGGGAGTCTGCAGTGGTCGGTAAAATACTGACTAAAATTTGAATATTGCAATTTGATTTGCAATTCAAATTTAATGAAAATGCCGATAGAAATTTTTTAAAAACCTCAAGGCTCCCAAATGATATGTCTCCGATTTTTACGAATGAACAGGGGATCTATGGGTTTTGAGGCCTTCTGGACGTAATGGAGAGGTTGGAGAGGGCCTGATCTACACCAGAAAATAGCTTGGCTCCCAGGTAGAACCAACTAGCCTGCAACGTAAAACCCTAAGCCTACAAAGAATCTCACATTCCAAACTTCCTGGATCTAGGGTTGATGTTTCAATGGACTAGCTCTGATACCATGTTGAGATGATGGATTGTACAGCCCTTGAAGCTCTGGAATCTTCAATATAGGACTTTAGCCATGAAAGATAATCAACCACAAAGAGAAGTGTTGCAACAATGGAATGTTGATGAAAGATTCTATTGATAATATGATTGATATGATATATGATTGATTACAAATGTACAAGATGCCTTGAATATATAGGCAAGAGGTAAACCCTAATATGCATGAGATGTTGACATGTGTCATAATCTAACAACATGTGACAACATGTGAACCCTAATGGTGAAGAACATTAAATGATGAGATAAGTTCTAGAAGGACAACTCATCCCACAAACTAGGAAAGGGAATATTATCCCATTTATTAAATGATTTATCTAATAATGCAACCTAGGACTTAATTAATTAAATGCAAGACCTAAGTTAACTTATGCTAGTGTAATAATTAATTAATTAATTACACCAATAGTCTCAAATAAACTTTACCACAAAGGTTATCTAGCACATATGTTTCAATTGTAAAAAAAACATTTTCACCTTCATCCATAGGAGTTTCATTTTCATTCACACAAGGGGTTTCATTTTCATTTTCAAATGTAAAAGGGATTTCATTCTCATTTTCAACAATATGAGGGATTTCATTCTCATTTTCATCAATATTAGGGATTTAATTCTCATTTGCATTCTCATAAGATATAATTTCATCATTTTTTTGTTTATGCATTGTTTCAACCCAAATATTATTGATCTCATCAATGGTGTATCCAGCTTCATCTAAACAAACAATATCAATATTATCAAAACTTAGGTTTGAACACATACCTGGATAGATTTTTTGAATAGGTTCATTTTCCATATCATTGGGAGGTGGATTTGAAGACATACCCGAAGTTGTTTGCATATCATTCAAAGTTGAAGTTGAAGGCATAGTTGGGTTTGTCTCCATAATTGCATTTTCTTCCATATTCACCATCTCCACATTTGCATCATCTACATTCATTTAATCATTCATGGCTTCCTCTTGAACATTCTTGGAACTAGATGCTTCCAAATATTTCATTTGACGAATCCTTTCTCTCATTTCCCTGTCTTTTTGCCTCCTTATCTTTATTTGCTTGAATTTCTTCAGGTGTCATTAACTTTCTACATCTTTTTTTTTGTCTTTTCCTATCACACATGGTTACCAAACCCTTTTTTATGAAAACAAATAATTCAAAAAACTTATTTTCAAATTTCCACCTCCTTCAAATATTCAAATTAAACTATGTACTATGAAGATCATTATTTCTATAAACTCTTAAGTACAAAAACATCATGAGTACATCCAAAAATTCTCTTTTTCCAAATCTTCTTCTAAAAAGTTTTT
>VDFB02281492.1:874216267-874330340 GCA_007258455.2 Sequoia sempervirens | reverse complement strand
TCTCATGATATATCTGAAGCTTGATCTTTCAGTCCCTAAAACTCTCATCTCTTAATTCATCATAATATATAAAATACAAAGAAACTTCCTTATCTTCCCTTTTTTGTCACCCGAGCTTTGGTCCTTGAGGTATTTGATTAAAATTCTCCCTTGATAGGGGGGTGTTAGCTTTCCTCTACATTTTGGTGAGCTTGGTGTGAACTATCCTTACCTCAATCTTTTATTGAAAAAATTACTCTCTTGTTTGGATGTTTGTTGGATTGAGAATTGTGACACTTTTATGAGTTTTAGAACCTAGTCTACAACTTTTGGGCACATAACTTTAGAAGATTTTTTTGAAATTTATATATGGGTTCAAGAAGGTAGTTTAGTCCTCCCCATTTAGGTCTTGAGTTTGATTAGTGACAAAGTGGAAATTCTAGTACTCAAAGATATGCTAGGCTAACATAATTTTTTGTTCAAGTATCTTAGAGTACTTCCCAAAATAAACTACAAAAGTGGAAATTTTTTTGTTCATCCATCAACAAAAGTTTGAGAAAAATCCCAATCGAACACTCCTTTTGGCTCTACTTCTCCCATAGATCATGAATATGCTCTCAGGGTCCCCTTTTAGCAAGTCCAATCTTTGGAGGAGAGGTTAAAAGAGTTCAAATATTTTCTAAGAAAGGATAACATCTACACTCAAGCTAATCCTATCGTTTGTGGTGTGAGGTATCTTCTTATCTTAGTCCATGCATAGCTCTTGAGTTGCTTTAAGAGATAGATAATTTGGTAGAGACCAATATCCCCTTGTACACTTCAATCTTGGGTGATCCTTTGGATATCTAATCAAAAATCACTTGTACATAGTTATATGTTCCGATTCTAGGAGTGTTTGTGCATATGGTAGACATTGGTCCTTTTGTACCCTCTTTCACCATTGTTAATGATACAAACATTGTGCCTTCAAATGGTTTTGGAGTTAGAGTGAAGTAGCCCCCTTTGGGATACGAGATCCCTATATCTAGAACCTGAACCTTGATTACCTCAACTAGTTAGGCTCCATCAACCAATCTCATCCTTAACACTTTACTACAAAACAAGGGATGGATGCAATTACAATTGGATAACCTAAGTAGCTTTTCCTCTCAATCCACATTACAACCATACTATCACCATAGTCCTTTATCCCTCACCATACTAAATGTCCCCATCCCTCAAGGGATGGAAATCTCAAATTTTGATAAGTACAGTGGTAGAGATGACCCGCAAACCCAAGTCTCGTCATCCATTTCCATGTGTACTAATTTCTTCCATCATGATGCTTTATTAGAAAGTCTATTCCCACAATCCCTTAAGGATTCTGTGTTGGAAGTTTGGTTCTTCTCACTTCTTGACAACTATATATTCTCCTTCAATCAATTGATTTATTAGTTCTTACAATAGTTCCAAGAAAACATCAGACCAAAGATCACTTTTACTGATCTCATCAATGGAAAGAAGGGTATTTATTTCATTGCTTAATACCAATCCTTGTTTTCTCAAGTCTCTTATGTCTTGTTGAATTTTTATGTTCAACATATGTTAATCAAAAACCTATTGCTGACATTGAGAGAAAAAAAATTTCCTAATGAAATATCCTACCTTCACCATCTATGTGTTGCATTGAGAGAACACCAATAGATGGTGATGTAGTATGACCTGGTTCCTCCTTGTCCTCTCATCCTAATAATTAGTTAGTTGTGTCTATTTTTGGGGATCTAAAAATAAATAAAGCAGTAGTGAATGTGGTTTCCATTCTTATTGAAAATAACTTTGTGGAATGAAATAGAATTTTCACAAAATTATTAAAAGATGGTCTAATCACTCTCCCAAAGATAAGATTGTTGTCTTAACCTTATCTTAACTAGTATGATGGATGAAAAAAATTTCAATACCACCCGGTCCTTGGTCATGATACTAAACATTATGTGCATCTTAGAAATGTCATCCAAGACCACATATATAGAGGTACCATCCAACTCAATGGTAGGAAATAAAACTCATATAAATTTGTAGCCAAGTCTAATACTTAGCTACATATATCCACAAATCCTTTCCCTTCTCATTCTTCCAATATAATAACATATGCTCCTTCATATTATGATCCCAACCCTTTTGAGTATGTGAACATGGTCTCATTTACTTCTATTCCTACTCCAAGTTGTGTGGAAAAAAATCCTGACATTACCTTCACACCACATTACTTGCCTCTAAATGGGGAACCTTCCGCTTTACATTTTGGCTCAAGTCAACAACAACATCATAACTGGTGTTATGGTTGACCCCACTATTCGGGTCAATGTTATTACATTGGATACATTCTTTATTAATTTAATCTATATAAGGAGAAGTACGAAGATTCAAAGACCACTATCCATACTCATGATGGATTTTTCATTCCTCCTATTGGTTCCATTTATTTATTTGTCCTTGTTGGGCCTAAATCTATTGATGTCCAATTTGTTGTGATTCCTAAATCTGACCTATTAAGGGTGAGACTAGTCATGCAATTGATAGTATCCATGAATACAGTCGCTTTAGTTGTCCATAAATGCTCAAAATTCCCAATGATAACATAGTGCATATTATTTAGGATACTGTATATATAAACCACTGGTGTCATGTGGTGGCTTCTCTCTAGATCATTTTTGGCCCACCCCTATTGGACCTTTACCACCCCATTGAGATTTATTCTAAAAGGCCTATTATAGGTACAAGATGGGAGTTGTGGCCCATAATGTTGGTTTCCAACCTTCTTCTCATGTAATCTCCATGAAGGCCTTTATGCATGCACATCAGTGTTCCTTATCCTCTACACCTTCCTCCTCAAAGGCTACATACAAGAAGACTCTCGGTTATAAACCTTCTTCCTCTTCTTCAACTTGACAACCCCTGGTGGTGTCCTCATTTCCTTATACTATGCCCAACACAGGAAAAAGAAAGGCACCCATGTTGCTGAAGTCTAAGCCCCAAGTCTTCCAATTCTCGGTCTTTCCCACTATTCTTCGATCCACCGTCTATGGTAAGGGAAAGCAATCATCAAGAATTGGCCCTTATTTTTTTGTTCTTGCATATCAGCCTTTGAGGCCTCCTATTGTTCCTCCACTTATTTCTAAAGTAGACAAGGGAAGGATCTCATGGCATAAATCCTCATCTCCCTATTTGTAGCTCCTTCTATTTCTCCTTAGGAACCTATTCTTCCACCGACAATGGCCTTGGAGATTACTCTTGGGTAAAAGTACAAAGTTGTGTCACACTTTTATAAATGAAACAACCAACAAGTTGGTCCAACTTTTAAACTTGAATCACCAAAATGTGACATGTATGTTTTTGTATAAGAGCGAATTTTCACCCCTTGTGTAAATTCCCCTTTTGCATATCCTCACCTTAGAAAATCAAACCCGAAGGAAAAATTCCACATCACCCACCTTCCTTCCATCCGCTTGGCTTGTGTATTGTGTCTCAGTGGGGGAATTTTTGTTAGGGATGTGAGCGCAGTGCATAGACGTATGTGCAACATGTTGTCATCCCTAAAAATATCCTACCTCTAGAGTCCGAAGAGACATTACACTCCTCATTGTGGACAAATTGTAACACCTCTATGTGACCAACTGACTCAAAAACAAATCCTTCTCTTCCATTTTGGTCTACAAAGGCATTCATTTCACAACCTCTTCAGCATTCTACTCACAATTCTAGCAACTTTCACAACTTCATTAAGCATTGCAGCAAGCAAGCTTGTTACTCCATCAACTTCACCTTTGCACATGTGGTACTGCCATAGAATCTGTGAGTTTGGAGTCTTGCGAGACCTCCCTTCATCACTGTTGTGGTTATATGTCAACTTTTCCAAGCTCATTTCCTTGCATTCTCCCTTCATTGGCCTTGAGTTCCTTTGGGTGGAGGTGGTATTGCATCACTCCCCTTTTCCTTTTGTGGTTTGATAGAGTATCATTACACCTTTTGTAGTGTTCAGTGCTTTCATTTCTATTTCCTTTATCATACTTTCTAATTTGTGGCTTTTTTGGCTATTCGTGGAGGTGGAAACACCAAAGCGAGGGTTTGACTGAGGAGAATCCCTATATAGCCCAACATTTTTCCCCTCTTGCTTATGTGTAGGTGAGCATGTGCATGGAGCTTGCTAGCAAACTGGAGATTTAGTGAGTTGATATTCACCACCCTTGTCTTCATCTATTTATTTTATCATTTACATACTTACTTTTCATACTTCATAATTTTTTCCATTTCATTGAAACTAGTTAGCTAGGTTGTTAAGTAGGTTTTTGGTATTTTACACTACATTTTACTTTTTCTATCTGTACAGATGCTAATGTGCCAGAGACACACCAACGAGTCACCCTGTCATCCTAGACCTACACTATCATCCTCGAATAGAGAGCTATCTAAGGTGCAGTCTAAACTCCAAAAATTGGCTCGTCTAGCCCCATTTAGACTCTCAAATATGTAGAGTGACAAAAGCACTTGAGAGTGGTCTTAATTCTCGATTCTTACCCTAAACATCCATTAGCTTGAGGTAAGTTAGGAGGGCCCTTCGCTCTCAGATCTCTATGACTTGGAGCCTTGGTGTGCTTGGTCCCCCTCTCTTATAGTTTTGAGTTTTGAAATGATGTAAACTAATAAAATATTTATTTTTTAGTATAATTTTATGTTTGTATTTTAAAAAAAAAAATTAAAAAATTATTTGAATCTAGTTTTTTATAAATTAACACCATAATTTAGTTGGTGATAAAATGCTAAAAAATAAAGTTAGGTACACAGATGAAGAGCATAAGAAAGTGAAAAATAAGAAGGATATGAAGGTGTATGAGCTCTGCTAGGGTTTTGTACTATTTGCGGTCACTCTTGGCCCCTCTTGCATCATACTGCATTTTTAGCGCATGAAACTCCTCTTTTCATGTGTATACGATCACATTTAGTGTGGTGTTTGTGTTTTAATATTCCTTCAACTGACTCTAACCCAGTAGTTCATGCTGGTGTTAGCAATTCGTCGGCTTTGGTCAATGGCTCCTCCTCTAAAAAAACAACCTTGGAAATTTTCTTCGAAAGTCTTTCACGAGGTAAGTGTTTTGACTCACCAGCTAATGTGGTTTTTCCTTTACCAAATTTTGATTCTACTTGTCAATGGCTTGAGAAACATATCCTTGTTGGGTATTTTGTTGGGGGGAGTCCCCTTGACAGTGTGCTTAAGGAGTGGGCCAGCAAGGCTTGCATCCCTCATGGGGTCCGCCTTGACATGGTCCAAAATTTAACCAAGGGTTTCTTTTTGTTCCACTTTGCAGAAGTCAATCATGTCTAGGCTATCTTAGGCCATGGTCCCTGGTATGTTCATTCTTCTTTGTTAGTTTTTTAGGCATGGACCCAAGACTTTGTTGTCTTGGATGACACCAAGTTGCAGGTCTCGGTCTGGATTGAATTCCCTGGTTTACCCTTTCCTTGTGTGCCTTTTTTGAATCATATTGCATCCTCGCTAGGGAGGGTTATTTGCATTGAGCCAGATAGGTTGTTTCAGGCCCAACCCCAGAAAAGGGTTTGTGTGGGAGTGGACCTTTCCAAAGATTTGAAAGACTCCATTGATATCCAAATTGGAGCTCTCTGGATAACCATAAGGTTACTTATTTTAATCTTTCCAACACATGTTATAGGTGTCAGCCTGCAGACCACAAGATTAAGGACTTCCCTTTGGAAGTGCTTTGTACAACTTCTCTGCCATGAGATGTTGAAAAGCCTCATTCGATGGATGTTTCTACTACCAAACTTGATGAGAAATGGACTACGATTATGAATCGCAAGAATAATTCCATTGGTTTTGGGTCGGCCCCCAAAGCCTCCAAACCAGCTAAAGTTGTTTCAAACCCTTCAGTGAAGGGGAAGGAAGCTCCTATTGAGGTTGATTATGTTCCACCACAACCTAGGCCAAAGGCAATGCCTCAACCTACTATTGTCATGATAACACAACTAAATGTTTCTCTTCCTGTGTTGAGAGCTCAAACGCGGTCTTGCAACCCTTCTCCACCAAGGGAAGAAGGGGAATATGTTCAAGAGAAGTGGAGATTTTCCTCTCCTTCTATCCAGATTGGGTCAGTTCCACCAGAATTTTTTGCAGAATTGTTTCTCTTCTCTAAATGAAGAGGAACCAGACTCCGATGATATGGAGGAGTTTCATTCATGAATTTCCTCTCATGGAATGTTCGAGGTTTGACAGATCTCTCCAAAAAGTATTATGTAAGGGATACCTTGAGTAAGTATTCTGGTATTGAAGTGCTTTGTCTGCAAGAAGTTAAAATTTTTGGCTTTTTACTTGCTTTGTCTTGTCACTCTATTTGGCCAGCCAGTAAAATGTTTTATACTTCTCATGATGTTGGGTGTGGTAGAGCTGTCACCCTTTTTTCCCCATGGTGGCACTCTTGTGTGGTCGACCACAGGCCTGATCCCACTCATCAGCTCATCTGGATCCTTCTCAACATTCATAATCATTAATTTTGGATTATTAATGTCTATGCCTCTAATGATGTTGTGGAATGCTCTTTACTTTGGCGCTAGATTGTTGATTCATTGCTAGTTGCTACCTAGTTACTGTGTGGGGATTTCAATATGGTTGAGATGGCATATGACAAAGATGGCACCTTTCCATTTAGATGGGAAACTGGTGAAAGGGAGGTATGGTTTTACATGTGCAATAAATTGGGGCTCTTTGATCCCAACATTGGCCACCACCATTCTCATTCTCTTTGGAACACTTGGTGTAATTACAGGGTCAGTTCTAACAAAATATTTAACCGCCTTGATCATGCCATGATCTCGACTCAATCTTTCTTCTCTTTTGACAACTCTTCTCTCCTAGTTAAGCTGTTAGTGGATGTGACTTTTTTAGACCACTTCCCCATTTATTTTCGCATTGAATGGGAGACTCGAAAGCCTCACACGTGTAAACTCATTTTTTTCTAAACATGTCTTTACTCTACCACAAGCCTACCCTAGCCCACATTCGCAAAGTTTGGAATCTGGAGTGCAGGACAACTCATCATATAGGTTGGATTACTTGGTGGAATGATGCTATCACTTGCACAACTAGATTTATGCACATTTATGGGTGCCAGTTGGCTATCTTTTGTTGGTGGTCTTATGAGGCTACCACTGCTGACCTCTGCTAAGCTACTGAGGCTTTGGTAGCCAACCCTTTTTCTCCATCATTGCAAGTTAGTGTGGTGGAATTAAGGCACAAAAAGCAAGTTGCAAATAATTATGTTGCTAGAGGTGCACAAATCAAAGCCCAATTACATTAGCTAAAAATTGGTGATCATGCCTCCAAAGAGTTTATTTTTTATTTGCGTGCCAGACACTCATCCCTGAGAATTAAAAAAATTAAAGATGGCATTTAGGTTCTTTCTAAGCTTCTTGACATTCTCCATGATTTTGTGCATCATTATGAGCAGGTTTTCACTGCACAAGAACCCACGCCTATGTGACAGCAAGCCCTCCAGGATTGCCTTGCTATTGTGCCAAATAGGCTTTCATCAGCCCAAATTTATTTTTGTGATCAATTGTTAACAATTGATGATCTCAAAGAGGTTGTCCATTTCATGGATGATGAAAAATCCCCAGGGATTGATGGGTTCCCTTGTGAATTATACAAAGCCCTTTGGGACTATGTTGGGCAAGATCTGTATCATGTTTACTTAGAGGCTTTTCTTGCTAGTTCTCTAGGTAACTTAATAAACAAAGGAAATATAAAATTAATACCTAAGTATGGTGATCTGGAGGAAATTTTCAACTTGAAACCTATCACGATTCTCAATGTCTCTTACAAATTCATCGCCAAGGCTTTGGCTCTGAAGTTCTACCATCTTTTACCTCAAATTGTGCTCTCGGAGCAAACTAGGTTTACCAAATCCAAGTTTATTTTGGATAATATTATTGTTGTTTGGGAAGGAATGTAATGAGCTAGGTGTTCAAATTAGAAAGCCATGTTATCAAAATTAACTTTGCAAAGTCCTATGACCACATTAATTGGCCTTTTATTCTTGCTATGCTACAAGCTTTGGGTTTTGGGCCTAACTTCATTCAGACTGTTCAAATTCTCTTTGTGGATGCCTCTGCTTGTATTACCATTAATGGTCGTCAATCCTTGACTTTTGGACTCTTTTGTTCCATTCGGCAAGGGTGCCCACCCTCGCCCTCTCTGTATGTGCTTGTTTTTGAGGGATTTGGCTACCTTCTGGCCAATATGGTTTCCTAGCAGCGTGTGAAGGGAATCTCTCTACCTAACTCTCAGGATTAGCTTGTTAATGGCCATTTTGCTAATGACTCTTTCCTCACTCTCCTGGAGGAAGAAGAAAATATTAAATCAGACCTAGATTGTCTTAACATCTTTTGTCTTGCTTCTGGCTCTTCCATTCAGTGGCACAAAACTTTATGCTACATATAGTCTATCTTGCCTTCTCCTCCTTAGTGACAATAGTATGGTTGGAAGTGGCTTGGGCCAAGAGAGATTTTTCGATTCCTAGGAATTCCCTTTGCTTTCTAGGCATCTTCGGCTGAGCTATGGAAAGTTGTGCTTTCTAGAGTCGAGCATAAGATTGATTACTCGATTACCAAGCCCCTTTCTCTGGCAGGGAAATTTCAAGTGTGCTCCAAAGTTCTGGCATCTACCCATGTCTACTATTCTTCCTGTTGGGCCCCTTCCAAAGCTACATACGACAAGCTTGAAAAATTGCTCCAAGATTTTTTTGGGCCTCCTCTAAATCCCACAAAGGGTTTCACCATGTTGCTTGGGAATTCTACTACCTTCTAGAGATTCTAGAGGACTTGGGTTGCTCTCCACTCAATGGCAAGGGACTTCTTTATGTGTTACATGGATTATCCATGCCCTTACTGGGGATGAGGCCTATAAAATTCTTCTCAGACATTGTATTTAGTCAAGCTTTCCTATTCATAGACCCTCCTAGAAGGGGATTGGCTTTCAAACCCTTTTGGTCATAGAGGAACCAGTCTAAATTGTTGGGAATTTTGTGGCCAAAATTATTTGGTGAGCCGAGGAGGCTATCAAGCCCTTGCTCTGTTGGGATGACTCTAGTTTTTCGTGATGGGATTTCACTCATCTAGCAGAATATTTGGTGTTCACCTCTTTTTGCTTGCAATGGTCAACCATTGGCTAAGTCACCTTGGCTTAAGGTTCTCAAATTCCACAAGAAGGGTATCCAGACCCTACAATAGTTATTTCATAGACCCACAATGCGTATCATGCAGTGGGAAGATTTTTGTGCCCTATACAGGCTTCATAACCAGGACTGTGCTACTTATGATGGTCTGGTGAATGTTATTCCTGTAGAGATGCTTCATAAGGTTGGAATTCATGGGACCAAACCCTGGTGGAAAGACTGGAAGTGATATCCAGACACCCCTTTCAGGAATTACAAGCCTCGACTTGGTTACAAGTGGCTTTTGCCACAATTTCCTATGATTCAAAGTTTGAACTAGAGGTGGCTTCTTCAATCTCCCACTTATGTCTGGTGTAAAATAATTTCTGCCACTTGGTCTGCAAGTGTTGAGTCAAAACTTTCCCACTTTTCTTGGTGTATTCTTTTCCAAGGCTTTCCTGTGGGTTCTCGGCTTGTTCACCTGGGGGTCCAGGACCCTCGTTGCCCTTTTTGTGGGAAAGCTAAGAATTTTAAGCATATTTTCTAGTTTTGTCCCAGAGCACAACAACTTTGGACTTGGATTCATGATTTCTTTTGGCCCTTTAGGCTAGAGCCTTTCTCCTAGCATATGGTTCTGTTGGGAGATTCAACCAGAATTCCTACTAAATTTACCCAACTCTGGCACACTTTTAGGGTGGAAATTCTCTTCAATATTTGGAAAGACAAAAATTCCTGCATATTTGGTCATTCTCAAATGGATATTAATATTTCTTTATATTCTGAAGCTATTATTTGTTCTAACGTGCTCTTACAGATTCAGGTGCAAGCTAACAAAGTTGCACTTGAGGTTGCTCACGTACAAGTGTTGCTGGATCACTTGGGCAATGCCCCATATACTGTTGCTTAGGTGCCCACTTCACCCACCTCTTCCCACAGCTGGTCATCTTCTCAGGGCTGGTAGTGGAGTGGTTCTACGCATCTCCACTCTTAGCCTCCTCTTTAGTGGGATTCTCGCCCTCCTCGGTGAATCCGCTCTCCTCCGCCGCAAGCTAGCCAGCCTGGGTGGCCTTCTGACATTGCTTTGGGGAGTGGCGGTGGTGGTTCTGCGTGGCCCTTTGATGACCCTCCTTCTTCTGTCTCTGTTTGGCCATACACTAGTAAAAAATTTCCACATTTTGCGCTTGGAATCTCGCCCCAGTGGGAGAATAAAGATAAAGAGAAGGAAAAAGATGCTAACGATGGTTGGGGTTCTCTTCTTGACGTCACTCCAGACCCCGCTAATGTATGGGGGAAGAACATGGATGACAAAGACCCTCTTGGATATGTTGGAACTTCTTTGGCCACTTAATGACCCTCCTTTTATATGTTTCGTAATCATGGACTTTTGGGCTCGACCCATGTGACTGGTTTATTTTTTTATTTTTTTTGGGCACTACCCATATGACTCTTAGGGTGTGCCTTCTTACCACCCATCATTTTTTGTGAATATGTAACTTTATCTTTATTTTAATATTATAGATAGTTTCCTATTCATAAAAAAAAATAAAGATATATGAGACGTCAATCTTTATATAGTATATTTTTTTCCTTCAATTTTTTTAAGTGTATGTATAACTTGAAACTTTAGTGCATGGATATAATTTTTTTCCAATTTTTATAAATGTATATTTTTAAATAAATATTAAAATGTGTGTATTAAAACATAGTTGTTTCCATTTGACATCAACTTTCATATTAACTATCTATCTAAAATAGAAAAAAATTTATACCATCTTGATATAGATTCTTTAATATAGTGCATCATATTTTTTCTAAATTTTTAATAAGTTTTACTATTTTTCTTTGACAGAGTAATAAACCTAATTTTTTGTGTTGATAACCTACTTTTAGTAAAATAAAAAGGAAAATATAAATAATAATTAAACTATTAAAATATATGAACCGGAAAGAAAATGGGAAAATGGGATGGAAAATGCCAATTCCTATTCTCTCTTGGTCACTCAATAATGTCCTAAGAATCCAAATTGGATTGACTATCAACCACAAAGGTGAGTCAATTCTCAATAAGGAAGACCTAGGAGGGGGTTCTTTAGGCTTAAAGGGGTTCACCACCAAGAAAAAGCTTGGAAAAGACATTTTAACATTCAACTTGCAATACCTAATGATGCAAGCTAAATGATGAATGCAAATGATGAAATTATGCAACAGGAAGTTAGGATGTGTACTTGGGAAGTCTAGAAATATGATGAGGATTTTGGAACCTTATATTTATACTTATCTATGCTTAATATCTTGAAATTACACCACAACAAGCTGACATATGAAGTCATTAATTAAAGGAGGCTAAATCCCGCCAAGATTTGAAATTAAATCTTTAAAATAACTCAAGGGGGACTAAGATGCCCTAGGTGGCATCTTAGTCCCGAGGCATGAAGCTCGGGGCACAAACTTCAAAAGGGGCCCATTTAACGTGCTCTTGATATTAGGGTCCCAAGACCTTTGGAGGACAAAGATGCCCTAGGTGGCATCTTAGTCCCGACCCAAAATCAGGGACACACAACCAAAATCATTAAATTTTCATTTACCCTTTGATGTTTGTTGGGATTAGCCATAAAAAGATGCAATTCATTAGGCTTGTGGATGCAAAATAGGACCAATTAAGACATAAATAAGGATAAACAAAGCAAGGCAGGCCAAAACAAGTGTGAAAATGCAAGGGTATGCATTTTCCTATACTAGAATCAAGAGGGGTTTAGATGTATACAAATGGTAGTGAGATAGGATGACAATAACTAAGAGGGTGGCCAAGCCCCCAGGATCAAGATCCTATGACAAACTACCATAAGCAAAAAGGAACACACTCATGGATGATATATGAAGCCATAACCAGATGACAAACATACACCATCAAAGACAAATAAAGAAAAAGGAAAAATGCAATAGATCAAGCTTTGACTGGCGTCCAATGTGTTGTGGACTGGGTCTAGGCTATTTGTCCAAAAGTGGTTTACAAGTGGAATGTGTTTTCCACTATGCAAACAAAGCACACACTCACAATGATTAGTGAAGTTATTTGTTCACTAGGTGAGCCCCAGGGGACCATATCAAAGCCATACCTCCATGACTTTAATAAGGTACAAAAATTCCTGCTCAAGGGTATGTGTAGGATCATCATGGAAAAAGGCCCCTTATGGCAAAAAATTTAGAAAAATTAAAGTTAGGCAACTTGACATAAAAAATTGAATAAGTTATCTATATTATTTCAAAATATGTAAGAATAAAATCTGTAGAAAATTGAATGTAGTTTATAAACTACTAGGTTTATTTTAAAAAAAAAAAATCTATTTGGTGAAAATTTGAATTTCAATGCAATAGTACTTAAATTTCAGGGAAAAATAAGTAGGTGTCTCTCTGACCACCCTAACCAATAAAATGATAATACTTTTTTATAAAATTTTAGATATAAGTAGAGGACTCATGTCTCGATGTGATGCATATTTTTTGTAATTTTTTTCCAAGTAAATAATTAGTTATGAATTTTTTATTACAAATTTTAAAAAATATAAAAACTCGTATGTTTGACCACCTTAACTTGGTCAAAACTTCATGAAATTCATTTTTTTTAATCCTATAGTATGCAAAGTATAGAATGTGACACATGTTTTGGATTCAAAAAATGTGATACCATTTGAAAGCTATAGATGTTTTTCAATCAGCCTATCAATTAGGGCTTTAGTCATAATTCAAATAGAAAATGAATAATAATAATTTATTAAATTTAAATTAGAACATAATTTATATTGGTGCAAAGCTAAGAATCTCCTTTAAAAACCATAATTTTCGTTCCATCAATTTTGGGTAAAAAAAATTCGTCAGCCACATACCCTACACATACCCATCATATCACCACTTTTTGGCCCATCATGATCCTGCACATACCCAAGGACTAGTGAAGCTAGTTGTTCACTAGGTGAACCCCAAGAGAACCATATCAAAGCCATACCTCCATGAATTTAATAAGGTACAAAAAGAAAACGCAATAGAAAAGAAGGATGTTTAAAGGGATTTTGCTTTGTTCATGCGAGGTCTCTTCTTAGGGAACATTGTGCCTAATGTCTCTAAGAGAGGACAAGTCAAAGAAATATCACTCCCTTGGAGGAAATCAAACACATGAAACTACCAAGAAAAGGACATATCATAAGAAAAGAAAATCAGACGATGAAACATGAGTGTGATGTATGCCCCAACTTTAAAGCAGTTGCTAACACCATTGTTGTGAGAAATTGCTTTAAAGTAGAAGAAGACATGAGAGCTTACTCAGAAAGCCCTATGCCAAGTCATATGTTTCTGATAAGCTAAATCATGAAATAGGAAAGAAGGGCTGCCCCCAAAACTCAGTACATCACATGAGAGCCAACTTAAGGCATGTCGTCCACATACCAAGCTCGCTCTTACATATATATGGAAGGAGGTAAACTAGCCAAAAGAGGTAATGATAGGTGACATATGAGGACAAGGCTACCTAACTCCTTGCCCCCACTTAGTGTAGGACAAGGATGAGCTGAAGTGATTGATGAGAGTAATGCTAGAGTGAAAATCAGTATCAATTAGAGGAATTAGGTGCCCCCACATAAGGAACAGTACCAAACTCCTTAAGATTTTGGATTTTACTACTCAAAGCCTTGCATTCATTAGTAGCATGACCATGAACTCTATGATATGTATAAAATGAATGTTTGTAGTAGAATTTATTTTATGTTCTTGGAGGAAGAGAGATCAAATGATCTTGGAGGAGTCTCGACAACATACACTCTTGATAAAAAGTATAAAATGGTTCTTTATTGTGCAAAAAATATATCTCTTGCTTAGGAGATGATATCATTCTTACACAAGACTCTTTAGATTGTGAGATTTTGTTCTCTCTTATATAGGAGGGTGCAAAATCTAACAAATTCAAATCATGGGCATTTTGCATGATGATATTGATGTTAAGTGAGAACTTCTCTCTTTTGTTCAAAGGATAACAATCAAGACCACTAGTGTCTACCAATTCAGGATGCACTAAGATGTTTTGTAACAATGTTGGTGTTAAGTGAAGGCTTGTTTATTTCTATCAAAGGACAATAACCAAGACCATGATTTGTTTTGTGCATGTTAGGATCTATAGGGACATGGATACCTTGTTCTCTAGTACCACATCCTTTTCCACTATATCCAAGTTGTTTCATCATTTCATAACCTTTTCCATAAATTTTCTTCATCTCTTTTGGATTCAGTGGTTTCTCTTGATTAAGTTCATAAAATTTTGTTGTGTAATATTTTGTCTGTTGTTCTAAAGTGGTTGAGGTGGATGCTTTCAAATGGTCATCCAAATTTTGTGTTGACATTACCATATTTTCTTTTCCTTTTTTTTGAGTTTTTGTTTATGATCTCTTGTATTCCCCCATGAATGTATGTTTGAAATCTAAGGAACACAAATCATCTTCTAATATATTCATGACTTCTTCAATGTTTTTTCCTTTTCCTTTTGGTTGCACGGGTTCTACTTGTGTAGTTGGTGTCAATGTTTTCAAAGGATTCGCTTTATTTTTCTCAAGTTGTAGAACAATGTAAGGCTCATTATCAACATCCAATGTGTACACTTTTTTTATTGAAAATATACTTCATTTTATGATGAAGAGTAGAAGGAACCCCATTAATTGCATGAATCCACAGTCTTCCTAAAAGGAGGTTATATGAAAGTGTAGACACCTAAATTTGGACACTTGATTTATCAAAATTTATCCCTTTTCATCTAAGCTTCCCCTTATCTGCATTAATTAAATAATATCACTATTATTTAATTAATACTTCTAAAGTTCTTCTAATCCCCAAGGTATCTATTTAAATAATTAAATACCTTCCCCCTTTCATCAAATGAATTAAATAAATATGCCATTTATTTAATTCCCTTTATGTCACATCCTCCATCACTTTTATCTAATCTTAATCCATCTTCTAATCTCATCATTAGGAATGTGCATATGTCTAATCATTGATTAGGATGTGTCACATCCTCCAAATTTTGCAAGTTGTTCTCTAATCTCTCTTAGCCACCTAACCCTTCTCTAATCCTTCATTAACTAGCCTAATCAACCTCTCAAGGAATTTTTAATTCCTTTTATCCTTCCAAGGAATATTAAATTCATTTTTCTCTTCCCCATGTG
This sequence comes from Sequoia sempervirens, assembly GCA_007258455.2. Taxonomy (NCBI): domain Eukaryota; kingdom Viridiplantae; phylum Streptophyta; class Pinopsida; order Cupressales; family Cupressaceae; genus Sequoia; species Sequoia sempervirens. The sequence continues at coordinate 874,314,955 of VDFB02281492.1, read as the reverse complement.
ATCTTTGACTTGTCACATCAAGTCACATGTGAAATCTAACCCTCTTTATTAGTCATAATTAATTTATGATTAAGGTGTGTGCACCCCTAATTATCATTAGGGTCCCATCCTCCATAATTTTCCACTTGCCTCTAATGAGTCCTTAATTAGTCTAATCAAGTACTTGCACAACCTTAATCACCTAATTAGGTCATCTCTAATCCCCATATCATTTATGGAATGTGTCTTTAGTCAACTTCATTAAAAGCTTTCTCTTTTTGAACAAGGCATCTCCATTCCCCATGTGAATTTTTAATTCACATTTAATCCCCAATGCATTTAAAGGAATTTTAAATTCCTTCTCTCATCCCCATGAGAATATTTGAGAAATTTTTAATTCCCCACTTGTCCTCTCACCCACATGGGGACAAGTACCTCCTTTATGAGGAGATCTTGTCCCAATTCCAAGGTACTATGTACCCTCCTCCATGTTATGTACTATCACATCACCCTTTTTGAGCCATATCACATGCCACATGTCAAGATGTGAGGGCTTGTGATTTTTCAACTCACCTTAGCCCTACATCTTGATTTTGGTGGCTCAATCTTGACCTTCCATTTCCCTAGAGATTTCAAAAATCACTATAAATACCCCCTTTTTTCTCTCATTTTGGAGGGATCATGCATTGTAGCCAAACTCTTGCAAAATTTTCCTAGAATCCATACTTAGCCATTTTCATGCTTGCACTCACTTGCATCCAGCTTCATATCGTCATCTAGCTTGCATCTCTTGCCATCCAAGGAGCATACAACATCAAAGATCAAAGGGCCAACCAAAGGATCGATTCGACACAAGGTAAAAGGTTTCATTCGTTGTTTTCATATTGTGTTGAATACAACTAGGCTAATCTTGAGGTGTAGGTTGTTTTAAGTGTTATTTGCATTACTTTGTTTGTTGCTCATTTTCTAGCACATAGATTCGACCTATCACAGAAATATTGTGAGGCATAACATGGATCGATGTTTCTAATGTGGCCTTTCCAACTATAATAGGCAAAGTGATCACACCAAGTGGTTGTTTTCCTACATTGTCAAATCCATTAATAGATAAAAGATCAGGTTGAATTTTTTATTTATTAACACCAAGTTTATCCAAAAGGTTTGTGCTACACATGTATTTAAGGTAGAGCCATTGTCAACAAGGGTTCATTTTATCCCTATGGTATTGTATTGAGCTATGATCATGAAAGCATCATATTGCTTTTTCACTTCCAAAGGAGGGAGCTCACTTTGGTAGAAAACAATGTCAGCGTTTATTCCTTGATTCATTGTTGTTATGTTAGTCGGTTGCACATTAGAAGGGATAGGAACTTGTTGTAAGGAATTTTGAATCATGTTATGATAATGAGGGGAGGCTTGAATAAGGTCCCATAATGATATTTTAGCAGGAGTATTCTTAAGTTGTTTGACAAGATTATAATCATTTTCACTTTGTGAAGGAAAACAAGGGGCACTAGGCAAGATAGGATTAGGCCTAGTGTTGTATGTATGAGCAACAATATTGTAACTCGCTTTCTATAAAACATTGTTCTTAAGTGGTTTGAGGATAAGGGCGAGTTTCTTTTGAACTTGTGTTTTTTGAGAGGGTGGATAAATGATAAGTTTAGGCTTGGGAGAGTACTCCAAGGGGTATCTAATGTGCATAGCCTTAGAAGACTTATCCTTATTTTCATGATCTCTTAGTGAAGAGGAGTTTAATATTACTTCATCATCTTCATCTAATCAATTACTATTTTCAAAGTTCTCATTTTCTTCCACTGTTATATCTTCCCTAGTAGGAGTGTTTTTAGGAGAACTACAAACCAAATGTTCTTGACATTCAAGGATTGGTTCTTCTAAGATTACTTCATCGCACGTAAGGGAGTTATCAATGATTGAATTGTCTTGTTCATCAATGGTGTTATTTTCTTGTTCCATAATGTTTTCCCTAGGGGAAGAGAGACATATAAGATTCTCATGACCTTCATCTATTGGATTTTCTAGCATCAAAGTATCCTCTTCACAACTAGGAGAAGAAAAAATGTGAGTGTCAAGATTTTCTAAATTTTCACTCCTTTGTTCTATAATGTTCTCCAAAGTAAGGGAAGGAACATAAAGAGGGTTGTCATTATAAAAATTAAAGGTTTGATTATCTAACACCAACATATCCTCATCATTATCACAAGAAGAGAATATTTTGGGAGATGAATGTGGGTAGGTTTCAATGGTCTCTTTTTGTCTTATGTTATCATTTATTGTTATGTCCTCTTGTTTAGTAATGTATTTCCTAATAGGGGAGGTAAGAGGAGAGAAACAACTCGGGTTCTCAAAAATCTCATCGATTAGTTCTTCTAATGCTACAATATCTTCTTCACAAGGAGGAGAGATATTAGGAGAAGAACAACTGTGATTGTTATGATTACCCAAGGTTTCTTTCACTAGAATAACCTCACTCATAGAAGGGATACTAGGAGAGGGATCAATGACGAACAAAAAGAGAGGGGAAAGGACCTCATATTCATATGCACTTAATAAAACTTTCTTACAACACTCAAGATCTAAAAATAGAACATGAAGTATAATAACTAGACTTTTGCAATGAAAACATGATGTAATGATTGTTTTGGAAGCTTGAGATGCAACAATGATGGAGTAAACATGCAAAAGGATAATGCAATTTTCAGATTTCAAACAAGTTAGTTTACTAATTACACTATTCAATGATCAGAAAATGAAATGTTGCAAATGCAAATTTGGAATTAAGCAATGCATGAATGAACCACTTTAAGCTAGATTTTAGTAAAATGCATCAAATAGAAAGTCAACCCATTGAAATAGATAACCAATGGCAACAAATAGAAACACATAAATTCACTTTTTAACCCTAAAATCTACAACCTCAAACTCCATAGGGACTAAGATGCCAACAAGGGCATCTTGGTCCTACTGGTGAAATTCTAAGGTTCTAGGAACTAGAACAAACAACAAACAACTGAGTCAGGATTCTGAGGAAAAAACCCACAGAGGGATTAAGATTCCAGGAAGGGTTTTTTAGTCCTAGCAAAGGTTTTTGTCAAAAAAACAACAAATTCTAAGTTTTTAACAGTGTTCCCAGGTTTCCTACCTAGGGACCTGATGTTTAGAAATAGAAAAGTGTGCAAATGAATGCAAGAAAAAGTAACTAGTGACAAGCAATTGGATGCAAAGTTGAATGAAATTTTTTTCAATTTTGAATGCAATAACAATGTTCCTAAATGAAATTAGGATAGTTAATAATGCACTTTGTTAGAAAACCAAGATCTGATTGCAAACCAGAATAGACCTTCCACAGAAGAGGAAAACAAAAAAGGCAGAAGCTTTGCATAAAAACATGCAATTTGATATAATCGAAAAGACCATTAATTATAAAAGATAATTTTCTTTATAAAAGAAAAGATTCCTAAACCTAATTTTATCTTGAACAACAAGATAGCTCGATAAGATAAAGATGAAAACCTATAACTTAGGAATTAAATAATTACCTAAGTAAACTTATGCAAAGTGTAATTAATAATTAATTACACCAACACCCCCCATAAGTGCAACTTAGGGAGAAGTAGATTATTATGCAAATATGAGTCCCAGTAGCAAGCCCTGATCAGGTACTCATGTACAAATGTAAAGAGAGAGAAACCCCCCTCAGTGAGATGAACTACTGTGAAGAATCACTGGAAGAACTCTGATGAAGCAACGCTGGAACCCAAAATCCAACAAGCAAGGAAAGATAGTTTTGTTTGCAAAATACCAATCAGAATCACAAATGCAACAGCAGACCCGATGCCAAGGAACTCTAGAAACTCACAAACTAGATCAAATCTGGAATCTGTAAGCAACAGTAGATGAAAGGATGAATGGACCCATAATGATGACAAATTTGGAAGTTGTGTCTCACAAAGCCGATGCTAAAATGAAACTAAAATTGCTCATAAGATGAGTACCATCAAGATTCTGGAACATTCACCATAAAAACATGGCCTTCAAATGGGAAAGATCTGAACCAATGAGGATCAAGAACCATAAAATCCCAATGTAAAGTGTGAACCAAAACAAACCAATGATGTGTCTAGCTAAGCAAGAAAGAAGCTAGAAGGAGACAACATAAACTAGACAAACTCATGCGAGTTGTCACCAACATGAAGGATGGATGTAAGAACCCCCCTTAATGGAACTTTATATCAGTTCGTTTATTACAATAACCCAATGATTGTATAAGGAGATAATGCAAAATTATAGAAACATAGGCAAAAATGCAAACCTAACACACGAAACAAAAATGAATGCATGCATAAAATAAGTTATACATTTTTTTGAAATGACCCCTGATCTATATAGAGGCCGAAACTAGCTTTTTGACGCCACAAAAATCATGAAAAATGGATAAGCGAGTCACAAGATATGTGTCCCAGAGTGAAAAAGGCAACATCTGACTTCCAAGGTAGAAAAAAGCATCAAAAAGGAAAAACCAGAAAACCACACTAGCACCATTGCATAGAGTGTCGAAACAGCTTTCTGACAATATCTCGTTTGCAAAAAAACACCTCTGTTTGCAAAAGTTACACCAAAATGAAAAAAAGCCCTGTAAAAGGGCACTTCCAGCACTAAATAGGGGCAAAAAATCAGCACCCTCGGCTGCAGCTCCTGGTTTTCCATATGACCCTACGCAGGGCTGACAGAAAAAACAAATCGCCAAGGCCAAAACCCGTAGCTCTCGGTTGCAATATGACCGCCGGTAGAAACATTTAGGCCCTTGGGGGTTGGATAAGGCGAAGCGGCGCGGATGCAGGGAGCCACCAATGGCGGGTTGCGACCAGGGAACCGTCAGTGGAATGGGTGGCGGGATGTGGTGGCCGCCACCCTGACTAGTGGCGCGGGGGTGGCAGAGACCAAATGTATTGGAGGTGCAAAAATCATCGAGATTTTTGTGATTTTCTTTAATTTTTTTCTTGAATTTTTAAATTTTTTTCGAAATCTAAACCTCAAAATGCGTGCCTAGGGGCTATACAGCCTCTGGGTAAAAAAAATTTGCCTCCTCGGACGACTATGTCCAAATCAGACAAATTTTATATGAAAATGGGGATTTTTGGGCACCGCAAATCCAACGGTGAGGTTCGTTTGGGCCCAAAGTGCTCCAAAAATCAGGCAACCCCAGATCTATCTGAAAAATCACCTAGCTTGAGACCCTCACAGATTTGGCAAACGGTGACGAAAATCAATGAAATAAAACTCATTTTTGACTTTTTACAGCGCTCTAAATCCAATGGGAAACCCCGATCTAATCCAAGACACTACATAAATGTACTCAAGGATTGAAACCCTCGAGGGATTCCGAACGATCTCTGCAACGAAATCCTCCAAAAAAGCTGAGAAGGGGCTGCAAATCGAGGCTCTAATACCATGTTAGAAAACCAAGATTTGATTGCAAACCAGAATAGACCTTCCACAGAAGAGGAAAATGAAAAGGCAGAAGCTTTGCATAAAAACATGCAATTTGATATATTCAAAAAGACCATTAATTACAAAAGGTAATTTTCTTTATAAAAGAAAAGACTCCTAAACCTAATCTTATCTTAAGCAACAAGATAGCTCGATAAGATAAAGATGAAAACCTATAACTTAGGAATTAAATAATTACCTAAGTAAACTTATGCAAAGTGTAATTAATAATTAATTACACCAACACACTTTTCAGTTTTTCAATGAGATAAAAGGGTGATCCCACAATACTGGTTTACAATTTTTGGCCAAACTAGACACTAAACTAATTTTTTCTAACTAAATCTTCACTTAGGCACCTATAGCGGCTAAGTCATGAGGAATTTTAAGATGATGAAAACTAGTGATTTGTGAAATTTTTTTTGTAGATTCTAAATATATTTTTCCAAAAAATTTGGAATTAGATTGCACTTCTTTTTCCATCTCCTTCAAAAACTAGTTTTTTTTTAGTAAACACCATTTTGAAGGAGTGATGCTCCCCATATACAACATAACTTTTTTTCCATGAAGGATAAATTTCTATTTTTTTCTAATTTATATTTGTAACTATGATATATAGCACTTTCATTTGGTTTCATATTTTTTTATTGAATATTTTTTCCTTAATCAAGTTTCGAAGTCAAACCAATTACAATTCAGACATAGGTGAACTGTATACAACATCACTTTTTTTGTATGAATCAAAATTATTATTTTTTTGTTGGATCAAGGACTTTAATATCTAGTGCACAAATATTTTTCAAAAAAATAAATTGATAATTTTCTATTTTTCCACATGTGCAAAACAAAGAGCTTGATTTTTAGTGAAAAACCTACATTCACAAGAAATAAAAAATAAATATAATAATAAAATTAAATTTATTTAAAATTATACTTTTGGGAAGCTTATAATGAGGACTACATACTTAAAAAAAAAAAAATTTAAATGAATTCATTTGATCACCCAAAAGGTAAATCAAAAGTGGTTTTTTATCAACATTTTGATAGGTGTAAAGGAGACTCTATTATAGGTATGGTTTAAAACTAGCAGGGTTCTATCCAAGGGGGTTTGATTTAAGGTGGTTCGATAAAACCCTCTTCAATTGGAATCCTTTAAATGGAAATTTTCAAGTCTTAAATCATTATATTTTCTAAAAATATGTGATTTTAGCAAAAATCAAGATCTCCCAGAAATTGTAAACCAGTATTGTGGGATCACCCAAGATGATGCAAGAAAGAAAAAATGAAACCTATATGCACTTTCACTAATGAAAATATGAGAAACCCTAGATGCACTTTCACTAATGCAAGATGGAATGCAAGAATGAATGCAACCTAGATCTAGGACCCTAATAAACTCCAAATCAAGAAAATGAATGCTCAAAAATGTCGAGTTCACCAAAATAAACCAAATAAAATAGAGGTGGAATTGGAGATGCCCACCTTATTTTCCTTCGGCCACTCAATATTGTCCTAGGAATCCAAATTGGATTTACTATCAACAAAAAAGGTGATTCAATTCTCAACAAGGAAGACCTAGGAGGGGGTTCTTTAGGCTTAAAAAGGTTCACCACCAACAAAAAGCTTGGAAAAGACATTTTAACATTCAAATTACAAAACCTAATGATGTAAGCTAAATGATGAATACAAATGATGAAAATATGAAACAAGAAGTTAGGATGTGTGTACCTAGGAAGTCTAGAAATGTGATGAGAATTTCATAAATGCAAAAATACTGTCAAAATATGCCAGGGAGGACTAAGACACCCTTATTGTTGTCTTAGTCTTGCTACTATTTTTCAGGGAAGGTGCGGAATCTTCAGATGTCAGAATTGGATATGAAAGAATCTCTAAAAAATACCTTCAAGAGGAATAAGACACCCTAGTTGGCAACTTAGTCCTACTCTAAATTTTTGAAATCTCTAAATGTGGTCCTGAGGCTCAAAGCCTGCACTTTCTTCTTCTCTGATCTTAGACTCTAAAAATTCTAGATTTGGCCTGTAGGTGAGTTTCCATGAATATGACAACTTTACAATGCAACTTTGCAACTTTGCAACTTTGCACCTCAAATGATCTTCAAGTCTTCAAAAGCTAAATCTACAAACATAAACATGCAAGAGAGGAAAAACTTGTTGATTGTTAGTAAATGGGGGTTTGCCTTGGTAAAACCCCTTGTTGGTAAGTAAACCTTGGAATGAAGTAAAACAATTAAGGGAAATGATGAATGAACAACATGCAATGTTACAACTCACCAAACCCTTGTTATGGAATTTGCAAACTTGTGTGAAATGGGTAGCTTGAATGTAGATCTTGAAATGCTTGAATGCTTGATAGATGATGACTTGAATTGCTTGCTTGGATCAAAATCCTACATAACAAATGCTAGTTCAAAAACACACATGATGCAAGAATATCCTTGATATGATGCTTTAATCTTGATGATGGCTCCAAATGCTTGATTAATTTCTCTTGAATGCTCTTGTGAACTTAATTATGCTATGATGAATGCTCTCACAAAAGTCTTGATGTGAAAATGAATGAAGGAAACTTGTATTTATACTTATCTATGCTTAATATCCCAAAATTACACCACAACAAGTCAACATATGAAGTCATTAATTAAAGGAGGCTAAATCCCACCAAGACTTGAAATTGAATCCTAAATTTAACTCAAGGGGTATTAAGACACCTTAGGTGGTGTCATAGTCCTGAGGCATGAAGCTCAAGGCACAGATTCCAAAAAGGGGCCCACTTAAGGTTCTCTTTAAATCAAGGTCCCAAGACCTTTGGAGGACAAAGATGCCCTAGGTGGTGTCTTAGTCCCAACCCAAAAATTAGGGGCACATAGCTAGAATCATTAAATTATCATTTACCCTTTGATGTTTGTTGGGATTAGCCATAAAAAGATGCTATTCATTAGGCTTGTGGATGCAAAGTAGGACCAATTAAGACATAAATAGGGTTAAACAAAGAAAGGCAGGCCAAAAAAAGTGTGAAAATGCAAGGGTATGCATTTTTCTACACTACAATATATATATATTAAAACTACAGTTATGGATCTACAAAAGGTTTTTTTTTATATTTAAAAAAAATGTTATTTGCATGATTAGAAGTTGTTGAAACATCAAGTTTGTTAAATAATTTTAGTTTTTTGGTAAATTGGCCTCAAAGTGGTGCTACATATGCATTTATCCAACAATTTTAGTTAGAAAAGTTGTTGAAATATTGAACTTAGCTAGAATAAATCTTACAAGATCATATGTTTGACCAAAATTGATTTTTAGTTAGAAATACTTAAATTCACTTGTGTTGATAAGTTGGTCGAAAGTGTGACATGTGTGACTTTATACTTTTACCCTCCTTTGGTGGAACAAGATCCCCCATAGTCTTCTTAGCCTACTATTCCTAATGCCCATAGTCATCTTAACTGTCTTGTGCATGAGTGTAAACATCACTAATGGGCATTGGTTTGGGAATGTGAGGCATCACAGAAGACCAAGGATACACCTTCTATCGCTTCTTCAACTTTTGAGCTTATGTTTCTATTCTTGATTTTGTTCCCACTTCCATTCCTATCACCTCTATCTTGCTTCTTGCTTTCTCGATGGATCCCGATGAACCTCACCCTAAGCGGGTGTAAGTGTTCATCACTCCTTCTTTGGAGCCTCCCTTAATCACCTCTTTACCAAATATTCCTCCTTTCCTTGAGCTCACATACATGCCTCATACAAAGGTTGTGTCTATGATGGCCCCTTCTCCTTCTCCCTCTTTTGCTTCTGATACAAGGGTTCCACATCCTTCGCTTAAGCGCAAGTTAGAGCATGACCTCATTTTGAGTGATGGTAGTGCAAGAAGTCTTCTTTGTCTTCTTCATCCTATTCTACTTTGGCTTGTACCATTCTTGTGAAGGATATGTTTCCTCCTTCCCAAAATTTTGTCACAACCCCTCTTTTGGAGGTCAGTAGTGACTCTCTAGTCTCTCATCCTCCTTTCATTTAGTCACAACACTTCACTACAGAGAAGTGTATGTTCGACTCGCTAGAGGATATTTCAAAATTTTCATCTATCTTTGGTAGATCGATATCGTTGACCTCGTAGGAGCTTACTAATGAGGACATTGAGGCTACCTCCTCCTTGGCTCTTGTTCAAGGTGAGTCAGCTAGTACTGCCCTTTCTATCTCCCCTCTCTAGGCTCATCTTCCCTCCCCTATGATGATCCAAATTAGGAGAAAGATGACTTGTTGGAGGTGTCCAATTAGAGAGGTACATCTTCTTTATCTTCATATTAGGTTTATGTGTTTGCTTGTGTTCCCTCGTACTTGGACCTATTAGTGTTTATGTTCTCACATATAGGACCCTTGATACCCTTGTAGGTACTTGGATACATGAGAGAAAAAAATTTGTACACAACTTCTAATTTTTTCATAATTCTTCTATATATCGTAATATTTTCTTTTCACCTCAGGGATGATGCAAAACATTGGGGCATTTAGGCAAAGCATTGGGGCATTTAGGCCTCTTTCATGTTGACCTAGATTTTTATTTGTCTTTATGTTCTCTTCTTGTTCCAATCTATTTGGGGGGTGATGAAAGTTCATACACATTATACTATATCTATACATATACCTTTATGATTAATTTTGACCTTGAATAATTGGATCCCCTTATGTTCTTGATTTCTCCATCTTTTCTTTTCTTGATGTTGTGGATTCTATGTGTTGTCCCTTGCATGACAACATCCCATGAATACATCTTTCCATGTATGTCATGATACAACATCTCTTTGTCTTTCTTCTCCTTAGAGTGACATGTGTTCCTTTGCGTAGCACACATCATTCTAAGGGGGGATATCATTTTTTATTTCATTCTTATCACTTTCTATCTTTTCAAAAATATATGTCAAAAATCTTGGCATAGATCTTGATCTTGTCATCTAGCTTGGGTGCAACATGACTAGACTTGTCTTATAATATTATCTTTTTTGATAGGGGTTCTCCTCCTTTGCGGGGTTTGTTTCTATCACACATATTTATATCTACTTTTTGTATGGTCTCTAGGATAACACAACTTGATAGCCATACCTATTTTAATGCTACCTTTTATCTAATCAAATATTATCATGTCTATTTTTATCTTTTTCACCTAACATGTTTGTTTGCAACTAACATGTTTGTGGTGAGATTAGATTCAACCTTGTAGGATAGAAGCCCTGTGTCCTCTTTGTGTCCTAGCTCAACATATATTAGATTGAAGACCTGCATCTTCTTCATCTTGAGTATATTCTCTTCAACATATTTATGTCTACTTTAGCTTACATTTGTTAGAATACATATGCTCGCTAAAGTGGGGGGAAAATGTAATGCAAAAAATTGTATCCTATGCAATTTCGCACTCCATAACTTCCCCTTTAGCTTGATTAAATTTGATAATGAAATCCCCTTCTCACCGAACCTTAATGTTGTCCTCAACCCTTTCATTTTCAGCTATTTAAGTAAAAAAAATTCATGGACACAAGCGCAACACACAAACATCTGAATTTTGCATGGACATACCAAAAGGATTCCTACCTATGTAGCCATTAGGACGTTATACTCCCCACCTAGCTACAAAGTGTAATGCCTTTGTGGCTTGCAGGAGCATCAATAACATCCCTTTGCATGCCTTTTATCCATTCAAACCTTCTATTCCCTCATTCAATCAATTCATTGGTCATTCTTGCTCATTAAATTCATCATATTTCACTCTCATTATCTCGATCTATCAAACTCTCTCATTTTCTCCCTATACCAAAATTTTGATTCTCTTGGCACATCTTGTACAAGCTTGGAGGTTGTATTCTCTTCCTATTAGTATTCTTATTCACCAAAGAAGGGTAAACATAATATTTCTATTGCATTAAATCATCTTTACATTGATATCATATTATTATTTTGACTTGTCTATCCATTTATCTTATCTATCTATATTCTTGTCTATTTTATTTTCTATCTATCTATCTGGTTGTTCATGGAGGTGGGAACACCTATGTGAGGATTTGACTAAGGCAAGCCCTTAAAATAGCCCCAACCATTTTTTTCATTTCCATGTTTGTAGGTTTTTAAGTTGGAGCATTGTAGGAGGCTTCACTCATGGAACCTCTTGTGAGTTCTTCTCTTCCACTTTGTCACTTTCATTTAAACTATGCTTGTTATTTCCATTTCTATTATTTTTATTATTTTGTTAGCCTAACATATCTTTGAGTTTTTAGTTTCCGAATAGTTGTAGGCTCTTTGTTTTCTTTGTTAGTGAACTCTTCTTTTGATCCATAAAAGGCTACAACATTTCATGGGATGTCCATGTGCCGTGTTGTCATCCTTGGCCAAGAGCCTATCAATTTTCTCATGAGACGTTTGAAGCCTGCTCTTTCATTCTCTAAAACTCTCATCTCTTAATTCATCATAAAATATAAAAATACAAAAAAACTTCCTTATCTTCCCTTTTTGTCACCTGAACTTTGTTCCTTGAGGTAGTCGAGGAACATTCGCCCTTGATGGGGGGTGTCAATTTTCCTCCTCTACAAGATAGAACCCCTCAAGGCTTAAATCATTATTTTTTCTAAAAAATATGTGATTTCAATAAATCAAGATGTCCCATAAGTGGGAAACACTATTGTGAGATGCAAGAGATGATCTCTAGTGTTAGGAAGAACAAGTAAATAATACAAAATATAATTTAGCAAAATGTTAATCGATACATAATTATAATCCAAAAAAAGTTACTAGAGCTTGATGATAAGGGAAGAACCATTTTAGAACTTGATTGAATCTCTTAAACATTCCCTAAGAGGTTGGAATGAAATTTTTTATAGAGTATCTAATGAAGTGGAAGAATGTAGCCAAAAAAATGCAACATTTAAAGATGGAGTATTCCTTCAAAAGCATACAAATATCATCAACATTGTGAACACTACTAGATTCAAAGAGAGGATCATGATACACCCTCATCTTATAGCATGGGATGCATAATAACAACTTATGCCTCACTAGATCCCTAATTAAGTCATGTATGACTCTAAACCATAATTATCATTTTTAAATTTGAACTCATTGGGATTAGGGTAATAATATTACCTAATAGTTCACCTATAAAGGAGGTAGTGAGTAGAAATTAATCTTTACACTATTAATTATGTTCTTATTAACAAATTTTGGAGGTTTTTCCCATCAAATGGTTTATTATTAACAATTATTTATATATCAATCCTATTATATTATTCTTTTGTGCAATTTTTTTTATTATAATACGTGAGATATGATTTCTACCTTCAACATATGTGAATTATGGGATAAAAGGTATTCTATGTGTCTTTTGATGAATGAGAATAATAGGTAGAAGGTTTGGTGAGGGAGATAATTGTAACAATAACATCAATTAAATCACCCAATTTTTACAATAAGGACTACATAAAGGGACATGCTACAAGAGTGATGATCAAAGATGTATCTTCCAACCAAGGTGAATTATATAGAAGGTAAGTAAGAGGTAATTTTTTCTCCATCCTAAAAAAATAGGAATAAAATGAGGAAATTAAGTGGCTATTTAGATGAAGGCCATAATAGAATATGATCAAGAGCCACAATTAATATGATCAAAGGTTATGAAAATGATGACCAAATTTGATGCATTGCAGGAAAGGATGGTTAGACTATGAGCATCTGCTAGAAAGGACATAAGAGACCCATACATAGGAGATTTGTATTGTAGATAAATTGACACTTTTTAGTGAATAAGATCATAAGAGGTTGATGATCTAGATATTAGAGCAAGAGAACTATTTTTCATGAAAGGAACTCAAAGACCCTAGGTGGATGTGGCTTGTAGAAAGGAGGTTTTATGGTAGCATAACAACATAGTGGATAGGTCTCTAGAGATGGTTCAACAATGCAAGGACAAGACATTAGTGCAAAATTTGTATTAGATGGCAAGTTGAGTTAGTGGATGAGATGGTCCATCCAAATAAAATTAAAAAGTTATTGTAAAGGTTGGAGGATAGAAGGTACATAATGGTACATGAGGAGGATTATGTGTAATCCATGTAACCTATTCAAGATTCATTTGAATGAAATAAGGATTCTTCCTATATGTGTGTATGGTATTCATTTTGTTGTGAGAGTTTTGTGTGTGCTAGTTATGTGTATGCACATTCTTGGGTGAGGATCCCTTGTGCAACTATATTATTTTTTTAGCACCACACCATCCAAATTATCACAAATAAAAATAATAAATTAAAGAATCCAACCAGAAAGTCACCAAACAGATCTCTATGCTAATTAGAACTACTTGAACTAGGTTAAAGACATATGTAGGGATCAATGCCATAGGTGTGATATTGAATCAAAATAAAAAATAACATAACAATATGGTAGCATAACAACATGGTGAATAAGTCTCTAGAGATGGCTCAATTATTGAAGGACAATCCAATAGTGTAAAATTTGTATTAGATGGTCTTTGAGCTAGTGGATGAGATGGTCCATCCAAATACAAAGACAAAGTGATTACAAAGGTTGGAGGATAGAAGGTACAGAAGGGTACATGAGGAGGATTATGTCTAATTCATGTAACCTATTCAACATTTGTTTTAATAAAATAAAGCATCCTCCTATATGTGTATGATATTCTTTTATTGTGAGAGTTTTGTGTGTGTTGGCTATGTGTATGGGCATCCTTGAGCTAGGATCCCTTGTGCAACTACATTAGATTTCTTAGTACCACCCCATCCAAATTATCACAAATAAAAATAATCTTAAATAATCCAACCATCAAGTAAAAAACCACATCTCTATGTTAATTAGAACTGCTTGTTAGATTCAAGACATGTAGGGATCAATGCCATAGGTGTGATATTGAACCAAAATAGAAAACAATATTTGTTCTAATGTACTAAAATGTAATTATGATAAAATTGACTGCTAGTCATTAAAATAAATCACTTAACATAATCTACAACAGAGCATCCATTGTCCTACACAACTATACTAAACATTTATTTCCTCTTTTTACCATTTATAAATACACATTTAATATTTTTCTCTAAACTCAACTCTATATCTAAATTGATTGTGCTTAGAAATCCCCATTAGAGAGCTTGCTTAATCTCTTCATGAGTACAGAGAGAGAATTTGATTTGATATAAAGATATGTAAAAATAAAGGCTTTAGGTAAATTCAACGCCAACAATTCACTTCCAACAATTCATCGTCATGAATTCATCACCATGACAAATTCATCTCTAGGAAAATTCACCACAAGAAATTCATCTCCATGGAAAATTCACCACCAATAATTTCTTAATTGTATATGTGATGAATTATCCATGGTGATGAATTGTTGATGGTGAATTTTCCACAGCGATGAATTGTTGATGGTAAATTTTACACGGTGATGAATTCTTGAAGGTGATTACACGGTGATAAATTGTTGAAGGTGAATTGTTAATGGTGAATTTTCCAAAAACCAAAAATAAATATTCTACATACCCAATTGTAAGTAACCCAAACATGAATGACTGAAACAAATTAAATAGAAAAATCATTCTCAACTCAATTCTTGGGCAAGAAAGACCTGATCCAGTACAAAATATGGATTATGAACCTTCAATTGAACTTAACGGACTTAGAACTAGAAGAACCATTAACAACAATGACAAATGCTCTACATAGACAAATCTCTTCCATCAACTCTTACAGATGAGTTTTTAACATATTGCGTGGGCTTCATTGATGGTATGAAGGCCAGGTCGCCAGGATGTGGACTTAGATAGCAAATGTTCCTTGTACGCCTTCTGCAACTCCGAATTACCACAATTCTCAATAAGCTGCTCGTAGATTATAGTGTACCCCGCTCTGGACTCTCCGGGCCTCGCCTGGACAACCTTGGACGCCCCTTTCTTGGCGGCGGCCTGCAGCCTGGAGACCAGAACCGCCAATTGATTGTGTGAGTCGAGGACAGAGAAGGGCAACACCAAGTAAATCTGGCCCATCTGGAGCTCCTCCTCGCCCACCAGAAGGCGGCTGCTGTTGCTGCTCATGGCGTACAAGTCCCGACTGCAGCATACGAAATGCTCCGGATAATTTAGCAGGAGATGTTTTGCCTTGAGCGGACCAGAGAATTCCTTCACCAGGCCATTCATTTGCACCACCCGCACCCCTTGCGGGCACACTTCTGTCGATCTCTTGCACGAAGCTATCTGACCCATTATTTTCTTCTCTGCTTTTCTGCAACACGAAATCTTTCAGGTGGTTTCTTGATGTTTATGATGGTGAAATAGACGAGGGGGAGGTCACAAGAAGTTTTGGCGTTGTTTCTTTGGATGTATAATTGCAGGAATGAGATTCTCTGACGCCATTGTTTGGCCTTTACTAATTGTCAAATCTCTTCCGATTGTTTGTCTCTTACACTTGTCCTCCTCATTTGATATGGATTTATTTCTGATTCCAGCCATTATAAGATCTTTTGAGACCGCTCGATGTCTGAACTCGGCCAACTAAGGCCTTACCATATACCTATAATGGAAAAAGTTGGAAAGGAAGGTTAATTAGGAGCTGTCAGCATATGTAAAATGTCCTTTTCCCTTGGTTGTTTTGATTAGAATGTTTTAAATGTAATGATTAGTTTATAAGAGTATAGGGTATATTGGTATGTGAATTCAATATATTTTAGATTTTTTTTATTATTTTTTATTTAAAAATATCAAAAAAAACAAGATGAACATGTTATAAATTGTAAGAATCAATATGATCAATTTTGCAAGTTATAGGATCATTTTTGTACTCACGAATATGAATTCTATAATTGTTCATATTACCCAATGTGACATATAAAGAATATTTAGATTGAGTGTTATGCATGAATATATGGGGCCAAAGGAAGGATGATTTAAATTATGAAAATCTTATCCATTAGAATATAATTCATAATTAGCCTTGTACATGGAAAAGGAAAGAGAAAAGGTCCCTAGTCAAATGTGGCCACTTTATTCCTAAAATTAGCAAAACATAAATTTCAATGAAGAATTTTAAAATGTCTACAATAAAAAAAAATTGATGATGTGGTAAGAACAAGACCTGCACTACTTCAAATATAGTTTTTACTGTGTAGAATGAAGTGCAAAGCAATTGCACATTTACTTTTAAAATTAAGATAAATAGATCAAAAATATTTAAAATAATGCATATGTGTTTAAGGAATACATGAAGATATCATTAAAATAAAATAAAAAATATCTTAACTTAAACTATACTAAAATTTTATAGATAGAAAGTTAAGAAGTAACTTAACACATTAGTGGTGGTTATGTTGAGTTTTGTTGTAAAACACACAAGACTAACAATAATGAAGTTTAAATATGTTATTTTATGTGTAAAATATAGATTTAAAATTTAAAATGAAGGTCTAACCTATTGATATATTGTTTGAGACATCAACTTAAGTGTAATAAATTATTCCCACTTAAGAGGAAATTATTTTTCCCAAGGTTTATATCACTAGGTCTTGACACACTTAGGTAAACTAGAGGTATATGATGATTATTCCAATCAAGATGCTACAATTGAAACGAAGAAAAATAAAACATGTGGAATTTTCTCTTAAGATAATATTATAGACTATTCAATTACTCCCAAATTTATGGTACTTATCTTTCACCATATTCTATCATTCTATCCCATTCTCTAATACAATTTCTCAAATAAATATTTGTGCTCATGGTGATGTGGTTCTCTAGAGTAAGTTGTTAGTCTCCTTCAAAAAATACCTTGTTTTAATTAGCATTGTAATTTTTTTTCCAAATTGGAATATTAGGTTTACATGTGAACCACCACCTTTCCACATTTTAGACCAATGTATTCGATATGTCTTCTTTCCTCAAATCTTCTCATTCAAAGGGTCTTTTCATATTCTCTATATAGTTAGGGAATCTCCTACCCCTAAATATGGAGGCATCTTGATATGAAAAATGCCTCTAGAAATGAGTTTTATTTTATATAAGGGTTCTATATCTTCTTTAGTTATATCCTTTCCCTCTAATATTTGGATTCTTATGTCAGTTTTTTTTGTCGTTTTCTTACTTTTCTCAAATTATAGACCGTCTTCATCCCTAATACCCTCCTTGACCTTTTTTTATTTCACTCCATAGCCATGCTTCAACCACCTCTTCATTTTCTATGCTATAATTATTTTTATCAATGCCAATCTCCCCCACTAGGTTCAAATTTTATTTAGTTTTCATCTAAGAGATTCTTCCCAATAAATATGGCACTCTATTATCCTCTTCATCATTGATTTATTCCTTTTTTTATTTATTCAACATATACAACACTTATATCCATAAAAGAGGAATGTGTACCAATTTATCTATACCAAATAATGTCAATTACTCTATCTAGAAATCAAAAATTATATTACACTATATGAACCACTCCAAGTTCAATAGGATATTAGACCTATGAAAAAGGTTCCTTTATTTTAATGACTGAAAAATATATTCTCTTTTTACTCCCTTTGAGGTTTACTTCAAAATTCCTCCATATAGCAATGGTTCTTATTATAGTTCCATCAACTAAAACAATATTATAGGGAGCATCATGAAACTTTGGTTTTACTAGTTCCTCCCATAGTCTTTTTGGCATGACTCGTTAGAACATCTATACTTAGATCTATACCAACATAAATCATTTTTTATGAATATAGAGTTCAATCATAATTTATTTTTTCTTTCATATTATATATTTATTTACTCCATTTATGATATATAGTCTAAGATTCCTAATTTTATTTTTGTTCCAATACTTTGTGAATTATTTTAAATTTTCTAATATATTTCTTCCTACACAAAGTTGGCCAATTATTTTGATAGTTGTTCTTACATTTTAGAAAAGAAAACCTTTTGGTAGTCCTCTTCCTTTTATCTTCTATGAATTTTTTTGGCCTTCTCTAGTACTAGATCGTGACTTTTTTTAGTAGGAAAGTGTTTTTCTTTTTCCCTTTCTAATTATTCTATAGATAATTTTAATTTGGTGGTGCAAGTTCCTCCTCTAATAACCACCATAACTATATTGTGTTTTCATATTATTCTAAATGGAATTCTTTTTCAGTTCCCACTTTTTGTCCAAATATATTTTTCCTTCTATTCCTCTTCAATTATAGATTATTGACCTCTTTCTTCCTCTTCATCCAATTTTGCACTTAAACACTATCCAATAATTTGAGAGTTTTACTTTGGGATTCTCATCATGATGTTGACCCCTCTTAATGTGTTTTTCCTAGACAATTATTTTATCTTTATTGATTCTTTTTTATTTTGATAATATTATTCTACTCTTAGATTACTAAATAAATCAGGGTTAGGGCCACTAAAAAATATTCATATTTTCTTCTTTTCTTCCATATACGCATTTGTGTAGTGCCCCTTTCTTTAAACTTATAAAAATTCACATATTTTCTTCTCCTTTATCATCCTCCTTGACCTCTATCATGTCCTCCTCTATAATCATTGTGATAGCCACAATTTCAATTATAATTTTAACTATTAGATAGGCTTTCATCAATACTTTTTGGTTCCCATTATTTATTATGTTGATATTTCTTTGATTTCTTGATTGTGGCTAATTATAACCATGGTCATGTGTGTAAATTCGTCCCTTTTGCAACCACTTGGCTCTCACCATCCCTTTATGAATAACCTCATTATCCTCAAATTGGTGATTATTTCAAGGCTCATACATTTATCTTCATCTCTCAAATAAAATAGGAGCAATAGATAATCATATATTTCATGATCATCCCATTTACTACAAATCCTATAATACACACTTTTTAACCTATGGGGTGTTTATGTCAAATCCAATCTTAATTTCATATTTCTATTCTCTCCCTTTATCTTTGGGTACTCATTTCTTAAATAACCTTCATTTGAACATTAAGTGCACCAAACATTCCTTCTTTGTATGGGTAAAGGTTCTCAATGAGTTTCTCCTTTAGTTAATATTTCTTTCTTGATCTTCGATGTTCTAGTTCTATATTTTATTTTTATATTTCTTGCTTCACATCTTTATCTATCCTTCTCCATGATTGTATCTCTATTCTACATTCTAGTTCCACTACATTTCACTATTCATCAAAAACTCTTCAATCCAATTAGGATCTAAGTTCATGTAGTAAACCAAATATGAACCATTTGATCCTTTATTTTTTGTACGTGGTTCCTCCATATTTTGTACTAATACTTTAAATATTTTGTCAACTTCTTTAATTATTTCACCTTTCTTCAAGACCATTTCCCTCATCTTACTCATGCTCTCAAAGGGAGCTTCTAGATATTAAAATATATAGAATAAATTATCTTCACTCATAACCACTCCTTATCATGTTGGGGGAACTTCTTTACATACCATTTTAAAGCCTCATCCATAAGTGTTCCTATGAAGTTATATAATTTAGTTTCATTGGATATTTTTGTAATTTATTTGGTTGTAACTTGAGGTGTCTCTTTCAATTTTATGCTACTCTCCCTATTCTATGCCTAGAATCATAGGTTTCTTTCTCCAAAAAAATTAACTCTTACCATGCTTCACATCCTCTTTTTGTTTCACTAACTTCCTATTTTTCCCATGTCTCTTGATAACTAAATTTTGAAGAACTATATTCTTTCACAAGCTTTTCACAAGTCACTAAATGAACCATCTTTTCTTTTCTTTTCTTCTTATTCTATCTAAAATATCACACTAAATATATATTTTGTAGAAGCTCTTATTTTCTTGAATGGTATAGTAGATAACTCCTAGTCAAGGGGGTTCATCTCGTCAAGGTGTCACTTAGCTTTCATTAGGTGGTATTTAATAACTTTTCATGAGTTAAAGACATCTTATTAGATAATAAATATTCATCCCATTCTTATAAAATGGTATCCTTTGAGTTAATATCTAATTCATTGAGTATTTCATCTATTGTATCATAATTATTCTTCCCCTCTTTTATTGGTCTTCTCCCAAGTTTATTCATCCAATTGGCCCTTTTAGCAACCAAAATATCCAAATACTTTTTACTAAAATATAGATTTTTTAATCTTGAAATTGGGCTTATCAAACTTCTATACCCTTCCTTTATAGTACCCTAAGGTAACTTGATTTATTAAATCAAAAAATTAATTCTCTAGTTAGAAATTCTACTAGTAGGGTATGTGTAGGATCATCATGGAAAAAATAGGCCCTTAAGTGGCAAAAAAATATGAGTTAGGCAACTTGACGTAAAAATTTGAGTAAGTTATCTATATTATTTCAAAAATATGTAAGAATAGAATTTGTAGAAAATTGAATGTAGATCCTAAACTACTAGGGGTTTTTTTTAAAAACAAAATATATTTGGTGAAAATTTGAAATTTCAATGCAGTAGTACTTAAATTTCAGGGAAAAAATAAGAAGTAGGTGTCTGTCTGACCACCTTAACCACAATAAAATTATAATATTTTAGATATAAGTAGAGGACTCATGTCCCAATGTGATTCATATTTTTTGTAATTTTTTTCCAAGTAAATAATTAATTATGATTTTTTTATTACAACTTTTAAGAAATATAAAAACTCGTATGTCTAACCACCTTGACTTGGTTAAAACTTCATGAAATTCATTTTTTTTTTTTAATCCTATAGTATATGAAGCATAGAATGTGAAACATGTTTCGGATTCAAAAAATATGATACCATTTGAAAGCTATAGACGATTTTCAATCAGCCTATCAATCAGGACTTTAGTCATAATTCAAATAGAAAATGAATAAAATTATTTATTAAATTCAAAGTAAAGCATAATTTATATTGGTGGAAATTTGAGAATCTCCTTTAAAAACCCTTTTTGTTTCATTAATTTTAGGTAAAAAAAGTCGTCAGCCACATACCCTACAAATACCCATCATATTGCCACTTTTTGGCCCATCATGATCCTACACATACCCACTAATGAAGTATCATTACTTTAACATCTTGGCTAAGAACCCTTAAACTTTTCCCTTACCAACTCTTTAAACTTTTCATAATCATTCAATTGTTTGACCATCCTATTATTTAGGTCTCTTTATCTTTCCTCATTTAGGAAAATAAACTCTCTAAGGTCTCACCATAAGTAGGTGATCCTATTTTTCCTTCCAACAATGTAATCTCTAGAATTTGTATAAAATTCCTCCTAGAACACTCCAATAAGGATTATATAGTTCTCTCAATACTCTTCCTCTATATTTCCTCTCTTTGTTGAAGCTATTTTTATTTTATCTCTTCTTTAGTGTTTATCTCAATTACCATTTCAATTTTCTCAATAATCACTCTTTCTGTCATATTTCTCCATTTGGAAATTGGTATTATTTACTTAGAATTTCATTAATCCTTTGTATCTACCCTTAATGTCTCAAATTAAACATTCCTTAATAGTTTCATCCTTTGGAGATCATTTTCATTATCTCCCCTTTCCATTTTTCACATCCTAGTGTAAGATGGGGTAAAATAGTTCTAGCCTAGATAAAGTGGCAACCAACACTTCTAAGCCATAAACCCAATCTAAAACAAGAGAATAAAAACAGGGAGAGAAATAAAAATGCAAGCATGTGAAATAGAGAACTCCGCATTGAAGTTGATTCATTCTCTTGTCTCTCCTTTTGCAAATTTTTCCCTCAGATTTGTAGTCTAACTTGTGCAATAACCTGCAAATAGTAAGTAGAAAGTTGGGGACAAAATGGTTGTTAAGGAAAACATGGAGGAAGGATGCTTTTATAGATTTGACCATTCAAACAAATAGATGAGATTAAGCTTCAAGAAAGATTCCAAGATCAGCGGATGAGGATTGATGCAACTAGAATATGCTATTCATGGGATGATTATGAAGTTGAGGACTATGATAGATATTAAATGAGCAAGTAAAGGAAAATAGATGAATTAAAAATTGAAAAATAATTAATTCATGAGACAAGAATATTTGACCAAGTTGGAAAATAAATAATTCATTCAAATTATTTATTTGAGGAAAATGGAAAATGAGCATTTGAATAAATCAATTTATAAAATCAATTTACTTAAATGGGGAGAGATGGAAATTAGCCACCAAATAATTAATTTGGATTAATTGCTTTAATGGGGAGAGGAATGATTCATAATTAAATAATCATTACAATTATTTAATTATAGAAGAATGAAAAAGGTCAATTGGCAAATGATAAATGATAAATAATTAAATAAATAATTATTTATTTAATTATTGAAGAAAGGAAGTGTTAGCAATGTGATTAAATTTATTTAATCAATCTAGATAGAACAAAGATTAGAAAGCGAATTAATTAAAACATTAAAAAATATTTAATTAATAGAGGAATGCGATTTGGAATAATCAAATAATTAAAATTATTTAATTATCGGAGGATGAGGAACAAGAAAAATGGCGCTCGTAGACTTAGGACATTTGTCAGTGTCTACATTTTTCCCCTCTTTGACATAATGCAGTTCATCGTGTCGTATCAAAGAAAAATCAATCAAAGGATGCCCCGGTGAAGTCAAGGTACAAGTATGCCATCTTGGGAAAAATTTACAAGTTTTCAAAAAAAATGGAAAATTGTCTCGATAAGACAAGTTGATGGCCAGGAGTTCGATGGTGAAGATGAAATTGAGTTTTGAGGTCAATGATCAAATTCAATTTTGAATTCATCAAAAGGTGCACCCAATAGACAAGGTGGGTCAAAAACCCTAATTTTGTGCCTATAAATAACAATTTGATTTTGAAAAAGGGTCATTTATGCAATCCAAATTTAGAAATTATGAAAACTCAAAGTGATTTGCTAGCGAAGATGTCACCTATTCCAGAGGCCACCCACCATGCGTATCAGATTTGGAGGTACCGCCAACCGGAGGGAGCACCTACCTCGGTATGTACTACTAGCCCAAATTTTAATTTTTTCTATTTTTTGTGCATTTAGTTAGGGAAAAATTTAGCAAGAAATTGCATCGTAGAATTTTGTGACACAATTGCATGTGTGTTCAATGCAAAAAATAAGTGGTTCACCACAATCATCTTGCCATGATGCAATTGCACTAGGGTTAGGGTAGGGGCAGTTGTGGTGCGACACACAAACTTGTGTGACACAATTGAATTTTTGAGTCACATTTGTAGTCGAGAATGATGCAAATGATGGGTTACGACACAAGAGTGGTACGGAATCATGCATGTGAGAGGTGAATGATGCAATTGTAGTTGCGAGCTGATTAAAATTATATGTGACATATTTTTCAGAACTACGACACAATTGTCTAGTTAAAAATTTTCCCCAGATTAAGAAATTTTGACTTGGTCAACAAAGCTTTAATAGGTGAACTAAAGGTCGTGGATTGAAATAAGAGGTTTCTTGACGATTTCAAGAGCGGCTACTGCCTATTTATACACGAGAGTCTATACCAAATGTATTCCATCTATGGGACCAATTAGGTGAGTTGGATAGACATGTGTTACTGGACTTGGGCTTGTTTTACGTCACATAAATGCCCATGATTAGGGAAAATAGAGGGATGTTAAAAACACTAGTGAATTGGTGGCACTTTGAGACGAGTAGCTTCCATTTTCCAATAGGGGAGGTGACAGTCACCCTGGAGGATGTTTACAAGATTCTATAGTTGTCGATTCATGACAAGTGGGTATGTTATGACCCTGCTCGAGGACTCCAGGAAATGTACGAGTACTATTAAACTGATGATGATGCAGATCTTGGCATCCATGGCTATGAGATTTGATGGCAGACCCTAGTAGACACATATGACAAATATGATTGTATTCCATGCGCATGGATAGTAGGTGTGATGATTCCTAACTGCAAGGGTCATAGTTTCCCAGTGGGTTGGGGAGAGATGCTCGGATTTATGATTTGCTTCGAGATAATATATGCATGGGGGCCATGTCTGATGTTCATGCTCTACTTTCAGTTGCATGACATCGCCTACAAGGGAGGAAAGATTTTGAGCTATGGGGTGATGTTACTAACAGTTTGGGCTTGGGAGCACATAGCAATGTTCTAACCTCCAGTGGCTCAACAACTAGCTACAACACTTTGTATGCATATATGTATTAGGGGGATTTCACATAGACACATGTTGGTGATGTTGGTTATTGGAGGCATGGTTTAGATACATGGGCCATTTTAATTTGGAGGCCATATAGGACTTTTCAGTTGTGGATTGATGAGGATGATCACATGCCATGGTTTCGACAGCCCAAATATCTCATTGGGTGGATTGTATAGATGAAACATATTATTGAGATGTATCTCCCGAAGAGGGTTTAGAGATAGTTTGGGGAGAGATGGGATGTTCTCATTGGTACAACAAAGTATGGACAGCCTGTTGGAAAGAGACACTACAATTATGCTTTGGTGTTGTCATTGATGAAAACCCTAGTCAATAATTGGATCCGCATGACATCATTTTCTTATACCGGTAGTCAAATTGAGAACAGTCAGGAAGAACAAAGCATCCAACAATTTGGTGATCATCAATTCACTTGTAGATTTCCAGTTGTTATTTTGAGTTGTGGATCTCATGAAAGGTTCATCAATGTATTTCTTGTGTTATCTAGAAATCTTAGTGCGTCATACCAAGTCATGTGTAAGTTTGGTGATCGGGTTGATACTTTTATGTTTATCAATATTTTGGGGCCAACTCAGTTGATATAATGTGTTGTGGATATTCAAGGAATTCTTATTTGAATATTTTTTTGTTCACTCATCTTGATTTGGGTCCAAGCTAAGTTATGGTTGACCGTTGAGGATGTGCATTAGATAATTCTTAAGATTTGAGCTGACAATTGCTAATATTTTTAATTTTTATTGAAGCTGACTTGTTGCAATCAAATTGTTAGTTGCGAATATATATGTATGATCTATTATATCATTTGGATGTGTGTGTGGTGTGTCAATGTGTATTGCAAATATCAAAAGAGTGTTAGAGTGATTTTATGCACAGTTTCACTTGCGCATAAATATTTTTTGATGCGAGTCAGAGTAGAGAAAAGAAAAAGTTTAGTATCAATCAGAAGGACAGAATATCAAAAACTGAGCCTAACTGAAACTATAATCAAGCATTTATAGATGATATTCTTTCAGTTCATTCTCTTGGATCTAATCCAAATCTCTGTAAGGAAGTGTACCTGAATGCAAGTGCATTCCCATTTTTTAAACTTCTTTTGAGTATACTTATATTATATTGTGGATTGGCCATCCACCATGGTTTTTCCCCTAATAGGGTTTCCACGTAAAAATCCTTTTGTTATGGTGTTGTGGTTATTCACTTTCTGTTTCTGCATATTTCTTTTAGTTGAACGCTTAAAGCAGGTTATAATTATAATAACAAAGTTATTTTTTGTAGAACACTGATTCACCCCCCCTCTTAGTGTACCTTGTTTCCAACAATTGGTATCAGAGCTAGTTCCTCGAAATAAGTCTAACAGCTTGGGGAGATCTTGGAAAGTATTTTTAATGGATATGAGCAGTCTTCAATAGCAACTTATGGTGGCCCTGGATGGTCTTGACCTATCAAAGTATGAGAACTGATAACTGCAGGAAAGTCTTGAGAATGGAAAAAAATTCATCCAGTCGTTGAAAGAAAAAATCAATGAATCAAGGGAGAAAAGAAAGGAATTATGTGATTAGCTTAAGTAGAAGAATAGAATCATGGAAGATGAATAACTAAGTCATTCCTTGAAGGAGAAATAGAAGAGTATAAAAAATTTTCCAGAGAAAATGCTAGACCTTGAAGTGTGAGATGGAATCCATCATGATGAAGATGACCAAGAAAGTTGAAGATAGAAAGAAGAATGAAGAAAAGCTTGCTCAATCCTTGAAAGAAAAATATGAACAATGCAGCTGATTGGACAATGAATTGGAACAATCTAAAAAAAATGAGGAAGTGCTTGAAAAATAGCTTGATGATCTCAGAAATGAACTTACTGCTACAAATGAGTACAAGGAGAAATTCAAAGCAAGCTTAGCCAAGCTTGATGAACTAATTAAAGGTTAGAGGATTGATGGTGACAAGCGAGGTCTTGGCTATGAGGAAGGTGAAAGTTTCGGATCTGGACAAAGGAACTATAGACAAAGGAATTTTGGACAAGGAAGATTCTGACAAGGAAGATAGATAAATGGAGCCAGAAGGAATTCGATGAGACAACCAAATGCTTAGAGATTCAATTTTTATTGCTTTTCTTGCAATAAATTTGGCCATAGGGCTTCTCAGTGTAGAATTAGGATGAATCCAAGTGGACCATAATTCTCAGGTCAGTGCTTTAATTATAACAATTTTGGTCATAAGTCCAATGAATGTAGAAATGTGATGAACAACTTTCATAGAGATATTAGATGCTATGCATGCAATAGACTTGGGCATATTTCTAACCACTGCAGATCAAGGAAAAATTAGTGGAACATGTGGTCTAAATAGAGAAGTGTTGTGTGTTACAACTGCAACAAATTTGGCCATATTGCTAGATTATGCTGGAACAGAAGAGGTCTAGTAAGATAGAATACACAGTAGGATGTCAAAGGAAAAGGGAAAGTTACCACAGATATGTGATCAAGAGGAAAATGTAGAAGAAATGGGTGAAAAATAATCCCTCTATTGAAGGAAATACGCAAGCACCAGAATCTACTTCTAGTAATTCCTCTAGGAATTAGTTTTAGGCCTTTGGCCTAGGGGGAGTTGTCAGTAAAATCCTTTAACCCCCTATAGGCAATTGATACTAGAATGTGGACTAGTCCAGTAGGTGGATCAATGCTTTTCAAATGTTGTTTAACCCAATTGGAGGCAGTATTGTAGAGTTTTGGAGATCCGCAGAAGAATCATCTATCTCAGTATATGGAAATAGAGTAACCGGATGAACTAGGGTAAAATAATTTATTGCGACAAAAGGGTTAGTTGTGTGAATGATAAAAATCCACGTTTATCCTTCATTTGTCACTTTGAATTTTGAAGAGAACAAGTTTGGAGAGCCCTGGAGTGAACTTCACTAAATTGTGGAGAGATTCAAGTGTGAAAAAGAACCATCAATCAAACTTCAATCCGACGAAAAGGTATTTATCAAAAAACCAATAAATTTGTGAATTTGCAAGAATGGCCACTCCATTGGTAGTAGAGGTCAAGGATAGATCCCATCCTAAGTTTAAGTGGCACCCTTATAAGTTTATTGAGATCGAGCCCCTCAGTGCATTTTCATTTATGTCATATGGAGTTTGGCACACTGAGGATATTAGGGCTTATGTTCATGCTAACATTGAAGAGTTAGGAACCTCTCAAATAATGAATTTTTATTCAAACCATATAAATAGAGGAGACTTCACTATCAAACCAGAATACCCTACCATAGAGGAGAAGAAGTTCACGCAGTTTGCAAAATTTCCCATATTTGAGGAAAATGAATGGGTTAGATACATTTGGAGTTGTGTTCATGTTGAGTTCATGTGGCTAAATATACCCTTCAAGATCACACAAGAGGATATATGTGCAATCATGGATATAAATTCCACCGGTAGACTTCTAGTCTTGAAATCCGTGAAGAATGAGAAGGTTACAAAGGCAACATTTGCTCAATGGGATAGAAGGGAAATGACAATAGAAGATATTGTTGAAGTAGATGTAAAATTTGTATCAATGGTCATTAGCTACAAGATATACCATTCTAGCTAGGATAATTTTGTATCTGGTATGACCATCTATGTAGCTTATGAAATGGTAAAGCAAAATGTAGAATATGACTTGTGCAAGTTGCTCAGAAGTCAGTTGATGGAGAATCTGAGTAAAGATAAGAAAGACAAGAAGAATTCTTTCAAATATGGTAATCTGCTATTGTTTTTATTTTTCTATTTCATGAATGAAGTTTCAGGTGTTGGAAAAGTACATTGGCAAAATGATGAGCATGTAGCTGTTCAGATAAGGAACATGTTGTTTGGAATTTAGTGATCGTCAGGTCAGGAATTCTACCCTCTAGGGGTACTTCAAAAATTTCTAGAATATGATGCATTCCAAGGAAAGAATTCCCACTTCAATTGTGGAACAATACAAAGATACTATCTGCTTCATGGCAGATATTGACCAATGTTATATGGAAGTTGTTGACCCTAGAACAATATGGATCATGCCTATGGGATACAAAGTAGAGGAGAACACCTTGAATATGTATGAAAAACACTCTCTGATTTCACCTTTGGATCAGGAAGAAGAGAGGTTTGGAAATTATACAAAGAAAAGTATGCAGGTTCATGAGGAATTGAAAAAACTAGTGATAATCAGGAGAGTAAGAAAAGAGGTAGAAGTTTTTGCAAAAAGGATGGGCTTACCTGTGGAAGATTTGAGAGAAACAAGAAGGAGGAGAGATGAGGCAGAAGTAGCAAAAGAGAAAGTAAAAATAGAATCTGCTACTCTGGGAGCATCTTCTTCCTACACTAGATCTACAAGGAGTTCCCCTGTAGCCAAGCCAACTCAAGACAAGCCTTTTGGTAAAAGGAAGAAGAATAAAAGCACAAGAACATATGAAGTTGCTTCGGAAGATGAGGAAACATAATCAGAAGAATTTTTAAGAGAAATGAAGGCTACCGAAATTCAGGTTGTAAAGTTAAACAAGAGAAAATATTTTGGCAAAGAAGAAAAACAAAAGAAGGTGAAGTTAATAAACCTGGTATGTCAGTTGAGGAAGTTGAAAACGTTGTTGTCAAGGATGATAATCTCAAGTTACTCTATGAATTTTATGAAACTTTTGATGAATCCAGTGAAAGAGTTCTCGAAGAAGCCACAATAAAACATATGAACATTTTCAATAAAGTTCTTGTTGAGATCATGTCTGGCTTACCAAAGAGTCTGTATAATATTTTGGAGTCGAGAAGATTAAGTGCTAGAACAAAAGAAGAGAATCTGAGGAAGAGAATTCTTGCACATTTATGCCCTGAAATGTCAATTGAGGAGATGAATTCACTCCTTGAAAAAGATAAAAAGGAATTTAAGAGCAAGACAAGGGTGAATAAACTCATGATTGGTGAAACTGATGTTGTTGTTGGTGAAACTAAGGAGATTCTAGAAAAAAATTTGTAAGACAATAAGATTAATGTTGAGGAAATGAATACTAAAAATGTTCCAAAAAATGAGGAAGTGAATACAGATGTTGAGGATTTTCATATTCCTCCTAATTTGGAAAATACAAAGATGCCTATGGAAACTAAAGTTCCCAAGATGGTATTAACTAAGGAGGAGGAGGTGCAAAATGAGGAGGTTGAAGTACCCAAAGGCAATCTGGAAATAGTATTTGAAGAACCCAAGGTTGAAGAAGAAAAGTTCAAGCTAAGGAAATCAGAGTGAAGGCAAGAGACACTGCCAAGGTAGTGAAGAGATCTCTAATGGAGCAACAGGAAGATTTTGATCCTAAATTGGATGAAATCTCAATCAATCTATCCACTTTTTCCCCAATTCAGATGATGAAGGTCACATAAATTGCTCAAGCTAATGCCAGTGAGAAGATTCTAAAATCTCATATAGAGGATAGTGAATTGATAAACCTTACATTTGGAGTTCTACAAAAATTAATGCCTACTCATGTCATGGATCTATCTGGTTCCTCTTTTGGTGAGCTAAATAAGGTCATTAATGTTGTAAGTACTCAATTTGAGTCTCTTGAAAAATCTATTGAGGATAAAGTGCAAAATATTTTAATGGTAAAAGACTTAGTTGGTTGAAGGAAGTGATTGCAAAGGATAAGAATCTATTAGCCACCTGCATGAAGAACATTCAAGGTTCTATATCTGAAGATGGAAAGGTCTATAAGTCTTCTTTGGTTTTGTCCAATTTTGTTGAAGGTAATGAGAAAAAGGTGAAGGATCTTGGAAATCAATTGGCTATCATTTCTTCTACTTTTGATCCATTAGCTGGTGATGTTTCTCAACAAGAAATTCAAGTAATATCTCTATTTGGAAAAATAAGATGCTTGAAGAGTGAAAATGACAGGATTGTTGGGAGAGTAAGTGAACTCAGAGGACTAATTTTTTTGAAGATTGAGATAATGGGGAGTGCCTTGAAGGAAGCGAAAGCTATTGTGGCAGTTAGTGACCAAGTGAACCTAGAATCTGTAGAAGCTCAATCTTACTTAATGTTTGGTCACATAATAGTTTTGGAGAGTATCAAAAAGGTTTGTGATGAAAATTTAAGAGTGTTGAAGTAAGATTTTGTAGATATTTTTAAAATTTTGTAAGTTACAAGTTCATGCCTGTACAGTTTTGGAATTTTGTTTCAGTTTCCCCAGTTTTTTCCATTGATGTCAAAGGGGAAGAAGTGTATAGTGAAAAATGTATATTCATCATAGGGGGAGTTTCTTTTTTGAGTCGAGATTAAAGTTTCTTTTTGAAGTTTTGAAGTGGTTGTGTTATTCATGCTAGTTTTGGTCCAACACAGTCATTTTTCACTAAGTGTTTCCATCAATACCAAAGGGGGAGATTGTTGGCAAGAGACACTGCAGTTATGCTTTGTTGTTGTCAATGATTGAAACCCTAGTTGGTAATTGGATCTGCATGACATCATTTGCTTATATCGACATTCAGATTGAGAATAGTCAGGAAGAAAGAGAATCCGCTAATTTGGTGATCATCGATTCACTTGCAAATTTCCAGTTGTTATTTTGAGTTGTGGATCCAACGAAAGGTTCATCAATGTATTTCTTGTGTTATCCAAAAATCTTAGTGCCTCATGTGTAAGTTTGGTGATCTGGTTGATACTTTTCTATTTATCAGTATTTTGGGGTTGACTCAGTTGATATAATGTGCTGCGGATATTCAAGGAATGCTTATTTGAATATTTTTGTGTTCGCTCATCTTGATTTGGATCTGAGCTAAGTTATGGCCAACCATTGAGGATATGCACTAGATAATTGTTAAGATTTGAGCCCGCAGTTGCTAATATTTTTAAGTGTTATTGAAGCCAACTTGTTATGATCAAATTGTTAGTCGAAGATATATATGTATGATCTATTATATCATTTTGATGTGTTTGCATGGTGTGTTGATGTGTATTGCGATATCAGAAGAGTGTTAGAGTGATTTGATGCACATTTTCACTTGTGCATAAAGATTATGTGGTGCAAGTCAGAGCAGAGCAGTGCAGAAGTTTAGTATTAGTTAGAAGGATAGAAGATCGACAACTGGGACTAATTGAAACTATAATCAAGCATTTATAGATGTTATTCTCTTAGTTCATTCTCTTGGATCTAATCCAAATCTTTGTAAGGCAGTGTGCCTTCCTATTTTGAGCAATGAGCTCTAGGAAGTGTGCTTGAATGCAAGTGCATTACCATTTTGTAAACTTCTTTTGAGTATACTCAGATTATATTGTGGATTGGCCATCCACCGTGGTTTTTCCCCTAATAGGGTTTCCATGTAAAAATCCTTGTGTTATGGTGTTATGGTTATTTGTTTTCTGTTTTTGCATATTTCTTTTAGTTGAATGTTTAAAGTGGGATAATGATAAGAATAACAAAGTTAATTTTTGTAGAACACTGATTCACCCCCCCTCTCAATGTAGCTTGTTTCCAACATGGTCCTCTCAAGAGGTGCATCCCTAGGGACCTCAGATTGTGGTGACCACTACCGAGCATGAGATAGATTCCCTTCAAGCATTGGATTGGGAGTGGAGGGGAGGGAATTTTGATGTAGGGATGACGCCAGAGTATTATGCCTAGTGGTTGATACATAGACCCGTTCCTTTGACATATCCACAATAGCCAGTGCCAATAGAGTTCAGAGGTAGGGGCCCAAGAGGCCGACGAAGAGACAGGGGTCAGAGGGGTGGGGGGAGATGATACATAGGATAGGGGGATGATGGAGGATGAGGGGATTATGGAGGAGATGGATGGGGAGGACAAGCAGGATATTGTCATAGGAGGAGGAGGGATGTAGGATGATGGGTAGCCAAACAACTACCACCTATCAGAGATGAGGAAAAGATGGAGGAGGATTGTTTGGAGGTGAGGGTAGCAATGAAGGTGACAGGGTAGGAGGGAGAGCAGTAGGTGAAGATGCCCGCATTAGAGGTGGTACAACTATAGGTAGAGGCTATGGAGGTTGAGACGAAGGGAGAGGTTGGATAGGATGAGCTTGAGGCAAGAGGAGAGGAGGAGGTAGATATGGATGAGGCAGAGAGAGTCCTCCACAAGAGGGTCATCATGGGTGTAGAGGAGGTGGGACTGGAAGAGGGCCAGGTAGATGAGGGCCTTGTAGATCATAGAATAGTCACGCTACATGCACATTTTTAGGCATTAGAGGTCGAGATGAGGATCGTGACTATTGAGAGCGACGACCTTAAGGCCAAGAGGGATGCATTCCAGGTGGAGAGAGACCTAGCAGTGATCAATCGTTAGCAGACCGACCAACGGATGATTGATTTTTTAGCGACATGTAGTGGGTCCATTGTGGAGGTTGCATGGGATTATGCTAGGGTGAGCAAAGCTAGCCAGTATTACAAAGATCTATATGAGAAATTGGTACCTCCAGAGAGAAGGGAGCCCTCTTTTTCAAATATTGATAGCAGCTCATGGGGTAGATCATGCAATAGGACTCATAGCAAGCGGACAATGAGCAGGTCCAAGGGTGAGACTTCAGATGCTCGGTGGGTTACACCATATGATAGGCCTCTCTTGATAGAGAACAAGTGAAGAGAGTCACCACGCAGAGAGGACAAGGATACCCCAAGGACAGGAGATCAGGGGAGTTCAAGGTAGGGCCTCCTTTTTATTTATTATGCATTATGTTCCATGGACACTTACGTTTTTTATTATCAAGCATGCGAGCTCCATTTTTATTGGATACAACACATCATGACATTGTACCTATGGCACATTCTTTTTTGAGCAATATATATGATATGATTTTGGTGGCGGTTGATGATATGCATTGTTACATGATTATTGTTTTATGTTTAGGATGATGTTATGCTATGTTATGGATGATTATGTTGTGATTATGATGTTTATTGATGCATTCTATATGATTATGTGATGGTTTAGTAAGCTTTATGATTAGGCTATGTTATGTATTTTTATGCCCTTGATGATATGTATGGATGGTTAATGTAGTATGGATGACCTAATTGGATAGATGCAATGTGATGTAATGATGTTATGAATTTATGATTATAGATGTTATAAATGTTTATGCTTTTTATGATGTCTATGGATACATTTTATATGATAGTGTGATGCATATATGATAACAAATGTTTATTATGATATGTGTGAATGATGAATGCAATAGAAATTACCTGATTTGATAAAGGCAATGGAAATAACCTAATTTTATAAATGCAATGTGATATGCAAATGTATTGATGTGATGGAATGTTTATCTAAATTTAATATTAATGCAAAATGTGATGATTTAGAATGTCCAATGTGGATGTAGAATGTGATGTGTAATGTGATATGGTATAATATTATTAATGTGATGTAATATGTATGGAACACAATGTGATGTGCGATGTAATGCAATGTGACATGATGGACCATGATGTGAAATGAAATATGACATGAAATGCAATGTGATGTGATATAATAGATCATGATAAAAATGGAATGTGACATGGGACATAATGCTATAATGAAATGTATAATGCAATAAAATGAACTAATATGATGATGCTAATATGTTAATTCTATATGGTTGATCTTTGTGTTTCTGTGTTTTCTTATGCAAATATATGTAACTTAATATGATAATGTTATCTATGATGATGATGTATTCTTATGATGTTGTTTAGCATGATTATGTATGCAAGATATGTTTGTGTGTCACAGGACTCTGTCAAGATGCGGATGAAAGAAATCTTAGCACAAAAGAGATGGAAGTTTGTGGGAAAAGGGAAAAGAAGATGGAGATGGAAAGTTAGACAAGAGGTGATAAGGGACCAACTTTTGTACTTGTATATTTATCATCATTGGGTGTCAAAATTGTTGCAAATGGAACACAAACACCATGGTATGACATAGACCAAGGTGTGCAAGGTGACCATTTGTGAGAGACAAGTAGTCAAAAAGATGAAGTAAAAAGACAAGGAATTCCCTAGCTCATGCTAAGGACCCAATTACCCTAGTCTTTTTTCCAAGACAAACCACAGACAACAAGCAAAGAAAAGAGGTCATGATCCATCATCGTTCCTCTAAATCCCTTAATAGGACATCCTCAAGGTAACTAGCAACATTACCGAAGGCCAATCAAAAGGATAAGACAAATACAAACCAACAAAGTGTTTTCCAATAGAGATAGTGTTTGCCGATAATATTGACAAGATTGATTGATGTGATTGATGACCAGATTTAGTCAGTAGGTTGACATAGGTTGAAAATTTGATTTGATTGATATGTTGAAAATCATTGATTGATAAGTTTAAAAGAGTTGACTAGTTGATGTGATTGACCACACCTAGTTTCAGGAAGGACACATCCTGATTAAGGCAAGATTGATTGACAAGATTCACAAGATTGATTAATTTTGGCAAAGATTGATTGATAAGGTTGACAAGGTTGATTGCTAATGATTACACCTGGTTTTAGGAAGGACACGTCCTAATTAAGGAAAGATTAATGAAAAGATTGATTGATTGTTTGACAAGGATTAATTGATATGACCAAGTGATGTGATGATTCCTAACATCAGGAAAGACATGCCCTATTTACGAAGGGAACACATCTGATAAACTTGACCAAGTGACCAGTGTTGACACCTAACTACAAGAAAGACACATCTTGCTTAAGGTGAATGACCAGATTGAACAAAGACAAAGTCTAATGTCAAGAAAGATGCATCCTGATAAAAGATAAGAGATAGGACCAAATGAGACAAATGACATAATACCCCATTCTGATATAAGGCCAATGACCTAATCGATTGATAAGATGATTGAGTGATTGAAAATGAAATATTTTGTTGGTTATGTTTTTCTATTGATTCATGGTTTGATTTGAATGATGATTACTTGCAAACTAAGAACACAACCATACTCAAAAAACTCTAAAGGACTGACCTAGGTGGCTTTGGCGGCTCATCGATTGATGGCCTTTCCTATGTTATACACGTAGAGACCTTGTAGTTTGATACAACTTGGCTTTGCCTTATTTTGATAAATGACTAAGTTATGATTTTATTTGGACAAGCCTAAATGGACTGACCTAATGTCTCTGAGGCCCATTTAAGATGAGCCTTGCCTATGTAGAAAATGTGCAGATACAATATAGTTCAACCCTACTAACACAAATTGGCTCTGACTCAGACCTTGACTCTATTTTTAGAGTTTTTGAATTTTTCTAATGTTTTTGGATTTTGAGGTTTTATGATTTTTTTTTGGATTTCAATGTTTTTTGAACTTTTTTTTTGGATTTTGGATGTTTTATGAGGCTAATAGCATGTGTTATTTCCCATGAAGATGTAATTCAAGGAATTTCCCCCAGTCAAGTACAAGACCAATTTATTATGTGCAAGGGGTAGCAACAAATGTGAAGGATGATCATGAAGGAAAAGGATGCTAAATATTGGTGGTTCTCAAGACATGGAAAGGATTATGAAGCTTTATTATGAGTGGGTGACATGTACAAATGGATGATCAGAAGGATGAAAGGATAGATGGAGTGACAGTAGATGGAGGATCATCCACTGACTACACATGGTGCCTATTTGCCAGGTTTTCACCATGGTACTTATCCAAAGTGCCACTAAAGTATTTTTCACTTTTGGACGAATTATTTCTCTTTACTATTTTTTTCATTTTTTTATTTTTTTTATTTTTTTATTGTCACCAAGACGCCTGTTTGCCAAGTTTTGATCAGGGTGATTATTTTTTTTATTTTTTTATTTTTATTTTGATTTTTGAGTTTTTAAGGGGATACTCTAAGAATCAAGAGTACTACTTGCGAAGGTGCATGTTTTTTATAGGTTTGAACAACGATTCTCCTTCAGGAGTAGAAATTTGATAAGCACCCAATCCATATGATGTTGTGATGATGTAAGGGTCCAACCAATTAGGTTCAAAAAATTTGGGCTTTTCCCATTCTGCTTGATTCTTCAAATTTTCTTTGAGGACTAAGTCACCAATGTCAAATCTTTTGGGTCAAACTTTCTTATTGTAGTTCCATCAAAGGAGATTCTAATATGCTTGCAAGTGTCTTGAAGAATTTTGTCTCTCTTTATCCAATAACTCTAGCTCATGTAGGCGAGATACATGGTATTCTTCATGATCAATCAAGCCTTGCATAGAAACTCGTAGGGATGGTAACTCGACCTGATCTATAGGAAGAATGGCTTCAGATCCATAGACAAAGGAATATGGTGTGGCTCTTACAGGAGTTTGGATGTTGGTATGATAGGACCATAAAGTATGATTGAGTTGTAGAAGCTAGTCATGGCCAGTGCCATTAACAATTTTCTTTAACATTTTTAGGATAGTCTTATTAGATGCCTCAGCTTGACCATTACCTTGAGGTTAATATGGAGTAGCAAAGTGGTGTCGAACATGGAGTTTTTCACAAAGCTCATGGACATCCTGGTTCTTGAAAGGGAAACTATTATTTGTAATGATGGACTATGGGATACCATAGCAACAAATGATATAGTTCAAGATTAATTTGGCTATCTGATTTCCCATAATGTAAGTTGAAGTGGGATGGCTTTGATCCATTTTGTAAAATACTTAGTAGCAACAAGGATAAACTTATGTCCATTAGTAGAGGTGGGATGGATCTTTCCTATGGGGTTGAGTCCCCACTGAGCAAATGGCCATGGCGAAGTAAGTGGCCATAGTTCTTGAGCTGGTGCATGTATAAGATCTCCATGAATCTGACACTAGTGACATTTATTCACAAAATGATAAGTATCATGTTCCATTGTAAGTCAATAATATCCTATCCTTAAGATCTTTTTGGCTAAGTTCGTACCAACAGAGTGAGCTCCACATATACCATGGCATACCTCTTGTAAGGTCATTTGTGCTTCATTTGAGCCAAGACATTGAAGGAGGGTACTATCTATTGAAGTGATCAACCTAAGATCTTCAATTTGTAACACCAAGTAACCTCCACAAGAAATAGAGAGAAGCAACAATGGAAGATGTTATTCCACCAAACAAGAATTGCAATATGATACAAATAAGCAATATGCTATACAATACAATATTATGCTATGTAAAATGTGCTAGAGATGCCTTGCTTATAAAGGAAAGGATGAGAGATAGGATAAGACAAGGTCATGACAAGTGTCTTAATCCTATCACATGAGACAATGAACTCTTAACTACCTAGGAAAGTGTAAAGTCTAAATAAGACAACTATCACTTGTCTAGATAAGAAAACTAATATCCTAAGTAAAATTAACATGTGAACTAAGTCCACTAAGTCCTTAGTAATGGAATTAACTAGGTATAAGACTTATTCACACCAACTATCTAGGCTACGATGATAAAGGGTATCTCTAATGATGGCATATTTAGATGCTTGTCGAATAAAGGTTTTGTGTTGGTTGAGGGACAAGTCAAGAGGGATAATTTGGTCATGCAAGTAGGCATAGATGTATTTGTACCAAGGAGATTCAAGACCAACAAGCTCACACACAAGTTCAGTTTTGGGGACGTCAAATGTAGGGAACAATAGTTGTTCTACCAAGAACTCATATTTTAAAGATTTATTAGGAATTTCCAAGAGAGATCTGATTGTAGCCATTGCATCAGCTGCTTTGTTTTAGATTCTCGATATTTTCTCAAAGGAAATATTATCAAATTATAGTCTGAAGTTGTCTACCATGCACTTGTAGGGAATCAATTTTTCATCCTTAGTGTCATAATCATCATTAGTATGCTTAATCACTAATTGAGAATCATTGTAGACTTGAAGATCTTTAATTTTCCATTTTATTTCCATTCAGAGTCTTGTCAATAATGCTTCATACTCAGCCATGTTATTTTTGCATGGAAATTCTATTCAAAATGACTTGGGAATGGAATCTCCTTGAGGTGTGATGAACAAGATACCAACTCCTGAACCATGACTTGTGTAGGATCCATTGAAATACAACTTCCATGTTGTCGGTGTGTCTATAACAAAGATTTATTTATCAGGAAATCGAATATCAAAGGATGATTTGCTTTCATTGGTGC
Source organism: Sequoia sempervirens (assembly GCA_007258455.2). Taxonomy (NCBI): domain Eukaryota; kingdom Viridiplantae; phylum Streptophyta; class Pinopsida; order Cupressales; family Cupressaceae; genus Sequoia; species Sequoia sempervirens. The sequence continues at coordinate 874,276,212 of VDFB02281492.1, read as the reverse complement.
ATCTGCGAGTTGGTCAGTTATCACTTGTCCCTTTATTTATTTTCATTCAAAATAATCAATGTCATACTCGCTTAGGATCATAACCCATTTAACCAATCTTCATGTCAGAGCTACTTTACTGAGAAGGTATTTCAAAGGATCAATTTTGGAAATCAATTTTGTCTTATGATTCAACATGTAGTGTCTTGATTTCTATGTTACAAATACCACTACTAGACATGCTCATTCAATAGAACTATAGTTTAACTCATATCCTACTAAGGTGTGATTGATGTAATATATTTCTCTTTCTTTGCCATCATTGTCACTTTGTGCTAGTAATTCCCCTAGTGTGAATGTAGTTTATTATCATGTACAGTATCAAATATCTTCCATGAATTGGAGGAATTGGAGGCATAAGAAATAGTGGATTCAATAGATAATTCTTTATCTGATTGAATACTTCTTGGTATTTTTCTATCCAATTAAAATGAATTCCTTTTTGTAACACATGTTGGAATGGATGGATCATGTCTACTAGTTGAGCAATGAACCTACGAATTGATTATAGTCTTCCTTCTAATGTCCTTATCTGACTAATATTGGTTGGTGGTAACATGTCCAAGATAGCTTCTACTTTTTCGAGATCAACTTCTATTCCTCTATGAGAGACAATATATCCTAGGAGTTTTCCTAATTGGACCCCAAAAACACATTTCTTCGGATTTAGCCTCAATTGGTACTTTTCAAGTCGGGGGAAAATATTGTTCAATACTGATAAGTGTCCACTTCATTCTAGATATTTAGAGAGAAGGTCATCAATATAGTCTTCCATAAGGACATACATATAGTCATGAAAGATAGTAGTCATGGCTCTCTGATAGGTAGATCCAACATTTTTAAGCCCAAATGGCATGAAATTCCAATAGAAAGTTCCCCAAGCGCATGTGAAACTTGTCTTTGGTTGATCTTCAGTGGAAATTCTTATTTGATTATAACTCAAGAATCCATCCATAAGTGATAGCATTTTGTATCTAGTAGTTAGGTCTACTATGATGTCAATGTTTGGTAGAGGAAAATCATCTTTGGGACAAGCTTTGTTGAGATCTCTAAAATTTGTACAAACTCTAATTTGACCATTTTGTTTAGTGACAAGAACAAGGTTTGATATCCAATTTTCATAATCAATCGAGCAAATGAATCCAACTTCCAAGAGCTTCTTCAGTTCCACCTTGATAAGGAGTGCAATCTGGGGGTGCATTTTTCTCAATTTTTGTTTATATGGTTTAGCATTCAATAGCAATGGCAAGTGATGCAAGACCAGTTCAGGATCCAATCCAAGCATATCAGCAAATGACCATGTGAAATTGACTTGTCTTTCTGAAAAGAATGTTATAAACTTAGGCTTTTCCTTGATGGTTAAAGATGCTACTAATTGTATGATTTTGGAGTTGTCTTGTGTTCCAATGTTTACTTCTTCTATTTCTTCTATAAGAAATGGAGATCTCTCTCAGTCTATAGGGAGTTAGTCCAGTCCTCCATCCTCAGGCACCTTAGAGAGGTTTTCACCTTTGGATATGTCCTTTATTTTTACTTTTTTGTAGTTAACAGGTGCCTTTCATTTTTCACCTGAAGACCTATTATTTTTATTTTTTACTTGTCATTTTCACTTTTACGAATAGAGGTAGGTCGGCCTCACCAAAGTATGTTGCATAATTGAGTTCTATGGAAAATCCAACCTTATGATCCCCACTCGGTATTCCCTCACAAAGTCACACGAACTCAGCAATTGCTTCGTCGTTCTTGAAAGTATCCAAACTTGGTGGTCCTTGTTGATCCCAATTTATGAGTTGAGGGTAGACAAGAGGTAAGCCATCATCTGTACTATTAAGATTCATAGTGTTGGAAGATAATTTAAAGACAAAATTAGAACTTCATCAGGTTCCCAAGCAGTGAAATCAATGGTTTCCCAAAAGTGTTTGATCCACTCTTCTTTGTTCAAAGGGGATTTTGGATGGGGACTTGACAGGCTTGGCAAGGGATTTTTTGTAAGCATTTGACCAATTTTTGTTTCAAGGGGTGAATCTTCAAATACTCCAAACAATTTATCAAGATCCATGAAATTAGTGGAGGATAGGGAATCCCATTCATATTCATTGGAATAGACATCATAATTATTGGGAAATTGTAGTCATCTCAGAAAGAACATCTAAGAACAATAGTGCCTTTGTTAACTTTTATTTTCTTAGATTGCATCAAAGACATGTAATACTATGCCACAAAGTGGAATTAGACATAGTTCACTTCCCACATTGAACCTTAGAGAAAATTTAATGCTAACTAAACCAGATCCAATAACACCATTAACAGATTCAACAACAGAACCAACTACAATGAAAGATGAAACATATAACATGCACACACAAGATTTATGTGGGGAAAACCCTTTCAGGTAAAAAACCTCACAATCTAAAAGCCTAGATCATCATTGTATTATTTAGCAACAAAAGTACAGTCACAAATACAATTATAGGAAATTTACATCTTTTTCCATTCTGGAGGGAATCCGACAACATAACCCTGTTCTATTTCCCTCTCGCTCACATTATAGAACATTCAATTATTTATACAATTCATTCTCATTCTAGGCCAACCAAGAAACCAACCAATTCAGTTCCCAACTATCAATTCAACTTCTATAGGTAACTGACACTAACTATGTCAGGCCATTGAAGAGACTTTTTTTTATCTCTCTGATAACAAGTCACTCTGATGTCCAAATCACCCTACTGAGTCAATCCACCAATCAACCTTCAATGGCCAGCAACCAACTACTACTTTCCATTATAGCATCGTTCTGATCACACCATGACATTCTCCATGAGTTATCAATTCAACCTCATCTCCATATTAGGGAGATACCAATTTGTCTCCCCCTGTTATAAGGAAGTCACATCCATGAAGCCTTATCGGCCTGTCGAAGAGAGTCCACCCACAATCCCTCCAATATGAGGATGTCCCTCTGACATAAATTTTAGGTGGTTCCCCTACCAACTTGAAACCATGTCATCACTGTTGGCCAATTACCAAAGCTATTGGGTCATCGGAGAGACTCAAGATAGAGTTTCACCGACAAGAGTAAGTCCCACCAATGAAACACATTTCCACCAATGAATGATATCAAACCATCGATGAGACTTCCTTTAGATTTCATGGGTTTCAAGAGTTTCATAACCAAGTCATAGGCTCTCCAAGTTCTCTAACCACTGAATCTCCTAACTTCCTCTAAGTTTCCAACCCAAGTTTGTTGCCTTTGCCATCGGTAAGACAAAGGTTTCAAGAACTTCTTGAAAACTCCTGACTTGTGGTTCTAAAGTTCTAGACTTCCACAGTCACACAACATTTCCAATAATGAACTATTAGCCTGAAAAGGGAAAAGCATAACTGCTACAGGAATTTGATCAAGCCAGTAAATTTGAGTCATATTTTCTAACAATCTCCCACTTGACGAAGAACTTACTAGTTCCTTTCAATGCTAGAAATTACTGATCAACTCATGCAACCATACATGAAATCTCAAGAATCTTAAACAATTCTTTTGTGCTCCAACCAAGACACCTACAATGACATCCAAGATTTCCACCAACTCGTGCAATAGTTCCAGCCATCCACCAAAGGAATAGGAATGAGCCAAGGCATATATGCACTAGTCTCAAGAATAGAAACATCTGATCCAAATAATAGCAAAGGCTACAAAAATACAACCACCACTCCACTACACTCACAAGCTATATGATAGAATCAATAACATCAACCTCAAAGCTTCAACCTAAACACAACTATGAAGTTATCCCCCAAAAAAAAGATAGAACATCAACTAGAACAACTAGAAAACTAACTACTCCCATCCAACTAATTAACCCACACAACTAAAAATAACACCCACAACAAGTGTTAATCCATCCTTGGAATCATACATACCTCCAAGGTATCCACATCAGCAAACTCATGCCACTCACATAGCCAACCCATCAACTATAGATATAGGCTCCATGTACAAACTAGTCAAAGAAGACCAAACATATTCAGGAACTCCCACTGCATGGGTAATAAATCTAAAACAATCAAGGCATACCAAGTCTACCAATAGCATAACATAGAGAGTGTAAACATGTAGTTTCAAGGAACCATCCACAATGATATGCAAAATTTATAAACCAATAACTTGTAAGAACAAATCTCACCACAAGTTTTTACATTTCTCCCAAGTTCTCCACCCAACAAAGGAAAGAGATAAATAACCTCCATGTTGTCACCCAAGAACATGAGTGAAAACACATGACCACAAGCTAGTGATCACTATAGCTCTGACCAAACCTCAAACCAATGTAATGTGAAACCAAACATCTAGGAAGACAACCAAGACCAAAGAGAGCACATCTACACAGCATGTACCTATAGAAAATCCTCCAACATACACCTCTAAATGCCAACTGTGTCAAGTATGATCTTCAAAACATCCCAAAAGAGAATAACATAACACCCAACAGTTCAATCTCCAAGATAAAAAATAACATATATAACATGTAATCAACATGGATGTAAGCTTCTCCAATAAGATCAAACTCTTTCACTTCCATCTTAGGAAATCTTCCCATAAAACCATCTCCTAACAGTCCTCACCAATAAATGATATCTTAAACCAAAAAATGCACAAAAGCACAAGGAGATAACCATGTTAAACATACTTAAAATAGATCCTTCATAACTAACTACAAAGCTCAAGATCCATATCTATGAAAGATACAACATATAGACACATGATAAACCAATCCTCAAATGAGTATCCAAATCCAATCACGAAGAATCAACTCATTCTATGAGAATCAAAGCACGAACACATATGAAAGCAATAACAGTAGATACCTTTCCAATGATTAAATACCGAGTAGACTAAGAGTGGGGAATGATAATTCTCCTCCATGGTAACCAAGTCCTCATGAATTCTCCAAGAGCAATCTCCTCATTGGTCTCTGTTGAACTCACATTCAACCAAGGTGTAGGCTCCTCAAACTTTCTATTGAAATCTTCATCAAGAGTAACCATCAACAACACTTCTCACATCTCAAGAGAATTACAACCTCACCTTATTCTTCATATATCCATGAGTACTTGAAAATAATCACCTCATGCTAAACTCCAAATGTATCATTGCACTATGAAGTTCTCAAGCATATGACCGATGTACCCAAAACATGGAGAATTACCAAAACAACGTCAAAGCTCCATTCATTTGAATTAGGAAATTATCATGACATCATGATCTAAACATCCCCCCTATGAGATAACATGCTTCAAGTGAACATACGATGGTCTCAAGAGAAATGCATCATTCTAAAACTCTAATGCACAATCAAGAGTATATCATGACATTAAGCAAACAAACTCTAAACCAACATCACCTATCAAGCATCACAAACACCTCAACCAAAGACTCCAAGAGTCTTCCATGGCTCTGAGATGCTACACATCTTCAAATAGTTTCCATACAAATGCGAAAGAACCCTTCTACAACAATAGGATCTAAGAGCTCCTCCTAGTAACATCTGTAACACTAGAGAAGACCATCCATCACCTAGTGATGAATCCACAATCATTGTTAAAGTTCCCATTGAACCATGACAATTGGGATCTCAAGCATCATGATGAAAAATTTTCTAATATAAAAATCCTTCAGGTCCACACATCAACATGTCCATCCAACAACAATACCAAGTGGCACCAAAGATCTCCAAACCAAGCATACAATATCATCATTGTCAAATTCTTACACAAGGTCGTGTATCCAAGTTATCCATGACATCATGATACAACATGCTACAAGTCCCCATAACCAACTATTCAAGTACTCTATACCATCCATCCTCTCATCTCAAAGAAACCACGCAAATGCACAAGTGACCACAGGCAAGGCCAACTAGCAAGTTTGCATCAACACTGAATCAACCTCGTGGATATAGATAGTCCACTTTCGAGTTATCCCATTGTAATCAATAGGTTGTACACACCTATAGAACTACACAACTCATAGATCAAATTAGTACAACATGAAAAATCACTATCACACTAGAAACTATAAAAATAAGATCTCAAAGAGAATAACCACATAGACAATCATGACTTAAACACTAGTTCAAGTTCAAATCCAATTTTCCAATCACATCCACAATGAGCACCATAGTCAAGGAAACCACCAAGCATCACCTCAAGAATGTTGAGTGAAAAATCATGTACCAACACTCCCATGTAGAGAAATCAACTCACCTCCTCATACCATGCACAAAGAATGCATGAAAAATTGCAACTATCTCATCCAGTACCACCACAAAAGACTAGGGTCCAGAAAATAGCTTAATAGTAGCTCCACATGTTCACAAGTTTTTCTTGACCATGTAAAACCTGAAAAACCACTGTGTTTGAAAAACACCCATGCACATCCATACCCACTTCACATCTGGAAGACCAAAAATTTGAAACACCATAATGGTTAAACTAGAAAATGGACTATCATGAATGAGCATCACCATATATTTTTAAGAAAACCTATAAAAAACTCTCAAACCCAAAAGCATGAGTCTGAACCATGTAGGAACAAAACATCCATGGGAGGAAAAGGCAGTCAAAAACTCCTGTCCTATTTTAGGCAAACTCTTCAACCACCAACATGTAGATGCATTTGAGGGAGACAAGCTATTGTAGGAGCTTTCAGATCATCTTGTGATCAACTCCATATCATTCATGCAATCGGGATACCATAAAACTATGTCTTCCAATACCAAGAAAAAACACCCAACATAAGCACATTTCTCCATAGCTAAGAAACAACCCAAGCTTCTCCATATCATCAGGTAGCTCCTGACATGGACACCCAATATGAAATATTTTCTGCAACACAACCATAGAGTAAATAATATTCCACCCCATGCATTGGGATTATACCACTACCAACTCATGAGCTTAGGTTAGATCACTTCAATATGACCAACTCAATTTTCTCCATCTTCCCCATCCTTCATACTGTGTGTTGCCTCTTGAAACACAAAAAAAAGACAAAGAATTTCTACTCACCAAAGGATCAATACATTAGTTGATTCCTTCAGATTTCCTCAAGCCTGCCACACTAAGAAATCTTCAAAAAAGGAATGCCCAGAACTAGCAACACATTAGGAAGAATCAAATCCTGGAAGAAGGCTTTGATACCACTTGTTGGGAAATTTTGGTCATCTCAAAAAGAACGTCTAAGAACAACAGTGCTTTTGTTAACTTTTTTTTTTAGATTTCATCAAAGACACATATTACTATGCCACAAAGCATAATTAGACATAGTTCATTTCCGACATAGAACCTTAGAGAAAAGTTAACGCTAATTAAACTAGTTCCAACAACACCATTAATAGATTCAACAAACAAAACCAACTACCATGAAAGATGAAATAGACAACATGAACACACAAGATTTACATGGGGAAAACCTTTTTGAGTAAAAAAACCCCACAATCCAAAAGCCTAGATCATCATTGTATTATTCAACAACAAAAGTATAGTCACAAATACAATTACAGGCTCTAAGAATTTACAAGAGATTTACATCTTATTCTATTATGGAGAGAATCCAAAAGTATAAACCTATTCTATTTCCCTCTCACTCACATTGCAAAATGTTCAATGATTTATACCATTCGTTCTCATTCCAGGCCAACCAGGAAACCAACTAATTTAGTTCCCAATTGTTGATTCAACTTCTACAGGTAATTGATGCTAATTGTATCAAGCCATCGAAGAGACATTTTTCATCTCTCTCTAATAATAGCAAGCCACTTTGATGTCTGAATGACCTTGTCAAGTCAAACCACCAAACAACCTTCAATGGTCAACAACCAACTACCGCTTTCCATTTTGGCACCTGTCGAGTCCCACCATGACATTCTCCATGAGTTAATGAGTCAACCTCATCGCCATATCAGGGAGACACCAATTCACCTCCCACCATTATAAGGGAGTCACATTGATGAAACCTTATCATCCTATCGAAGAGATTCCACCCACAGTCCCTCCAATACGAGGATATGTTGGTGTAATTAAATAATTAATTACACTTACATAAGTTTACTTAGGAATTCATTTATTCCTAGGTATCATTTTATAGGTGATAGGATAAAAGATTCTTTCTAGAAGTCTTAGTTGATTTTTCTACAACTTATCTTATCTATATATTTTGCATGATTCCTAAGTAGTTAGTTTTTTAGTTGTCTCATGTCATAAGATTATGACATTTGTCAACATCATGTTTATTACTATAGTTCAACCTTTCCTATATAAGGAAGGTCATTGTACTCATTTGTAATATACTTCATACCTCATCATTTGATAGGTCTTAATATCAAATGAGCTCATTTTCTTACATACTCTCTTGTAGAAAGTTTTCATTGTTTTTGCAAGTGGTCTTGGGTGTTGAGCTAATATCTTCAGCTCATACATGGTATCAGAGCCACATCTTGCAAAACCCTTCTCAAATTTGAGGGTGGAGCTATTGCTAGTGAGAGATCTAGGTTGTTTCTAGTAAAGTTGAGTATGCTCTTCTCTTGCATCATATGATGACCTGGAGAATTAGAAAAACTTTAAAAGAAACACCAAATTGGAGGTTGTCTTTACAAGTGAGATTTCATGGAAATTCACTTTTGGCTCATGTTGGAGGAGATTTGAGCTTAGATTTGAGTTCAAGCCAGTAGAGAAAGTTAGGATTGACTTTTATTTTTCCTAAATCTTACATTTCTAGCCAAAGTTATGGAGGTTTGAAGATTTGCAAAATCTAGGAGTAGAAAAGCTTCTGGTGCATTTTCAGGAAAATTCAACCTTGCTATCATCTTCAGGACGTTTGACAGACAAAAATTGATATATAATATGACTTATGTTGCCTTCAATTGTTCATGAGGAAAAAAAAATTTACCCAAGATGGCCATACGGCCCCGGGTATGGTACAATTTATTTATTTTGCAGAAAAATAATTTAAAAATTATCTTCTGCATTTTAATTGTATCAATTTTTTAAAAATTTGTAATCGGACTATTGAAAATTTTGTTTGGGCTTATTTTATATAGTATTTGGCATATTTTTTTGTTGAGGGTTTATATTTTGCAGGGTGTATTTTTTGTTGGCACCAAGTGGACATTATATTGGCAGATGTTTGTCATCCCATTGGTCATCTATTGATTGTGCATCCCCATTCACTGGCCATCTCTTTTTCCAGCATGTTCTCTTGTCGACCATTGCATTCTCCAGCTTCCACCATCGACCTTTCTACTGTCTATGCCAGTCAAACCCCTGGGCTCTACCGTTGGTGTTCATTTTAAATTTGCAAGTGATTTAATCTTTTATTGGCTAACAAAGAAAATTTGGAAAAGTTTTAAACTTTGCAAATCCATAATATCTTGTCGGTGCCATTAATATCTCTACAAGCCCATGTTTTCTACTAGCCTATTCTTTGCTCCACTGTTGGTATCTTTAATGACTACTCCTCGCTCATCGTCAATGATTTCATTCTCCCACCAGGCTCCTATCACCACCATTACCAGGTGTCTTTATTATTGTTAGTCTTCTCAATTCTCATCCATTCTACCTTTCCCATTGCCGGATCTGTCCATCAGACCGTGGTCATTTCATTGTTAGTTAGCCTACATTTGTATGTAGGTTTTATTATACAGTTTTCTATTTTTAATATCAAAATCTATGGTATTAAAGTTTAAAGCTGACCTATCAATGTAAATTGTAGGATTTGTTTCTTTATTCAAAATTTTGTATAATCTTCCATGCTTTGGCCGACAGTGATTTTTTAATTGCCAGTGGTTCAATATATTTTAACCTTGCAACGGTATCATCACATGAGCGACCAAGATCTCTACACCTTGGAGTTTCAAATTTGCGCCTATTTAGTGTTGATAGTGTCCTAATTTGGCCCTAAAGTGCCTAAAATAGGCCTTTTTTCATTTTTGCACAACTTTTCGTGATGATCTCCAAATTCTGCAAACGAGATACTGATAGAAAGCTCTCTCTGCGTACTTCGCAGTGGTACATGTATTTTTGATCAATTTTGTTGCAAGTACAATTTATTTAAAACTAAAGTTAGATCACCCCTTTGGACCTCTGAGCTCATAAATTTTAGCCAGTTTATTTGATTTTGGTGATTCAAGTTGCAAGAGATCTTTGATTTGGTTCATGTGATTTTTTCAGATTCAGCCCCAAGTGTGAGATATTTAGAATTTTGCATATTTTCTTTTTGCTTGATAACTTGGACATCCTAATTCTTGGAGAATTTTTTTTTGTTGGGGGGAGTTTATTTTCAGTTGTATTATCATATTTGGGAGTTTCTAATTTATATTGAAGGTCAATGTCTTTGTAACTATGGATATTTATCATAGTTAGTAATGGGGTTTCAATAGTATCCTTTGATTATGCTGCAAAAGGAAACTATAAACAATGGAGAGATGGAATCATATATCATCTCCAATCTCTTGAATTGTTGCCACATATGTATGGTATTGTTCCCCATCTAGGTCAAGGTATTCAAAAAATTTCTTGGAGTCGCAACAAATATAATGTTTTAGGGGTCAGTGCAATGTATGTTGATGATGATATTTTGAAATCTATTGATCATCATGATTGTCCTCATACTCTTTGGACTAAGATTTGGGAGATATATAGAGATCCTGATACTCCACGATTCCCCAATGATCATGTTTCAGAATGTCATATGCCTCTTCATTCTTTAGATAGGATACCGATCCGAAGGATCTTCACCAAAAATGGAAGTTTCTCATTTATCTTCAAAAATGGCATCATCATAAAGTGGTCAAAATTCTAACTCCAACGCAACTTGAACTGAGTCAAATGGAGCTACGGAGTCCAAGATATGCTTGGTCAAACCTTGGTCAACCCTAGAACCAAGTCATAGAAAAAAAGCTCAAAAATTGACATTGTCAAAAGTGGTCAAGACTGGCATCAATGCAAAGATCTCGTCGCAAGCTTTTCAACAACATTCGTTTCATGGAAAACAGAGTTTGTTTGCACGAGATATGAGTAGTCAAAGTTAGGTTGATTTTGCTGACATCAGCATGGTATAGTCAACATCCAGTCATCATCATCATCCAATCACATGTTGACATGTGGCAAAATCTAGACAAATAAAAATAATAATAAAAAAAAATGCACCTAATCCTAAGCCTTAAAACAAGGCTAAAATAAGCCTTAAAACAAGGCTAAAATAAGCCTCAAAACAAGGAAAACAAAACCCACACCTACCTCCCACATGCATGCTTACTTGGGGAAAATTTTAAGGAGGAAAAGGTGAGCTTTACTTGGTAAAACAAGAAAACTAAAATATTCCCCTTAAAAATAACAACTAAATTAATGGGTGGTAAGTAATAATTAATAAGCCCAAATTTAAAACAAAGTCCTCTAAAAGGATGAAACAAACAAACTCTCGTAAACAATATAATCCCAGATATGAAAAAAATTAAGGGGCTTAGGAATTTTATATGTTTTTTAAAAATAATGTAAAACAAGAGATTTGAAGATTTTTGTGTAAATAAGGGGGATTTTTAAGTTGTATTTGTAAAAATGGAGAGATAAGGTTGTTTTGTAAAATCAATTGGTTAGTAACCAAATTGATTAAATTTTCAATATAAAAAGGGGGGTTTAGAGGCTTGAGGATTCATTGGGAATTATTCAGGTGTTAGAGACTTAGAGCATTTTGGAGAGAATTTTTTTGTTCCTGTACGTCGAGAGAATGTTGGAATTCCATCGTGCTTGAAGGGAAGAGCTTGAAAATTGTTGTAATGCTGAATTTTTGAAGATTTCAATAAAATCGGTCTACTCTTTGGGGAGGGGCCTAGAGATGTAGTCGTTCTTACGATGAACTCCATTATCAATTTGTTTGTGTTCTATCTCTTTATCATCTCATTCTGAATTATAATTTTGTTCAGTTAATTATTTGGAGTTGATTTCATTTTTGTAATTTGGAGTTTTGAAGTTGTAATTAGTTTGCATTCTTAAATCAATTGTCTTAGATCCTAAATCAGATCAGATACCCTATGATGATGATACTATTCAAGAGTTTGGTTGTTTGGAATCCTTTGAATCTTCCAAAGAGGTTGACAAGGGTTCTTCAAATGCTCCTCCTTCAGAGACAGTTGATGTACCTTCACTTTCAGTGATTCATTGTGTAGAGTCATTGATTAAGACTCCTATTATTCTTGTTCAGTAGGACCATTCATCTCATGGTGGCGATTTATTGAGCATGTCCAGTGATTCATTACAAGTATTTGATTGTCTTCCTGATTGGAATTCCTATCTATCAAACATTGCATCATTGTTTGTGGAGTCTCATATTTAAAATTTGGAGGAAACATTTGAGGGGATATCTCTCATGTTTGATGACAACCATTACATATTTTTTTTCAAACCATCATGGTCTTTCGATATTGTTCAACATTAGTTTCCATATCATCTTGATTTTTCACCTTCTTCATTGATTGGGAATGCACTTGATTTTATTGTGGCATCTTCATCTTCATTAGGCAAGGAGACACATGAGTAGATTTCAAAGACATCATCAACATCCATATTCATTCTTCCTTCCTTCAATTCCTATCTAGAATGGGAAGCATCCTTGCATTTTTATTTGGTTTTGTTTCTTTCGAAAGGGAGACAGGTTGTTTGTCGATATTGGATCATGTTTTGTCTACAAGAACTTACCATATTTACAGGTGATCTCACATTATGGGAGGGATTCTTAGTCTCTCTCTTTCCCTCCTATAGGGTGGCTATTGATTGTAATATATATATATATATATATATATATATATATATATGTGATAGATGGTGTACTTGGGGGGTATCATGGAGTCATTTGTCCTTCCTCACATGATTTGTTTTTGTATACACCTAAAATCAGTTAGGATAATCAATTAATTAAATACAAGTTATTTAATTAATAAACCTCTTATTTCACCTACTTATAAATAAATTCTAAATTTATTTTTATATAGTTCACACTTTGCAATTTTTCCATCTTAAATCACATTCCTCTAATTTTAATTAAATAAACAAATTCCAATAGTTTGTTTTATTTAATTAATATCTTCTCACTAAATTTGAATAACTCCAAATTTAAATTTAGTTGCACATCTACAACTTTTCCTCTTGCTACCTCATCAAGTGTCCCATGAATTTAAATATGCTTAATATTTAAATTAGAATTATCCTCAACAAATTTTGAACCAACCTTGGACACTTGGCTCTTCCATTTCATTTATTCTTCTAAACACTTGGCAAAGTGCTCTTTTAAAGGGAACCATATCCATGATTCCCTCTAACTTCCTCATCCTCCACCATTCATCTTTCCAAATGAAATCTTGACCGTTGGTTGTTGACACATCATAGTATGCCTTGGAAATCCTATAAATACAACATCATTCTCCAACATTTGATATCCCGTCTTTGAGTGAACATACTCTGCAGAAATTGCATTTTGAGCATTTAGAGTATTGGAGCATTTTAGTATTTAGCAATTTAGAAGCATTTTATCTTGGAATCATGGCTTAGTTATCAGCTTCATTTCCATTATCATAGTAGCTTCATATAGCATCATTATCATAGCATAACCTCCATTTTTACACAACATCATCAACATCACTATCATAGTATCATTCATCAATCATGTAGATCAATCAATCATGTAGGAACAAGATTTCTTGCATTTTATAGCATTCCATTCTATAGGTTGTCATCCTAAAAGGTCATAGTGAACAAACCAATCTAAGAGCCATTATGATTTAATGAATCCCTAAAGATAGGAAACAATGGAATGATTTTAGGGAATTTGTTGTGTTTTAATTCGATTCAATTTGCTATTCAATTTCTCTAATAGGGTGATCCCACAATAGTGGTTTACACTTTTTGGCCAAACTGGACACTGATATTTTTTTTTTAACACAATCTCCACATTCGGGCACCTATAGCGATTAAATCGTAAGGAATTTGAAGATGATGTAAACTAGAGTCTTGTCACATTTTGTCTGTATATTTTTTAAAAAAAAAATCAATTTTTGGAATCATTACACTTCTTTTTCCATCTCCCACAAAAATTGGTTTTTTCAAAACAGCATTTTTAAAAGTGATGCACATTTATAACATTATAACTTTTTTTCCATGGATAAAATTCCAATTCTTTCAAATTTAGATTTCTAACTCGATATCTAGTGCTTCCCTTGGTTAGATATTTTTTATTGAATATATTTTCTTTAATCAAGTTTTGAAGTCAATCAAATGACAATTCAGACATAGCGCGACCGTATAACGCATAACTTTTACTGTATGTATCAAATTCTTCTCTCTTTTTGTTGGATCAAGGACTTCAATATCTGGTGCACTCATATTTTTAAATTTTTTTATAATCTTCTATTTTTCCACTTGTGTAGACGAGATTTTTGTTTTCGATGAAAAACCTATATTTAATAAAACTTAAAAAACATAGATAATAAAACCAAAACATACTAAAATTATATTCATTGAATAGCTCATTCAAGGCTACTGATTCCAAGTTTGGTTTCTAAATATTCCCCATTTTCATCCCCAATTGGATCTTGAAAGCATAAAATTTTAGGTTTTTTGTGTGAACAAATTAAAAATTAGGGAAAAAGGGGTTCGCTAGAACAGGGAGGTTCTAGCGAACCCCCGAACCAGGGTTCATTCAAACCACAGTTCATTCGAACCCACTAATATGCATTTTTCCTTTATTTTTTGGGCGGGAAATGTGGGTCCAATAGTTAATGGGTTCGCTCGAACCCTAGTTCGGTTGAACCCCTTTATGGTTCGGTCGAACATGTAGGTTCATGCGAACCCCTAAAACCATTTTTTTTGCCATGGGGTTGTTTTTTCTCAATTTTCCTTCCTCCATCAAATTGTAAACCACTATTATGGCTTCACCCAATATAATATGTTTCATTGCTTGTGTGATTTTTTTATTCATTTACACATTTTGCCTCACACGTAAATTGGTGCCCACCATGGGGCTCAACCCCTTTTATTGATGTTTTATGGAAAGTTGTTTTACAGATATGGACGTGAACTCTTATGTAGTGCATTCGTGATTTCTTTTGGTGCATATGAAACATCTTTCAGCACATCCAGAGCATCTTTCAACACATCCAGCTCATCTTTCAATGCATATAGGGGTTCTTTTAGCACATTCAGTCTATAATTTATCGCATTTAGTAGTTTCTTTAGTGCATACAATATTTATTTTAGCACATAGGAGTGATCTTTTAGCGCATCTGATGTTTGTTTTAGCGCATTTGGTTTACTTTATAGAAACTTAAAATTCTGAGAACTGATTAATGTTTTATGTGTTGCAGGTTCTTAAAATGTTGGTCAAAGACAATTTTATCAAACTACTAATGATGTGTGTAGGGGCTAGAGTTGTTTTAATGCTTTCTTTTGATTAAATTAGGAATCTAGTTTAATTAGAAGGTTAAAGAACCCCTTGTCTATTGTTCTTGTAAAGTGATAGGCCTATGCTCTCCCCTTCATTGGGTGACCAAAATGCCAAACTCCCTATTTTATGTTTTGATAGCACCTTTAGAAGGTTTGTCAAAGTGGGAAAAAGTACTCACCCTATGGGAACGACCTAAGTGGGAGCAACTAAAGCCAAGTTTTCTAACCCATTATAATCAAAAGTGAATTCAAGGAAACTCACAATTTAACAATAGTGTGCAATGATAACCATCCCCAAAGCCTTTTTTCTAAAGGTTGAGAGGTATCCTATGATAGTTTATCATTTTCCACACCAAATGGAAACCCTTACTATGAACCTTAATTTTAGAAGCCAATTGAGTTAGTCTCTGAACACTTCTAATATCACAGTGCAAGGGGAGGGAAGAATTTTCCCCCAAGATACTCACCATTTAACTATCAGGGATTACTGGCCAAAAGTGGAGGGTTCGACTTTGGTTAAGACCCAAGAAAGGGAAAAAAATGGGCACCCTATAGGGGCTAACACAGCTATGTGAGTTGACATAGTTCTAAGATGTGGGCTATGGTATTTTAAGTGACCCTTTGTTAGATTCTACGAGAAGTGAGAACCAAGCTAGGATCTGATATCGGTTGTAGATCACATGCAACTTCACTCAACAAATGATTGAAGGTAAAAATAGTAGAATGAAGAGAAATCTAAAAAGAGAGAACAATGGAGACATGGAAAGAGAAATTGAGAATACTCTAGTCATGACTCACCGAACAATCACCAAACTAGTTGAGCTAGATGAACTAGCTGAATTAGCCGAACTTATGAAGGTGAGAGGAGAGTGCTCAATATATAGGAAAATAAGGGAAAATACATCCAAGAGGTGCATTAAATCCTACTACCCATAAAATGTGGGAGGTTTCACCTACTTGGGAAATGCCAAAACATGTGGCATAACCTCCTCAAGTGAATACTTTAAGAGAAAGGTGGCACATAAAACCAAAAGAGGGTAAGAAACCCAACTACTCCATAAACTACTCACATAAATACAAAATAGTGGTTAGGATAGGTGGCACAACAAGCCAAAAGAGGATGTGTAACTCAACTACCCATATGTGGGGAGAGAGTGACACATGTAGCCAATGTATTTCGCCATGTGTCCTCGTATTACCACATCTAATAAACCTAAGAAAGCTTAAATAATAATGTGTAGGAAAAAGAAATATCCCCTAACATAAGGAAAAATAAAAAACTTACACTAACACCCCCCTTAAGCATAGCTTAGGTGGGTGAAAAGACACAAAGATGGGTCCCAACTACTAGGCCATGTTAGGTACCCATGTATAAGACCTCTCAAAATATGAGAAAGAGAAAACTCGAAGGACAAAACTCCCCCCAAAGAGAGAAGAAGAGAGACCATATAGTCCCCCAATGTAGAATATATTGCATTGTTAGTGAATTCTTGACACAAGAAGCTGAAGATGATCCAAGATCACCGAACAATATTCCTCCCCTTAGGAAGAAAGAAAACCAACAATGTATGTAGGATATCTTCCCATTCCTAAAAGGAATATGTAGGAAGAATGATGAAAATGTATGATGTCTTTGAACTCTGCTCAAGTGTCCCCATCTCAATGTTGAAAGTTGTCACCATTAAATTAGGTGTTCTAGGCCACACTGTAGAATATGGCAATCTAGAACCTAGTGGAGATGGATGTAGAACAAAATTCAAAGACAAAGATATCTCCTCTGAAGAAAAAGGTGTCTCCTCCAAATGCTTCTCAAAAGTATCCACAACCATGTCAAACTGTGAGGAATGATCATGTGGAGAATGAACAAGAGGATCCAAAGCTTCCTCCATAACAATTGAAGAAGAATCAACTTCATCAAAGAGAAGATGTATGTCATGAAGAATGTCTCCCAAATCTGAAATATGTGACTCCATAAACAAATTTGCAATGTCTATCAAGTAGTCATCCAAAGTATCTATATCTAGAAGACAATGTGTATCCTGTTGCACTAAATCACAAGAAGCCATGAATGTAGCAACACAAGTATCCTCAAAAGCAATAGTAGATAGAGGAGAAGGAATGCAAGGCTCAATAATTGGATCTGATGTGAGAATACCAAGATTCAGATAGCTAAAATTCTCCTCAAAATCAAAACTCACACTAGAAGTGTGATCAATAACCAAAGGATCATAATCATCATTAGGTGAAAAGTTTGAAATGGTATACAATTGAGATGCATGATCAACCACCCCAGTAGCAATGATCTCTCTGCTCTCCAACTCTCTAATGATAATTGAATCAGGCATGAATTCCAAAGTCTTCCCTGCTCCACCAAGAGTGATTTGATAGATGGAAAGAAGATTATTTATCAAGTGAGGTACACACAAAATATCATTGAAGGTTCCATCCCCAATATCAATAGATCCCTTCCCAATTACACTCATGTAAGTGTTGTTTCCCATCAAAATAGGTGACATAGCACAAGGCTCAAAAGAAGAGAACACAAACTGTGAAGAAGCCATATGATGAGAAGCTCTAGAACCTAGGAGCCATTTCCTTGATTCATGACTTGTAGAAGCACAAAGAGCTTTACCTTTATTTTTCTTCGACTCAGTAGAAAAAATTGCATGAGCTTTATCCTCACTAGATCCTGATTGTTTAGAATATGAAGAAGAAGTAGACTCAAACATTCTAGAAGGTAGATCAATGTTATTCTTCTTAAGAATATGTTTCAGTTCATCAATATCCTTCTTATAACAAGATTTTTCATGTCCAATCCTCTTGCAATATGAACAAGTAGACTTCTCCTTATCAGAATCCTCCCTTGAAGAGGATTTGTGTTGTACTTGATCTATGTGTGAATTTTTCATAGATTTCTTTTGTTTCTTGTCAGATTGTCCTAACTCTTTATGCCCCTTAGGCTGATTATCTAGCAAATCCTGAGTCTATGATGGTTTTATGAGACCCATAGAAAGAAGCTTTTGATGTTCATGCATTAACATCTCAAAAAAAGATGCAAATGAAGGCATGGTATATGCAGATCCTATAGTCAGTCTGTGAGTATGAAAGCTAGAAACAAAAGCTAGAAATTTAGGAACAAATTTATTCAGTGTATTATAGATTAACTGAATATCCTTTTTGTCAATACCACATTCTTTGCATTGTCCTCTCAGATCATTTACCTTAGTAATATAATATTAGATGTTTCCAAAATTCTTTGGATCAAGGCTCATCAGTTCATTTCCAATTTGATAGCCTTTGACTTCATTTGTTGTACCATAGAAAGATTTTAACTTTTCCCAATCATCATGTGAATTTGTACAAGATTCAATCTCAAACATAAGATCAAGGGAAACAAATCTACAAATACATCCAAGAGATTTTGTATGCTCAAGCATCCATTTTAACTTTTCCTTATCATCTGTAGGTTCAACTACCTTCATTTCAACATATGGAGTATACCCAAGTTGCATTAAGGAATTCCATGCATTTTGATGCCATGTTGCATAATTATAAGGTGTTAACAAAGGAACCTTAGAATGATCCATGTGTGAAGGAAAAGAAGAGCACAAGTGAAAATATCAAAAAAAACACACACACAAAGTGAAACCCCCCTTTATCACTCAATCATGAATCCCTCTGAATAAAAAATGATTTGACAGTTTATAAATCAATGTGTTTACAACTTCCACTAGCAATAATACTTAGTAGTCTTGATCTCAATGCTTTACAAATTCTCACACAATGGGTGTATTTTGAAAGTATAAAATTTGAGTTAATCCAAGTGAAACTAATAACACCACTTTGATCTACTCAAAAAATCATGCACTTTCAAAAAAAGAATCATCTCAATCCGAGATCATATGAGAAAGTTATGAGTCTTTGAAGTTCCCAAAATAAGAATTGTGCAGTGTCACGGGTGAGAATCTGCAATTTCTAAAAAATAACTACATCAAAACCAAAAAAATCCTACACTACTGTAAAGAGCATGAGAAAATAATCCAAATTAAAAAAAATTGCTTGAGAAACAGAGCCAGTATGACTGAGAACAAAGCGTTTGAAAACTGCCTTCCAATCTGCAACTCTCAACAGAGAGGGGGTCTGCTGAAATGTTTTGATTCAGTTTCTGCAAAATATATAACCTGTGTGAAAAAACTAGCAACAACCTAGATGGTTTTTTTGTGTTGCGAACAAAACCCAAATGGCAAATTTTCTTTAAATTGTACCAAAAATATGGATCTAGGGTAAAATAATGCTCCCAACAATAAAAAAAACAACCCTAGAAATGAAAAAATGGCCTATAAAGGCTCAATCAGCTACCTAAGTCAAGCAAAGGCATGCTAAAACCTGCAATTTTAATAGGATCATAAGTCCTTTCATATTTTTCAGATCGTTTGAAGAAAATTTCAACAAAGCTTATTAGGCCCCCAAAATCTCTCAAAAAATTAGAAAAAAAAAATGAGCTATACCAAACAACACGGATCTAATACCATGTTAGATTCTGTAACAAGTGATAACCAATCTAGGTCTGATGTCAGTCATAGATCACATGCAACTTCACTCAACAAATGATCGAAGATCAAAATAGTAGAATGAAGAGAAATCTGAAAAGAGAGAACAATGGAGACAATGCAATAGAATTTGAGAACACTCTCATGACTCTCATCGAACAATCACCGAACTAGCCGAACTAGACGAACTAGCTAAACTAGGTGAACTTATGAAGGTGAGAGGAGAGTGCTCAATATATAGGAAAATAAGGGAAAATACATCCAAGAGGTGCATTAACTCCTACTACCCACAAAAGGTGGGAGGTTTCACCTACTTGGGAAATGCCAAAACATGTGGCATAACCTCCTCAAGTGAAGACAAAAGAGAGGTGGCACATAAATCCCAAAGAGGGTGAGAAACCCAACTACCCCATAAACTACTCAGGTAAATACAAAATAGTGGTTATGAGAGGTGGCACAACACGCCAAAAGAGGATGTGTAACTCAACTACCCATGTGTGGGGAGAGAGTGACACATGTAGCCAATGTATTCCACCATGTATCCTCATATTACCACATCTAATAAACCTAAGTAAGCTTAAATAATAATGTGTAGGAAAAAGAAATACCCCCTAACATAAGGAAAAATAAAAAACCTACACTAACACCCTTGACATTAGAAAAGTGCTTGAACTATTTCTCTTGTGCTATAGCTATGGAAATTGAAGGAATTAGACCATATTCTCGAATACACACTCAATGTTTAGCTACTAGACTAGAAACAACTATTTTACAACTTCTTGTTGTGTTTGAAGTCATTATTAGAGAAATCATCCATTTAAAGCACTTAATTTCCATAATTCACAAACTGTGAAAAGCAAGCAAAAATCATTGTTCAAAAAAGCATACCCTGGAAACATCCATTTCACTGTTTAAAATAAAAATAACTAGACACACTTTCAAAAAAAAAACCACTGAACATTTCTAGATTAGTGCATGCATTCCCTATTTCGGTGCATACACTACTTTTTCTAGAGCATTTGAGTCATCTTACAACGCATTTGGTCTATCTAGTAGTGTATTGAGTCCATTTTTGGTACATCTAGGCTACAGTCTAGCGCATCTAAGTTATTTTCTAGTGCATACAGTCTATCATCCAGCGCATCTAGGTCACTTTGTAGTGCATCTATTCCTTATTCCAGTGCATTTGAAAATCCTTTTCGCACATTCACGTATAGAATACCAAGTCGAATCACATACTTAGGGGTAGTCTAGAGCATAACTGGCTTTTTCTGGTGCATATAGTCCATTTTTTGGCACATCTAATTCATTCTCTAGAGCAGTGATTCCATCTAATTTTAGTGCATTTAGAACATTCTCCAGCACATCTGAGTCATTTTCCAATGCATATAGTCCATTTTTTGGCACATCTTGGGTATAGTCTAGCACATGCAGCCTGTTTACTAGTGCATCTATGTCATCTTTTAGCACATCCATACCTTGTTTTAGCACATCCAATAAATTCAAAACTAGAGAGCATAATTCACCCTCTTTCAGACAATTACAATCAAAATTAAGGATCTTTTCCAAAATAGAAACATTACTCAGTCACACTAGTGCCTTAAACTTGTTGAAGCAGGTCTTTACAAGTGAAATTCTTCAAATTAAACTAAGATCTAACACATTAAAGTGCCTAAATCATCAAACCTATCACACCTTTGATTGTTAAACTAAGTTTCATCATCAGGTTTTTCCATCGTTTATCATGAAACAACAATGTACAATCAAATTTTAACTTAGTCTCATCAATAGAAATTTTATTATATTTGACTTATTTATTATCCTTGGGACTCCTCCAAACAAAGATCAAAGTTTAGTTATTTATAAAAGTAGAAACTCAAGGAAAAAGAAGAAAAGACTCAAAACATCATAGTTGAACCTAAAGAAAATCTGTTTCACATATTCCACCAACCTGAAAATGATGAAATAACTAAGAAAGACATCCAAACTGCACAACAAGATCCCAAATTCCACAAGTTTCTAGAAAATATTTTTGAAAGAGATGGGGAAAAATACTTCTTAATGTTGGCTAATCAAGGTATCAAACTACCAAATTACTTTGATGCTAATCAACTAAAAGGAGCACCCAAAAGGACTGAAACTGATCCCCCAAACACAGATCAAGTGGTTGCATTAACACATCAAATGAAAAATCTCCAACAATAGATTCAAGACATGCAAAGAGGAACCACAAAAAGATAATTGATACAAGACATTTTCCCATATCCTTTTGATCAAACTGTTAACATGATTCCTTTTCCCAAATATTGTGAATTCCCAAAGTATGATAAATACAATGGTAAAACAAATCCTATAGATCATGTAAGGGAATTTCAAACCATGAGCCTTGAATTTGCACATGAAGAGACTTATTTGATGAGATTGTTCCCACAAAGCTTAGGGGGGGAATGCATGAAATGGTTCTCCAAACTTGCACTAGGTATTAAGACTTTTGAAGAGTTGGTTAATAAATTCATCACCCAATACTCCTATAACATCCAACATGAGATCACCATGATAGACCTTTGCAATACAAAACAAAAAAAGGGTAAATCATTCCTCATATTTTTACAAAGATGGAGAAGGTTGTTTGTAAGATATGCTTGTCCCATACCCAAAAAGGAAAAGATGGAAATCTTCATTGATAATCTAAATGATGAGATAAGCTATAAACTTGAATTGCAATGTCCACCTACCTTTGAGAAGATGATTGAAAATGGACTCAAAATTGGAGAAGCCTTAGTCAAGAGAGGATTCTTAATAATCTATAATGAAGGAAACAACTCAGCAAATTCTTCCAATCACTATAACAACAATGATAAACCAAAGTTTTGGCAAAGAAAAAAAAGGGGTGGTAATAGTGATGGTGCAGCTGAAACAAAAAATGCAAAACCAGTATTTAAATTGACAACAACTACCACCAAGACCAATCAAAGAAACAACCAAAACACCAATCAAAACATCAATCAAAACACCAATCAAAACATCAATAAAAAACTAATCAAAGCAACAATCCAAAAAAAATTGAATCTAAACCACCACCATATCGAACATCCTCAAATTGAAGAAGATTCACACCTTTGGGATAGTCACTCGAATCAGCATTGAAGGAACTTCTTGCAGCCAAAGTTATAACATTACTAGAAGCATGAGATTTGGAACCAAGAGTTAAACCTTCATGCTGGAATGATGCACATTATTGTGACTTTCACAGAAACAAGGGACATAAAACAAATGACTACATGCAATTGAAACATTTGATAAAAAATTTGATTGATAACAAGACAATATTTGTTGAAGGACACCAAATGAACAATGATCATGGAGCATTCAAGAATCCTTTACCAAACTACGAAAAGGGGGAGCCCTCTTCATCAAACACCAAAGGGAAAAATGTGAACTATGTTTATGATTATACCATTCTCCATATTGAGGTAGTTGAGGATCAAACTAAGGACATCGAAATTAAGGCCCAAAAAGACATTATTATAGTTGAGGATCAAACTAGGGACATCCAAATTAAGGGCCAAAAAAATAATATTGCAACTGAGAATCAAATTAATGACATCACAATTGAGCATGAACAAAACATTGTTACTAAGGTAGTTGAAGATCAAACTATGGACATAAAAATCAATGGCCAAAGAGACATTATGACAGCTGAAAATCATCTTCATGAAATCAACACCAAATCACATCAAATCAATGACATCATACTAATGAGTCTAATCACAAATGTTGTTGCAAATGATAATCAGATTAATGTCTTTAAAATCAGGGATAAACAAGATTACCAACTAGTCAACGCAACCACAAGAGGGAAATCCAAATTAATATTGAAAGGAGCTACATCTAAAATACATGTTGTTTCCCTTGCAACTCAAGACAACATAGTTGATCAATTCCAGAAAATCCTAGCTCAAATATCCATATTGGAACTGCTGAAAATTTCACCAGCTCACAAAGAAATTCTAGAACAAGATCTAGTAGCCACCACAGTACCAAATGATCTGGAAGTTTTCCAATTGCAAGCTATGGTGAGACACTTGACCGCACCTCATTGCCTATCATTTTCTCAAAATGATGATGTATCACTCACTCATCCACACAATGTTTCCCTCCACATTGAGGTTTTAATGCACAAACACTGGGTCAAACATGTTCTAATAGATGGTGGAGCTGGCCTAAATATCTGCACTTTAAAACTTATCTATGCACTTGGATATTTAGAAAATGCTATTGATGCTAGAAGTTGTTGATGCGAGTTTTTGCACCTTCTCAACATAGGTAATGCATAGGTGCATCATCTCTCTTGAGAGACCATCTTCCACAATCAAATTGCAGAACAATATCCCAACATCTCTAATGTTAGGTCTTGACAGTGCTTGGAATACCTCAGTTGATTCATGTGATTTTCTAGAATCACAAGGCAGACTTACGGATGAGTTACAAAGTGTGGGAAGTTGGGTCTTTAAATGGAGTTCTTAGGATGTAGAAATTGTTGCTCAATTGCTATAGGTTCAAACAATAGTCTAGAACTCTTGTTTCAGCTTTAAATTTGGCTTTACAATGTGCAATGAACCTTAGCATAGGTTACTTATTAAAAAGAAAAAGGAAAAGGGGCAGGGAAGGGAGGAAGTTCCTAGACCTAAAACTATGAATGAATAGTGATCATGGAGGCTACTATAATAGACAAACTTCCTAAACTGGGTTTTTCTTGACCAAGAGAAACCTACAGCTACAAAAAATTAGTGCAATCTTCTAAGGACTATAGATTTTCAGATTACATACACACATCATGAACATGTAATTCAACTAAGTTGCAGCAATGAAGTGAATAAGCTCATACTAGCTTTACAAAGTGATTTATCATCGACAAACCACAAAAAGAATGAGCTAGAAATTCATTAGATACTATAACAACAAACACCATCATCACTTCCATGCAAGAAACTAACAACTAAACTAATAGGTAAGTATAACCATGCATGCATAATGAAGAAACACAAGAGAAACACCCATAAATCATGCAACGTAGCTCTCTATTGTTGCAAAATTCCTTTACATCATCTCTCCAACCATTTACAAATGAGGGGGAGACACTTATTTATAGTTTTCCAATGCCCAAATGAATGGCTAGGATTGAATTACATTGTGTGGCTCAGATTTGTTTACATTAGGGTTTCACCTACCCCCCACTATACAACAATTTAAAATACAACTTTTGTCTTTTCACTATTTCGTCATCTAATGACCCTAGCGCTATAGTAGTTTTGTCATTTAGTTGATTGCTCTTTTACTATAGAAAAAACTACCTAAATGTTTCCTTTTGTTTAATGTGTTTATAGCATTCTCGAGTCGGTTGAATGCCCCTAGTTTATGAATTGATAC
Organism: Sequoia sempervirens; assembly: GCA_007258455.2. Taxonomy (NCBI): domain Eukaryota; kingdom Viridiplantae; phylum Streptophyta; class Pinopsida; order Cupressales; family Cupressaceae; genus Sequoia; species Sequoia sempervirens. Next base: position 874,250,704 of record VDFB02281492.1, on the reverse strand, counting down.
TAGTGTGAAATAGATAAAAAAAATTGTAATTCGAGACATTCCCTGATGGATCACACTCATTTGGGGAGGACAAAACAACCCCCCTAGATAATTTCTTGTGTGCATCATTCATGAGTTAAGATCCCTTTCCTTGGTTTGGCCTTGTAGGTGATTTTCTAACCATCACCTCCCCTTTGTAAACTGGGTAAGTAACATGCAACTTCCTCACTTGGATTGTATTCCTTGTGATCTCACCTTTCCTCCCCTTCCCTAAATCACAGTAGTGGTTCCGCATTGTGAACAATCTCCCTCCACAATAAGCTCCCTTGATGGTCCTAGATTGGTGTCCTGGATAAAACAGTAAATTAGATTAGGCTCATGCGAATGATCATATGAAATCTTTCCATATATAACTACCTAATGTTCATGTGCCCATTCTTAAATGATTGCTTAATTCCAATTCAAATAGTCCCATCATTTCATATTTTCTAAGTCCCTAATGATAAGTGATGACAGTGTTAAAATGCACATCACATTGAAAATCAGGATGCCTCCTCATCCTTTAATCGTGATCAATGCTTTAGTTTCATTTGGATTTTCCCTCATATCCATAAGATTTTACATGCCTACTATGGTCATTTCCCTTGGAAAATCCCCAATTGATGGGATCAATATTTCATTTACCCACTACCCTACACCATTTCTAGATGATTTTGGATTATTTTGTAATGCAACATGTAATGCTTCGACCCTGTATTTAAATACCATATTACTCATAACACCTTGAGTCCCCATTGAAGTGTTTTATCAGGGTTAATTTTTTCTCACTCCCCTAACCTCTATCATTTCTATATAAGCCCATGTAACACCCACCTCAATGCTATCTTGTGACTGTTACTTACGAGTCGTTGCCTCTCCATGCATCAGCCCTGCTAATTAAAACATTGAGGATCGACGACCTCACCCCTCGGCCGCAATCCACTTCACCTCACGTACATCCTAATGGATGACCTTGGAAATCCTAGGATCATTCCTAGAATGCATTAAATTAAGGCTTCAGATGGGGGAAATGTAGGAGGCCAGCATGTTAACCGTCATAGCCAATGGTTGAGGAGATGGCGTCGTTCTGAGGCATAGCACCCACTCGGTAGATTGTTGTGGAGTATTTTTGGGCATAACAAAGTGGGGCACCATGGTGAATGTGCCATGAGGATAATGGCAGAAGGAAAATAGACACCCACACAACGAATGTTGCTCTATAGTTCTTATTTGATGTTTCAAGAGATACCATCATATCGGTTGCTTTCCACTTCATGAACCTTCTAAAGGCTTAGGTAGATTATTATTATTTACTTTTGATTTCACATGATCTCTAATTTAATCAAACATGTGGGATATCACTTCTGTGATAGCTCATCCTTTTTCTCTTCATCATGATCAAAAATTTCTCTTAATTTGATGGGGTCATTATTTTATGATACTCCTACCTTTTTAATATTCATGAGGAGTCTGTGCCATTCTAAATAGCCATTACTCTCATCCGATAAGTTTGGCATTTTATTCCTCATAGGGTGGCATTATGATAAAAGGAGACTCCATACACGTTGCGCCCCTGGATGTCTTAACTAATTCGTGAGTGAGGAGGTTTCATCCATTGTCCATGCATAAATCCCTTGGGCTAAGCCCAAACAACCACCAAATAGGATGTGAGGCTAGCATGGCTAATGTTCATGGGTGGGGAAGCACGGGTAGACATCCATCGATGGCCACCATGAAATCCACAATGGGACAACCAGCCTACAAGTATGTGGAACCTGCACGAGATATCTTTGTTTGATACCACGAGCGTGGGAATGCGGGGAGATGTATGGCGGAAGCTGTTAAAAATGGAATTGACGAGCACAGTGCCCGCATGAGCGAGGTTCACATGATAACAAGTCGGCCACCAAAATGACATACTTTTCTTTGATCACTATTCTTTCTCAAAGCGGCATCACTACCATCCACTGTCAAATCCCACATCTTAGGTTCATTGTATTTTGCACCATTGCCACATATTGAGCCCAACCCTTTACTTGTTCTTTGTAAATGACTTGCTCCAATCTTTCAACGTTCGTGAGACATAGATAAAGCAGATCCAATCAATCAAATCGATGATCATCCTTCATGTAAGTGATCATGCTTGATTCAAGCAATGTGGGAGGTTACTAAAGATCAGTGGAAAGAATGATGGCTCTGGCCAAGGAATTCTACCAGCCAAACATCATAAGCACCCTCAAATTCTGTTAGGTGAAACACTTGCACGCCACCCCCAAATCCTCATAAGAATGCTAATCCTTAATAAACACACACATAGCCCATCACGATTCTTTGTTCCATTATCCTTCCTGTGGCAATAGAATAACGCTATTGTATGGTGCAGGGAAATCACGTATGCACATCATTCACAAAGACCACACCAACAATGCAGACAAATATTCTTATTCTTTCCTCATTAATCTCCATCATGAAACACCCAAAGCAAAGTGGAATAGGAGTAGAATTTGAGCCTGAAAATCACAACGAGTTGCATTTATCCTCACAAAAACTTTATGCAGTGACCATCTAGGAGAGTGTTTTGAATTACGAACCAAAATTGATAAGTCCTCTCCCTATCCACCATCCCTATTGAGTATTACTGAATTACTCATCCAATTCAATGTTCCTTCTAATGGGAAATCACATAGTTGTTTTAAAGTTCCATGGGAGCTTGAGGTGACACGGTCGGTAGTAGTGAAGCGTGCAGGCTCTACATGGCCCATGTCCCACACCATGTCATACAAGTACAAAAAGGTGGGGCACCACCAAGGGAAGGCCATTGTGGTGAGAGTGAGGATGAATGGAAGTGGAAGAGGTCGAACCCACATGAGAAAAGTCTAGCAACAAAGGAAGGTTGGGTAAGATCATGCAGAAGGAAGTCTACAGAGGGCTGATGGGAGGGCGCTGTGAAGTAAACGACATGAGGTGGGCAGAGCCCTATGTTGTGGGTCCTGAGGATGGGACATCCATCACATGTGAATGAAGCAGGTGTGGAAGATATGAATCCCACAGTGAGGAGATCCATGAGAAGAGTATGGATAAGGATAGACAGGATTCTGCAAAGATAATGGCATAGGATAAGTGGTAACTGCAAGAGAGGAAAGGATGACTACAACATAGCTGCCACACAATAGCCTTGTAATACGTTGAAAGGAAAAATCAAACCAGCCATCTCCCAAATAATATTTATGCATTACTTAAAGATGGTATAACCTCTTATGCAAACAAAGACTAATAACTTCTCCAAAAGGCCATCGATAACATTACATTTTATCAGCTATCCCTCCTCTCCAAGTTTGTTTCCTATTATGAAAATGATTTTTTCCCATCCACTCCTTGATTGTGGTTCAACACCACCTCCATAGTCCGTCAGAAACTTTGTCTCCCATTATTGTTTGCATTGATCACTACTTGGGATATTAGCATCGGGCCTTTATCACATCAATTCCATTCACCACATTACCCTTCTCATGTATTTTTGAACCTTGTCACTTAACTGCTCACCTCCATTACTTAATCATTCCAGCCCTTAAGAGTCGGCTCAAAACTAACATAAAGTCCTATGGGAGTTTGAGATGGCTCAAACATATGGGTAGAAAATAGTGGATGATGTTGACCATGTCGACACCTGAAAGAGTGGTTCCTGTGAGAGGTAAGGCCTGGGAAGATGCTAGGTAATTGTCACTAAAAATGTGGTGACAGGGTAGCCAACCTCTATGAGTGCAGAACTCGAGTGCAATATTTTTGTTTAATGTCGCAGGTGTAAGAAAATGGGAAGTCGAGGTAATAATTTCATTGTGGTAACTGTGGAACGTGGATAGCCCTCCACACAACGAGCCTAGCAAACGAATTCTTTTCTTGTTTCATTGATTAAATTCATTTCAAGTCCTTTTGATATTTGCTCCCTCCATTATGACTCTAAATAGTGCAAGAACCCCCTTTTTCTTCCCTCATGTTGTCATAATCCTATGCCTTTGGGTATCCAAGTGTGGGTGTGCGGCTTCATGGTGTGTAGTCTTTGTGGTACAAATGTTCATCTAAAGGGTTTGCAGGTAACATGTCCGGATGGAAACTGGTGGGTGGACAGTTGAAGGTTGTCATTTAGGAAACAACCCAAAGACTAGTTGGATCTATGGTAAGGAAATGACGTTGGTGGGTCACGAGCTCGCATGACGGGGAGGCAATGGTGGTTGTTCATTATGAATGGTGTCAGTGCAACATCCTCTTGCAAACAACGGTCGACGAGGGTAGATCTGCTGGTGAGCATGGACTAAATATAGCTTTTCCATTAAGCGATGGAGGTTGGGTGGGGAAAACTGCTCGCGAAGACCCACAAATGTTTGCAACTAAGGAATTTTGAGTTAATAGGGTCAATTGGTTTTGTGGCAATGGCGAAGATGGGAGGACCAACTGTAGAGCCTGTTGTGCGAGCAGATGCCAAAGATCATCCGCTGTGAAAATAGAAAAATGAGAACAAAGTCTCACCCAGGACGACTCGCAACTATAGATCTGTGAAACATGATGGATGTAGTGGAAAACATGGGTGCAGGGTCCGCACGCTGGGAAGATGAAGGGACTTGGCAACATGCAAATGACAGATTACAGTGGTGAACAACTGAGGGAAACCTATGAATGCAGGTTCACAAGGGTCAACAGATGCCAGGTAAAGAGCGAACGAAAGCTTGCAAGAGCCGGCCCTCGAGGAAAAATGACATAGTGAAACTTAGATTGGTGAATTGGACCACCATGAAATTGATCATTTTTAGGCTTAGGGCCAACTTGGGCATGGAAATAGTGGCATGCAAAATGAGATGAGGTCAAAATGACTAGAGAGAAAAAAAAGGGGGTCTCCGCCTACAGCGGGGCATGTGTGCAAAATATGCACAACAGAAGGAAAATCATTATAAAATCCTATGATGATGAAGAGAGATCCTCCCAAGGATTTATTGTGCTACCAATTCAATTGGGAATGGTTGTAAAAGATATAATCTTCCAAGTGTTAGACAAGGAGTTGACATATAATATACTCTTGGGATGTCCTTGGATTCATGAGATGCAAGCAATGTTGTCAACATATCACCAGTGTTTGAAATTTCCTTTCAATGGGAAAGAAATCACTATTTCAGCTGATTCCAACAATCTCCAATATTGCAACACACTCAAAACAACCCAAGATACTTTTGTGCCACATAATAGGGAAGCTACCACTCCTAGTTCATCAAACAATGAAAAACAACTAAATTCCTTGTCGAAATGGGTTGAGAAAAAGGACCAGTCAAAAGATAAGGGTATCAATGATTCTACTCCATCAAACAATAGAGGTCAATCAAATTCTTTATCAAATCAGCTCAAGGAAAAGGTTCAATCAAAATAAAAAGGTGTTGGTGATTCTACTCCATCAAATCATGAAAGTCAACTAAATTCCTTATCTAAACAATTTGAGAAAAAGATCCAGTTAAAAGATAAAGGCCTAGGGGAATATTCATTTGAGCAATCTTTATGTCTTTCATAGTTGCTATCTTTTCCTAAGTCATATGGGTAGCCATCCACATCAACACAACAATCCTCACAACCAACCATGCTCTTTGATGGTAAGTTTGTAAAAGTAGGCACTTTAGTGGATGAATCTGAAGATAAGGATGATTTAAACTAGTTATACAAGGATGAAGAAGCATCACAAGCATCAACTTCAAACATGCTAACTAATCCATATGATAAAGGTTCTACAATCCTAGAGAAGATGGGATATGATGGAAAGGTCCTGTTGAAAAAATAAAAGAGGGTATCATAGAACCAATATAACCCACCATAATCAATTCAAAGGACAAAACAAGACTAGGATATAGAGAAGAGTCAAAAGAAGAAACTAGGTAGCATATTGTTCAGTGAATCCTTCAACTGCGAGATAGTTCTGAAATAGATTCCAATGACTATGAATGGGATTCCCTCTCTAAATAATCTTGTCATGACAAAGAAATTGATGTGATACAAAGGTATGCACCAACACGTATAGAGGGAAAAAGCTCGAGTTTTAGACCTCTTGAATTTGGATCATAGCATATTGATGACTCAAGTGAAGATGATCACACTTCAAGTGAGATAGATCCCTTGGAAGAGAGTAACATCATAGACCTTGATATTTCTATCAAACACTTTGATGGCGTTTCCATCATGACACTCATCCCTTTTGACCTTAACCAATCTAACGATTCCTTTCCATCGATACACCCTAAACTAATTGACTAGTACCAAAACGAGTTACTTGATATACCTATCTTTCCAAATGATGATGCATTGTGAACTTCCTTTGCTTTGATAATCCCAAAACATGTTCCATCATTGAATCTCATAATGAAGCTTCAGACAAGGGGAGTTCCAAATCTCTCAACTACAAAATGAATATCAAAAATTGATCTAATGGTGAAAACCATTTAATGGAAGTATTAGATCAAGAAAAAGTAAAAGTAAAGAGCGCATCTAACAGTGAAAACCTTTTTGAGGAACTAAAATATGGTAGATTTGACACTCTTCCCAAGCACTATCATGAGAGATCTTCAGTGCTTATTGAACCCACACAATCCATCAACATTGGTACAACTGAAATAGTCAAGACTACATCTAGCATCATCTATGACAGAGGAAGAAAAACCAAGTTTTAATACGTTCTTTAAAGAGAGACAAATCAGATTTTTTTGGTCCTACACTGACATTCCAGGCATCAATCCAAAGCTTATCATGCATCACTTATCACTACCACCTAGAGTAAATCCATTGTAACAAAATTTGAGAAAAATGTATCTACACATTGTCCTTCTAGTAAAAGCTGAATTGAAGAAATTATTGGATGCAGGATTTATCTAACCTATTGACTATGTTGAATGGATATCAAAAAAAATTCCAGTTTCTAAACCCAGCCATAGCATCAAGATATGTAAGTATTTCAAAGATCTTAATAGGGCTTTCCTGAAGGATGAGTTTCCTTTGCCTAACATTGACATCATTGTAGATTTGACAGCTAGAAATGAAATGCTCTCACTCATGGATAGATTTTCAGGTTATAATCAGATTAAGATAGCACTTGAAGATCAAGATAAGACAACCTTCACATGTCCTTGGGGTGCATTTTTCTAGAACGTAATTCCTTTTGGATTGAAAAATGTTGGAGCTACATATCAACGAGCGATGACCACTATCTTCTATGGCATGATGCACACCTTTATGGAAGACTATGTAGATGACTTATTGGAAAAATCATTCACTAGAGAGGTACATTTGGAAATTTTAGAAAAAATATTTACTTAGTTGGAGAAATTCAAGGTGCGGTTAAATCCTAAGATATGTGTATTTGGCATGACATCAGCTAAGCTTTTGGGATATATAGTATCAACTAAAGGCATTGAGGTGGATCTTGTGAAAGTCAAAGCCATCATGAAGATGCCTCCTCCAAAGAATATCATCCAACTTAGATCATTATAGGGATGATTCCAATCTATCAGGAGGTTCATCACACAACTAGCCGATAGAAATCATCCTTTTAATCACTTGTTACACAAGAATGTTTCCTTCAAATGGGATGAAAAAGGTGAAGAAGCTTTTAATCAACTGAAATAGTATCTAATGTCACCACCCATACTGGTACCGCCAATGGAAGGAAAAAAATTATTACTCTACATAGCAACAACAGAGGTATCTTTGGGCACTCTACTAGCACAAGAAGATTCTATGGAAAAGGAAAGGGATATTTATTACATTACCAGAACCTTGAATAGCTGTGAAATCAACTACACATTTATTGAAAAAGCTTGTCTGGTGGTAGTATTTTCTACTCAACAACTAAGACACTACATGTTGACCCACACCATCAAACTCATAGCAAAAATTGATCCATTGAAGTATCTACTCAGCAAAGCTACCTTGACAAGAAGATTAGCCAAATGGGTAATGATATTGAGTGAGTTTGACATCTAGTATGTGGATAGGAAAGCAATCAAAGGTCAAGCCATAGAAAATCAATTAGCTAAAGCACCATTACAAGATGATCATCCAATGAGCATTGAGTTTCTAGACACAGATGTCCAAAGAGTGTCAACACAATAGTAGATGTTATATTTTGATGGATCTTACATGCAACATGGATCGGGTGTAGGAATATTGTTTATCACGCCTCAAGGACATACCATTCCAAAGTCCTACATGTTAATGTTTCCCTACACTAACAACATAGCCAAGTATGAAGCATTGATCATTCAAATCAAAGTGCCAATCCAATGGAAGATCACAGAGTTTCAAGTCTATGGTGATTCTCAATTAGTCATAAATTACATGAATGATGACTACTAGAAAAAAGATGATAAATTGATTCCATATAAAAGAATGGTTGATGATTTCAAGTACTTTGTGGAGACCAAATTTGTGTAGATTCTGAGAGACAGCAAATTTGTTGATGTTATGGTGACAATTGCCTCTCTTCTATAGATACCTAAAAAATGAGCCCATTATGAGTTCATGGTGCAACAATTATTTAACCCTACCTATGATAACCCTGAATCCCAAGTCATATACCGCCTAGTCGAGGCTAAAGCTTCTATCTATGGGAAAATTCACACCTATCTATGAGACAATACCCTACCACCAGATTTATCTTGAAACCAAAAATGTAACTTTATTCAACAAGCAGTTCAACATATCTTGATATCCAATGTACTTTACTGGCGAGGTCCTGATGGTACTCTCCTTTGGTGTCTTGAACTAATGAAGTTGAAAATTCTTTATGCAAGGTTCATGAAGGTATCTATGGCACAAATTCAAGTGTTCTAACTCTCACTGAAAAACTCCTACATTTGGGGTATTCCTAGTCGAATATGGAGGAGTCTTTTCAATTTGTCAAGAAGTGCCAAAAATGCCAAGTCCATGGAAACCTGATACATGCAACAACATAGGAATTGCAACCATTTGCATCAACATGGCCTTTCTACCAATGGGGAATGGATCTTGTGGGTAAAATTCATCCACCTTCATCAAATGGACACAAATTCATTATCACAACCACAAAGTACTTTACAAAGTGGATTTAAGTCATTTCTTTAACCACCATCACTGGAAAAAAAATTGCATCCTTCATCCTAAATTACATTATCTATCGATATGGCATTCCTTAGTCCATTGTCATAGACAATGGTAGACCTTTCAAGAATCAAGATGTCCAAGAACTTTGTGAAAGGTTTCATATCCAACATCGATTTTCTACACCTTACTATCCTCAAGGAAATGGCTAGGTAGAGGCCTCAAACAAAACAATTCTGAAAATCCTAAAGAAAATTGTCAATGATGCTAGACTTAATTGGCATATTCAACTAAACCCTGCTTTGTGGGCTTATTGTACCATGATCTGGAGGATCTTCATCAAAATTTGAAGTTTCTCATTTGTCTCTAGAATTTACATCACCAGGAAGAGTTGGGAATCATGAATCCAATGCAACTCAAGCAGAGTTAAAGGGAGCTATGGAGCTCAAGTTATGATCAGTCAAACCTTGGTCAACTCAGGGCTCAAGTTAGAGAAAAAGGAAAAAAAATTAAAGTCACCAAAAATGGTCAACACTAGTCTCAACACAAAGATCTCGTCGAGAGCTTTCCAGCGACATTCATTTCACATGAATTGGAGTTCATATGCACAAGTTACAAGCAGTCAAAGGTTGCAGTTAGCTAGAGTTGACTAGGTATAGTGATGATGTCAGAATGACATCATCATGTTGACATGGACCACTTAGACTTTGACACGTGGCATTGATGTGGCTTAGACACATGGCAAACTATTCTATCCAACATATGAGGTGGACAAATCACTACTTGACACATGGCATCTCGAACAATATGACTTGTGGCACCTCGACTCACACTGGCAGTTGCATACAATAGTAAAATTCTATTTGTGGGGGTTGAACCTTGGTCCTCCCATCTCCTAAACATCCGCTCAACCATTCCACCACAAAGCACATGCTAACTAATAATGGAGGCGGTTTATTTTTGATATGTTGGAGTTCAAATTTGGGAGATAAGAAAAGAGGGGCGGGGCTTTAACCTCTAATGACCCTGCCCCTAAAATTAAGGCTCACCACTAGACCATAAACAATTTCACAAATATTTAGGGACTCAATTTTTAAAAAATAAGAGTAAAGCCCATATCCCCTTAAAATTAAAAGATTTAACCCTTTTTTTAATAACAAATTTAATCCCTAATTAAAATACAAACTTCCCAAAATTAAGGAAGCCCGAGAATGGAAAATCTAAAGGGCCTAAATAATATTTAAATTGTTTTGAGGGGATTTTTAATGATTTTTATATGTAAAAAGGGGGGATTTTCAAATATTTTTACCATGTAAAGGGAGATTAGGGAATATTGTAAAATCAATTGGTTGGTAACCAGATTGAGTAAATTTCTTGTATAAAAAGGGGGGTAGCTTAGGAGTTTGGGTAAGTGGTGACTTCGGAGAATTATCTTGGTGAAATTTTTCTCTCATCCCATGCTTTCAAGGAGATTTTTCTTGCATACTTTGGAGGAGATTTTCAAATTTTCTTTGTAAAATAGGGAGAAACCATGTTGAAGTTATGTACTAATTTTTTGGAAAATTAATCAGATTGGTCCACTCATTAGAGAGGGTCTTGGAGACGTAGTCATTTTTACGATGAACTCCATTATCAACTCTATCTACATTTCCTCTCCTTTCTCTCATTTTGATTTTCATCACTTTGTTATTTATGGTTATTTAATTAATGTTCGTGTGTTAATTTCATTTACGTAATTTGGATTTAAAATTATAAAATTTATGCATTCAAATGCAATTGTAATAGATTCTTAAAACATATCAAGTTTGGTATCAAAGCTTTGTGTGACTAGTATTGCAGAATTGGATGCTAACATATTCCTCGAAACAGCGAGGTGAAGGCGAGTTAGAAGAATATAATCTTGAGATCAGCAAATGAAGGACTTTGCCAACAATGGAAGAAAATGAAGCTGGGAAAAGTACTAAGCAAGAGCTTGATGACAAGTCTTTTCAGCGAGCCTTTCTTAACATGAAGGTATGGTGGAAGAGCTTTATGTGGAAAAGAAGAAGAGAGAAAAGAGAGATTCTTCGAAGCAAGAAAAGAAGGAATATCAAAAGGAAAAAGAAGAAAAAAATATAGAAGCTCCATCTTCCCCTTCTTCTTCCTCTTCTACTACTGTTAATCCTTTCAAAATCAAGTATAAGCCTATTATTAAACTGGATGTAAATTTTGAATTGCCTAAGAACTGTGGCGAGTTAAATTCCGAAAAGTTAGATGATTGGATCCAATAGGTAGAAGTGTATTGTAGGATTAAGGCCTAATAGAAGATGCTTTTATGATCTAGTTAGCCACTCTCTGGTTGGGAGGTACAACTCTCACCTTGTGGGAGAGTAGGACTCGGAAGGAAATTGCTCACCATGGTAAGGTTAATATGACTTGGATGGAATTTGTTTCTGCTCTTAAAAAGTAGTTTTATCCTTTAGGTTATATGCAACAATTAACCATGAATTGGAAAACCTTTAGGCAAGGTAAGGGTTAGTATTTCCAAGATTACACCCATGAGTTTAGAAAATGAGATATTGCTTTAAATGTTCCATTGTATACTCAGGATACATTACTTAAGTACATAGGTGGTTTGCATGCTTACCTAAGGCATACTATTCTAATATTAAGTCCTAATAATCTGGACAAAGTGTCAATCCAAGCCACTCATTTAGAGTTAAGGGGTAAGAACACTTTCAATGATAATTTCTCAAAGAAACCATCTAAGTTTGAGGGGAAGTCTAAGGGTAAAGACAAAGACAAAGACAAAGGAAAAGGGAAGAAGACAACTACAGTTAAGGAGGGTGATAAGCCCACATGCTCCCATTGCAAGAAAAAGGGGAATGATGATTCAAAGTGTTAGAAGCTGCATCCTGAATTAAGGCTGAAAATATACAGAGGCAATAAAGGAAAGCAAAAGACTATTGCAGTGATTCAACAAGATCTTGGATCTGACTCTACAGATAAAACATAGATTATTGTTGTTGGGGTTCAAGTTAAAGGGAAAGGTATAATTCTCTCTTCTGATGCAAATGTTTCTAATGAAAATGAAAGTACTAGTAAAGCATCTACTCCTCCTAAAGTTGATAAACAACAAAATGAATTGTTTCATATTTGAGTTGTAACTAAGCACACTAAGATTGACACATTGTTTGATACGAGTTCTCAAGTCAACTTAATATTTAAAGAGGTGGTAAAGAAATTTAATCTAGCTACAACACCTCATCCAAAGCCATATCTGCTTGGATGGGTTTGCAATGATGCTCAACTATAGGTAACAAAAAAATGTAAATTGAAATTTTCTATCACTGCAAACTTTGTTGATGAGGTAGAAGTAGATGTTGTTCCTTTCGATATTTATGGGCTTGTGTTAGGGAGTCCTTATTTGTATGACAAAAGTTAAGACTAATCTTGCACTAGTTAATGTTGGTCAGATTGTTAGAAACCAAGATCAGATTTGCAAACCAGAATAGACCTTCCATAGAAGAGAAAAAAAAAAAAGAGATTTGCAAGAAGATGTGCAAATAATTATTATTCGAGAGTTCAATAATTACAAGATAATGATTTTCTTTATAAAAGCAAAGATGCATAACCCTAATCTTATCTTGAGCAACAAGATAGCTCAACAAGATAAGGATGACAACTAATTAACCTAGGAATTAAATAATTACCTAAGTAAACTTATGCAAGCGTAATTAAATATTAATTACACCAACACCCCCATAAGTGCAACTTAGGGAGAAGTGATTATTATGCAAATATGAGTCCCAGCAATAAATGCCTAATTAGGTACTCATTTACAAATGCAATATGAGGTAGAGAAGGAAAACCCAATGGGACAGAACCCCCCTACAATGAGATGATTGTTGCAAAGAAGCATTGGAAGAACATTGTGGAGTAACACTGGAACTGCAATCTGACAAGCAAGGAAAGATACTTTGTCTACAATTGAAACTAAAACCAGAATCATGATAATGTGATAGCAGACCTAATGCCACGAAACATTGGAAAACTCACAAACTGGAACAACCCTGGAATCTTTGAAGCAACAATAGATGAAATGATGACAAAATTTGAAACCATGTATCTCGATGTCAATGCCAAACATGACTAAAACTGCCCATAAGATGAGTACTATCAATATTCTAGAACATTAACCATCAAAACATGGCCCTCAAATGAGAAAGATCTAAACCAATGCAGATCAAGAACCAAAAAATACCAATGTGAAGTGTGAATTGAAGCAAACCAAAGATGTGTCCAGCTAAGCAAGAAAGAAGCTAAAAGGAGACAACAGGAAACTAAACAAACTCATGTGAGTTTTCACCAATATGAAGAATGGATGCAAGAACCTCCCTTAATGGAACTTTATATCAATTCGTTATTACAATACCCAATGATTGCAGAAGGAGAGAATGCAAAGCTACAGAAACATAAGCGAAAATGAAAACCTAGTGCACGAAACAAAAAAATGCAAGCATAAAATACAGTAAAAATATTTTGTAAATAACCTCAGATCTGCATAGAGGCTGAAACCAGCTTTCCAATGCCATGAAAATTGTGAAAAACGGATAAGCGATTCAAAAGATATGCTTCCTGGAGTGAAAATAGAAACATCTAACTTTCGAGGCTGAAAAAGACATCAAAAATTAAAAACCATAAAATAAAACCTACACCATTATGTAGAGTGTCGAAAGAGATTTCTGATGATATATTGTTTACAAAAAAAGGACATTGTATGCCCAAGTTATGCCCGTTTCTGTGAAAGTGCTCCAAAAATGTCCGATTTGGCCATGTGAAGCCCTCAGGGGCTAAAAAAATAAGGCCCCTAGTCACCTGGGTGGACCAAAGGCTAAAGTGTAGGGTCTTAGGCTGAAGCTCCTAGTCACCCACATGACCACCGCAAGAGCTGGCTGGTGAATAAGGGGCTGGGCGGAGGCCCAGGGTCCTCCAAAGGACTGCCAGTTGCGGTGTAAGCCCGCGGGGGCTGCAACTGGGTGCTCGGTAGCCCATGGGACCACCTAGGGAGCCTGCGGGGGCTCATTGTGTAGGAGTAATGCTTGGTTGGTGATGGGCGAAAGACAGCTAGTGGCAGTTTGGTGGGAGTAGTGACCGCCAGTGGTGAGGTGGCCGCTAGGTTGAATGTGGGCGGCGCAGTCGGTGGAAGTGACCAGAAGGTGGTGCGGTGGTGGCGTGGGGGTGGCGAGGTCAGTTTTATATTGGCCGTGCAAAAACCAAAAAACAAAATTGATTTTATTTTTTATTTTTTTATTTTTTCTCAAAATTTGTGCCTTAGGAACTGTGCCTGGGGGTCGTACGGCCTCCTAGTAAAAACATTTTGCCTCTCCGAACGATTGTGTCCAAATCAGACAAACTTTATATGAAAATAGGGGTTTTTGGGCATTGTGAATCCAACAACAAGGTCTGTTTGGGCCCAAAGTGCTCCAAAAATTAGGTGACCCCCAGATCTATTAGAAAACTCACCGAGCTTGAAACCCTCGCAGATCTAGAAAACAGTGACAAAAATAAATAAAATAAAAGCCATTTCTAACTTTTTCCAACGCTCTGAATGCAACGAAAAACCCTGATCTGATCCAAGACACTCTAGAAATATGCTCAAGGAAAGAAACCCTCGAGGGACCTTGAACGAGCTCTGCAATATGTTCCTCCAAAAAAGCTAAGGGGTTGCAAATCGAGACTCTGATACCATGTTAGAAACCAAGATCAGATTTGCAAACTAGAATAGACCTTCCACAAAAGAGAAAAATAAAAAATCAGAGATTTGCAAGAAGAATGCAAATAATTATTATTCGAGAGTTCAATAATTACAAGATAATGATTTGCTTTATAAAAGCAAAGATGCATAACCCTAATCTTATCTTGAGCAACAAGATAGCTCAACAAGATAAGGATGACAACTAATTAACCTAGGAATTAAATAATCACCTAAGTAAACTTATGCAAGCGTAATTAAATATTAATTACACCAACACAGATGAAAAGGTTGGTCAATTCTAGAAAGAACTTTGTATTAGTGCTTATAAAACCCAAAGAGGATGAAAAATCTAAAGCACTTAAGGGGTGTGATCCATAGAGTAAAACTGAGATGGTCAAAATAGTTTATGCTTATGATGACTTCTTTCAGGAGCCAAAGGGGTTACCACCTAAGAGAGAGATACAACATGAAATCCAATTGCAACAAGATGTGCCTCTTCTAAATATTGGCATGTACCGTTTATTAGTTTTGTAAAATAAGGAAATCAAAAAGAAAGTTCAGGAGTTAGTTGAAAAAGGAGTTATCCATCCTAGTACATCTCCTTGTGGTTCTCCAATTGTGTTGGTTCCAAAGAAGGATGTGTCTTGGAGAATGTGCATTGACTATCAAGCCCTGAACAAGATAATGGTAAAGAACATGTACCCTCTTCCTCATATTGATGATTTACTTGATCAATTAAAACATGTAGTTTATTTCACTAACTTAGACTTGTGTAGTGGATATCATCAGATAAGAATTGCAGAAGATGGCATTTGGAAAAGTGCATTTAAGACAAAAACAGGGACTATTCAAGTGGTTGGTCATGCCCTTCGGGCTTTGCAATGCACCAGCTGCATTTATGAGAGTCATGAATGATATATTTCATCCTTTTATTAATGATTTTGTCATAGTCTATTTAGATGATATTCTTGTATTCAGTCAAACTTGGGAAGATCATGTAAGTCATGTAAAGAAATTTTTTGATGTATTGAGAAAAGAAAAACTCTTTGTAAAGATGTCTAAATATGAATTTTCTAAGACATCCTTAGTGTACTTAGGCTATGTCGTACGTGTTGGTTAATTGAAAGTAGACCCTATGAAGGTCAAAGTTATTGTAAAATGGCCTAAGCCAAGTACAATCACTAAAGTCAAAAGTTTCTTAGGTGAAGTCTAGTACTAGACAAAGTTCATTGCAAACTTTTCCTAAATTGCATCACCATTGCATGCATTGACCAATACAAAGAAAAAAATTTAGTGGGGAGGTCCACAACAGAAGCCCTTCAACACTTTGAAGGAAAAGTTGAGCACAACACTAGTTATGGCTTTACTAGATTTAGTGGATTTCCCATGGGAGCAGTGCTAATGCAAGGAGGTAAACCAATCCACTATCACTCTGAGACCTTTATAGGTGCAATTATTAATTATCCTACTTATGATAAGGAACTTTATGCACTAGTTCAAAGTGTTAAAAAATGGAAACACTAATTAATGGGGAAAGAAACTATAATCCACACTGATCACCAGCCACTTCAATATTTGAATTCATAGTCTAAACTACAACAAAGTAAGCACTTTAGGTGGATGGGTTTTATTCAACAGTTTCATTTGGTAATTAAGTACAAGAAAGGTTCCCATAACAAAGTAGCAAATATACTGTCTAGGCCTCCTGTTATGAATTCTTTGATTATCCTTAAAGGTAGCTCCATGGTACATGAAATTTTTTAGGAACAATATGCTATTGATGAAGACTTTAAGGAAATCTATTTAGCTCTAATTACAGGAAAAAATTTAGAAGAGAAAGATTACTATGTGCGAGATAAACTATCATATCACTTGGGAAAATTATGCATTCCAAAAGATGAACAAGCACAGGTAATCAGAGAAGCACATACCTCATTGATTGTAGGACATTTTGGGGTTAGCAAAACAATCCTTCAGTTGTAGAAGTATTGTTATTGGCCTTGTATGCAATAAATTGTAACTAAGTATATTAGAGGTTATGTCATGTGTGCAACAAGTAAACCTAGTAATAGGAAATTGGAGTTGTACACACCTCTACCTATACCATCATGTCCATGGGAAAGTGTTTCAATGGATTTTTTTGGGGGGTTACCTATGTCTAGGAAGGGACATGATTACTTGTTTGTAGTAGTTGATTGTTGTGCCTCCGGCCCCTGCGCCCGTTCCGGAGCAGGGACCCTCTTTCTTTGCCATGGCGGGGTCTTTTGGGGCGCCTGCGTTTTCGTGCCTCTTTTGGCGTCTGTCACGGCGATCGCCTCCGAGTTTCGTTCTAACGCCGGCCGTGGTTTCCCTTTTGTTTTTCTGCCCTCCGGGGGCTTGTGGGTGCCTTGGGCCTTTCAGGCTCTGGGGCGGCGGTGGGAGCCTTCGGGCCCGGTCCTCCGAGGTTCCCCTTTCGGGTTTCCCTGCTGCATTTGCCGCCGGCGGCATTTCCCGTCTTTCCGCCCGGAGCCCTCTGAAATTTGTTTTTCCAATTAAATGGATTCGCCGGGATTTTGACGAGGGCATCGCCCGCCGAGACCCCGGGGCCGGGAAGTCCCGCCGCCGGACTTCCTTCCCGTAATTGCCGCCGCCGTCTGAAGTCCCCAGGATTTCACGCGGCGGCCGTCGGGGCGCGTCGTCCCGCCTTCCGGGCCCCGTGATCCCTGTCGCCGCCGCCGTTCGTTCGAAGTGCAAAATGCCACGGCGGCAAACTTTTCGCTGCATCCCGCCATCCGGGACCCGGTCTCTCCGTTGCCGCCGCCGTCCGAGGTCGCTAAATTTATACGGCGGCCGTTGTGCCGCAGCCACCCGCCCGCCGGATCCCGAGACCCTCGTTGCCGCCACCGACTCAAAATTTGAAACTCACCAACTTCTCGCGGGATCGTACGAGGCATTCAATGCGCCATTAATGAGCAGTGTGGTATATAAACCGGGGTCCGCTGAAGTCTTTTAACTTTGCGAATTGAGCGGATTGGGGCAGCAGCCGAATTGGAGCCCACTGCAAACTTCACCATCGCGATCGTAGACCCCGGCGTCGTTCCGACAACTCTGCCGGTGCATCCAATCATCGTCCCGCTCAGCGAGTTGGAGGTAGGCCATCCTCGTTCGCTCTCCCGTTATTTTGATCATTTTGAGGGTTTAAGCGAATTGAATAAGAAATTTAAATTGCATAGAACGAACACCCTCTCCGTTGCGGCCCAAACCCATGTCCTTGAATTTTCCGTGGCCCGTCGGAATCGCCTTTTGTCGCCTCCTGGAACTTACCCGTGTCGCGGGTGTTCTTAGCACAGGGCGAAGATCGCCTCCGGGCCCGGGACCCTCCGTCGCCGTCTGGATCCTGACCTCGAACCCGTCCGGCAGAGGTCGGCCCTTCCGGATCCGGGCCTCCGGGTTTCCCATCCCGGGCTGCCACCCCAAACTGTCCGCCATTTTTAAAGTGAGGGTTTTTCCAGCTCTCGGGCGGGTTTCTTTTGTCCCGGACCGCCGGGCCCGACGTCCGGGAGTTCGGAGCCGAGACTCCGTGGCCGGTTACAGTTACTCGTGAACCTATGAGCCTCCGCGACAGCCGGGTTCCGGCGGCTTGAAGCAGCAGGCCATTCCCTGAATCCCGGCACACTACCGTGGCCACCTTGGCGGATCGCTTAAAGCGCCAGTTCCGGTCTCCAAGGCAGCGCGTTGCCGGATCACCGTTGAAATCCTAAGCGCGGCCGTCCTGACCTGCCTTCCCGCCCCCGGGCCCCGTCGTCCCTTTCGCCGCCGCCGTTATCGCAACTTCAAACCTCAGACGGCTGCCGTCGGGGCACGTCGGCCCGTCCTCCGGATCTCGGCTCCCTCTTCGCCGCCGCCGTTCGAAACGATCAAACTTGCACGGCGGCCATCAGCGAGCATCCTCCCCGCCTCCGGGTCCCGGTGACCTTAGTGTCGTCCGGTATAAAACTGGTAGGTTAAACGTAATGCGGCCATCCTTTTTGCCTCCCGGGCTCCGAACTCCGGACTTCTGCCTCTGGACTTCCGTCCGGTGTTCGCCGCGGCCTGCTGCCTTTGCCCAGCTGCCTTCCGGCCTGAAACCTCCGGAGCCCTTCAAATCGATCCAGATCAATCCAAATTGAAAATCTAACTTCGACCCACGTCCTAAATTGAGCCATTCTTCATCATGCACCCCTTGGAACAGGAACATGTGGCCAGCAGATGTCTCCGGGAGCTTCCATTCGTGTTTTCCCTTCCTGACAGCATTCCTGCCAGGGAAGTCCGGCCCTCCGGGCCCGGATTGGTTAAATGCTCTGATATGATACAGATATCACTTAAGGGTTAAATTTATGATGTATTTATATGATTGTTTAGATAATATACTCGATACGGACTAACGTTAACATTTTTGGTGTTCTGTGATGCTGACTTCGCCCTTTGCCTGCAGGATATATGGAATCGGCCGCAGGAACTTCAGGGGCCTCTACCGAAAAGGACAAGGGAAAGAAACCTGGAAGGGCCATCCGTGGGAAAGAAGACAAAGACCAGATGAAATTCCAATTCCAGGGTGAACCGCTCCAGTCAAAAGTCTCAACTGACTGGAAAGAGATCTCGGACACCAACATAGGCCAGGTGGACATAGATGAGTTCACCCAGAGGGTCAAGGTCGACCCTAAGACTAAGAATGCCCAGATGATACGCCAAAGTGGAATCGCAAAGGCTGCTGGCTTTCCTCCGTCTCTAATAGCACCAGAGTTGGTAATGGCTTGCCGAGAAGCCTACCAAACAGACACCAGAACCATAGTAGACAAAGAGGGGAATATCCTCGCAGACATGTCTCCAGAGGGAATTGCAAGAACCTTCCACATTCCCACATTCCCACACATGCAGATCCCCACGATGGAGCAGTGCCAGGCAGCATGGGACGCCAATCCGTTGGGCTGCAAGAAGTCAATCAACGTCTACTGGCTCAAGGAGAAACGGGGCAGCGCCGCAAAAGTCCCTCAAGAGCTTTTCCGCAGCGACTTTCATGAAGACTATCACGACCTTGTGACCATGCTGAGCAGGGTCATGGGCCTCCCGACAGCCGCCTTCTTCCAGGAATGGATGGCTTATTATATTGAACAGATCGTCCGAGGGAATGAGGACGTTAAAACCAAGATTTCATTTGATTGGGGAAGCATCATCAGCAACTGCTTCCACGAGCAGTTTATGAATGTCAAAAAGAGCAACAAATTCTATATGACCTCGTACCTGGTGTACTCATTAGCGGATAAGAGGCAATATAGTGGACTCTTCAGGGCGCCGGATGGAGAGCATAAGCGAGGACTCAAGCCTTTTGACCAATACCCTCAGCTACAATACCGCTACTTTAAAAAGGAGTACCGCCGGATCAATGATGCCTTCATAGGCCATATTATCAGATTGATAGCCGGGGACTTCGAGAGAAGGGTATCTCACAGCGCCAGGGCACTCTTGAGGGAGTATGCCTTCCTGTACATTCAGTTCCCTAAATTCACATACATCCGCGCCCAAGGGTTCACAGAACGACCAAACAAGCTGCCAAGGTACCCAAATGACCGAATCATCCTCCTAGAGCTTTCCCGGTAGCTCCAACATATTCAGGCGGTCTTCGGCCAGAAGCATGTAACGGGGATCCCTTATCCCATGATCCTCGGCCAGGGCCAGTATCGGTTGCAAACATCTCAATGCGCCGGTAACTCAGAAAAGGAACTCAAGGAGTATAACTTTGAGTGGTACACGGCTCGCCCACGAATGGATCCCCACGGCCACGTCAGGAAGGCGCTAGGGCCGGCATACACCCACCTGTACCATGTTGAGGATTTCTGGGCAGACTGTAAAGATGATAAGGAGGTCCGCCAGAGACATTATATGCGGATGACGGTGCAGTTCTTGAGAAGAGTACAGCTGTTTCGGTACCAGACCAGCTAGAGGAAGATGAATCCACACTGGTGCACCCGAGATACCCTGCGGTTGCCGACCTGGCAATCCCCTCCATCGATTGGGACGAGCAGGAGATTGAAGACCTGGACATTATCACAAAGCCTATCATAACTCGCACCCAGGAGTGGGTTGATGGGCAAGTGGAACAACTAAAGCAACAAGGGGTAACTCTTACATACGAGGCACTCAAAAGCGGGCCAAGCGCCACGGAAGATGTTGCTGCCTCCCCATCAGCCGGTGAGACTTCCAAGTCTCCCCCCATCACCAGGTCCCAAAAGAGGAAAGAAGCAGAAACAGCGCAGTCCGGGGGCCCCAAAGAACAAGCAACAAGGGATACGGGAGGCTCATCTCCCAAGAAGCTCAAAAGGACATTAATCACAACCGAGGCACAGCCTCCTTTGCTCCTTCCTCCCCCGGCTGGTACGCTGCCCACTTCTCAGGCCACCATTGCTTCATCTCCACAAGCGGTGGACATTTCCGTTCACCTCGCCTCTTCACCTCCAGCCGGATCCGTAATCAATATTGATTCCTCCTCCAGCATGACCACTTCCCCTTCCTCTGCTGCTGCCATGTCCCCCATCACCTCGCTACCTCTGGCAACAATACCATCGCCTATTCCCCTTTCTAGCGTGCCCGAGGCCATTACACGGCACCTGCAAAATCTTCCCCCCGAGCTCTCGCAACTTTTAATGGATCCTGCTCTCCAAGCAGCCTTGGCCCAAGCACTCGCAACATCCCAGCCTTCACAACCGCCAACAGGGCCCCCAGCCATGGAGACCACCATGCAGATTTCAAAAGAGTTGGAGGAGCAAGAGCGAGAGGCTTCGAAACCTATGGAGGAGGAGGCCGACGACTATTACGAGCAACCTGAGCACGATCGCAGAACCATTGACAAAGTTGCTTATGAGGAGGAAGAGACGGGCTCTTCTGAAAGCAGGGATGAGGGGGATGACTCGAAAGACAAAGAGGTTGTCGAAACTTTTGATGAAGACGTCGAGGAAGAGTCGGCTCGGCAGCCAGGTGAAGAGGGGCAGCCACCGGAGGAACAGCCCAAACAAGCCGTCACTGAGGCCGAGGTCCATATTGTGAGCAGCCCAGGCGCCGAGGCTGTCGAAGAAAAGGAAGAAGAGGTGGCGGAAAAGGAGGATCCCACTCAGCTATTAACTACAAGGGCACCCGTCAAAAGCCTCGTATTCTATCAAGACTCCGACGAAGAGGAGGATGCTGCCAAAGAAAAAGAAGAACTGGAAAAGGAGACCGAGGTCTTGCCCCTGACGGAGAAGGGTGAGGGCAGCCGCGAGACGCCCAAGGACAAGGCTGCCATGCCCGACTGGCTAGAAGAACAACTCGAAAAGACCAATCCTGTCTTGAGCGATCCGAGGTCAAGGTTGGAGGCCATCTTGGCTCGATCTCTAGCCACACCAAAGAAGGAGAAGAAGCCTAAGGTCCGTTCCAGGGTAACAATGGACGCTTCTGGCTCCCGGGCTGCACAAGTGGCAACGCCAACTATTGGCCAGGATGGAGTAAGTTACAGCATCTCCACAATCGACCTAGGGACGGCCACCAGGGAACAGAAGGTCGGGCATCTTGAGGAGTCAGTGGCTACGGTAGTGCACCTGATTAAGCAGGATAAGATCACCAAGGATGAACTAAAGGCGCAGGTTGCTGCCCTAACTGACTACATCCAACAATGGTCTTCAATCGACGACCTCCCCACTACCTCTACGGCCGCGCCACAGCTACTCTCCAAGGAACAAATAGATAAGCTGGAAAGGAGGAAGAACCTGGAAAAGACCACGGAGGACTGGTTCCAGCAGGTTGTGAAGGTCGGAAACATAGGGATCGGCTTGGCTGTGCAGATAGCCAACAAGTTCCTGGACCTGGTTCAGTCCTTGGAAAGTACGAGGAAGCTCTGCACCAACTTCCCCGCGATTTACGACTCTGCCTTCCCGAAGGTTGAGGCCATCCTCCAAATGCCAGAAAGCTCGTGGGAAGAGAAGTTAGAATTGAAGAAGGAAGATCACTGGCTGGTAGATATATGGCGCAGGGACCTCATCCACCGTAAAGAGAGGACGGAGCAGATCCAGAGCAGGATTGATCCGGATATTACGTGGATCAAGGATATCCGAGCAGAATGCACCGAGTACCTGAAGTTGATAACGGGCCATGATATACCCACTGTGCAATTAGATGCGGAGAAGGTTAGGCCCTATTTTGAGGAGAGGATGAAGGACGGGGCAGCCGGAGATATCACGACAGACTTCCTAAGTTTCACCGCCCGTGCCCTCGATAGATCAGAGCTTTTCAGAGATCAGAGCTCAAAGTATGATGAAGACTGGAAGCGGCTGGAAGAGAACGCCAAAGAATGGAGCTACCAGACGTTGAAGTGCGAAATCCTCGAAATAGATAAGCTCCAGGCCGTCATCCTCAAGCAGATTGATCACGCAGCCTCTGAGGAGCAACCAGACAGCCCGGCCAAGGAAGTAGACCTCCCAGAAGAGTAGCTACAGCCAGAAAAACAGCAATTAGCTACAGGACGAAAATGCAAATAGTGTCATCCACTAGATGACAAAATAGGGAAAAGACAAAAGATGTTTTTTAATTGTAAATCTATTTGGGGGTAGGTGAAACCCTAATTTGTAATGAATCTTGGCCACACAATTGTAATGAATCTTGGCCATTCATTTAACTTTTGAAACACTATAAATAGAGGACTCCCCTCATTTGCAAAGTGAGAGTTGAGTTGTTGTAAAGACATGCTGCTGAAATATATGAGAAATAGCATTGACTTGATGCATTTCCTTGTGTTCTCTCATGTTAATTGATTCATTTCTCCAATCTTAGATGTTAGCTTAGATCTCTTTGCTATTTAGTTAGCTGTTCATGTTACTTTGATAATTTTAGGAATGCTGTTGGTTGTTCATGAAAAATTCCTGCTTTGTTGATAACTCCTTAGTCCATACATTTTGCTGTTTGCTGAAGGTAGATAGCTTTGCAAAGTTAGCCTGGACCTGATTTAAGCTGCCCCAAACACTTGTCTTTAATTCATACATGTATGTGGTGAATGAGGGATACAAATCTGCAGCCCTTAGAAGATTGCACAACTCCCATGATATTGTGAAATTCCTGGTTAAGTGGGAGATTGTTTGAAGGAATTGTCCATTGCAGGGACTCCATTATCACTGTTCGCAGCAAGCTTTAGGCTTAGGAACTTTCTTTCTCCTTCGCTCTTTTTCACTTTCTTTAGGAATTGAACAACACCAAGGTTCATTATACCTTATAAAGCTGAACCCAACAACTAGATGGAGTTCGAGATTGCTGTTTGAACCTGCAGTCAACACCTGAATGCTTTCATGCTAAGAACTCCCCTTTTTAAGATCCTACTTCGCGTTTCACATCCACACTTTGTATTCCCGTAAGGCTGCCTTGTGATTCCAGCAAATCACATCAAACTACTGAGGTATCTAAGCACTGTCATGACCTGACACCCGAGAGACCTTGGGATAGTGATCTGCAACTCGATTGTGGGAGATTGTCTTTCAAGAGAGGTAGTGCACTTACGCATTACCTGTGTTGAGAGAAGTGCATAAAAACACCATCAACATTGATCAGTTCAGCAAAATGTGTATCTTAATGCCTTGTAAAAAATAGGTCACTGCTGAACTAACAGCTCAAATGTACTTTCAATTTGTATGGGTTCACTTTGGGTTACCTACTTCTATTGTATCAGATTGAGATTCTTGATTCCTACGGGAATTTTGGTCAGCTTTGTGGTGACTCACGGACACCAAACTGAAGAAGAGTACAACCTTCCATCTACAGACGGATGGACAAACAGAGGTAGTAAATAGGATAGTTGTGCATTTTCTTAAAGATTGCTGCAGCAAACATCCCAAGTAGTGGGATGAGAGTCTTCATTATGTGCAACATGCTTACAACCATGTGGCACACTCTTCTATAAAGAGTTCTCCTTTTGAGACGTGCTTTGGTTATTTACCTAAAACACTGATGGATTTTTCTCTTGGGAAAGATGATGTTGAAGATGGATGCCATGAAGTAAAGAAGGCTTTAAAGTTCATCAAGAAATTCCAAGCAATTAATTAGGCAATGGAAGCACAGTTGGAGAATAGCCAAGCCAAATACAAGGCTTGACATGATAAGCATCACACTGATCATCATTTCTAGGTTGGAGATAGAGTTTGGTTACATATCAGCAAGGAAAGAATGCAAGGTGAAGGAAGGAAGCTCAAGCCAATTCGGTATGGTCCATTTGAGATCTTGGAAAAGATTGGAACCAACGCATTCCACCTCAATCTTCATCCATACATGCACATCTATTTAGTTGTCATGTTGAGAATTTGAAGTTGTATGAACCTCTAATGATATTGGATGAGGAGACTGATATTCAAGTTCCATCAGTGGATGACCTTTCACCAGAATACATGTCAGAATTGCCTGAAGATGTCATCCTTGACAAGAATGTCAAAATTTCACAAAGAGGAGCAGTTGAATACCTCAGAGTGGGATTGAAGAGGATTAATCCAAGCAAGGAAAAATGGAAGGATATTGGTAAATTGAGGCAACTTTACCCTCACTTACTTTTTGAGTAACCAGCTTTCGGAGGTCCAAAAGCTCTCTAGTGGGGAGGACTGATTCAAAGGATCTTCGTCAAAATTTGAAGTTTCTCATTTGTCTCTAGAATTGGCATCACCAGGAAGAGTTGGGAATCCTGACTCCAATGCAACTCAAATAGAGTCAAACAGAGATACGGAGCTCGAGTTATGCTTGGTCAAACCTTGGTCAACTCAAGGCTCAGGTCAGAGATAAAGGAAAAAATTCAAAGTCTCCAAAAGTGGTCAACATTGGTCTCAACACGAAGAGCTCATCGAGAGCTTCCAACGGTGTTCGTTTAGCGCGAATTGGAGTCTGTATGCACAAGTTACAAGCAGTCAAAGGTTGCAGTTGACTAGAGTTAACCAAGTATAGTGATGATGTCAGCATGACACCATCATGCTGACATGGACCACTCAAACTCTAACACATTGCACTGATGTGGCTTAGACACAAAATGACACTTGGCACCTCGACTCGCACTGGTAGTTGCATACAACGGTAAAATTCTATTTGTGGGGGTTGAACCTTGCACCTCCCATCTCCTAAACATCCACTCAACCATTCCACCACATAGCACGTGCTAACTAATAATGGAGGAAATTTAGTTTTGATATGTTGGAGTTCAAATTTGGGAGATAAGAAAAGTGAGGCAGGGCTTGAACCTCTAACCACCCCGCCCCTAAAATTAAGGCTCACCACTAGACCATAAAAACTTTCATGAATATTTAGGGGCTCGGTTTTTTAAAAATAAGAGTAAAGCTTGTATCCCCTTAAAATTAAAAGATTTAACCGGGCTTTTTTAAATAACAAATTTAATCCCTAATTAAAATACAATCTTCCCAAAATTAAGGAAGCCCAAGAATGGAAAATCTAAAGGGCCTAAATAATATTTAAATTATTTTGAGGGGATTTTTAATGATTTTTATATGTAAATAGGGGGATTTTCAAATATTTTTACTATGTAAAGGGAGATTAGGGAATATTGTAAAATCAATTGGTTGGTAACCAAATTGAGTAAATTTCTTGTATAAAAAGGGGGGTAGCTTAGGAGTTTGGGTAAGTGGTGACTTGGGAGAATTATCTTGGTGAAATTTCACTCTCATCCCATGCTTTCAAGGAGATTGTTCTTACGCACTTTGGAGGAGCTTTTCAAAATTTCTTTGTAAAACAGGGAGAAATCATGCTAGAGTTATGTACTGATTTTCTAGAGAATTAATCGGATCGGTCCACTCATTGGAGAGGGGCCCGGAGACGTAGTCATTTTTACGATGAACTCCATTATCAAATTTTCTTGCATTTCCTCTCCTTTATCTCATTCTAATTTTCATTACTTTGTTATTTACAGTTATTTAATTAATTTATGTGTGTTAATTTCATTTAAGTAATTTGGATTTAAAATTATAAATGTTATGCATTCAAATGTCATTGTCAAATGGACACAAATTCATCATCACAGCCACAGAGTACTTTACAAAGTGGATTGAAGTCGTTCCTTTAACCACCATCACTGGAAAACAAATTGCATCCTTCATCCTAAATTACATTATCTATCGGTATGGCATGCCTTTTTCCATTGTCACAGACAATGGTAGACTTTTCATGAATCAGGATGTCCAAGAACTTTCTGAAAGGTTTCATATCCAACATTGATTTTCTACACCTTACTATCCTCAAGGAAATGGCCAGGTAGAGGCCTTAAACAAAACCATTCTAAAAATCCTGATGAAAACCATCAATGATGTTGGACGTGATTGGCATATTCAACTGAACCCTACTTTGTGGGCTTATTATACCAGTATCCATACCCCAATAGGAGCTACACCCTATGCTTTAGAATATGGATCTGAGGCTATTTTACCTATTGAGGTTGAGCTACTACCATCACTCCAAGTGTCTTTGAAAGGAATTATCTCAAATGAAGATTATTGGTGTCTAGGCTACAAGAGTGTGAATTATTGGATAAGTATCATCAGTATGCAGTTGATCACCTACAAGCCTATCAGTAGAAGAAGTCACGAAGTTACAATCATAGAGTAAAACCAAGAACATTTCAGGTTAGTGACTTGGTCCTAAAACAAAATCCCCGTAATCAATAGGATAGAGAAAAGAAAGAAAATTTTGAACCAAACTAGCTAGGTCTCTTTGCCATTGTATCAGTCTATGGATCTGGAGCATATCAGTTGTCTACGCCTGAAGGGGACCTATTTGAAAAACCCATCAACAACTTCTATCTCAAGAAGTTCTACACTTGACTCATCCAGTGCATGGTAAAAGTCCTGAAAAAATACAAAAAAATAAAAAAAAATGTCCTAAAAAAATCGTTACCCTAATGAAAACCTAGCAAACACGTGCATCTTGGTGACAACAAAAAATAAAAATAAAAAATAAAAATACAAAAAAAAA
This sequence comes from Sequoia sempervirens, assembly GCA_007258455.2. NCBI lineage: Eukaryota > Viridiplantae > Streptophyta > Pinopsida > Cupressales > Cupressaceae > Sequoia > Sequoia sempervirens. Next base: position 874,222,860 of record VDFB02281492.1, on the reverse strand, counting down.
TTGAAAAAATTGAAAAATACAAAAAAAGTGAAAATTGCAAAAAAAAAAAAATCATAAAATCTGAAAAAGTGCAATAAAAACAAGTAGTGAAAACCTGGAAATAGGTGCTATTTGTGATAGATTAGCTTTTCCATCTATTTGAGCATGTTTTGATCATTCACTTTTTCCATCATTCTACCTATCATCAGAAAACCTCATCTACATATCTTGGCATCATGGTCGTGTCTCACCTTGGATTGGCAGAAAAATCCTGAACTCACTGGGGGCAATAAACTTTGAGCTTAAACCAACAGAAAAATAATAGTAGGACAACATAGAAAACACAACAATCATCATAAACATCAACATTGAACATCAATCATAAAACTTTACACATCAACCATCCATATCAAATAGCTAAATCAATCAATCAAAGAAAATTTGAATGGATGATGTTTGAATCATGGTTTTATCACTTTGGCATGAATGTTCAACTGTTGTACTTTGATTTTTGTTATCATTTCTCTAGAGCAACTCAATGATGTCCTAGACTAGAGGAGCTAGGAAGGAGAATGATATTTTCTTTGTCTATTGCCTATGAGTTAATCATTACTACTGTGCAAATTGTCACGATACGTGCTCTACAAAGTATCACTGATGACATTCTAGATTTGCATAGGAAAATGAATAACTTTTGTCTGTTTTACACAAGGAATGTTCAGGTCATCTTGGTTTAATCATACCTAGGTGCTTATGTTAACTTGCAAAATCAAAAATCATGGAAGTAGTACTCAGGTCATCATGGTCTAATTATAACATTGATGTTTTTAATCATTTTCAACATTTTAAAGGATCAATGATGATAAAAGCACAACAAATCAGTTGCTACAATGACAACATTTGCATATTAGATTTGCATGGTTAAGTCAGATTGCATTCATATTAGTTTTGCATCTGTATTTATGGATTTTCCAAGGCTGGCAAGATTTTAAACTAATGTTATCTCTATCATTAAAAGATTGAGTATACTTGACATTAACAAAAACATATCATTCCCATGTAGTTGCATAATCATTTGCATATCAAACATACTTTAGAAATCATTATTACACCATTCATTCGCCATGCATTACATCATAATATTTGCATTAGAAAACATGAAAAGAAGTGCATTGCATCTCACTTGTATAATCAAATTCATCCCATATAGTATAGAAGTATCATATATTTGCACCAACAAAATACCAAAAAAAAAAACATAAGGGGCATCACATTTCATTTGCATCCATCTCATAGCATAAAACATCATGCATAAGAACATATAGAAACATAAATCATACATCATCATTTAATCATATCATCATTGCATCCATACATAAGCAACATATAAACATCATATAAGCATCATAACATAGAAATTAAATGCATCCATCATTGTTATCCATCAAACAAGAATATAAACACATATAGATCACTAATCATTGCTCATATCATATAAATCTCAAAATCATAATGTCAAGTATACAATGATGTCTAGAAAAGTGGAAATATACAACATCAAAATGGTAGTGAATCAATATCTCAGCTAAATCAGTGTATACATAATCAAATGTCTCAAAATACATCAAGGATCATCGGAGCTATGTGTCGCTTCCCCTAAACGGTGTTGGCCCTATACCTCCTCTTGCACCTAATGGCCCTACCCCTAGATCTCTATGAGGTGGTGGCCCTATCACACCTTTGTTAGTAGTCTGAGAGTGGCTCCTCCCACTGGCAGACTATGCATAACTCTCTTGGCACTCTAGAGGAACCACCTCGTGATACCTTAGCCTATAGTACCCGGCCTCCTTGGTAGAGCACCATACCTCTCTTAGGTAATCTGCTATTGAGGTAACTTTGGCCACCCTCTACAGACTCTTTGATATGGCCTTTTCCTACTCTCACCGCTTCCTCAAGGTATCCCTCTTGATCATAAGAGTGGAAATTTATGCATGTGCCTATGTCTGCATCTGACCCTATATTTGAGCCAGTTGTCCCTGTAATGCTTGTACCTGTGACTAAAAAGTAGCTATCTAAGCCTGCTACTACTGAGAGGGTAACTGAATTTGAATATGTTGTTGAGATGCATCCACCAAGGATCTCCTCCTCTGGGGTACACTAAAGTCCCACACACCCAGCATTGGCCCACCACCACCCTCATCTCCATCACCACCATCACCTCCATCACCATCTCCACCACCTCCTCCATCTCCATCCCCATCTCCATCATCACTACTCTCTCCCTCCTCATCATCACCTCCTCTACCCCTCCGTCTCGGTGCTAGCTCATCATCTAACAACAGTGCCAGCTCATCTAGACTAGTAATCCTCAAGAAATGATGTGAAAAGAAGTCATGGGCATACTCCTTTGACACTACAATCTCTATAATCTCAGGATGATACTCCCATATCATTTCCTAGAGTCCCTGGTACTCCTCAACCACTACATCATATGACAAAATGGGTCCCCACTCTAGAATATCCTGTCATCGGCGTGCATAAAGAGCCACTCCCTGGGGCATGCCCTGTACTCTGCCATATTGTTGTAGCACTCTCCCTAGCAAGAATATGTCAATCATGAATGGAATCCTCCCAATTAGGTATCTAGTCATGCACACATAAGGCACATCAGTGTCATCCTCTGACCACTGCTCGCAGTCAATATATCGCCTCCAAGTAACAATATCAAGATCATCCAATACCCTCCTCCAATACTCTAGTTTTCCCAACTTATGTTGGACAACTGGGCCTGTGTATCCATGCACATATGGTCTCCCTATTGGACATTGTCTCTTTGCCACTAGACGAGTGACAACTATATGCTCCCATGCCCATATTTGTAATAGTGTGACTCATGCTAATAAACTAACACCTCTAAGATATCCAACCTGGTGAATATCATGGTACAAATGTGCAAGAATGTAGGATCCCCAAGCATATCTAGTCCCCTGTGTGACCATGCTCTCCAAAATCTGGCCCCAACCGACTGAGAGTCCCTTCAACCTACGTTCTAGGCATAAGAATCCTCCAATGAATCTAGCAAGAACACATGGCAGTGTCACATATGCATCAACCATCTCTCACCATGGAATCTCATAGCCACAAATCTGGTCATCCTCGAAGACTCTCCTCAATGTGTTTGTACTTCCCTACTCAGTAGAATCATACACAACCAACTCTTCGACGACGGGAATCCTCAAAATTTAGTAAACATCCTTTTGTGTCACTTTCATCTCACCAATGGGTAAGTGGAAGGTGTTGTGGTCACTATGCCACCTCTCTGCCAAAGTAGTCAGAAGTCCCCTGTTAATCCTATGCTGGGGAATTTCTATCAACGAAGTCAATCTGTATCATCCAATCATATTTAGATCAGCTTGATCCAAATGTGGAATCAAATACCAAGTCCTCAAGAATCACTCTTGAGACTGAAGGGTCCTTGCCAGCTTCTATCATCATAAAATATCACAAATCAACAATCTTATCAATCAATCAACATCAATCAGCCTATTAATCTAATCATCTCTGATGATATTTTGATTACATCTCATGAGCATCTATCATTGATCCTCACCTATCATGAGGTCAATCATCAATCTATCATTGATCCTCGCCTATCATGAGTTTAATCATCATCAATCTATCATTGATCCTCACCTATCATGAGGTCAATCATCAATCTATCATTGATCCTCGCCTATCATGAGTTCAATCATCATCAATCTATCATTGATCCTCACCTATCATGAGGTCAATAATCATCATCATTCTATCATTGAATCTCACCTATCATGAGATCAATCATCATCTAATCTATCAACATCATCAAACATCATCAAATCAAAGGTTGATGCAATCAACAATCATCAAAAATGAGGATTCTAATCTACATTTCATCATTTTGGCCTAGATGCATTGAAACAGTGTTTCTCTACGCTAAAAACATCCATGCGCAAGAAATTTCATCGATGCGCCAAAACAGGGCTTCAATGCGCCAAACTTCTCTATGCGCTACAAAATCCTTTATATGTGCTAATTAAATTCACTTATGTGCTGAAACATTCACCAAAGGTGCTAAATTTAGCCACGTATGTGCCAATTAACTAGATGTGCTATAGTGTTTAATCTATGTGCTAAATCAAGGCATGGATGCACTAAAAATATCAATGTGCTACATCATTGAATAAATGTGCTAAAATTTTGACCCTATGCGCTAATCTACCGTATGTGCCAAAACAGTAGCCCGATGTGCTACATTGGGTACCCTATGCGCTAAAACACTAAAATCCACATTTCAAATGTGAAAAGTGCACCAAAAGTGAAATTCAAAAATCACGAGGAGGTTTTTCAGGGTACATACCGAAGGTTCATATGTTTTCAAGCAGTTGTGATGTTGCACACGCTTGAATCGGTGGGTCTGGATTGGAATCACCATCTTGCTCAAAGTTTGCTCAAAAATCACTCAATCACTCCAAATTTTCAAAATGAAAATGCACAAATGAACTTTAAGTCACATCTTTTAACCTTTTAATGGGTGATTAAGTGGGATTTTTAATGGGATTGATTTATTTTATTTTTCAAAGGGGCTTAATTAATCAATTCATCACCTGACAGGTTCAACATCATTTTTTGAGAGATAAATCGTCACTGCATCATAAAATTTGAAATCATAATCAAATCACCACAAAATCATAAAAATTTCAAAAAATTCTAAAAATTCTAAAAGTTCAAAAATTCGTCGATTTATCTCCTGAGGGGGCATATATCCATCATCATTAGAAAATTCGTGTCTAGGGAATATCAAAAAAAAATTGTTAGCATCACCAGCAAATTTTTCTTTGAAGCAATGTGTAAACACATCACTTCAAAAAGGGGAAAAATGTATACACCTAAAATCAGTTAGGATAATCAATTAATTAAATACAAGTTATTTAATTAATAAACCTCTAATTTCATCTACTTATAAATAAATTCTAAATTTATTTATATAGTTCACACTTTCCAATTCTTCCATCTTAAATCATATTCCTCTAATTTTAATTAAATAAATAGATTCCAATAGTTTGTTTTATTTAATTAATATCTTCTCACTAAATTTGAATAATTCCAAATTTAAATTTAGTCACATGTCTACAAATTTTCCTTTGGCCACCTCATCAATTATCTCATGAATTTAAATATGCTTAATATTTAAATTGGAATTATCCTCAACAAATTTTGAAACAACCTTGGACACTTGGCTCTTCCATTTCATTTATTATTCTAAACACTTGGCAACGTGCTCTTTTAAAGGGAACCATTTCCATGATTCGCTCTAACTTCTTCATCCTCCACCATTCGTCTTTCCAGCTTGAATCTTGACCATTGGTTGTTGCCACATCACAATATGCCTTGGAAATCCTATAAATACAACATCATTCTCCAACAATTGATATCTTGTCTTTGAGCAAACATACTCTGCAAAAATTTCATTTTAATCATTTAGAGTATTGGAGCATTTTAGTATTTAGCAATTTAGAAGCATTTTAGCTTGGAATCATGGCTTAGTTATTAGTTGCATTTCCATTATCATAGTAGCTTCATACAACATCATTATCATGGCATAATCTCCATTTTTACACAGTAGCATCAACATCACTATCATAGTATCATTCATCAATCATGTAGATCAATCAATCATGTAGGAACAAGATTTCTTGCATTTTATAGCATTCCATTCTCTAGGTTGTCATTCTAAAAGGTCATAGTGAGCAAAACAATATGAGAGCCATTATTATTTAATGAATCCCTAAATATGGGAAACAATGGAATGATTTTAGGGATTTTTTTGTGTTTCAATTTGATTTGATTTTCTATTCAATTTCTCTAATATAATTCATTTCATTGCTTGTGTGATTTTGTTATTCATTTACACATTTTACCTTACACACAGTTTCTTTTGTTTCTTTTCTCTCTTTTGGAGAGGAGTTTTGTCCCACTGGGTTTTCTCCTTTTCTCTATTTGTGAGATTTATTTTTGCATTTGTACATGGGTACCTAAAATTGCCTAGTAGTCAGGACCCATCTTTGCATCATTTGCATAATAATCTTCTCCCTAAGTTGCACTTATGGGGGGGTGTTGGTGTAATTCAATAATAAGTTTACTTAGACATTCATTCCTAGGTATCATTTTCTAGGTGATAGGATAAAAGATTATTTCTAAAAGTCTTATTTGGATTTTCTACAACTTATCTTATCTAGCTATTTTGCATGATTCCTAGGTAGTTAGTTTGTTAGTTGTCTCATGTCATAGGATTATGGCATTTTTCAACATCATGTTCATTACTACATTTCAACCTTTCCTATATAAGAAAATCATTGTACTCATTTGTAATATACTTCATACCTCATCATTTGATAGGTCTTAATATCAGGCAAGCTCATTTTCTTGCATACTCTCTTGTACAAGGTTTTCATTGTTTTTACAAGTGGTCTTGGGTGTTGAGCTAATATATTTAGCTCTTACAAGATGTCCTTCTAACATAAATTCCAGGTGGTTCCCACTGCCAACTCGACACCACATCATCACCACTAGCCAAT
>VDFB02281492.1:874163444-874216167 GCA_007258455.2 Sequoia sempervirens | reverse complement strand
ATTGCCAAGCCACTCAACAACATCATTTCTTTAGGTAACTTCCTTCCCAAATCAATAAAGAGTAAAAGATCAATTTATACAAAATTTGTCAAATTCATCCAAAACTACTTTTCATTCAACCAAAATCCATTTATTTCATTTCAAGTTATACGGCTATCAGTAGCCAATTCACCATCTCCATATAGCAAACCATTTTCAGAATCAACTTTCAACTTTTTTCTTGTCATAAACAATACAACAATCACTCATCAACTCAACTTACCCCTTCAAGGAAAAAACAATTAAACACCTATGTTCCTTAGACCTGCAATCAAACATCATCCCAGCCATTTAAGATATCTTTGCTCAAACCAACACATCCATCATCCTATCTTCACTTAAACACCATTTGTAACAACAACAAGCAACATTAGTTTAACAATGTCACCAGACCTTTAAGATACCAATTTCATCATTTTTTTATTGTAATATTCCAATATATCAGTATAGACACACTCTGACTACTTTGCATTCAAGAAACCATTGGAAAATATTGGAAACATATGCCCAAATCATCAAATATTTCACAATCTACCTTCAAAAAATTACCAAGCATAGACACAACTGTGGCATCACAAATGAGACTACTCCCAAGCACTTAACAACATTCCTTTCACTGTTTCTACACATTCTCTGTTTTTAACAAACAATGCCAAATATCTCTAGGAGGCCAACATTCCATCTAATCGGGTGATTCCTTTTCTATCATAATGCATTTACACAATCCCAATATAGATTCTCAAGCCTATTTTGATCCATTTCAACATACTATAAAAGTTTATACACTTCTTTCACAAAATAGAGTAGAACCAACATGTTTACTGGTAAAAGCCCTTAAATAGGTCAATTTATCAAAGCAAGTCATCATAGAACTACTCACTAATCCACCAAACCTACAAATAGTCTTAGGCCATGTGTAGAAACTCGCAAATAAACAAGTTTCAAGATGGGAAACACCCATCAATACAAAAAATCAGTAAACATTTGATTATAGGGTGAAAACACACCAACCATGAGGGTTTCTTTAATGAAACATTTGCAAAACCTCTACTACTCCGCCCAACAATTGAAACATGCTTCATTATGTCTCAAATTATTTTGAAATCATTTATAAGCTCCTCTACATGTTGTTTCCTCAAACCCTACTTGAAAACACCATTTTTTTGAATGAGAAAATTTAGAATTTTGTTCATGCAACAGTATCCCGACTTCTTATTTCTATTTACCCCTACCACACACATCTTCACATTGAAAAGACACTAAATATGATCCATTCCACCGACCTACTAGCCCTACATCGGTGGAATGGCTAAGAATCACTTTTTAGACTCTCTAAACAATTCTAAGGAAACCATAGACCGAGACTTAGGAAACTAAGTTCAAATTAGATTGATTATTTGAATTACAATTCCTACAAATTTCAAGAATGAAAGAAGTCTCTTTCCTTGACAAGAATCAAATCTTAGAATGCTTGAATCACTATGCAACCTGAAAACAAGAATAGAAAATCTTTCCAAAATAACTGAGCAGAGGTTTTTTTTATTAATTTTTATGGATTTTTGGGATACAAGATCTGCCTTTCTCGAGCTTACAATTCTTTTAAAAGGTTTCTAAATCAGTTAAAATAACTGCCTCTTCATCTTCATCAACCCATCCTTGCCCTTCCACAAAAAAGACTCTTCACCTTCCTACTTTTGTGCAATTTTACATTTTTACAATAATTGACAACTTTTGTTATAAAAAGCAACTTTTCAATAATATCACCTAGTGACCTATTTCATGGTGCAAATACATTGAAATTCATCATTTAATGACCTTCACTCATCATATTTACTTGAACATTGCAAATTGAACAAATTAGCCTTTTGAAGGAATTTCATGACCTAGGTGCTCCTGGACCAGTTTGTCATGTTACAACCTTATGTTGTCAATGGACATTTTAAATCACACAATTCGATACACTTTCCTATTACATTTTTAAACCACATCTCTTTGAGGTATTTTTTTAAATTTAACAATTGGCTTTCTTTGTGTATGCTTCCAAAGCTATCATTGAGTTATTTTCTCAAACAGTTATACAAACCAACTTTCATCGACTTTCTTTTGTGTATGCTTCCCAAAGCTTTCATTGAGTTATGCTTCCAAAGCTTCAATTAGTTAATTTGATTAACTTAGCACTTTTTTGTGACAGTAAAATTAGTCTATCATGCGTAAGAAATGAACCGCTAAAAGGAAAAAAACTACCGTGATGATCACTCCAAGCCATCGTGAGATAAAGAGAAAAACAAATGAGAGAATATCGAAAAGAATAAATTGTGATGCATTGATGAGAAAACAAGTCGGGCCTGAAGAGAACCAACCGCCAAAAAGAGAAAAGAAATTGGCAACATAAAGGGCACAAATGCAAAAGAGTCATGCTAGGAGAGATGCAGATACCGTAGTTGGAGACACACCCTCTACTACAAGTGAATATGAAGGGACACCATTAAGCACAAGCTTAATGGCGGAGGGGACCATCTACCACAAGTGAGTATGGTTGGACACCATCCACCACATCCGGGTTGAAAGTACCATCACCGAGTTGAGGAACAAGGTATGCCATCATCCCACGGAAACCCAAGGTATTTATTCTATTCCACCCTCAGTTGAAGGTATGCAATCTAGCCCACCTCAATTAAATATTGATGAAATTGCTAATGTTGAGATGTATGTACCTAAGAGAACACCACCTAGAATTTTGAGTAGAAAGCCAAAGTTTTTGATTAATATTGATGAGGATATTTTGCAGCACATGGAAGGTAAGATTCCAGAATGCACTTGTAGAAGATATGTTGGTAAGATTTGGCAAATGTTCTTTGAAAGGCTAAATGAGACTACAAGATGTCAACTATTTGTTCAAATGATGCGGGGTTTAAAGTACAGAAACATCATGAAGACTCTTGGGTTGAGAACATCAAATGCATCAAGTGAAAACACTATTGTGAAGAATCTAATGGATGTTTATGATAGTGTGGGTAAGACCTCACGCTCAAAGGATAGTAGTGTCACCCAACGTGTCATTGCATCGACTTTGGTAAGCTATCAAACAAAGAGATCTCGCCTCATTAAAAAGACAAGTGAACAAATGGGAATTAGTAGAAAAACTTTATGAAAAGCTATTCAAAGGCGGAAAAGAATTGAGGGCACCGATTCAAATGAATTATGGGCATTCTCAGGGAGACTGCCACACAAAGATAAAAAAGTTATTGAAGCATTGAGAACACTAATTGAAGAGTATTGGAACAATAATACAAGGCCATCTCCGAATCAAAGGGATGTCGTAAGAAGGAGAATCGGTAGTCGAAACCATGAGCCACATCCAAAGCATTTTTTTGATATGACTCAAACCCAAGTTTTTCATAAATTTCAAAATTCTTATCCTCAAATTAGTATTTCTCAAAGATTTTTTGAAATGATTAAACCTTTTTATGTCAAGATAAATCACACATGCACTACTTGTTGTAAACTACATATTGAATTCTCTAACCATTATGATGTTTATCATTCTATATGTTTACATTTTGCATACCAATAATTTTTTGCAGGATTGTGGCATAGAAGCACCACCCAAAATCTTCAAGAAAGTTCTTATCAAAAAATTTATGTGAAATAGAGGATGGCCAAATATTCTATAGGACAGCATGCTTGGATGGTTCATGCGAGCATTGCGGTGGCTTGCAACGAATGCTAGTATGTCAACATATGGAAAGCACATATGAGGCAGGACAAAAACTAGTAGAGTACGGAAAGTATAAAACAGTGGCATATGCTACAAAAGATGGGTCTAAAGCAAAAAGGTGTGAGTTGGTTATTCACAAGATTCCAGTGTATCAATTCATGTCCATGTTTCGTGAAAATCTAGTGTATGAGTATGCAAGGCATACCCATAGAGCCCGATGGCTGGATACAAAATTCAAGCTATGCAAGGACACCTTTCCACTTGGTAGCATAGTATCAGTGGTTGAATTTGCAGAGAACTACACTCTACAGCCATAGCGTGAGGTGCAGTCACAGTATTACAACTCCACATAGGTTTCGATATTTGTGCACATAGCATTCATACATGTAGCTGAAAGTACAAAGGATGAAAGGAAGGTATTGAGGGAGTATCACTTTTATATTAGTGATGATTGCACGCATTCTCCAGAGTTCGTGCAAGGTTGCTTCCAGATGTTCTACAATCATTTGGCTTAGAGGGGTATATCATATGGTCGGAAAATAATATGGTCAGATAACTGTGCAACATAGTTCAAGAATGTGTGCATTATCTACTGGTTGTGCGGGATGCATCTCACTACACATGTTCAACATATGTGGAACTTTTGTGAGACCGAACATGGAAAGGGGGAGCATGACGGTGCAGGAGCATGCATGAAAAGAGCATTAGCATGAGAAGAGTTAAAGTATAAAGACAGTGCACAGTTGAAAGATGCAAGATCAATCGTCGAGTGGTGTAATGGTTTGATGGGTCCAAGTAATGAAGGTACATCTTCAGTTCGTAGATTTTTTTGGTTGATGGATGATACTAACATTGCACCATATGAGGATTGTTGTACACTAACAGGATTGAGTGAGTTGCACTCTTTCCTTAGCTCAAATGCAGGTTCATGGAGTATCGATACACGTAAGATGGCATGCTTTTGTTCTTCATGTACAATGCAAGCCTGGAATGATTATGAGTTAGGGGAGTGGGTTGACAAATGGTTGACAAGTTATCTTAGCCCACTTCACAAGTATCACCCTCTGATGGCATTGGGACTAACACGGATGGAATCATCGATCGACTTTGACCATGTATCGGATTTAGTTCAACCAGGTAATATATCTACTTGTTATTATTTGAAATTTCATATTGTTATCTTACTTTGTACTATATTCATAATGTTGACTAATTTCAAGAGGTATGTTGCACATATAAATGCAGGGCATGTTTATGCAGTTATTGCAGATGAAGACAACGAAGAGGGTACAGACTAGTACTTGTGTCATTGTGTTGAGGCAAAAAAGAAATTGGAAGCCCCAATTATAGATGGAGAAAATAGTGAATACCCTACAGGATCAGTTGTTGTTACTAGAACGTGGTTGAGAAGGTACCCACATTAGAGTGTTAAACATTGGTTGTTTGAGGAATTTGACACACATCATAAGATTCTTCATTACTCAAACCTTGTCGTGGCATCCAATGTTTGTTTGAGAAAATATAGGGGTAGACCTTTGAACAAGACCTTGTGGAAGGTCTGTGAGTCTGACCATGAGGCAATACTTGACACAATAAAGAGTAGAGCAGACCCGAATGGTTCATTGGATTAATTTGTAAGTATATGCACAATGGTTCTTATTAATTTATACTTGTATCCACGTCAATTTGGTTGATGCCAATGCTATCATCTTATTTTACTTTATGTATTTGTATGTAACTAGGAAAACATTGATTGGTGTCCCCTTGCATAAAATACAAATGTATGAGCCATCCAAGAGAATCTCAAGCAGAAAAGCAATGCAACATCCTTATTTTGATGATCTTAACAAATCTCAATTATGATCTTGACAAATCTCAATTATGATTTTAAGCCATTACAAAAGTGCATGTGAAGTTTGATGAGGCAATTTCAAGTTATTCATTTGAATTTAACCTTATCATGACCACCTATGACGTAGACATTATAAGAGCATCTCAAATTTCAATAAATTCTATTCATGAGAGGTGTTGTGTGCAATAGGTATCTTGGAACTCCCAGTGAAGATGTATGACCAAGACTGACTAAGTTGAGAGACTGCCATGCCTATTTGTAAGTGCCTTCCATCTATTTTGGATGAGCTATTTCTTTTTATTCTTTTCCTTTGCGTATCTATAACTAAACTAGTAAAAATTGATTTAGGCCTTGTCCTTTGTAGATTAAGATAATAATTTCTTTTTATATTTCCTGATTTTACTGTATTTTCAGAGTTTCCTTCACCTGTACGGACCCGTAGATTATTAGATATCTCTCTCATTCATGTTTTCATGTTATTTGGATGATCAATGGATGTTTTTACAATTCTCTTTAAGGAATTGGTCTTTTAGTTGTTCAGTGGTGAATTGGAAGACTATAGTGCTGACCTTATGGAAGTTGGATTAGATATATGAACCTGATTTAGTTTCTTGGTTCTTAAGTCTGAATTTGTATTCCTCCACCCTGATCTGCATCAGTTGATATGCCTTCAAAAAGGCCTTGTGAACGTTGTATGTTGTTGGCAATCATACTTTTGAAAAAATACCAAAAGGCTCTGTTTTCTAATGTTTTTATCTCTTTAGAAGCCAAGAAGTTGGGATAGCAGGCATGTGTTCTAAAATAAGTGTATCTGAAAATGATATATGTTTTTAATGGCCAAAATGGGTACCCTAAAATGTATTTATCCTGTAAAGATTCATTGTGGTTTGCATGTTACACCCGATTTAGTGTTTTAGCACTTACAAGCAAATTTGGTCTTCTAGTTCAAGCAATTGTGAAATCTGATTAAACAGTGTTGTAAGAAGGTGTTTTAGCTTTTTTCATGTGGGTAAACCCACAATAGTGGGTTACAATTTTTTGAACGAAGAATAATTAGAAATGCTCATCAAAAAATTTAAAATGGTTTACTCCTTCTAATGAAGGGGGTTCGAATGAACCACCCCCCTTCTAATGAACCCCCCTCCCTTCTAATGAACCCCATTTTGGACCATATAAGGGGGGTTTGAATGAACCCCCCTTCTAATGAAGGGGGTTTGAATGAACCCCCTTCATAATGAACCCCCTTTTTTCACCTTCCCCTCCACCATTTCAAAATTTGTGCATTTTTTTTTACTATCGAAGCTTAGGAAAGAGGTGAGAATGGAGTCAACCTGATAAACCAAGTTGGATGATTGTAGTGATTGAAACATGCTTTCCAACAACTATAAATTTAATATATTTTATTTTTTAGTTTTACTATACATAGGTTTTTCACCGAACATCAAGTTTGATGAAAAATCATTGTGGAAAAATAGTAAATTTGAGGAAAAAAAATTGAAAAATATATATCCACTAGGTATTGATGTCCTCATTCTAACAAAAAAATAAAAATTGAATTTCAATACATACTAAAAAAGTTATGCGAACTGAAGTGCACCTATGTCTAAATTATAAATGTTTTGACTTCGAAACTTAATTAAAAGAAAAATATTCAACAAAATTCTATGAAACAATATGAAAGCCCTAGATACTTCTGTTACCAACCTAAATTCAAAAGAATTAGAGTTTTATCCTTTGTAGAAAAAAAGTTATGCGAGCCGAAGTACACACCACTTTTTAAAAATGTTGTTTACTATTAAAAACTAGTTATCAAGGGAGACGCAAAAAAATTGCAATTTAATTTCAATTTTTTTTAAAAAAAATACATTTAAAATCTATAGAAAAAATCTCACAAATCACTAGTTTACATCATTTTCAAATTCCTAATAGTTTACCTACTATAAGTGTCAGAAAGTAAAGTTTTCTCTAAAAATGTTGATTTCAATGTCAAGTTTGGCCAAAAAGTGTAACCCATTATTGTGGGATGACCCATGTCAAAATAAAGATGAATAAAGTGTACCAACGTCTGGTAAAAGTTTGGAAGCAAGATTTGAAGGTTAGGTATATTTTTGCCTTGTGAAAAGTTGCAAAGTCGTGCAACTTTCGTTCTCTAACTCGTCTGACCAAACGGACTGTTCCAACGCATTTGAATAGGCATGTTTACACTAAGAATGGTCCTCTTTCATACCCAAACACGCGGGATCACTTCGAGCTACATTCAACAGGATCGATCCCTTAAGGGTCCAAAGGGGAAAATAGCTGCAAACTTCAGCATGAGGTTACTCAGACACCGTGATGCTTAGAAACTTCTCATCTAATCCTAAGGGATCTCGTAGTGCCCCTCTACAATAACCTCTCTCGGTTTTCGTTATCTCAGAGTGGTTTTCCCGTAGTCTCTAGTTTTCAGTTGATGGAAAAAGTGTCAAATGGAAGCAATGGAAAGTTGCAAAGTGATGCAACTTTCATTTTGCAACTCATGTGACCAAATGGACTGTTCCAACACGTCTGACTAGGTATGTTTACACTAGGAATGGTCCTCTTCCACACCCAAACACGTGGAATCACTTTGAGCTACGTTCAACCGGATTGATCCCTTAAGGGTCCAAAGGGAAAAATGGCTGCAAACTTCAGCATGAGTTTACTCGAACATTGTGACCCTTAGAAACTTCTCATCTAATCCTATGGGATTTTGTTGGGCCCCTCTACAATAACCTCTCTCAATTTTTGTTATCTCAGAGTGGTTTTCCCGTAGTCTCTAGTTTTCAGTTGATGGAAAAAGTGTCAAATGGAAGTAGTGGAAAGTTGCAAAGTGGTGCAATTTTCGTTCTGCAACTCGTGTGACCAAATGGACTATTCCAACGTGTCTGAATAAGAATTTTTATGCTAGGCATGGTACTCTTTCACACCCAAACATGCAGAATCACTTCGAGCTACGTTCAATCGGATCGATCCCTTAAGGGTCCAAAGGGCAAAATGGCTACAAACTTCAACATGAGGTTACTCGAACACCGTGATACTTATAGACTTCTCATCTAATCCTATGAGATCGTGGTTGGGATCCTCTACAACCCTCTTATCTCAGAGTGGTTTTCCGTAGTCTCCAATTTTCGATGGAAAAAAAAGTGTCAAATGGAAGCAATGGAAAGCTGCAAAGTGTGCAATTTTGCTCACGAACTTGTGACCAAAATGGACTGCTCCAACATGTCGAATAGGGATTTTTATGCTAGGCATGGCACTCTTTCGCACCTAAACACGGGAATCGCCTGAGCTACGCTCAATCTGGATCGATCCCTTTAAGGGTCCAAAGGGCAAAATGGCTGCAAACTTCAAAGATGAGGTTACTCGACACCGTGACACTTATAAACTTCTCATCTAATCCTATGAGATAATGTTGGGCCCCCTACAATAACCTCTCTAGTTTTCGTTATCTCTCGAAAGTGGTTTTCCTCAGAAAAAGTGTCAAATGGAAGTGGAAAGTTGCAAAGTGGTGCAATTTTCGCTTTAACTCGCGGTGACCAAAACGAATTATTAACGGTCCAAATAGTAATTTTACGCTAGGTATTGTACTCTTTCCCACCCAAACACGCAGAATCGCTTCGAGCCACGTTCAACCGGATCGATCCCTTAAGGGTCTAAAGGGCAAAATGGCTGCAAACTTCAAGATGAGGTTACTTCGGACACCGTGATAGTTATAAACTTCACCGATCCTAGAGATCATGTTGGGCCCTCACAATAACCTCTCCGCTTTCATTATCTTAGAGTGGCTTTCCGTAGTCTCCAGTTTTAGTTGATGGAAAAAGTGTCAAATGGAAGCAATGGAAAGTTGCAAAGTGGTGCAATTTTTGTTCTGCGAACTCGTGGACCAAAACGGATTGTTCCAACGGTCTCAATAGGAATTTTTATGCTTGGAATGGTACCTTTCACATCCAACATGTGGAATCGCCTCGAAGCCACGTTCAATCGACGATCCCTTAAGGGTCCAAAGGGCAAAATGGCTGCAAACTTTAGTATGAGGCTACTCAAACACCGTGATGCTTATAAACTTTTTGTCTGATCCTATGAGATCATGTTGGACCCCTCTACAATAACCTCTCTCAATTTTTGTTATCTCAGAGTGGTTTTACCGTGGTGTCCAATTTTTAGTTGATGCAAAAAGTGTCAAATGCAAGTAGTGGAAAGTTGCAAGGTGCTGCAATTTTTATTTTGCAACTCGTGTGACCAAACAGACTATTCCAACATGTTCAAATTAGCATTTTTATACTAGGAATGGTTGTCTTTCACACCCAAACATGTAGAATTGCTCCAAACTACATTCAACCAGATTGATCCCTTAAGGGTCCAAAGGGCAAAATGGCTGCAAACTTTAGCATGAGGCTACTCAGACATCATGATACTTATAAACTTCTCGTCTGATCCTATGAGATCGTGTTGGGCCCCTCTGTAATAACCTCTCTCAGTTTTCATTATCTCGGAGTGGTTTTCCCGTAGTCTCTAATTTTTAGTTGATGGAAAAAGTGTCAAATGGAAGCAGTGGAAAGTTGCAAGGTGGTGCAATTTTTGTTCTATAACTCGTGTGACCAAACAGACTATTCCAACGCATCCGAGTAGGCATGTTTACGCTAGGCATGGTCCTCTTTCACACCCAAACACGCGAAATCGCTCTGAGCTACATTCAACCGGATCAATCCCTTAAGGGTTTGAGTGTAGTATGTTGAAATAGGTCATTCCTCCTATTGTTCAGGTTGTGTCTTGGTGATATGGGCCTGATATAACTTGAATTGTGGTAGCTTGATATACAAAGTCTATTGATGCTAGGGTTCAATTTGTATGATTTTGAAAAAAGAAGCCAACTGAGTAGAGTTATCAACATTATTCATAAATCATAATAATTTGTTTAGTACACTAGCCATTTTGATGCCTTCTTGTAGTCTCAAACATTATTTTGTATCATTGTTACATCGGTTTTTGAAGTGGCAACTTAATATAGCTCCATAATACAAAATCTGGTTCAAGCTGATTTTCACGTGAAAAAAATGTGAATCAAATCACATTGATGTGAAAAAAAACCATGAGACCATAGCTTGTGGTGCAGGAACACCTAGGTCATGTAATGCCTTCAAAAGGCTAAGTTGTCAAAAATGTATTTAAGTCCATGTAATGTCAAAATTAAATGTAATCAAGGCATGAAAAAGCACAAAGTGTAATATTGTCAAAATGCTAAATATGTAAAAGAGAGAAAAAGAAAGAATGTAAAGAGACAAAACAAGAAAATCAAGAAAATCAAGGAAGAGGACGAGTCATAGGTCGTTCAAGGAAGATGAAGAGGTAGTTGATGGTTGGAAACTTCTTTAAAAGCATTGTAAAGGCCGAGCAAAGAGATCATTGAATTCTGGAAGAATTAAATTAACAAAGAGTTCCCTGTTTTAGCTTATTTTATGTGTTTTTCAGTTGTTTGTTAACTTGTACGGATTGTGCAAGAGTTTAGGGTTCAAATTTAGATTGTTTCCAATAGGTTGGGGAATCACCATTTGTTTGCATCCATTTTGGAAGGAATCCATTAAATTTAATATTTGTTTGAGCATTCTTCTTATGGCTCAGTCTGAAATCCTGTGCATTGAGTTTTGAGTCTTATAAGGCATTTCCACACTACTCCACCAATGTAGGTCAGGTAGATTGGTGGAGTAGGTTAGGGATAGGTTATTTGTTATGTTTTGATGTTTGTGAGTGGAGGAAAAAGCAAGAATACCTTTTTTGGAAGCACCTATTTTAGGCTTTTAGCCATAGCAACAAGGAAGTGAACTATTTGATAAAATGCTTTGGTAAACATGTATGCTAAATGTAGTAGCATAGATAAGGCAGTGAACTGTTTGAAAAAATGCCTCAAAGAAATGTGGTCTCATGGTGATGGAATTCCATGACAATCCACAACAATTTGCTTGTCAACCAGTTGGATTACAAGGCATGTGGGGTAATGACTAGTACTGTGTAGAATTCAAATCTTTCATATTGTGTTAAGATAGGACTTGTTTAAGGTTCTTGTAGAGTCATCCCATGATAATGGGTCCCAAACTTGGAATATCTTGATTTTTTCCTGAAATCACTTATTTTTAGAAAACTAATGATTTAAGCCTTGAGAGATTTCATCTAAAGGGTTTTAACTAAAGAGGGTTAGATAAGACCCCCTTAGATCAAACCCCCTTGGATAGAACCCCTCTTGTATTAAATCATACCCACAATGGAGTCTGCTTCACACCTATCAAAATGCTAGCCAAAAAACACTTTCTTTACCTTTTGAGGGATTAAATAAAGTTATTTAGATTTATTTTTTTGCAAGATCGTAGCCCTCAAAACGAGCTTTCCAAAAAGTATTATTTTGATATGTTTTCATTTTGTCATGTATTTAATTTTCAATTTTTACTAAACATGGGTTTTTCACCAAACATCAATTTCATCATTCTACAGAGGTGGAATAATAGTAATCCATTTTAAAAAAACTCAAAAAATACCTTTTCCCTAGGTATTGATGTCCTTGTTTCACCAAAAAAAAAGAAAATTGAATTTTGATATATACACAACAAGTTATGTTGGATGGCATACACCTATGTCCAAATTATAGTTATAGTGACTTAAAAAAATAATTAAAAAAATGTGTAACAAAAAATTATGAAATATATGCATGCCCTAGATATTGATGTTACTTGAATCTATATTTTAAAAATTAGAATTTTATCCTTTCTAGAAAAAAATTATGTTGGTCGACATAAACATTATTTTCTAAAAAAAATTACTATTTAAAACTAGTTTATTAAAGAAAATGTTGAAAGATTCATGATTTATTTTTTAAAAAAAATTAAAAATATGTTTAGAATTTAAACATAAATTGACAAAAATCAATACTTCGCATCATCTTCAAAATCTTAATGGTTTAGCTATCATGGGTCTCAAAAGGTGAAGATTCAGTTAAAAGTGTTGATATAAATGTCCATCTTGGCCAAAAGTGGGACTCATTATTGTGGGATTACCCTATGGTAGTGTACAAGATCATGTAATTATCGTGAAAATAAAATTTTATTTTAGGACCAATGTGCTACATGTTTCATGTAATTTGAATTTAGGTATTGTTGTGCTATTTTTGCACACACACCCTACCGGAGGTGGGGACCCTCTTTATTGTTTTTTCCTTCTGGCTTTTGCTTTAGGTTTCACCTTTTCCCCTTAAGGGATAGGTTCCTTGAAATGTTGGATTCACTTCACTTGTTGAGATTTAACACTTTTATCTACACTTTGGGTGTTTTTATTTTCTAACATTTTATGCTTGCTTGATGTGTGGAGTCATTGGTGTCATTGAATTTCCATTTGGTATCAAATATGGCTAAGTTTGGGAGAGTCTCACAAAATCTGTGATCACCCAAATTCCCCGAAGTTAGCTTTCATGGAATTCTCTAGGGACCGGATTACTTGAGGCAATAATTTTTTCCAAATCCGTTGGTCCCCAGATTCCCCAAAGTCATTTTTCGCTAAATCCATCATCACTTGGAATTCACGAAGCATTTTTTTTCATGAAATCCTCCTCGTCGCAGATTCTCTAAATTCCTTGGCATCCTCAATTTTTTGAGCTTCTCTTAGATGTCTTGTCAAAGCATTTATGAGCCTCTACAGTTCAGTACATGGTCATTAATGAAGGTTTTTTGCGGTGATTTATATTCCATTTTTCCTTCATTTTGCATCGGAAATTTTTAGACTTCATGTTTTGGAGCTATGAAGTGCTTTAAGGGTTTGAAAGCTTGGATTAGTGTGTGTTGTGCTTGTGTTCTCCATTAATTGTCAATCAAGGTTTTCTGCGAATTCGTTTTTGCTTTGTCATGGTTATCTAGATCATGAGGTATTCCCTTTTTAACCATCTTGTTATGATTTGATAATGGATTTAGTATGGGTTTGGATAATTTAAATGTCTTAAGTGTTGTAATTTGAATCACGGTTCATATATTGGCATTGAGAGCATGAATTTGTGTAATTTCCACTTTCATTTGCTTATTTCTTGTGGGTTTGAGCTCTATTTCGAGTCCTGCTTTGGGATGTGATCGGTATACCCTTTCATGTTCATTTGAGGTGGTTGATTAAGATTAGGGCATCATCATGCATGTTATTTTGGCTAGGGTTTTGAGCTTTCGGTATTTGACAATGCATTTCAAAATTTGAAGCAATGTGAATATAGACATGTATGAACCTGAATGATCATTCTGCTTGTGGTCCTATGAGTTTCAAGGTTGATGAATGCATCTTAGGATAAACCCTAGTTTATTCCATATCGATTTTTATAAATATGATCATTAAGATTATGAAATCTTAATTCAAATTAGGGATTTTATTTTGTTTGGAGTTTGATTTAAATTGGTAAAATTATTATGGAATTTTGAATCAAATCTTAGCATGCATGAATGATTCTTGTATGATTGTCCGCTATGAGTTAATGAGTTTGAGATTTTATCCAGCTTTTGCTAAATCCTTCCATGCATGGAATACGCGAAAGTGTTTCCTTCACAAAATCCACTTCCACGCAGAAAACCTGTGGTCATATTCTTCGCTTAATCCATGAAGTCATGGAAAACCCAAAGTTGTTTCTTTCACTGAATCCTCCCAGCCACAGATACCCCGAGCTCTCTAGCTTTCGTGGATTCAGTCCACAGGTAGATTTCCCAAAGTTTTGAAGCTTGCATTCTTAGATGAGGTTTGAGATGGTGTGGGTGCAAACTAAGGGTAATGGGCTGAATTTGGGATGTTTAAAGTGTATGTGGAGGACCTAATACTTCTTAATCTCATTATTTTCCTATCTTCATAGAATCCTCCATGTCCTGAATTCTCTGAAATCCGTTAGAGCCAAAAATACCCAAACTTTCAAAATACTCGGTGTGCGTTTAAGGTTTGATTTTGGGAGGTATGTGAGGTGATTTCCATGATTTCAAAGATATCTTGTGATGGTGAGTTTGAATAAGTATTGTTCTTCGTGGAATCTTCTTACTTGTAGAATGCCTAAGGATTCTTTCTTCATAGAATCCATGAGGGGTTGGATTCCTCAAAATCCTTTGAAGGTCAAAATCGATGAAGTAAGAAAAAACTTGAAGTATGCTTAAGACTTGACTGTAAGGGTTTGCAACTTGGTTTTAATGATTTTAATGATGACTTAGAGTTGATTGTATGTTGCATATATGCTTTGATGATGAATTTAATAATGCATTTGTGTTATAATGATTAGTTGTGTTTGGCATTGTAGTGATTATGGTCTTTTCTAACCAAATGTAAGCATAATCCAGCAAGCCTAAGGGTTCCAAAGCAAAGTCTACTGAACCAATTAAAGAGGAGCCTACAACTAGAGCTGAAAGGATGAAGTATGACTTCAAGGGCATGAGACCAAAGTCCAAGATCATTTCAACTTGGGAAAAATTTGGAGATACCAATATGAGTCATCTCGATTATGAGGATTTGAAACAAAGAATGTACTATAATGCACCTACTCCTCTTGCTAGAATATTAGTACACACAAGGTTGGCACAAGTTGTTGGATTTTCACCTTCAGTGTAGTTTCCTAAACTGATTATGGAATGTGCAAAAAATTATGATTTAGCTAAGAGGGTGATTTTTGGTCCTCAAGGCAGAGTATTGGAAAATTTGACTAAAGAGTCTATAGTTGAGGCCTTCAATATTGGCTCACATCAAAATCTAGTGAAGGTGAATTTGCAGATAGCACAACAATTCTATGATTCTGATCCAACTGAGGCATTATAGATTATGAATAGTTCTTGGATTGGCAAACCCAATTCTCACTATTCCAAGTTACCAAAATAATTGCATAGAAGTGATTTCAAATTGGAATACAATGATATGATCACTCTCCTTAGAAAAGTGGTAGGATTAGAGAAGGCCTTTATCTTTGAAGAATGGATGTTTTATGTGATATCACAAATCAAGAAAGGAATTCATTGTCACTAGGTAGGCACTATCAGTGACAACTTGGATTTTCAATTGAGAAGGGTATAGGACACTAAGACATTTACCATGACTTCATATGTTGTGTATATGCTTGCAAGGAATTTCATGTATAAGGGTCTGAGCTGCAAAGGAACAATAGGCCAGGATAGAGTTTATGATGTTTACCCTCGACTACATTTGAATACTTCTAATTACAAAAGGGTCAATGATGCCTTCACTATGTACATAACGAGGACCCTACAAGATGCACTCCACTTGAGGATCTCAACAAAAGAAATGGATTTGATCAAAAAATATGGATTTTGGTTTATTCAATTCCAAAAGTTCACATTTATCAAAGTTCATGGATCTCCAAAGGTACCTTATAGGCTCCCCAAGTATCCTATAGATAAGCTCATATTGATAGAATTAAAAAGGGAACTAGTTGCATTTGATGCTATTCTAAAGGAGATGCATAAAACAGGGGTTGGTGCAGATTTCCCCTTGAGGATTGGTGCTTTCGAGGCTTGTCCTTCTATTCAGAGTGCACATCATTCTGCAACAAACATGGCTCATTTACACATGTACTCTCATTCAGATAGAGGAAATTTTGATCCCTATGGAGTGGCACAAAAAATGGCTAATAGGGATAAAGATTATTGGGAAATTGTAGAGATGATTTTGAGGTGATAAAGAGAAGATATTCAACTCTTTCTTTGAAATTGATAAGATTTCATAGAGTGGAAAATGTGCGAGATTAGGTTGAAGACAAAGATGATCCTTTTCAGTATCATGATTATATGTAATTTCAAAATAAGTCACTCTCCATAATAAACTGGGTAGAGGATGAAGTGGTTAACTTGGATCAAATCACTGCTCCAATATTAATATATTCCAATCATTGGATTAAACATAAGGTTTTGGAACTGGAGGCTATAGGGACTAAGTTTACTTATGACTTACTAGGAGATTTGGAATCTCATTCAGAAGAAGAAACTAAGAACACCCAAGATGACAATGTAGTTCCTCAAGAGGAGGATACAGAAGAAGTGCCTCTTGTAATCAAAAGGAAAACCAAAAGTCAAACTAAAGATTAGGAGACTAAAATACAAATAGTCTCTAAAAGAAGAAATCCTACAAAGGAGGCAACTGAAGCAACTAAACCCTCAAAGAAGAGAAAGCTTGTTAAAGAAGGAGATCAATAAAATATCAAAGTCAAAGAAGACTAAGTCTGGTGAAGAAGGTGCAACTCAATCCAAGGTAATTGAAGATGAGAGCTCTGGAGAAAGGATATAGGTGTATGTAAGAAATAATTCTCCAAAGTAGAAAGTTCCTCCTTCCACTGCTGAAAATATTGAGAAGTTAATTGAAGAACCTAAAGAAAATATCAGTGAGCTACCTATTGATGAAATAGTAAATGTTGCAGAGACTTAAAAATAGTACTCCTCCTCAATCTCCACAAAATATACAATCTGATAAAGAAGAGGAAGAGGTTGCAAAAGATAAAGGTAATGTCTCTAAGGAGCCTGAGCAAAAAGAAGAAGAGGTAGAAACTTCAAAGAGTGGAGAACTTAGTGGTCTTGGAATACAATTAGCACAAAAGGCTTCTGAAGTACAAAGTGAAAAGGAAGAGGAGAGAGATCTAGAGAAAACATAAGAGATACCTTCTCAATCCCCTGAGAAAATGGAGGCACATGTATCTGAGGATGAGAACAAAGGAGAAGAGCAACAAATCAAGAAGACACTGATAAAGATCTAGAAAATGTTGAAGCTAATTAGCCTGAGGGTCATGAAGAGAAAAATGTTTCTCATGATTATATAGATGTTGAACAACCAACTGCTCCAAATTGGTTGAAGGAATGTTTAAAGCCCAAACCAGTTATTGTGGAAGAAGTGACTCTAGATTGGAGTAAGTTTTTTGGAAAACTTGGGCAAAACAAAAGAAAGAAAGAAAGCCAAGGGATGAGTCTAACAATAGAGTGCTTCATATGGCTACACTAATGAATGACAAATATAAGGAGGAGGTTAGTCCATTTGATTATAAGGTTGAAACAATTAGTTTGGGTCCTTCCACTAAAGCACAAGAAAAAGATCTTAAGGAATATGTGCAGGCTATTTTGAAGAGATTAGATAATGAAACCCAGGCCAAAGAAAAGCTGCAACAACAGATGGGAGAATTACATAATTACATCTAGTATTTAGTAAAGCCTTTGTACACACAGGCTAATGAAAGTGTCTAATTTTTAGAAGGTTTATTATCGAAAGATGCCATTAGTGAAATAGAGAAAATGAGAATCTCTTTATAGGTCACTCGACAATTATGGATTGGTAGTGTTTGTCAAAAATGGGACTCCATGATTGAAAAGGTGTTGCACACACATGAAAAGGCATCATCCTATCTAGAAGAAATCCAACAACTCATAGTAGAGTGTGAGATATCCGATGACACTACTATGCCTACATTAAAGAAGATAATGGAAGTTCTAAGGGAATTGTTGATAAAAGAGAACATTTTCACAGCTAAAAATGTAGATAAACTAGCAGAATGGATGGAGGCATGTGGTTTTAAAAAGGAACTCATGATGAAGGCTTTAAAGGTGTCAAAGATCTAGAATAAATTAAAAGATATTTTAGATAGTTGCATTTCATTTTTGGAGATTGTCACAGGGAGGAAAAAGTTTGGTAAAAAGAACTTGAAAGTTGATCAATTGCAAAAATGGTGGCATGAGGTTTATTCTCCAACTGAAGATGGGCCAATAACATCTGATCAATTAGAGGATGCAACTATCTATATTTCCAATCTAGATAAATATCAAGGGTTGCAAGGGGATTGGGGAAAAACCTTAGAAAAATATGAAGAAGAAGTGAAATCTATTAAGTTAAGATTAAAGTTTATTCCAATTCCTATCTAGGTCAACCTTGATAATGTGCTTTCAAAAGTTCAAGAACTTTCTAGAAGTGAAGAAAAGGACAAGGAGGATGACCCAGCTTGACTATATCGAACTATGTGCATACTACATCAAGCTAGCTAGAGTTACAAGTTGGTTGTGACTAGATCTTTGTGCCAAAGGCCTTTTATTTAATTTTAAAATATCTTTTGAGGCTGACCTCTTGATATTGTATTGTAAAAAAATTAAATGAAGTGGAAAACTGCCAAGGCCAACCTATTTTGGCCAACCTAATTGTAAACCCTAATTTAATTTCTTCTTTAGACCGACATATAGTGATGCTCTATATATTGAGGCTCCCCCCTCATTTGTAAAGGTTGTTGGACATGAGATACTGGAATTGTTGCAAACTTTTGGTGAAATGAATACAATTGAAGACATTGTCTTTTGGTGCTCTTCTTTGTGTTGTTTCATCTATGTGTGATTCCTATGTTTCAAATCTATTTTAAGTTGTTTTGAATAAGTGATTTTAAGATTAGACTTAGAGCTAGTTGTAGTTATTTCATGTTTATGATAAAATGTTTAAGGTGTTAAGGAATCTTCGGTCCATACTTTTAGCAATTTGCTAATTGTAAGTTGATGTGTAAAGTTAGCCTAGGCCTACTCTTTGTTGCACTTGAGTTTAATTGTGGATGTTATGCATTCCATGCTATTGTGGGTGAATGTTTGAATGTTTACAATCTAAAAATATTTAATACCTTTGGAGATTGCATTGTTCTTGTGATATTGCAGATTTAATCTCGGTTAAGCAGGAATTGGTTTTTAAAGATTGGTCCACCTTGAATGCTCTGTTGTTTTCATGATTGATCTTAGGAATTAGATTTGAAATCTCTCTAAACCCCTATATTTTTCTATTTCTTTGAAGATCATTGTTAGAATATAGGATTTATGAAGCATCATAGAACTGCTACATTTGATGAAACATAGTTTTGTGATTACAAGTCTGATAGTATCTAGGGTTTTTTCTCATTTTCACATCTTTTAAAACTCTCATTGTTGATCTAAGAGTTTGATCTTTTGTTTGACCATAAATGCCCCTTTGTGATTACCAGTAAATCACATTTTCACTGAGTTTTTTGTGCATTGTCAAGACTTGACATTAGAGACATTGGGGTTGTTTCTTGAGGCTTGTTGATAGAAATTTACCTTTCAAGAGTGATAGGATACTTGTATTTTGTTTGTGTTGTTGTAGTGCTAAAAACACCATCAACAAGTCCACCTTATGTCGTCCATGCTATTTATAGATCATTTGCTGACATTAAAGAGTGTTAATGCAATGTCATGTTTATAGTTTGTTGTTGTGCAGATGTATTGTGCATCCAAGTATGAGAGAATGTGAATTAGAATTACACTTTTGTGAAGAAAAGTTGGTCAATGGTGCAAATTGAAGAGGTGGTGAAGATAAAAGGAAGAGTTGTATTTCAATGTGTGTGCATGTATCAAAAGATCATATGAAGTAAGGAAAAGTGCTAGTTGTGACTCTAGCATGTGTTGAGTTGCATTGAAGATCTACAAGCTTTATCATTGTAATCCAATAGGATTGGTGTTCTACGTGTTGTATTATTTCAATTAGGGATTGGTGTCTCTAGTAGGTTGGTTCCTACAAGCACATTAGTGGATTTGTGTCTTTGGTAGATTGATGCCTACTTCAGTGTGTAAAATTCACTTGTATATTTCTACATTGTGAGGATAGATTTGGACACTAGAACCAAGAAGCTATTCTCATCATGATTTTTACCGTATTGGGTTTCCACATATATCTTGTGTTCTCCTGTGTGCTTTATGCTTTTATGATTTAATTAATTATGTGGAGTTGAGTGTGAAGAATTATATATTTTGATAATCATAGAAAAATTTAAGATTTTGAATTGATTAGATCTATTGATTCACCTCCCCTCTCATTAGATTGTGTTCCCTTCACCTTTTACATACTAAAGTTTGATTAATTTAATTAATTACCCCTAATCCTTATTATCATATAAAGCTACAACAAAATCTTGGCCATCTATTCGACCAAGAAAATCCTCACCTTCCATTTAGTCCATGTGACTTTCACACATGTGTGAGAAGTCACATCTCTTCATCTCCCTTCCCCATGTGATCTCTCACACATGTAAGAGGAGATATGTATCAAAATTATACTTTCTAAGGTGTCCTCACACATGTGTGAGAGGATACTTTTCCAAAATTATCTTCCCAAGGTGTCCCCGTCATGTGTGTGAGGATACCGTAGAAATTTTTATTTTTAAGTTGTCCTCATACAAGTGCACGAGGAAACTTGTCCAAAATTATCTTCCCAAGTTTTCCTCACACATTTTTGAGCTCAAATATTCTCCCTTGATCCTCTTCATCCTCTACCATTGCATTTATTCAAACAAATTTTATCCCTTAACCTTTCTTCAATCCTCCCTTCTCTCAAGTGTATTAATCTAAGAATAACATTTGGAAATCCCTTCTTATCCCTAACCTCTCATGAATCCTCCACCATTGATCTTCAAACCAAATCTCAACCATCCATTCTCCATCCTCAACATCTATAAATCAAACCCTCTCCAAGCCAAAATAATAATACTTTACATTAAAAAGTTATATTGTAGATTTGAGAAGCAACCACATTCCACCATCAACACATCAATAGTAGCAACACATCAAGAGGATCCTTAGATCCCTTTGAATATTTATTAAGCATATTAGGTGCACATTCATCCCATTCTTTCTCAAATGGAGGTATGATGGAGCATAAGATATAAGATTGATTTCATTACATTTCTATCTTTTTTTCCACCTTATTTTCTGTCATATACAATATTAATCCATATTTATTAAACAAGCCATCTAAATATTTATTCACCCTTAAGATATAATACCAATGGTTGAAGCATCCTGGGCATGATAATTTATGCTAAATCTCTATTTTTGTTTTTGGTTATATTTAGGTTGAGCACTATCTTGAGAAATAGGGTAGAGAGATTACTTGTAAAACAAAGATTCTACATAGTCAACATGGAAGAGAAAGTGTGCATATAAAAAAACCTATCTCCATAATTGAATTACATCAAATACACAATGTATTATAAATCCTCGTAGAGAAAAAAAAAACATCAACACTCTTCATTAAATTCTTCCTTCCATACCCATCTCTATAAAGACTCAAAATTTTATGGGGGCTAGTGTAGATGAATGTGGGGAGCTTCTAAATATCATAAACAAAGAGCCTACTCTTTGTATTTTCATTATTAGTAGCGTCGACCCTTAATCTCATTATAAAGATAGATGCATACAAGGAAAATCACATGTAAAATAGGACTAGGATAGAAAAGCCACCACAAAATAGGACTGGGATAGAAAAGCCACCACAAAGCATGAGGAATTCTAGAAGAGCTTCTAAAATTCTTATTTTGAAGGTATGAAGGGGCATTACCATGGCTAATAATTTAAAATTCATCCACATTAATGAAATTTTACAAGTAATGTGAAATTTATACTTGCATCAAAAATGTCAATTTGATGAAGAATTTATAAATTAAAAAAAATACAATAATAGAAAACCCTAACAAACGAGGCTCTCAAAATAATTCAAAATCCAAGAAAAATTAACTCCTAACAATAGCATCAATAAAAAATCCTAAGGAGTAAAATTATATAAAAGATTTTTCTTCTATTTTTCACATTTGAATCATCATTTTTAAAATAATTTAAGTCCTAGGTTTTATAAGGCCAAAAAAATAAGAACCCTAGAGAAAAAACTAGATGAATTTTACTCCTAAATTTATAAATAAATATTATGATTCATGAAATTTTTCTACTATATAGTCCAAAAAGACTAGAAAAAAATTAACAATCTACTAACCTAATTTTGATATATCTTATGATTTTTTTCCTTGCACACAACATGATTTGCATTCATTTCGATCTTAGGATTGAAGCTCTACAACAAATCCAAACTATTTAAAAAAATATAAACTAATGTTGAAATTTCACGTTTTGCAACAATAATAATACTAGGTTAGTCCATACAAAAATAAATTAAGAAAAACATTTGTATGACAATAACCTAACCAATAAAAAATATTTCATGAATCTACTCAATTAGTAATACCAAAACCTAAAATTTCAAGTCTACAGTAACCCCACTATAAGGAAATTGGGTTAGTCCTTAGAGTGTGATAAATAATGTTAATAATTTAATCTTCCAAAATATAGTAAGAATGTAAAAACCTCAAACTTATTCTTCCCCAAATTTTTGCAACCTCTCATCCTTGTAGTAGATCTAAGCCTTCACCATGGAATCAAAAACTTGAAGAAGAGAATCAAATCCATTGGTCTCTTTTTTAAGTATTTTCAACATATAGACAATACTATCAATGGTGGACAAAAACCCAGTTTTAGGCTCACACCACATCTCAAAGTAAATGTTTGGTCATTTCAATGGTAGCTTGAAACAAGACAATAACCTCAACCACAAATTCTCATAATAAATCCATCTTTCCTTACTTGCCTCATCCAAAAGTACCAAACACCTAACCTCAAAGCCTACAAATTTGTGTAGAATGTTCAACACTTTCTCACTTGAACAAAGTAATGCAAAGCCCAATGGGAATTAACCCACTCAAGAATACAAAGGTCTTGGGCCTTTTGGTTTGAGCTTGGTAATTTATAAATTGAATCTTTCTTCAAATTATAAATTCTTGTTTTTTTATGATTCAACCCTTTCTACCTATTATACATGCATTGTTGGGTTTCAAATAAGGGACCTTTAGCCTCACCATATGGGAGACCTGAAGTTTGAGGTTCCAAATGGAGATTATCTCAAGGTTTTTGAGGCCCAAGGAGGCCATCAAACCTCAACTTGTGAGAGGTCTTAAGTTCAATATCATAGATGGAGATTATCCCAAAGTTTTTGAGACCTAAAGAAGCCACCCAACTAAAGGCACATAAATATTTTATTTTAGTGTGTGCTATAGAATGGTGATTGTTGTTATCCTATCATCTATCAAATATCAACCAACCTTGTCAACTGACATTATCTATCAACCATCTTTAATTAATGAAAATTTTAGTGATAAATTTAAAACTACTATTAATTTTATTGAAAGATAATTTTCTTAAAAATATTTTATGACAATTTAAAATTTGTTTCATTATATAAAATAAAATTTAATATTTTGTAGACTTACAAATCCACTTAAAAATATATTGACTAATAAGTACTCACATCATGATACTTTCATCATTAATATCTTTGAGCACAAAAATTATACACTCTAGAAAACCAAAAGAAAATTACTAACATACTTTTGTCACCACTTATGATTTTTTTTCCTTGTAGACAACATTATTTGTGTTTCATTGTGATCTTAAGATTGAATCCTTGCAACAACTTCAAATTGTTTAAAAATATATAAACCAATCTTGAAATACCACATTTTACAACAATAATAATAGTAGGTCAATTCATACAAAATTAAATTTAAAAGAAACATTGACAAGACAAAACCCTAACCAATAAAATTGATTTCATTGAGTATTCAATTAGCAATGCCAAAACCTAAAATTTTAAGTCTAGAGTAGCCTCACTATAAGGAAATTGGATTAGTCTTTAAATTGTGATAAATAATATGAATAATTTTATCTTCCAAAATACATTAAGAATGCAAAAGCCTTAAATTTCTTGTTCCCACATTTTTTGCAACCTCTTATCCTTGCAATAGATCTGAGACTTCACCATGGAATACAAAACTTGAAGAAGAGAATCCAGTCCTTTGGTCTCATTTTCAAGTATTTTTAGCATATAGATAATGCTCTCAATGGTGGACAAACACCTATGTTTAGACTCACATCACATCTCAAAATAAATATTTGGCCATTTCAATGGTAGCTTGAAATGAAGCAAAAAAACTCAATCATAGATTCTCATAATGACTCCTTTCCTCCCCTTTTCCTTACCCTAATTCTAATCTAAAAGGACCAAAAAAACCTAACCTAAAATCTTACATATTTGGGTATGATTCACCACTTTCTCGCTCAAATAAAGTAATGCAAAGCCTAATAGAAGCAAACCCGCTCAAGATTGCAAAGGTCTTGGTCTATGGGATTTGAACATGGTTCTTTAGTGTACATATTTTCAATTGGATCTTTGTTCAAGTTATGAATCCTTTTTTTTGTGATTCAACCCTTTCTACCTATCCTACATGCATTGTTAGGTTTCAAACAAGGGACCTTTGGCCTCGCCATATGGGAGGCCTGAAGTTTGAGGTCTTGAATGGAGATTATCTCAAGGTTTTTGAGGCCCAAGGAGGCCACATGACCTCAACTTGTGGGAGGTCTCAAGTTTGATGTCACAGATGGAGATTATTTTGAGCTTTTTGAAGTTCAATCTTTCATTTGTGTACTATAGAATGGTGATTGTTGTTACCCTATCATCTATCAAATATCAACCAACCTTGTCAACTAACCTTGTCCACCAACTATCTCTAATTGATAAAATCTCGATAATATAAATTTAAACTAATATTTATTTTATCAAAAATATTTTTCTTAAAATATTTTTTTGATGATTTTAAAACTTATTTCATTACATAAAACAAAAATTTAATATTTTGTAGACTTACAAAATCCACTTAAAAAAGTCTATTGAATAAAAGTACTCACATCATGATACCTCTTTCTATTCTTCTCCTAGCTTTGAGTAATTTCTGAAAATCTTTGTTTAATAATAATTGGTGCCTCTGGCTTTTAGGTACATCTTTGAACTAACATGTTTATGGTCAATAAGTCACCAAACTTGTAAGGAATGGCGTACGCACAATATCTTTTATTTAAACGTGAAAGAAACAAAATGACAACAAAAGTCGTCGTTGAGAAGAAATGTGGGTTATCTTACAACGATTTGGGAGATAGATTCCATTTACGTAAATTATGGGGCACATTTTTTTCTTGCGTATTGAATGGATTTCTCCGAGATGGTTTTGAAGATGGGACTTGTCTCCTACATGTGGCAGAGATCCATTGTTCTCCATTAAATTCAAAAAAATTCAAAAAAACTTTTAGAGTCAATGGGCAATGGGGATATTCTTACAACTCCTAGAATTTTTTGATATTGGTAATATTAAAAAATTATATGCCACAATCAACAGAAATAAGAGATCAACACTCTTTAATTAGGAAAGAATTCTCAAGTATTTAAATAGTATAATTTTACACCTATTTGTTATGTTATAATATAACTAATTACTAATTATTTGTTTGTTTATATAGACATAATAAAGTATAAATTTGTAAGACGTCAACTCAAAATCATAAATCAAGAGGTTAATATGCAAAGAGACCTAATGACATGTATTCAAGATTTACAAAGAACATTTTATAACATTTTAGAACATTATGTGAAACAAGATCTATTTGGTATCAACATCCTCGAGAATTTAATTTTCTATGGTTATTCCCTCCTTAAAATTTTGAAATTCTTAAAACCATTTGAGATTTTGACAAACATATGAGTGGAGCTCACATACTAGATCTTCAACTTCTGATATTGTAGAAAAATTTCTCACTTGATTTTAAATATTAAATTCACTATATTGGCCATGAGATGAATGTAAATTATATGGTGAACAAGTTTTTTGTGACATTACAAAAATGACGTCTATATATGACCTTGTATTTTTGAAGTTCCATCCACCCCTACACACACCAACTTTTTGACAATTATGTAGTAGATTCTATACCTCCATTTTCATTCAAACATTTCTTAACTAGTTACATGGATTATGTGATGTTATATTTTTCTTCATTTTATAAACATATAGTAGATGAATTGTGGAGACATGATTTTGTATAGTATAATCATGCATACATACCCAAGAAGTATAATCTAATTTTATAACTTCATCTAAAGATAATGTAATAAAACTTGACTATTTTATTTTTCGTATACATTCTATTTTTCCACCTTAGAAAGATAAACATGTCTATTCTCATGCATTATCTATTGATCAATCAATGTGTGAGGAAAGTTAGAAATGATTATAAAATACAATAAACTCTTATATTCTAGGTATTCTATCATAGGACAACCTCTAGTAAAAATATAAAAAGAAAAATTCAACTAAAACATTTCCATTTGTGTTGTTGCCATCATCTTTCCAAATGAGCTCCAAGTGTACTTCCACATGTAGAAAACTTCACAATTTTCAAATGCATTCATCATATTCCATGGAATGCTTAATATGAAGACATTATTCCTTCATTTTCTATCTTATCACTATTTTTTTATTTTCATCTATGATTTATTTTTATAAAATTCAAAATATTTTTCTATGATATCAAGTTTTAGTTTCAACTTCTTGTCCTTGTCATATTTCCAACTAAAAATATTACACCTACATTCTATGGGAGGTTCATTTTTATTTTTACTCCCAAACAATTCAATTAATGAGTACTTTCACACCCAATCAATCAGAAAATTCTTTGATATATCCCACTTGTGCCATATTTTTAATTTATATTTCTTCCCTTCTATGTAAGATCTATATTTTTGTCATAACCTATTAAGGCGGGCTTATTAACATTATCACTCCCTTTATTTTATGACTCTTGTGGAATATCATCTCTAACACTGTCATGCAACTCATTAAAATCTTCCTATAAGGTATTCCCTTTTCATTAATATTACAATACAAATCTAAAGTTTTAGGTCGATGTAATATATAGACACTCAAACCTCACCAACACTCATTTCATCTTGATACCTATTAAGCATTCATTAATTGATCCATAAATTAAATAATTATTAGTCTTTAATCAAAATTAAATTAATTAAATAATCTTTTGATGTAATTATTCCAAATAAGCCATTATATATAAAATATACAAGATAAATCAATAAAATTCAAATAATCATCATCCATAATTGATTTAATAAAATAATTCAATGAATAGTTAACTAATTGATTAAAGTGGTCAATAAAATATAAAAAAGAGAAAATCAAAATAGAAAAAAATAAAAAAATAAATCAATTAAATCAATTAATTGACTAATAATAACCACCTTACCTTTATCCACTCCACCTATCCTCATCCATATCCTTTATTTCAAATAATCACATATCCTTTATTTCAAATAATCATAATTTCAAGTTGAATAAGTAGACGTTGTCCAAACAAACAACAAGAGCTTATCTTTTAGCACTCTATAGAAGGTTTGTATACTAAAATCATAATAAATAGTTTTAAATATTTGAATTTTTTTTTGGTATACTTGTATCTATTATTTAATTTATATAATATGGAAGGAAGTTTATTATAGAGGATTAGTGTCATAAAGCTATGTGTGAATATTTTATGGATATCCTGTTTCTCTTTTGTCATTTTCTAACGATTATTTCAAATTCCAATGCTATTCTATAATAATTATACTTTACTTGTTGATTTTTCCATCATTTTGAGTGTCATATTTCTTGTTTTGATATTTTAAATTAAGTTTATTGGTATATGATACGTAATCTTGATGCTTTTGTTTCTATATTGCTAAGAGGTTTCTCGATTGGAACCCATTTACATATTGTATAAGACTTGTAGACTTGAAAGGAGTGTTATTATTATTATTTATGTGGTGTCTAATAAATAATTGACTACTACCAATCTTTACTTTTGCTAATGAATATCGTTTGGTAATTAATTAATATTTTGGTCGGAATAATTTGTGCAGCATTTGACTCTTTTATAATTTTGGCATTTTCGTCTCTTACAATTCTCGTTCAGTGATGTTATTGCGTGTATTTTTAAGTGATTCACAAAGAAATAAAAAGATCCTTGAGGATTCTAATTTCTAATTTACTCTTTTTAACGAGTGAGGAGGAATCTTCATGGGTGGTGTAAAAAATTGTGCCCAAGTTGAGTGTCACCTTTGGGGAGTTTAACATGGTTTTGGAAATCGTTACGGTTTTCAGTTTGTTCATTGGTCTATAAATTTAATATTGGAAGAAGTGGTTTTATAAGTGAATTTTTGGGTATGATGGTGCTTTTGGAATGCTATCAATTTTTTTTCAAGTTTATTGTTGGTGAATATTATATAAAGACTTGTATTGTAAGTGTATTTTAATCTTCTTTATATTTGAAAATATATTGTGCATGTTTTCGAGTGAAAATTTTCTCTCAAAATGATTTTTCCCTTGTAAATCACTACGCCATAGTATAATTATTTATTTGTTTAAGATTGCATTTCTCTATTTTTTATAATAGATTTGGATTATATTAAGTTTTCTATACATCACTCCCTTCAAAATTAACATAGAGAGTTGTTCCCACATACCTTTCCTCCTTACAACAAACAAACACTAGCATATAAGAAATCAAATAAAGGAATCCAAAATAGAGTTCTCTAAAGGATGTAAAGATTTGAGAATTGAGTCAATCCAAATCAAGATCAAAACAAAATGAGTGAAAATTTAATTTAGAGAAAATTATATTTTATATGAATTCGCATTTTGTGTGATGTAAAATAATCCATATAAATGTGAAGGGAGTTAGTGCATGGTCCAAAACATATGTTATGATTTTTTAGGCAATTAGTTAGGATGACATTATAATGATATTGGTGAAACACATTCTAATAAATAGAAAAAAAATGTACTATTAGCAAATATGTTGATAAATTGAAACAAGCATTTGAAATTATAGGCAATTCACCATCACAAGCATGTATTTTGTGATGATGAAAAATCGTAAAATCAAAACGATTTGGAACCCCAAAATTGTATTATATTTGCCAAAACCAAATTGACCAATATGAAATATTCACCTATTGATAAAGATTTGCCACTAAAAAATTCACTAATTCAATTTTAAGAATAAAATATTGAAAATTAAGAAAAAACTATTACATCTAGAATCAAATGTATGTGTGAAAACAAACCAAGACAATATAATTAAGACAAAGACTAAAATAAAAAACAAAAATTGAAAATAAAAGTACTCTTTTATCACTATATAAACATTCTTTAAGTGAAAATTTCTTATTATTACAGATTCCAAAAAGAATTTTCGTTATTAAATAAAGATCAACGCAATTTCCACAACGGTTTTTATATATCTATAAGACCTTAAAATATTCGTAATTTTTTTTATTGCCCCCTTTCCCTTAAATCATATTAGCATAATCTGTGAAAGTTCTTGACATATGGAAGACTGTACATATAAGTAGTAGGTACCATAATGAATCACAGTATTAAATTAAATTTTCTGCAAATACTTTCATGCGTGCATAGGTGGGAAATTGTACTAATACCACCTTAAAACTGTAATCTTATATACCATTTTATTCTAGACAATTTGTGCCACACAAGTGAAGAAATATTTTATTCGCTCGCACAGAGCTCAAATTTTCTGTAAAGGGCATGTCAGAGTTCAAAATTGAGTGCAGTTTTTATATCAATGCCCTTCAAATATTTGTAAAATTGCATTTGTCTATGGGGACTTTCTTCCTTTATTTTATAAATATTGAATCAAACCTGAAAAATTAAAATTATAAAGATCAGTGAGAAAATATGCAAATTTTTAAAGTTATGTTTGATTTCTCTATGTTTTGTGGGATTGATTTTTCTTACTCTGAAATTTTATTTAAAAAATAATTTATAATTTAAATATATTTTTATTTAAAAATAAAGATAGTAATATTAATATAATTCAGTTATTTTTATCAAATGAAAAATTAAGTATAAAATAATTGTACAATTGTATGTTTTGATCTTTAGGTGATTATCAAATTTGAAAGTCAAATCCAGAAGGGGGATGGGAGATCCTTAGTCCAACAAATCTTTCATTTTTTTAATATATCAATAAATTTGTTTTATTAAAACAATGAATTACAAAATAGATCTGCCCTTTTCAAAAAAAACTCATGCGACATTAATTTTAGAAAAAATAAAAATAAAAAATTAGATGGATTGAAAATAGACAATCAACAATAGAAGAAGAACCATCCTAACCCTATAGAAATGGCATAAGCACCTATTCCTCTGAAGATTGTACATGCTTTAAGTGTCAATTGTACTGTTTGTCTTCACCTTTAAAAACTAGACTATCAAAAAACAACATAAAACATCAAATAATAAAAATAATGTTTAATAGAGAAATAAGTAGGAAGAACACCACAAGGACTAACACACCAGCAAGAATCATGAATCCAAAATGATATTGTAATCAACATTGAGAAGAACACTAAAGTTTGTGCTCAAGTCTCAGACAAGACAACCTCCTAAGTATTTCCAATATAAATGTTGAAACCATTCCAATTAGAAGTTGATTTGACCAAAAAATCAACAAACTAATTTCCTTCTTTTCTAATAAGGTTCCACTTAACATCACTGGAATCGGAAATGAAAATATTGATGTCTTTCTTCTATTCATTCAATTGCCACTATTGAAAGTACCAGGTATATTATATTAGTGAGATCAATCAAGATTTTAAAATCAGATTCTAGAACAATATGGGTATAATGCTTTAGTTTAACTACTTAAAGAGCTTGGTGAATGACCATAACCTCAACAAATCTATTATAACCAACGCCAAGACTACTAAGAAACCAGATCTTAATCCAAAGTGAATGACCATTATGATCATGATAAACCCCTCCCATATCAACATTTTCCAGATCATAGCTCTATCAACATTAATTTTAACCAATCCATTATCATTTAAAAAATTGATCTTCCTAAATATTATTAATAAAAAGATAGAAAAAAAGAAACTAAAAAATACCAAATCTGTGAATTCTCACATGAAACTCATTAATCCAAAGTCCAAATTTAGACAAATTTTTTTCAGACTGAACATAATTCTCCCTAATAAAACTCATTAATCCTAAATCCAGACTTAAACAAATTTCATTCATTGAACATAATCCACCCACATAAAACTCATTAATCCTAAATCCAAACTTGGACAAATTTCTTTCAGACTGAACATAATCTTCCCACATAAAACTCATTAATCCTAAATCCAAAAATTAGACAAATTTCTTTCCGATTGAACATGATCCTACCCCAACCCATAGAAAATCCTCCGATTGGATTCCCACCAGATATTTTGGCAGATCCATCCAAAAACAATATCATAATGCAGTCTGAACAACATTCAAAATCAAATTTAAACACAAAAAAATTTCTCCAGAGACGAAAATATGTAGAAAATCTGCTCATGGAAATAAACAATTCCGTCATAACACTTCCACTATGTACATCTTGCACGCGTCTTAAAAAGGGCCTAACAAGAATTTCAGAAACCCCTTATCAAAGACAAGAAATAGGTATAGCATGACCCTGCCATTAACCACAACACACCACATACAAATACAACAAAAATCATTGGAGGAAGATCGCTTAGCAAGATCCGA
This sequence comes from Sequoia sempervirens, assembly GCA_007258455.2. NCBI lineage: Eukaryota > Viridiplantae > Streptophyta > Pinopsida > Cupressales > Cupressaceae > Sequoia > Sequoia sempervirens. Next base: position 874,184,211 of record VDFB02281492.1, on the reverse strand, counting down.
CCTCGTAAAAATCCTTTGTACAATAGAAAGAGGAAACGCGTGCTTAACGAGCAAAGCATGTTTCCTGGATAGTATGAAGGCGGGGGTGCCAGGATCTGGACTTAGCGAGCAAATGCTCCTTGAAAGCCATCTGCAACTCCGAATTGTCGCAACTGCCCATCAATTTCTCATACAAGGGACAATTCCCAGAACTAGAATTATACGGGTTCGAGTCCCCGGGACTCCCCTGCGCACGCTTGGAGCCCTCTTTTTTGGCGGCAGCCAGAAGTCTGGAAGCTAGCGCTGCCAAATTCTGTGGGGAAAGGTCCGAATCGAGGATCGTGATGGGCAGCACGAAGTAAATGTCGCCCAGCCGGAGGTCCTCCTCTGGAGGCAGAGTGCGCCCGGTCTTAATGGCGTATAAATCCCGCGAAAAGCACATGAAATGCCGGGGACGATTTTGCAGGACCTGTTTTACCTTCACCGCCGTCGAAAATTCCTCAACCAGACCGCTCATGTCCACTATCCGAACACGCTGCGGGCACACTTCTGCCCATCTCTTGCACGAAGCTTTCTGTCCCATTCTTTTACTACACACTTCTTCTCCAAACCTTAGAAACCCTTATGTCCAGTTAAATGTTGTCGCGGATATATAAAACTCAAAATAAATACTTGACTTCCAGACTGGATAGTAGATACGCAGAAAAATAGGAAAACTTCGAATGGTTAATAAGAAACGGTGTGCAGGAATTTTATCATACAGTAGGCGGTGGGTTCCTGTTGGCTCTTACTTAAATTGCGGTGGGCCGAGCCGCAGCTTGGGATTGGAAAAATCCGAGTCAGCTTCTCACAATTTTGGAAAACGTGTGTCAGGCGTTTGGATAAGATACTCGTAAGCAGCAGCGTAGTGGGATAATGGAATGGAAGTTATCCTACGGTTCTATGGGTGGGCCACCTTCTTTAGGATCCTTTTAAGTCGGTGGTTTTATATATGAGTTTAGAGAGTAGATAATAGTGATTTTAATTTTAAAATTTTTAAATAGAAAGTAATTTTTAAGATTAATATTATTAATTTATTAGGACTGTTTAGGGCTTTTTAGAAAGGGTGTTAAAAAAATTGTGAGGTGCTATTAAGGTGGAGGAAGTGTTACTAGAGTAAAAGGTTTTCATTTTTGTGTTTTTTGATTTGTCAGGTCCTTCATAACTCTTTCATTCATCTTTTTCTATGAAACCAACACCTCCAAATTATGTTATGTCGACACATGGTAGCTAGTCTAATTCTTTTGACAACTCTTAGAGATCAATTTCTTTTTCTTTTGTTTTGTGTTCTTTATAGCGTTTGGTTGTTTAAATAGAAAGAAACTTCAAGATTAATATTATTAACTTATTTCATGTATGTTTAGGGTTCTTTAGATAGGGTGCTAAACAATTGTGAAGTGCTATTGAAAAGTGCAATTGAGACACACTAGATTACGCTGAATGAAGCACTAGTCTATGAGGTTAAAGGATTTTTTGATGCTTTGTGCTTCCTAAGGTGTCATGCCCTCTGCAATCCTCTCGCCCCTCTTCTACTATGAAACCAACCCCTCCAACTCCTCCAACCCCTATCATGTCAGCACATGGTGGCTAGCCCAATTCTTCTGACAACTCTTAGGTGCCGATTTCTTTTTCTCCTCTTTTGTGTTCTTTAAAAAAATTAAAAAGCCCCTTCCATAGGACCACCCCTTTACTACATGTTTATCCCACAAACCAAACTCTAGCATGTGGGATGTGTAACATGTTCAATCCACATGGTTTTTCAAGAAAATATAAACACTGATTAGGTAGTACTAGGTACTGATGGACCCACCACATGACATGGTAAGTAGAATTTGGTGAGGCCTAAGAATCTTATAAACATTGTAATTTTACTTTTTAGGTGAGGTGTGATTCTCGTTTTGTTTAGAAACGCCAAAATGCAATACGGAAAAGTTTTCGAGGGGCCCGACCTTTGAAACATTGGATAGAGATTAAGGGACACCAAATTAGGAACTGCCAGATGTGCCTCATTACGTGTACATCACTATTTATATTTTAAAATCATTGAAATATTAAACAATTTAACGATTTTCACTTTAAAGCTGTCCGTTTTCTAGTGCCTACGAAACAATAATCTATCAAAGAGAAAATGAATATTTTAAAGTCGATAAAACCCTAAATCCACTTCCTCCAAATGAGTGGAGGCAATGACGTCTCATGAGTACTTACAAGAAAAAATGATTTTTTTAATGTAGGGTGTTGGGAAAAAAAATTAATAATATTTTTTAATTTAATTTATTAATATTGAATTGGATTTAGATATAAGATTAAGGAATTAGAATAATTGAAGAGGAATATAATGTTTTATATATATTTGGTCTAGTGTCAATTTAATTTTGTTGTTGATAAGTTGATGTATTGTATTAAATTATTAGAAAATTGAAAGTTAGATATAAGTTTGTGATAGACAACTAAGAAGATCATGTATACAAAGAATGGTGCTACTTGTGAGGTCACATCATGTAGCTTAGTCCTAGAGACTATGTCATATTGTGTGGATTATTCTAAATGGTGTAACATTTTCCTTTACTAATGCAACCTTTAGAAATTTGAGTGTTTTTTTTTTTTTAGACATGTTTCTTAATGTGGTTGTGTTAAGAAGAAAAGAAGCAAAGAGAGGCATACTTCAAAATTGAGGGAAGGCTCTTGGCTTTTCTTGATAACAATCCTGCCCCTAGAAGAGATCAATTTGTTGCAAACACACTAGTCATACAATGTGTGGTGCATAGTATGATGTGTTGGTAAATTAACAAATTGGTATAGTGCAAATTGTTGGTGTTCTTTTTTCGTAATAGACATAGACAAGGTGACTAAACTTTGTTGAACTAGAAAGAAATCTATCCTTAAATTAGGGATTGAAAAGGCCACAAACAAGAGGAATATGGACCTCTTTTGCACCTTAATCCCTACTAAGCTTGATAGGGTATTCTTAGAGATCCTTTCAAGATAAAATAGATAATAGACTAAAATTGAACCTACACAAAAATATGATTGTGTATTTGGCTTTGATAGCCACTCTAAATTGTGGAGGATTACTACACATATAAATTGCAAATCTCTTATTTTGGTAGCTAAGTTAAATAATGCAACACAAGATGAAAACGAGTCATTGATCCCTACAAATGTATTCATTATTATCTTCTTACAACAAAATTAACCAATAGCATGCATTATACAACAATCCTTTAATGTTTTTATTAGTCATACGCTCACAACAATTCTAACAGACTTATAACAATTTGTTGTGCATAATGGCAAAACACTAAACTACAACAATTTATTAAAGGTGCAAAATGATTTATTTTTTTCTTAAATATTTATGTGGTTAGCCTTCAACTATCAAACTAGTGCATATTCTTGCAACATAGAGTCAAATTTGGATGGAACCCCAACGACAAAAAAAATCTTAACTTTCAGATAAGTTTAATGTACTTGGCTCTATCTTGTAGAGCTTAAACCATGAAATGGCCTTCTATCCTAGAAATACATGTCTACTTAATAATCCACCATTAGCTTAAAAGTTTCATGTATTAGCCTTGAAAGCTTGTTACCTTGGCATACTATTGCACAAAGTAAAATAGTATTACAATACCTCTTAGATGCAAACAAACATAGATCAATACAAAGAACAACAAATGTGAACTTAAGGGTCCCTTGAATACCCCAAAACTCATATAAGTACTATAGATATATCTTAAATATATCTATCTAAAAATACCAAGAGATATCAATTTGAAGTTATTTTATTTTATTTTATTTTAGAATTATTTTATTTACTATATACATAGAGAAAAAATTTATGTGATGTTTATTTTGGAAATATTATGTTTATTATTAAATAGTAATCCTTTGATTTGTAAATGATTGTCAAATTTAAGATGAAAGATAAGATTTTTTCTTAGCACACTCACATCATTATACTCCACCCTTTGGTGCCATTATAGAATGCCTCTTGGCATTAATAATGGAGACAATGCAAAAATAAAATAAAATAAATGTCTTATATTAATTTTTTGAAATGACATACAATGTTATTACAAAGATTTCATACAAATATAGAACAATTTACACGCATAGTCATTGGTATAAAAACAATTTATAGATCAACTTGACTGAACTTGCTCAAGAAAATGAACAAAGACCAATGCTTTACATGAAAAATGTGAACCCATATAGGCCTCCAACTAGGGCATGCAATTGTGAAAGAGAAGGCATGGCTATTTTGTATTTATAGAGAGCATCCATGCTCTTAACATCACCATGTTCAATACCCATGCACTACAATCATCCTCTTGGGACTCAAAATATCACCTACAAATATGAAGAAATGATCTCCTTTTGATTCACCATCATGTTGATCATTCACATCTTGAAGATTCACTTGCACAAGTTAGAAGAGTACCCAAGAAATCCATTAGAAAGTGGCCTAAGAAATGGCGTGAATATACTTATCAACCATTGCAATAAATTAGTACAATTTTTCCTCCTTTGAATATGTGACTTATTAAATAAATAATAGTTTTTGGGCACTATTAGATATAAGTTGGTAGTTCTAGGGCCATATAAACTCATTAATAGCATCACATGCACAACTTTATTCATTATTACTAGAAAATTGATTGCAAATTTATGCCTAAATGATGAATAATGTTTTTTGGGTGGGATTTTTTTTTCCAATAGTTGTTGCACCAAATCTAGTCATAAATGGCCTTTTAGACATGCATGAGGATAGGTAGCATTGTGAAGCATTAGAGATCAAAGGTTAGGAATTCCTCATAACTCATTCCAATCAAGAGTCAAAGTATTAGGGATTGAGGGTAATAAGGAAGTTGTGTAGATGGAGGGAATTTTGAAAAAACAATCCTAATGAGATAAGAGAGTGTTAGAATGTTGGGGATAGATGGTTCAAATATGACTCATACCACTTTGAAGGGAAACATGTATCTCTAACTTTGATAGAAAGTATAAGGGAAGCTATTGAGTGAGGAGTTTCAAAGGTGCATAAGGAAGATTAATGAGGTAGAGGAATGAGAAAAAGTATAACTCTAACAAAGTATATAAAGGAATCAATCGAATTTGCAAGGCATGACAATAAGCAAGTTATCAAGAAAAAGGAAGGCCGCTTTGACTTAAATAGAATAGTTAGTGAAAAGCATTAAGTCAAGAGTCAAGAGTTAAGAAGGTCCATAAATAGGTGATGCAAAAAGTTGGGTCCACAAAAAGCTCAAAAAGTGGAAGTGTTTTCGTTGTTTTTCAGAATTTGTCACACTTGGAATGAAAATTTGAGGCACTTACACAATGAACCTTAAAAAAAGTTAGTTATATGAAATTTAGAATTTTGAATCTAGTTTCCAAATATGTAAATTATTCAAATACCCAGATTATAGAAATTCAATTTTGATAGGGATGTATAAAAACCACTTTTTAAAAGTCCCTATTTTTTTACCATACCATGCACGTGCATGGACACCACTTTTTGACCCAAATAAAAGTATTTTTCTAATTCCTTTTGGGGAAAGAGAGCTAATAACATGAAGATTGATGAAAAAAAAAATTGTAATTCTTTTTAAATATTTTTTTATTGAATTTTTATTGGCCTTAATTGTTGTTTTTAAAAAATCAATGTGTACGGACAACATAATTGGACCTAAACTAAACATTTTTTTTGAATTTTTTTTTTCATTGTGTAGAGAATTTTTTGAATATTGATGCCATATATTTTTTTTACAATAAATGTAACCAAAAAAAGTTATTAAAAAATAAAAAAAGCCTAATATTTTAATTTTAAGGACTAGTTTTCTTAGAAATTAATTAAAAAATTAACAAACATAATCCAATATTAATAAAAATTATATATTTGGAAACTAGACATTGTGTTCTCTAATGGGTTTTAATTTTATAGATTGATTTAGAAAAAAAGTCCATCAACCATATTGTCAAAGTTGGACATTCTTCTTCAATCTGCCTTAGTTTTTTAGTTGCAGGTCAAAGGCTAAGGGTCGAATTGCCAACTCTTTCCTAAGCCTAAAACCAAGGATACACGTGGGTTGGAAATTCAAATTTTTAATAAGCTATACGTGTTATTAAAACACGTATGTGTTATTTAAACAAAACACGTACACGTTACATAACACATACACATTATCCATTTACCCGTTGGGTAAAGGTAACACATACACATTATATAATGTGTACGTGTTCCTAAAATATAATGTGTACGCATTTCTTATATAACCGTTTTTCCCTGATTTGGAAAATACTGATAAAACATTTTTTTTGCAACATTCATTTTCTGCAGTACGGTCCAAAAGCGTTATTTTCTACATTTTTTATTGCAAATTTGTCTTGTGCAAGGCACATTCTATTCAAATTGTTGGAAGAGACAAGTGCAAGTTGAATTTTTTGAAGTGGAATCAAGTACAAGAAGATTTGGAAAAAGAGAACTTTTGGATGTATTCATGATATTTTTGTACTTCAAAGTTTATAGAAGAAAGGATCTTCATACTAGTTTTATTTGAATATTTGAAGGAGATGGCAATTTGAAAATAGGTTAAGAATCATGTGTTTTGTTATCAAAGAGGTTTTGGTAACCATGAGATCCAAGCAAAGGAAAAAAAATGTAGAAAGTTAATGACACTCGAAGAAATGGAGGCATACAGACAAAGGGATAGAAGAGAAAGGATTCGTCAAATGAAAATTTTGGAAGCATCTAGTTCCATGAATTTTGAAGAGGAAACCATGAATGATGAGATGAATGTAGCTGATGCAAATGTGGAGATGGTGAATATGGAAGAAAATGAAATTATGGAGACAAACCCAACTATGCCTTCAACTTCAACTTTGAATGATATGAAAATAACACCTATTCAAACAACTTCAGGTATGTCTTCAAATACACCTCCCAATGATATGGAAAATACACCTATTCAAACAATCCATCCAGATATGTCTTCAAACCCAATTCTTGATAATATTGATCTTAGTTATTTAGAAGAAGCTGGATACACCATTGATGGTATCAATAATTCTAGGGTTGAAACAATGCAAAAACAAAAAACTGATGAAATATCTTATAAGAATGCAAATGAGAATGAAATCCTTCATATTGATAAAAATGAGAATGCATCCCTTTTATATTTGAAAATGAAAATGAAACCCCTTGTGTGAATGAAAATGAAACCCCTTGTATGGATGAAGATGAATTTTTTTTCTTACAATTGAAAAAGATGTGCTAGATAACCTTCGTGGTAAAGTTTCTTGGAGACAAATTAGTACTTATGGAAATAGAATATATAAAATGTTTTTTTATAGAAAGAAATGAGGATTTAAATGTCAACTCATGGTGCAATTGATTAGAATGTCGAAAATAAGAAATGTGATGAAAAAATTAGGTATTTTTGTAAAACCAAAAAAGAAAGATGATTCAATAGAACAAGTCATATCTAGTGTTGCTAATGCTATTGATTTTATAGGTAAGAAAAGTTGATCTAAAGATAAGAATGCAACTCATAGTGCAATAACAATTGCTCTAGTTAATAAAGAAACTTCAAATAAAAGAATGTTAAGTAAGACTAGTAAATGTATAAAAGTAAATCCTAAAACTTTGATAAGAGCTGCTAAAGAAGAGAACTTGTATTGAAAATGCTCCAATTAATCAATGTTGGAGTTTAGTGGTAGACTCCCAAGATCAGACATGAAATTAACTAATGAAATTAAATCTTTAATCAAATTGTTTTGGCATAATAATACAAGAGTATCACCTAAAATTAGAGATTTCTTAAAATTAAGGGTGTGTTCCAAAATTCATGAACCTCATTTAAAGCATCTCTTAGATATGAATCAAATTGAATTATATAAAAAAAAATTAGATGCTTCAATCTTACCATTGAATATTAGCATAAGTCAAAGATCATTCAAAAAGTGTAAACCTTGGTATGTTAGAATTAATAAGCAACAAATCTCTTGTTTTTGTAAGACTCATGTATAATTTCGTTATTATTATGATAGTTTTCGATATATATGATGCACTTTTCATACTAACCAAATTATGCAGGACATTTGTGGTATTAATATGCCACCTGAAAGAATCGAAGATTTCATGGCAGGTTTGTTTTGTGAACCCTCTAATGGAAACTTATTTTATTTAAAAGCGTGTATTTCTAGAGAATGTGATAGATGTAGTAACTTTTCATTATTAGGATAATGTATGCATGAAATTAGTTTAGCTGAATTTGGACAACAATTAGTGGATGTAAACAAATTTAAAATGTTGAGTATTCTTTAAAAGATGGAAAAATTGGAAAACATTGTGAGCTAATTGTGGAAAAATTTAGTGTGCATGCATTTATTAAAGAATTTAAAGATAAGATTGTACCTAAATATGTTAAACACTCTTAGTATGCTCATTGACTTGATAATCAATTTTTTTTATGTAAAAAAAAAATCCCAATTGGAACTATATTGCCAGTTGTTGATTTTGCTAAAATTATAATATTGCTCCACAAGAATAAATTCAATCATAGTATCATAATTCAATGCAAGTAGCTATATTTGTTCATATTTTTTATAGACATGCAGATGATAGTAGAGAATATAATAGAATTTTTTTTAGAGAGTACCATTTTTATGTAAGTGATAATTGATTACATTCATATGAGTTTGTTCAATATTGTTTTGATATATTTTTTTAAAAATTACAAGAGAGAGGAATTCAAATGAGAGAACATCTCATATGGTCAGATAATTGCATGGGTCAATTCAAAAATGCTAGAATTTTTTATTGGTTATGTAGAGTTCATAAGGAAAATAATATACAACACATGTGGAGTTTTTTGAAGCTGGACATGGTAAGGGAGAACACGATGGAGTAGGTGTATGGGTGAAAAGAGCTCTTACTAGAGATCAACTAAAATTTGAGGATGCTATGAAATTCAAAGATGCACATGCAATTGTAGATTGGTGCAATACCAAATTATCTACAAGAACAAGTGAGAGCTCAATAATTCGACGCTTCTTTTGGTTAGTAGAAGAAAATGATATTTTTCCTTTATAAGATTGTGAAACAATTAATGGATCTGTAAAATGGCATTTGTTTAAGAGTTCAAGTGCAAACACGTGGACAATATGGACAAGGGAGTTGGAATGATTTTGTGAATTTTTTTATTGCAAGTGATTGGGAGGCATGCGAAAATATGGAATGGGTCGAATAATGGAAACAAGGAGCCTTAACACCTACATCAACACATGTTCGACATAAAACAACAACTGAAGATAATCAAGTGTTTACATCAGATGATTATGATCATGTTTTAGATCTTGTACAAGAAGGTACATTATTTATTGAGTTGAATTTTATATGTATGCATGTTTAAATGTGAATTAAATATAAGTCACTCTTTATTGAATTTTTTATTTATTTTTGTAGGACATGTGTATGTTGTTGTTGCACCTGAGGGGAATGAAGAGGAGATGTAGTATTGGTTGGCTAGATGTGTTGAGAGAAAACATAAGTTGGTACATCCTAGAGTGGATGATGACAAATTTGAGTATCCAACTGGTTCAGTGGTTTTTGTTGGCACTTGGATTCAAAAATATTTGATAAGAAAGAATGGCTTGCCTACATTTGAAGATTATGAAAGAAACAAAAAGATTATACATTATTCACATTTGATTTTGGAAACCAATATAAAACTAGTTAGATATCAAGGGAGGCCTACTAATAAAGCTTTATGGACACTTTCAATGATTATCATGAGACAATCATAGATGCATTACAAAAAATAGAGGATGCAGATGGTACAATAGAGTAAATAAATATTGGTAAGTATATAGTTGTATATATATTTAATTGATAGTCGATATGTAGTTAAAATTTTATCACATATACATGTCTATATATATATTTGTCTTTAGTCATTTCCTAATTAAAGTTTTATACCATTTTTGTTTTAGGTCTCCCAAAACTAGATGCTTTACAAAAAAGAGATGAGATGCATATATATTACAATGGAATTCAAATCTAGAGATAGGTAACTATATAGAGTTCTAGATACATTTAATTGATAGTATAAATATAAAACTAAATTTAATTTGAATTGTAATTTTATAAATTTTTTATAATTGATTTCATATCCCCTTAAGCCATTCTCTTAGGACCCCTTAAGCCATCCTCTTATGTGCCATTAATCCATCCTCTTGCATCCCCTTAAGTCTCTCTATTAATACCCCTTAATCCATCCTATTAGGACCCCTTAATCCATATCCTCGTATAGCTACCCTTAATCCATCCTATTGCATCCCCTTAAGTCATTCTCTAAACACCCCTTAAGCCATCCTCTTAGGACCCCTTAATCCATCCACTTGCATCCCCTTAATTCACTCTCTCAACACCCCCTAAGCCATCCTCTTAGGACCCCTTAATCAATATCCTCATATATCTACCCTTAATCCATCCACTTACATCCCATTAAGTCACTCTCTCAACACCCCTTAAGCCATCCTCTTAGGACCCATTAATCCATATCGTCATATATCTACCCTTAATCCATCCACTTGCATGTTGAAAAATGAGGTGTTTTATTAGCTTAATACTCTGTAAAACTTCAAAATTGTTGTTCTGTCTTTTCTTTGTTACATAAATTCTTTGTGGATGATTATCTTGATTAATCCATTTTACTATTGTAGAATGTAGAGAGAATTATTTATAAGAACTAGACAGGATAATAGAAGGATCACACAAGATATACCGTGGAGAAAACCTTTCAGGAAAAAACTCCACCAAGAATTATTCTATTATTCAAACTCTGAATTACAATAGCTCCAATTCTTGCTTGAGAATGCTTCTTCTGTCTTTACCAATCTTCTTCCACCTGCAATAACCAATCTCAAAACTCTATTCAACTTGAATGAGATATATAGACAATATGTAACCTTGTAATCTCCAAATGGTGATAATTACAATGCATAAGCACAAGCCCTTGAAAAGGTACACCATATTCCTTCAAGTAGAGTTCTTCAGTGAAGACTAAAGCTTACAGCATGTGCATCATGCATTTGGGTGTCCCAAACTGAAGCTACAACTTCTCCTTCACTTTGGTGATAATTCCAAAGCTATTCCTCAAAGATGGCACCCACAATTAAAGCTACTTAATTCAGCCATCAGAAATATCTTATCGTGCATTGGAGTTAATTCCAATAAAGCATCTTGGGCGCCCAAGTTAGCTTCAAGTGCTTTATTGTTAACTAAAACATTTACTCAACACCATTCCCAAAGAATGGTCATCCCTTATTAACTGGAAGTAGTCCCTGTTATCTATCATACAACTCAATGTTATTAGCCATGCATTACAAGTTAACTGAAGCTAACTACATGCAACTGAAGATAATTGAACTGAACTGAACCGAACTGAACTAAACTGAACTGAACTGAACTGAACTAAACTAAACTGATTCTGAACTGAGCTGAATTGAACTGAATTGAACTAAACTGAACTGATCTGAACTGAACTTAACTAAACTTAACTGAACTCCGTATAGTTAACTAAACACAAGGTGAGTTTCACCTTACCATGTGTGCACCCACATGCTCCTATTATTTAGGAATAAATACAAATGTCAATTTCATGATTTATTTCATCCAAATATTAATCTCATCCTAATCTTAGTGTTGTTGAACACATTCCAAGAATCTAGGAGATACATGAAATAATTAATGTTTAGGATTTGCAATTAAATGGCATCCTATTTCCAACATTCTCCCACTTGACATTATACATTGCAATTATTCTAAACAAGGAATAATAAAACAAGTACAAGTCTCAAAGACAATGGCCTTCTTGCACCAACTAATCAATCCATGCTAACTTCAAATGTAACCTGCATAATCATGAAGCTTCCAAGCAAATGATTAAAACCAAGAGAACTTATCTGTAAGGTATCACAAGATAATCCATAACATTAATTAAAGTGTTAACTTTCTCAATTAATACCTTCCCATTATCAACCAAACCATTACCTTTCCCAAGCCTCTATAACCAAACCACCTCTTTAGAGGCATGCTAAACCACCGAGTGTGTTGAATTCACATTCAACCAAGGTGTAGACTCCTCGGTCTTTTCTGTTGAAAAACTTTTCTCACAAGTAACCATTCCAACAAATGTCTCTTACCACAAGAGAATTCCAGCCTCACCTATTTCTCCAAGTATCCATGAGGACCTGTAACCAACCAATCCATGCCAAACTCCAAATGCAACACAACACTTTCATGAAGTAATCAAGCAAATGATTAATGTACCCAAAACTTAAGAGAACTACACAAGATCATTGTCAAAACTCCAATCATGAATCAAGAATCATAAACATGACATCCATGATCTAACCATCTCCTCTTAGGAGATCACATGCATCATAACATACTTATACATCTTAGTCTCAAGAGAACCATGTAAATATGCCAAACTCTAAACTAGTATCAAGAGTAAACCATGACATCCATAACAAATATACTCTAAACTAAGAAACTGTATCTCCAACCACATGGAGATAACCTTACCAATGATGCATCCAAGTCACTGCCAACAACTCCCACTGAACCATGATACCGAGTCACACATGGCATCGTGACTACCATCCTCTCTTCGAAGATTACTCTGAAACATGAAGTAAAGAGTTATCACCAACAATATTAGCTGAAATAACCAATGCATCATTACTATTATCTGAGGACTCCTCTGTAGAAGAATCAGAACTCTCTTTCTTGTTCTTACAATCCTTCTTCACATGTCCTAGTTTCCCACAGTTCCAACACTTTACCTTACTTTGTCCTTCTGACTTACCCTTCCCTTCCTTGTTTCCCTTAGGCTCCTTTTTCTTAGACCTACCTTTTACAAACAAGGCATCTTGGATTTCCTCCTTAGACTTCCTCCTCATCTCCTCTGACAGGAGAGTAGGAATAATGTTGTCCATCTTTGGATCTGCACCATTTCCACTAATTGCAACAATTAGATTTTCCCAAGAATTTGGTAAAGAACAAAGCAATAAAATGCACTTATCCTCATCCTCTAGCTTTACATCTACAGATGCTAACTGACTGAGAATTAAATTGAAAGCATTCAAATGTTGTGCAACTGAATCACCATCTTTCATTTTCAAAGAATATAATTTCCTTTTCAGATACAACTTATTGGTGAGACTCTTAGTTTGATAAATATCCCCTATTCTTTTCCATAATTTATATGCACTGGTTTCCATTGAAACATTCAAAAGAACAACATCAGCAAGACATAACCTTATTGTTCCTCTTGCCTTTTTATCTAACTTAGCCCAATCTTCATCTGAAATAGTTGTAGGTGTCTTTGTCTCATTATTAACCGCTAACCACTGATCTCTTTCTTCAAGAAGATCTTCCATTTTTAATTTCCACATTTCATAGTTAGAACCATTGAACCTTTCAATCTCTAACCTTGAATTCATTGTAACAAAACTTAATTCAAAAATCAGCAAATAACAAAAATAATAAGAGCTCCCACTAAGCTAAAAAACCTCCAATCTTTTAAGAGAAAGGCATCCCAATACTCTACCCAACCTCAGCTCTGATACCAAATGTTGAAAAATGAGGTGTTTTCTTAGCTTAATACTCTGTAAAACTTCAAAATTGTTGTTCTAAGTAAGTCTTTTCTTTGTTACATAAATTCTTTGTGGATGATTATCTTGATTAATCCATTTTACTATTGTAGAATGTAGAGAGAATTATTTAGAAGAACTAGACAGGATAATAGAAGGATCACACAAGATATCCACCAAGAATTATTCTATTATTCAAAATCTGAATTACAATAGCTCCAATTCTTGCTTGAGAATGCTTCTTCTGTCTTTACCAATCTTCTTCACACCTGCAATAACCAATCTCAAAACTCTATTCAACTTGAATGAGATATATAGACAATATGCAACCTTGTAATCTCCAAATGGTGATAATTACAATGCATAAGCACAAGCCCTTGAAAAGGTACACCATATTCCTTCAAGTAGAGTTCTTCAGTGAAGACTAAAGCTTACAGCATGTGCATCATGCATTTGGGTGTCCCAAACTGAAGCTACAACTTCTCCTTCACTTCGGTGATAATTCCAAAGCTATTCCTCAAAGATGGTGCCCACAATTAAAGCTACTTAACTGACCCTTCAAAAATATCTTATCATGCATTGGAGTTAATTCCAATAAATCATCTTGGGTGCCCAAGTTAGCTTCAAGTCTTTGTGTTAGCGAGCATTTATGACACCATTCCCAAAGAATGGTCATCCCATGTTAACTGGAGGTAGTCCCTGTTATCTGTCATACAACTCAAGTTATTAGCCATGCATTCCAAGTTAACTAAAGCTAACTACATGCAACTCAAAATAGCCAACGTAAAATCTGACTATGCACTTGCAGTACAATACGAGAAATAAGCTGGCTGGTGAACGAGACTAAACTAGAAACTAGTGAAATTTGAACTAAAAGCCGATTAGAGGCTATTTGAACTAAAAGCCCCGGAACTAAACTAAAACTAAACTAAACTAGTGATCTGAGAGTAGAACTTGGCCCGAACTTGGCTGAACTCTGTATGGTTAGCCCGAGAACACAAGGTGAGTTTCACCTTGCCTGCATGTGTGCACTCCACATGCTCCTATTATTTAGGAATAAATACAAATGTCAATTTCATGATTTATTTCATCCAAATATTAATCTCATCCTAATCTTAGTGTTGTTGAACACATTCCAAGAATCTAGGAGATACATGAAATAATTAATGTTTAGGATTTACAATTAAATGGCATCCTATTTCCAACATTGCATCCACTTAAGCCATCCTCTTAGGACCCCTTAATCCATCCTCTTAGGACCCCTTAATCCATATCTGCATATATCTACCCTTAAGCCATCCACTTGCATCCCCTTAAGTCACTTTCTCAACACCCCTTAAGCCATCCTCTTAGGACCTCTTAATCCATATCCTCATATATCTATCCTTAATCCATCCATTTTCATCCCCTTAAGTCACTCTCTCAACACCCCTTAATCCATCCTCTTAGGACCCCTTAATCCATATCCTCATATATCTACCCTTAGTCCATCCACTTGCATCCCCTTAAGTCACTCTCTCAACACCCCTTAAGCCATCCTCTTAGGACCCCTTAATCCATATCCTCATATATCTACCCTTAATCCATCCACTTGCATCCCCTTAAGTATCTCTAATAATTCCCCTTAAGCCATCCTCTTAGGACCCCTTAAGCCATATCCTCATATATCTACCCTTAATTCATCCTCTTGCATCCCCTTAAGTCTCTCTAGGGTTCATGAGATGCTTAGAACAACAAATCTATATGGGTTAATGGTTTAGGGTTCATCTCCTAGGCTTTAGGTCATATGGTTTAGGGTTTAGGGTTTCTAGGGTTCATGAGATGCTTATAATAACAAATCTATATGGGTTAATGGTTTAGGGTTCATCTCCTAGGCTTTAGGTCATATGGTTTAGGGTTTGGAGTTTCTAGGGTTCATGAGATGCTTAAAATAACAAATCTATATGGGTTATTGGTTTAGGGTTCATCTCTTAGGCTTTAGGTAATATGGTTTAGGGTTTAGGATTTCTAGGGTTCATGAGATGCTTAGAATAACAAATCTATATGGGTTTTAAGGGTTTAGGGTTCATCTCCTAGGCTTTAGGTCATATGGTTTAGGGTTTATGGTTTCTAGGGTTCATGAGATGCTTAGAATAACAAATCTATACGGGTTAATGGTTTAGGGTTCATCTCCTAGGCTTTAGGTCATATGGTTTAGGGTATAGGGTTTCTAGGGTTCATGAGTTCATTAAAATAACAAATCTATATTGGTTAATGGTTTAGGGTTCATCTTGTAGGCTTTAGGTCATATGGTTTAGGGTTTAGGGTTTCTAGGGTTCATTAGATGGTTAGAATAACAAATCTATATGGGTTGATGGTTTAGGGTTCATCTCTTAGGATTTAGGTCATATGGTTTAGGGTTTAAGATTTCTAGGGCTCATGAGATGCTTAGAATAACAAATCTATATAGGTTTTAAGGGTTTAGAGTTCATCTCCTAGGCTTTAGGTCATATGGTTTAGGGTTTAAGGTTTCTAGGGTTCATGAGATACTTAGAATAACAAATCTATATGGGTTAATGGTTTAGGGTTCATCTCCTAGGCTTTAGGTCATATGGCTTAGGGTTTAGGGTTTCTAGGGTTCATGAGATGCTTATAATAATAAATCTATATGGGTTTTAAGGGTTTAGGGCTCATCTCCTAGGCTTTAGGTACTATGGTTTAGGGTTTAGGGTTTCTAGGGTTCATGAGATGCTTAGAATAACAAATCTATATGGGTTTTAAGGGTTTAGGGTTCATCTCCTAGGATTTAGGTCCTATGGTTTATGGTTTAGGGTTTTAAGTAATTCTCTCAACTCCCCTTAATCCAATCTCTTGCATCCCTTTAAGTCATTCTATCAACTCCTCTTAATCCACCTTCTTACATCCCTTTAAGTCATTCTATCAACTCCCCTTAATCCACCCTCTTGCATCCCCTTAAGCCATCCTCTTAAAGGACCCTTAAGTCATATCCTCTTACATCCCATTAATCCACCCTCTTGCATCCCTTAAGTCACTCTCATTATCCCCCTTAATCCATCCTCTTAGGACCCGTTAAGCCATATCCTAGGGTTCATGACATGCATCCCCTTAATCCACCCTCTTACATCCCTTTAAGTCATTATATCAACTCCCCTTAATCCACCCTCTTACATCCCTTTAATTCATTCTATCAAATCCACATAATCTACCCTCTTTCATCCCCTTAAGCCATCCTCTTAACTCCCCTTTAAGAATTCTCTTAGGACCCCCCTTAAGCCGTATCCTCTTAGGTCCCCTTAATCCATCCTATGGAAAACATCACTTGAATTTGTAAGGAATTTATAAGATCAAATTTTCTAACTTTTACTATATATTGTTCCTTTCCCGCATGAATTATTTAGTTAAATGACTTATAAAAACTATAGTTTACTTACATTAATTATTTTTGTAGGTTCTCATCAAGTTGGCCTACCATGTGATTGTCACTCCAAATTTTTTTATCAAGAGACTATGTAAATATCAATTTGTGGTCTTGACCTAAAATTTGATAACCTTTAATTGTATCTACATGCACATATATGTTTCATCATGTTATATAGTTGTATTAAACATCAATATACATTATATATGTTTGTTCAATGTATGAACGCCAATGAACTTATTAGTCACTTTTTAAATATCTTGTTCCAATTTTATATATTATGCATTTCATGTCTTGTATTTACAACATTTTATATAATTGTTCAATTGTATAAATTATACATTTTATACATACAAGGAGATAGATTTATGTTTAGTGATTCAAATATTTGTTAGAATTGGAAAATAGTTAAAATTACCTGCCCTTAATTTATTATGAATATGATCTAAACTATTTAAGGAATTTTTTAATTTGTCACCTAACCATGTGATAAATTATATATATGAAATTTGATTCTAGATAAGAATTTATGTAGTGCATGTATTACTTGAAAATTAGATAAAATATCTATACATACATGAGTGCATATAATCATCAAAATGAACATAGCATGATCATAATTGACTGCATATATATAATCATCATATTAAAGTCAACTGATATAAATAAACACAAACATGATCATATTAATCGATATAATGTATGTGAAATGGTCCATGAAATAACATGTTCAAAATGTATATGTCAAGTCCAATACATATATTTAAATAAAACTAGAGATATATAGTCCATAAAATTTAAAACCATCTAATTTTTAGGGTGATCAGTCAAATCAAGTCTCCTCTTTGTTCCACGTGGACTAGATGTACCCACATCATGTTGTAAAAGAGTACAAGAAACTTGAAATTAGATTTAAATTTATTTAGAAATTTTGATATAATTAAACATATAAACTTGAAAAATATAAACTCAAGATAAAAATAAATTTAATTAAATATCTAGTAAATATAGTAAAAATGATTTTTAGTATGCATAAATTACCATATGATCATGTGAATCTACTAGCACATTTTGTTCAACAAGTAGCATAACAATCACTTGAGAAGGTCCAAATGCTTGATCTACTATATCTTGTATATTCATATAAAGCAAACAATATGTTAAAACCTCAAATATATATATTTAAAAGGTCCCTAAAAATTGTATAGGAGATTTAGTAAAGTTTACAACCTTGAATGATATGACCTCATGATCACGCACCTAATATTTCCCATGCATAAATGCCGACAATGTCTCAAGTGTGCCTACCATGGGTATCACATGAAATCCTTGCATATATATACAACAATGTATAGATCATTCACACATGTGTACAAATTCAAATTAAATTAGATCTATGATGTGTATTTAATTTAAACCTAACAAACTTTTGAAAGCACACACCTGAGCTGATGATGACTCAAGAGTGCTCACCAAAACTTATGGTTGGTCGATATTTGGTATCGCATGACCTCCTTGCATCTAGATATAATATATCATTTCACACATGTGTACAAGTTCAAATTAAATTAGATATATCCACACAAATTAAAATATATATTGGTTTGTACCTGACCAAAAGGTGAGCCCAAATCTACAACTCTCGAAATATAGACACGATCATATTGAGATTCAAGCATCATGTGATCATGCATCTACACTAAACACTTCTTGAATTAATATTATATTATATATATAATTTGATGTTATTATTTACATGCATTTTGTACATTTCAAACAAATTATTTAAGTTCAAAAGATGAACATACCTGTGTAGGATGATCGTCATAATATAGTAAATTCATATATGACTTTTTCCTAGATGCATGTGGGTCACCTGAAGTGGATGCTTGAGTATTCCCATAGCTTGAGCCTCCATGCTCTCTATTGGCCATTTTAGTTACTGCCTGTGTATTCTGATGAGTGAGATGTCCTGAAAGAGAACTCAATGCTCCGAATGTCAACAATATCCTTTGTTGTTGAAATGCAGTGGGAACACCATGAGAAGGAGGAACAATAGGAGCAATCAGAGCATGTCGCTAAGGATCAACACGTGATCCTAATCTATGTTGGGTCCTGCCACACCCAACTCACTAAAATGACCTCATATCAAAATAGTTGGGTTTTAAACCCAACTCAAACTTAGCCCATAACTTTCTCAAAAATTATAGGGGGACCTCACAATTGCCATGTGGTGGAGTATCAAACACCATCCAACATCTATCCCAAAAATTTGAAGCTATTTGTGGGAGCCTACACCATAAAATTGA
Organism: Sequoia sempervirens; assembly: GCA_007258455.2. Taxonomy (NCBI): domain Eukaryota; kingdom Viridiplantae; phylum Streptophyta; class Pinopsida; order Cupressales; family Cupressaceae; genus Sequoia; species Sequoia sempervirens. The sequence goes on along the minus strand of VDFB02281492.1, from coordinate 874,164,807 downwards.
AATTTGTTTTTTGGTGGGTGGAATTGGTTTGTTTGGGGGCTAAAAAAATGTTGGCACATGGCTTGTTTGGTAATTTTAAGGTCATTAATTTCTTTATAGGAAAATCTATCTATATAGAATTGTCTCCTCTCTTCTCTCCATTGATGGAACCTATCTAGGTCCGCATCAATAGATCAAACAAAATCGACAACAGTTTGCATCGAAGATGTAAACTATGCGAGATTGGGGGGGATTCTAGGCTCATTTTTTATTAGATCTATATTTCCCTGAATCACATTAAGGTTTTCTCTAATACTCTCTCTTAACCGAGCTTGGTCTACTATAGGGGGTGGGGGGTTAGGAGGTGGAGAGTGTGCAGGTGTGGGGTTTTGTTGTGGTGGAGGATCTAGATGTATGGAATCTTTAGGTTGTGCATCAGGTATAGAATCCTCTATGTTGAAATTAGGATCCTTGTGAACAATGAAATGGCAACTGCATGTTAATCAATGAAAAAATACATATCAACAAACTAATGAAATAATTCACACAATTTGAAAGTTATTTAAAAATCACATTGAACGTGCACAAATTCAAAATACATTTCATTTGAAGGCACATTCAATTTATAACTATAGACACCTAAATTTGGACACTTACATTTGTCCAAATTTATCCCTTTTTGTCTAAACATCCTTGTATTTGCATTAATTCAGTAATATTGCTATTATTTAATTAATATCCTTAAATTATTCTAAATCCCTAAGGTATTTAGTTAACAATTAAATACCTTACTCTTTAATCCCCCTTTCATCAAATGAATTAAATAAATATGACATTTATTTAATTCCTCACATGTCACATCCTTTTTCTTAATACTAATCAATCTCCTAATCGCATCATTTGGGATGTGCACATGTCTAATCCTTGATTAGCATGTGTCACATCCTCCAACTTTTGCAAATTGGTTTCTAATCTTCCTTAACCACTAATTATCTTCTAATCATTGATCAGTTAAGGATAATTAGTACCTTGGTCAACTCTCCCCATCCCCCAAGGAATTTTTAATTCCTTTCTTTTCATCCAAGACCCCTCTCTTCCCCCAAGGAATTTTTAATTCATTTTTATCCTTCCAAGACTCTCCTTATTCCCATACAAATTTCTAGAACCTTGGACTTGTCACATCACTCACATGTGCCAGTCTTTTAGAATCTTTGGCTTGTCACATCAGTCACATGTGGGTAAGTGCTTACCTTTTTAAGCATCTTGTCTTATCCAAGGTACTTCTCACCTCTCTTTTTGGGAACCTTGTCTTATCCACAAGATCTCTCAATCATGTGAATTTTAAATTCACTTTTATTCATCCAAGATTCTCGTCTTCCACATG
>VDFB02281492.1:873961300-874163344 GCA_007258455.2 Sequoia sempervirens | reverse complement strand
AAACATTCCACTAAATTTGAATAGAAAAAAATAGCACAAGTAGGTTGTGAACATAAATGTCTTAGTATAACCTCCTTTAATCATTAAAAATTATTTATGCACAGATTCTAAAATGTGCTGAAGAAAGTTATATTTGACAGGCTATTCATTATAATGGATATTAAGTACCATTTCAAGTAGGCTTGCACCTGATTACCAATTGCTATCTAGTCTGAGGAAAAATGCTAGCTTGGAAATAGTATCTTGAATACATGGTCTAAAAATTAAAAAATCATAAGGCTTATAATTACTTTTCAATAAGTTTCTATAATAATCTTGAGGCTAAACTATTTTATTTAGAAATGTATTTTTCTCCCTTTCATCTATTGCTTCATAATCACTAGCGAGCTTTTCTAGGTCAATGTGGATGTTTAAAAATTCTTCGGTTGTAAACCCCATTACATTTCCAAATTCTTCTATAGAAATGAATAATATTTCTTCTTTGCTACTTTATTAACAATTACTCTTATGTTATCATCATAATTGTGAGCACAAACCATGGTAAATTCTAGGAAAGGGAAAACCTCATGTAAAATCGTGCATCCTAATCCACTTACCCACGATGCACTGATACTATTAATTTGTATTTGGTTTGTAGCCTTATTATCACATGAAAATCTTAATTCCAGGGTAATCCTACCATAGATTTCAAGATCATATATATAATGGTATTCATTAGTGAAACCTGGGGTTTTAAGCACTCCAACATAATCTATTTTTCTATCCAATTTTTCTTTCCCATAAACGTTCCCAACAACTTAGTCTAGTTTGCTAGTGGTGGTAGACATGCTTGTACAGTGTGAATTCCATTTTAAGTCCTTAATTTTTCTTAAATCTCTCAAGTTCTCAACCCTAAACCCAAAGTTTGACAAAATAAGATTTTAAGAAATGATAAAACGTATGAATTCTATCTTTCACTTACCCAAATTCTGATTCTTGAAAAGATTAATATTGATAGGCATGGATTGGCTTTGTTGGAACCTAGAATCTCCCCAGTGCACTGTAATGAGCAATTTGAAATCTCCCTATGTGTTGAACCTCTCACTTAAAAATAAAATCACTTAGCAATAGAAAGTTCACTTATTTTTTAGATTTTTTTAAACATTAAAGTGAATGAAATGTTAATGTGTTGCATCTAGACTACACAATTAGTACATTGCATTTATGTAAATATACTTAGAAATAAATTGAATAGTTGTCCTGCATTGATGAAAAATTCTCAACCATTGATCTTTGTAAATGTAACAGTTATAGGGTGATTCTAGAGGTTTAAGTTTGCAAGGCTAGCACTTTGTGCATTTCAATTCAAAATGAAACTATAGCCATCCATCAAACATTCATCGAACATTCGAGTAATTTATGATATAAATAATAAACATGTGTTTTAAAGTTGTTTTGATGTACCTTCTATTAATTGATCACTTTTGGTGAGAGGCACTATCAATATCATTAAAATGTTCCATCTCAAACAAATTCTCAACTGTTGATCTTTGTAAATCTAACAGTTATAGGGTGATTTTAGAGGTTTAAGTTTGCAAGCTAAGCACTTTGTGCATTTCATTCTAGAATGCAACTATGACGATCCATGAAACATTCATTGAATGGTCGGGTAATTTATGATATAAACAATAAACACATGTTTTAAAGTTGTTTTAAACTTTAGTGCACTAGGATACACAATCATAATGAGATTTTCCTTCAATAGAAAACTCATTGGAGACATTGAGATGAGTCCATGTGTCCATTCCATGGTTCCATGAGTCATGTATATATTTACTTGAAGCATCCTATGGACTCATAGAATCCCTTTAAAAGAAAGACATTGATTGACACTTATGACATTGATTGCCACTTGTCCCCTTTCCGTGGTTCTGTGACAATTAATTTAACCTTTATAAAACTATTTGCAGACTTGTGGAACCATAAAGTGCAGGCTCACTTAGGCCATTTAATTAAGCACATGCAAAATATTCTTCTTAAGTGAGTGCTAGGTAAAAGGCTAAAGCCTCCAAAATCTCACTTATCACATAAAATATAGATAAATATTGATTTGACAACATTCTATTTCCATTTTTAGTGGTTTTTGTCAATTTTATGGTAACTTTCTTTTTTCATTTGTATTGCTTCATATTTTAAAATCTGCATACAAATATTCCATAAATAGATAATACTTAATTTCTTGAAGGAAACAGCTTGATTTGTCTAAGTTTATTTTATTCCATTGTTTAGCACTTATTTAATGGTAAACCTACTACCATTTAATTGTAAGAGCCTCAAAAATGTCAGGTAAAAGGGAAAAGCCTCTAAAATCTCGCTTATCACATAAAATCTAGATAAATATTGATTTGACAACATTCTATTTCCATTTTTAGTGTATTTTTTCAATTTGATGACAACTTTCTTTTTTCATTTGTATTGCTTTATGTTTTAAATCCACACACAAATATTTCATAAATAGATAATACTTAATTTCTTGAAGGAAAAATCTAGATCTTTCTATGCTTATCTCATTCCATTATAATTTATTTAGCACTTATTATTAATTATTTAATTCAACTACATTCAACTAGAACTTTTAACTTGCAACCTATGCATGCATAAAAACATACCTTGTAATATATTAATATACATAGAGTTTTCTATTGATGTAATCATTGAACCTCCTTTAAAGTTTATGTGTAATTTCTATTGCTAGAAGCATTAATTCTATTGCTAATTAATTGTATAATTTGAATAGACATTGAACACACAAAATAATTATCTAATGTAAATGAGTAACAAAGAATAACACCACCATTTATTTTATTACAACTGAATTACAATGTTACATTATTACATAGCTTTTTAAGGATGAGTAGAGCATGCAATATCTTTTTTGTATAAATGATACATGTCAGTTTACATTAGACATAATTTATTCCAAGATGGTAGTGGTGGCAATGGGATCTTGGGATCTCGAATATGGTTCTACATTTATAAAAAAATTGTATTTTGGTTTTGCATCCTGCTATGGTGAAGTACGAGCCAATAGTTAAAAAACATACATTTTATATAAAATATATTGCATAATATGCTCAATTTGATCCACCAAAGCAGCCCAAAATGAAACAATTGATTCCAAGCTGGTAGTGGCAGCTATAGGATCCAAACCATATAACCAAAAAAATGACTTTGAGAATCCATAGGGCTTTCCTACCATGTTGGGGAAATGGGAGCTATGAATATAGAAAATATACCTATCTTGGTTACCAATTGGAATTATGTAGAAGATAAGGGGTAGTAAATATGCTCTCACCTTCTTTGGGAAGCCCAGAGGCACCAGGATAGCCCAACATGACTCTAAAAGTCCATAGTTCCTCTTTGAGGGCCTCTGTCAAAATGGAGTATGAGAAGTCACCGAATTTGAATGAAAACAAGATTAAAATGATTATATGGGTGCACTCTCCATGAAATAATTTATCTCCATCATAGCTCCTCATCCTGGTTCAAAACTTGTCTTAGGAGCCAAGTAAATCAGATCAACTTCTTTCCAATTCCACCCATTTTGAACTTGAAGGAAATTGGTCTTTTACTCTATAACTACATAATTGGAGGTAGGAGAAATTAGAGTATCCCCAGTAATACCACATCATATTATTCCTTATTAACCTTGCAAAATGAAAACCCATATCAAAATTTAGAACATTGCACTCAATAGTAAATCCTTCTATGAAATGTTTTATTTGCGTTCACTATCCCTAATACCTATCTATGGGTCATTTATGAGCTCTTAGCTCACCATCCTAATCCCTATTTAATCGTGAGTCATGTGAGGTATAATTTATCTTTTTTGTGCTAACCAAGTAACCAACTTCAATCGTGTGAGAACCATCTACACTATCAATATTTATTTTGATTGGCGTCTGCCTATATGCACATTGAACCTCAAGCTGAAAAGTTGTCAATCATGCCACTCAAATGATATGAAATCATTAAAAATATTATTTCAATTGATCATTGGATTAATGGCATCATCAAGTATAGTACGTTGTGCAGTTTCTAATATCAAGTTATCCAATCTCTCTCTTCAGATGTACATATGAAATTAATCTATGGTACTGCAACTACATTTTCTTCAAAGAAAGACAATCCAGTGGATATGCAGAAACAGATAAAAAAAAACACGTGCCATAATTTCTACCATTTTCAGTATCAAGTTATCAAATCAAACATTTCACTCGCTTTAGATGTACATATGGCATTAATCTGCGGTGCTGCAACCACATTTTCTTCAGAGAAAGACAATTTGGAAAATATGTGAAAATCAATAAAAAGATTGAGTATTGAATGGTAGGTAGAGTACTTCAAAGCATTGAAAAGATATAGAATTAAATGGATTGTTGTAGCTTAATAGTTATCAATCTCCACTAATAAGTCACAATAAATTTCGCTCACTTATGATTAGAACTATATGTTGATAATTAGTCTTAAAAGCCAAATTTTTATATTGAACAAAACAAAAAGGATTTACAAGAATGAAGCCATGAAAAGTATTTTAATTGAAGTAGTTGAAGACTGAAGTGAATAGCTAGCCTAGCCAAAAAGCCACTAACCTTGAAAAAAAACTAGTCATGAAATACATATTACAAGAGCTGTACAATAAAATATAGACATAGTTCATTAATAATTTTTTTTGTAACAATAGAAAAGGCCCTAAATTGGGTGTTTGAGCAGCTGGTGAATCAAATTGAACAAAGAAAGAGAAAAGAAGAAAAGAGGATCACCCAAATCCTTCCTCCAAAAATCTAGACTTTGTAATGATTCATTTTTCGTATCACACACCAGACCACACCTCATAAAAACTAGGGAAAGAGCTTGCATTATAGAAGCAGTTAGTTCAACTTTGGGAAAGATTCCACCAACAGGCGCCAAACAAAATTAAAATTTTTAATGCTCAAGTGTCAAATCCAATGAAGAAAGAGAGTAAATAAAAAGCTGAAAATAATGTCTTGCTAGCTTCTTCACCAAATCTTTATCCAAAAAAAATTCTATGCGATTGGATAAGAATGCATAAGCTACCTGAGAAAATAGAGCTCGTGGGTTTTTCCAAAGCCATTCCCTACCCACAATTATTCTTATAGCCTCCTCAACCTACACATAAGGAATAATAATTTAAACCATACCCAGTTTTTTCCTATCGTATGCATCATTGCTTCTATTCTCCCAAAATAATTTGGGTATCATGACATGCCATGAAGACTCTATAATATCACAACAAAATTGTGAATAGAGAAGAAAGAAAGCAAAGCCAAATATATTATAAATGATATGAAGAAAATCAAGTTGGAAAAGTATATATAGAATGAAGACATCAATACTCAACACTTGAACATTTAATTCACCACTTGATGTGACAATATTATTTCAAAAAAATTGAGTCTTGAATTTAAGTAATTTAATAAATAATAAAATATCAACCATTGATATTTTTTAATCTAATGGTTCTAGCATTATTTCAGAGGTTTGAATTCACAAGTCTAGTGCTTTAGACATTTTCTTCTGAAATGCAACTATAGTCGTCCATCAAACATTCATCAAACGGTTATATTAATTTTCTAGTTCAATGTGACAATATTATTTCACAAAAAATGAGTCACGGCTTTAAGTGATTTAATAAATAATAAAATTTCAACCATTGATATTTTCAAATCTAATGGTTCTAGCGTTATTTCAGAGGTTTGAATTCACAAGTCTAGCACTTTAGATATATGATTTCGGAATGCAACTACAACCACCCATCGAACATTCATTGAATAGTTATATTAATTTCCTAATTCGATGTGACAATATTATTTTGCAAAAATTGAGTCATGACTTTAAGTGATTTAATAAGTAATAAAAGTTCAACCATTAGAGAATGCAACTACAACCTTCCATCAAATGGTCGTTGGTTATATTAATTTTCACTAACATCTAACTTTAGACATAATACTTCGCTTTGTGGCTCACTCGACACTTTTGATAAGATCTTATAATAATATGTTGACACTTGTCCCCATTCTGAACACTTTATGAAGGAATTTGGATGTGTGGAAATTTTTTCCCTGAATAGAACAACATATAGAATTTGATATTTTCGCCACTCACGGTATGATTTTTTATTGACATACCAGTTTATTTCGCCAATGATTTTTTTTATTGGTTTGAAATTATGTTTAGTTCACCAATGATTTTTTTTATTGGTTTGAAAATAGGTTTAATTAGCCAATACAAATATATTTTTGGTTTGAAAACAGGTCTTAATCGCCAACAAAAATATTTTTTTGTTTTGAAAATAGGTTTAATTCACCCACAAAAATATTTTATTGGTTTGAAAACAGGTTTAATTCGCTAATGAAAATATTTTATTGGTTTGAAAATAGGTTTTACTCGTAAATGAAAATATTTTATTGGTTTTAAAAATATTACAATTTGCTAGGATTTTCCACAAACTTCTAGCGATTATAATTTAAGATTCACCAATTAAGATTTTTTTCTCCTAAAAAAGAAAAAAATTGCCAATAAAATTATTGTTATTTTTTTTTCGGGAAGTATATAAGATTCACTAGGTTTTTACACCTTCTTCAGGCCTTGGGGGGGGGGGGGGTTTCTTAAAGTTATCACTGCTTTGAAATCGATAGTGTCTTCGTCCTAAGATCTCCATGCTCAAGCACTAGTGCTGAAAATAGTTTTGTGAAAGGGATTTATATAAAGTGTAGATGATAATTCCTAAATGGATAAATTTTCTCTTTTATATCCATCAAAAATAATGGTAGGTTGGCCACAAATTAATTCCATAGGTCCAAATTTGAATAATAATAAAGGTTAAGGGAAGATCCTATTTTTAAATATATGGAAAATAGAACATTGTTGATATTATGACATGTAATGGGGAGTTTGAAAAGGAACAAAAATAAGGCATAAATATTAGGGATCAAGGGTCAAGAATAACATAAGACTCGTACTATAGGCTAAGGAATCAAAGATCAATCTATAAGTATGTTAGTAGAGAGAGGTATGAAAATCAAACAAATACAAAAGGAAAGTATGGCAACAATGAAGGGAATGATGGGATGGAGAAGTCTAAAAATATGATATAAAGAAAATAAAATAAAATCTAGAAGGAAATACATACTAAAAAGTGGAGAACATAGTAGATGAGACTAAGGGAAATGATGGAACCCCTAAAAGTTCCTTGTGTTCTGTCTCAAAATTCTAAAATTTGGTTGGTTTCATGTCTATAGGCTTAAGGCTCTGTCCATTTGTCATGCCTTAGGGTCGTATTTCTAAAACCCTTGCTAGTAACCCTTAAGCTTGCATCCTTGTAAATGTTATATTTTGGCATTAACCTTTTAGCATTAGTTCTTGGTCATGATAAAAACAACTTGAGTCATTAGAATTCATGAAGTAATTGGCCCCTTGTGCCTAGGCCTAAAATATATTTTATTTTATTGGGTTGATTAGTTGACCTTATTTGGATTTTATATCCTTTGAATAAAATGGTTTTGTGTCCTTTGAGTCCGGTCCTTACATGGTCCTAGGTGGTCCCCTTTTTAGAATAACTTAAGAGCACGCAAAAAATTGTTCTACTTAAGTTCTTGTTCATCATTTCTTGCCATTGCTCATCATGGATAACTTTGTGAATGCATAACTTACATTAGCAATGTGCAATGAGTGGTGTTTCTCTTATAGCGTGTATTAAGGATAGGGTATGGATCTTGAGTTCTGCATTAGTGATACATGATATGTATGTTCTCTTCTATATCACCAGTTTCTCTCGCCGTCACTAATTGCTTGTAATTTCTTGCTATAAATCAGTGATGTGCAACGAAGTACTATGTTCATGTATGCCATCCCTGATATGAAGTATTGTCAAGGGTGATGCTTTCTCAACCCTTGATCTCATCTTATGGACATGTGGTTTGATCTTGACTGGTCATTTGGGTTCCTTCATCGCTGATATGTTGTGACCGTTGTGAAGCAAATTGGCAATGGGAGATTTCAATGTTATGCCTTGTGTGCATCGTACTATATGTGGCCATCACGATTGCTTGTGGACTCCCAAAGTATGTATTAGGAAAGGGCAACCAAATGTTTGAGAGAATATTCCCCTTATTGTTGACTCTAATTAGCACATCACCAATTTAGTTGAAGGGGCATGGACCAGAATGGTGATACATGATGGCTGTTAGACAGGAGGTGACTAATGCAATTAAATGGCGATGCGGTAGTTTTCTGTGGTATCATCACTATTTTTGAGGCACAAGTTGTAAAAGTAAGGAGTGATGGTGGAGGAGCATCATTGATTATGTTTTAAATCAAGTGAGATTGAGTACCGAGATTCAAAGTTGGATGGCTAGTTGTCATCTTGCTTGCATGAGCCTTCTTCGAACATTAATGGCTACATGCTCTAGTTCCTCTACTTAATGAGAATTATCTGTTGTTTTATTTCAGCATTTATAGCCATTAAGAGCTGAGAAATTAGTTTAGAGCCAGAGAAGAAGCATGTGACTCTAAGAAAAATAATTGTAGAGATATTGAAGTGGTTTTCCTAGGTAAGTAGGTATTCATACCTGTTTCTATTTCAATTATTGAACCATAAATTTTGGGGAGGTGAAATGCTATGACTCTTTTGCTCAATTAGGGTTTTCACCTAAAGGAAAGAGATAGATCTCACACCAAAATCTAGGTGGTTCACTCAAATTAATGTATGTATGATGGAATTATGCCTAAATACAATGATCTAGATGTAGCAAACTGATAAAATTGATTGATTATTTATGTAAAACCTAAGAAATATGAAATGATGGAAAACACAATGTGGTATGCATAAATGAACTAGAAACATAAACAAATGAATTTTTTTTTGAATGAGACTGAACATAGTGCACCTAGAGATAAATTTTGATGCTATAAGGTTCTAGAATCTGACAAAAATCAATGTTGAAGACCAGTGGGACTCATTCGCCATTGATGGCAAATAAGTCTTGCTTCTCGTAAACTTTGTCAAAACCAGTTTTTGACTGTTGGGAATTGAATTCTAATGATTTTTTTTTTCCAACCTAGAAGTGGGACTCATTTTCCACTAATGGTGAATCAATCCACCTACAAAAATATACAAATTCAGAAGTCAACTATGTGGGTCCAGATCTATATTTGTCTTCTTGTTGGGTTGACAAAACCAAATTTGTAGAAAACGAGCTGAATGTTGTCTCCAAGCTTGAATTAGGGTTTGGTTGACTTGAATAGCTTTGATGACGTGTTGACCACTTTTAAACACCTATTTCTTTGAAAAATCTGCCTACAAGACCAAACCCTTGTTGTTGAAGTATGAAGATATGTTAATGGCTGCTCCAAGATGCTTGATAATTGCTTGATTGAATGATGCTATGATGCTTAAGTGGATGAGATTATTAAGTGAACAAGATGAATGGGGGTTAAAATGGATAGAAAACACTTATTTATACAAACTTATGCCCTAATTACCTGAAAATACAACATCACAGGTTGACATGAGGTCTTAATGAATAAAAACCTAAAAGAAATTTGAATTTATTTTGAATTTTGTGCCAAGAGGGACTCATTCACCACCCATGGAAAATGGGTCCCACTAAAGGCATGTAAGTAGGTTTCAGGAATTAAGTCATCTTTAATGATGTTTGTTGGGTTTGTATTAAAAAACACACTTAAATAAGGCCTATAAGTGCATAAAGGGGCCAAATAAAGCATAAGAAAGGTGTAATTGGTGATGGAAAGCCTAGAAAAGTGTGAAAGTTGGTTACAAGACTTTAGAACACTTCAAAATAAGACTTGGTACGGTATAAAAAGGGAATATTTAGACAAATTATAATAAGAAGAGTCTAGAAAAGTGTAGAAATTTGTTACAACACTTCACAACACCTTCACATGACATCATAAAGTCTTAATAATTTGAATATTCAAGACATAATGTGAATGCATAAGTCACATTACAAAATTAAATCAAAGCAGCATAGACCAAGCATCACAAGAAAATGACCTAAATGACCATGAAAATTTCCAAAGAGCCATTTTTCTATGGTACATTTAGCCCCCACTTTAGTGAGAGGATGAACTTGCTTCAAACTCACACTAAAGTAGCCATGCAGATTGAGAGAGATCCAAATGTACTTATGTTAGCAAGATGAGACAATAATGATCAAGCCCCCAGGATGAAGATCCCATGGAAAACTAAAGATAAGAAAAAAAAAACACATGTGAAAGAGAAGAAGAAAGAGGAAAAAGAAAAGTTGGATCAAGCTTCGATCATTTGTCCAGCTAGTTGTGGATCAGATCTAGGTTATTTGTTTGAAAAATAGAATGCATACTCACTCTAGGGCAATGGAACTCATGGTTGTTCCTTGGGTGAGAAGTTCCAAAAGGTGAGAGACATACACTAGTTGGTATGTACTCACAAACACATAGGTGGCTATGGGGAAAGTCGTGCCTCAAAATGGGCTTCCCACTCAACCATATCAAAGTTATACCTCCTGAAAAACTTTAATATAGCACCACGAAGGAAAGATGTCAATTCATGCTTAATGAGACAAGCAAAGCTTTGTATGCTTCTAGAACTCATGAACAAAAAATATGGCACCATAGGCATGCAAGTTGTGTTATGAAAGGTGGCCATATGAATGCAAAATATAAGATGTAAAATGTAAAAGATGTTCAAAGGAGTCTTGTTTAGTTCATGCGAGGTCTATAACTTAGGGAACATTGTGTCTAATGTTTCCAAGAGAGGGCCAATCAAATGATAGAATATTCACAACTTAGGGGATGTAGTGCGTCGCATCAGGCCACTAAGAGGAATGCAATATGCTAAGATAGATCACACTTATGAAATAAATCACACCCAATGTCATACACAAAGAGACAAATGCATCGTATAAAGTAACAAGGCTACACTAAGAACCAAGAAAAAAAGAAATGAATAATGAATAATGCCAATGTATGCCCCCACTTTAAAGGAATTGCTACACACCATTATGTGAGAAATTACTTTAAATTAGAAAAGAAAAGATGCAAAAAGGAACAAGACATGAGAACCAACTCAAAAAGCCCCTATGCCAAGTCATACATTTTTGAGCAAGGCTATGTCATGTGAAGGAAAAAGGAACAAAAGAAAGAGGGGTTTCCCCCAAAAGGGAGCACACCAAACACATAAGGGATCTATGGATTTTGGGCTAGTATGTTTGTTGCTGCAATGTTGTTATGAAAGAGCTCAAAACTGTCATCATTCCCAAAATATAGAATTGGAAGAATGACACAAAAGAGAGAAAACAAAAGGAGTAGTCAACATCCATTTTGGATCAAATGGAAGAGACATTGTGGTCTCAATAATTTTACATCATCCCCAAAAGGAAAACACAAGAAAAGGGAAAAAAATGAAAAGGCTTAAAGAAAAGAAAAGCTTGGTCAACATGAAGGATACATTTGAGTTCAATGCCTTGCATCATCCCTCTAAAAGGAAAATACAAGAAAAGATAAAGGAAAAAGGGAAAGGGATATTTTGGGTCAACATGGAAGAGACATAGGGTGTCTCAATGCTTTGCATCATCCCCAAAAGGAAAACACAAAACAAAAGAGAAAAAGGAAAAAGAAAGGAAGACTGTTTGGGTCAACATGGAAGACACATAGGGCATCTATATGATTTGGGATATCCCAAAAGGAAAACAAAAGCTAATAGTGAAAAAGGAAAAAGAAAGGAAGACCATTTAAATACCGTGGAAGAAACATATTTATTCTATGTTTTGTGCATCATCCCCTAAAAGGAAACAATAAAAACAAAAGTGAAAAAAGTGAAAAGTGAGGTACCTAATATAGCTGAATGGTGGTACAAATAGAGGAAGTGCACAAAAGAAGAGAACACTAATCACACATCACGGGGAGCACAATAATATGGGACATGCAATCACACCAAAAGAAAAGAAAAAGAAAAAGGAAAAAAGGAAAAATGAAAAATAGTAAGGCAAATACAAGTCAATCTGTTCAATGAAAGTCATCTACCCCAATCATAAACAAGGTATTGTGAGGGTGGCTGATTGTCCAAGGGGACAATTGCAAGGGCTGAACTAGGGAAGTACCAAGGTCATCACCTAGATAGGAGATATCTCAAGAGGCTCATATATGAGGAAAAACAATGTGTTTAATTCATCATGTATCTCATCACTTCAATTTTTGTTTCCCTATCATTTATCTAAGCGATCACAAATGAGGACAAATGGTAATTCCAAATGAAGGGTGTATCAAGAGTTGTGGTTGCTGTATTGGATCTTATTTTTGTAATGGTGGTGTTGGTACTATGTTGTGGTGGTCGAGGAGGAAGGTGGTTTGATATGTGGTGTCGACCAAATGTTTTTGTGATCTACTTTGTTTTCTTCGCATGTAACCCACAAGTGAGATGACGATGACACCTACGTGCTCTAGCACCTTGGTTTCTTTTAATTCTATTTTGGAGTTGCTTTAGGAGTAAGAGCGAGTTGATCCATGATAGGTTCCTTTTGTTCTTGAGGGGGAGGAATGAAAGGAACCAAGGAGGGTGGGTCAATCACTTTCTCTTTCACTTTATAAACTTGTTTAATGTGGGGAGGCATGACAAAGTTGGTTTCATTATCTCTTGGGTGTTTAGATGATGGAGGTGAAGTTTTTATCATTGGTTGCTCTAAAGGTTGTAATGTTTTTTCAAGTTTGAAGTCAAGTTGAGCATTGTCTCATCTAAGATAGGAGTGTTGAAAGTTGACAAGGACATGTGGTGAAGAGACAATTCGGCTATTTTTTTGGCTTTGAACTTTTGATAGGAAATGAAAAAGAAGTCTTTGCAAGGGGTAATGGGTTCCATAGGTCCAGGCTAGAAGGCTTCCAAGGAAAAATTACCTTTAGAAAACAAGGGATTAAAGCCACTATGGTGTACATTAAATATCTCATTGTCAAGCGGAAACTTCAAACATTTGTGAATGACTGAAGGGAAATCTTTCATCAAGTGAAGCCAAGGATGACCTAGCTGTAGACGAAATTGATTTGACTGTGGAATGATAGAGAAAGTTACATCCAATTTTTTGGGTCCTATCTGTAATGGGAGTGCGATCAATCCAATCACAGGGCAGGCGAAACCATGATGTGTTTTAATCCATGTTGTTGGTTTGTCATAATCATCTTGATAAAGATCATGTAATAACAAGAATTCTCCCATGATCACATTCTCACCATAGGTAGGATCTATTAATATCCCATTGGTGGGCTTATCATAGATGCAATCAACTATGTAAAGAGAACCAACGGGAAGTTTTTTAAGTATATCATGAGAAGAAAAAGTAATATCAAGAGAGTTTTTAGTTTGGCCCTTATGAGGGATAACATCTATCATTCCCACCATTTCATCAATAGGATTAATATGTGTAACATTTGGAGTAATATCATGTTGTTCATCAGTTGTATCAACATTCATTACATCATTGTTTGAAGATTCATTGGCTTTGACAAATGAAACATTGTGTTTAGGCATTGGGTTGGTAAAAATTTGAAAATTTTGATTGGGAGGGGCAACAAACTTATTTCCTTGATCATTGACACTCGCAATGCATAGATGACCAGAATCAATGATGTCTTGCACTATGTGTTTGAGACGCTTGTATCATTTTGTGTCATGTCCATTTTGGTGATGAAAATGACAATAAGCATTTGGTTTAAAGGTGGGTGGTAAAGGCTTGGTAGGATCAAGCAGTTTGACTATAGGAAAAGTGATAATTTGTTATTGTATTAGTTGATTCATTGTGTTATGGAGGGTATCAGGTAAAGGGGTAAATTGTCTCTTCAGGTCCCCATAGGTAAAGGGAACAACTGCTTTAGTGACTACCATTTGATTATGAATGGGTTGAGTTGGTTGTGGAGGAGGGGGATTGAAATATATGAAGTTTTTTTTTGGTTTTATGAAGTTTTGTGAGTTTTGGTTTCTTTGTTCAGACTTCTCAGCTCATCTAGAAGTGGATTTGGCATCACGACTAGTAACGGAGTTGTGATAATCACAAAGAGTTGTGCATAAATGCATGAAAGAAGGAAATTTCCTCAAGGTAAATTTATCCTAAATGTGAGTTTTCAAGTTTTAAATAAACATCTTTTGGAGATGTGAATCAGGAACCTTGACATCTATTTGAGCATACAATGAATGATAGCATGAAATGAAATCAGTTACTCTTTCATCCACATTTTGTTTACACCTTATCAAATCAGCCATTATCTTTTTGGGAGTCATATGGACCTAGAAATGACTAATAAAGGCATCAACAAGCTCATTAAATGAACAAATTGAATGATTGGGTAAAGAGGAAAACCACTCCAAGGTAAAGTCCTAGGAAACAATTTAGCTAACAATTTATTGTCAAGGAAAAAATCACTACATAAGGCGGTATAGGAATTGACATGATTAGTAGGGTATCCTTTCCCTCCGTACTTCTCAAAACTAGGCATTTCAAATCCTTGTGGCATTGGTGTTCGTAATATTTCCAAAGAGAGTGGGCTACTACAAACATAATATGTGGGTGGTGTATTTTGGCTTTGGTTTATGATGGATATTTGTTGTTGTATGGAAGAAATAGTGTGGAAGAGTTATGTTATGAGAGGGTCAATGTAAGTGGTATAAGGTGGAAGAGAGAATGATGACAGAGTGTAGGTAGTGTTGGGACAAGTGAAGGGGACACTAATAGGAGTAAAGGTGGTGGAGGATGGAACATTTGATGCCACAAAAGAACTAGGAATGCTAGTTGGAATAGCAAAAGGAGTCACATGACTAACTTTTTGCATTGTTGTTGTAACTTGAGGGGTGGTATAGGTGGGTATAGATGCTACAGTTGAAGGAGGAGGAATATGAGATCCTCCTTGGCTAACCATAGTGTTTTCTGATGGAGATGTGCTAGAGGTGGAAGGAGCATGTTTGTTGTATATTTTAGAAATTCTTTTCATAACATTTAAGCCTTCATCACTTTCAAGCAAGAGATGGATACTGTCTATAGCAGGAATTGTAGTGGTTGAAGTGTTTTCAAGACACAAGTTATGTTGGAGATGTGCTAAGTCCTCATGAATGCTAACTACTTTGTCTTGCAAGAGGGAATTAATGTTTGTGTCAACATGCATTGTAGGGGAAGGAAAAGGCATACTTGTGGTAGTACCCATGCCTAATGTACCATTGTCAATACTAGGAGTAGGAGCTCGAGACAACCCAAGGTCCTCAACGAACGTGCTATCGTGAGAAGCCATGAGTTGGGAACTTCGCCTCACAAAATTATTATTAATAGGGCACCAAACACTCATACAAATACCACAAAAGGTGGGGTGGATGCAAATGAAATGTAATCTAGGAATAATAAAATGCAAATAATAGAAATTATGGAAACTGAAATAGGAATGCAATACTAGAAAACATAAATGCATAAATTACTATGAAAATGATAGAAAATGTTGTGTAAAAAGTGCAACTGGACTGATTCGCCCAGGGTGGCGAATTAGTCCAAGAGTGATTTTTTTTGTTATTTTTTAGAAAATTTAAAATGATTTTTATGCTTTTCTTATGCAAAACTAGGATGAAGATATAAAATTTTAGTTTTTGTATTGTTTTGAAGTGCAAAAGTGAAATCTATATGAGATATTCACTAATGCAATGGTGTAAACCCTAGGATGCAAAAAACAATACAAAGGCTAATGCAAAATATAATGCTATGAGTTCTAGGATGTAAATGAATACTAGAAAGATAATGTGTTCAATATTTAGGTTCACCAAAATGAACCATAAATTTTAGGGGAGTGATGAAATGTTATGTCTCTTTTACTCAATTAGGGTTTTTCACCTAAAGGAAAGAGATAGATCTCACACCAAAATATAGGTAGTTCACTCAAATTAATGTATGTATGGTAGAATTATGCCTAAATTCAATGATCTAGAAGCAACAAACTAATAAAATTGATTGATTATTTATGCAAAACCTAAGAAATATGAAGTGCTAGAAAACATAATGTGATATACAAAAATGAACTAGAAACATAAAAAAATGCAAACAAAATTGAATGAGACTGAACAAAGTGCACCTAAAGATAGAATATTGATGATAAAAGGTTTTGGAATCTAGTAGAAATCATTGTTGAAGACCAGTGGGACTCATTCGCCACTGATGGCGAATCAGTCCTACTTTTGGTAAACTTTACCATAACTAGTTTTTGACTGTCGAGAACTGAATTCCAATGAAAACAAATTTTCAATCATGGTAGTGGGACTCATTTTCCACTGATGGTGAATTAGTCCACCTAAAAAAAATTGAAAATTTAAAACTCAACTCTGTGGATCCAGATCTACACTTATCTTCTTGTCGGGTTGACGAAACCAAATCTGTAGAAAATAGGCTAAATGTTGTCTCCAAGCTTTAGGGTTTGGTTGAATTGAATAGATTTGATGAATTGTTGACCACTTTTCAACACCTATTTCTTTGAAAAATCTACCTACAATACCAAACCCTTGTTGTTGAAGTTTAAAGATATGTCAATGGCTGCTCCAAGATGCTTGATAATTACTTGATTGAATGATGCTATGATGCTTAAGTGGATGAGATGATTAAGTGAACACAATGAATGGGTGTTAGAAAGGTGTAATTGGTGATGACAAGCCTAGAAAAGTGTGAAAGTTGGTTACAATACTTTACAACACTTCAAAATAAGACTTGGTAAGGGATAAAAAAGGAATATTTTGATGAATTATAATAAGAAGATTCTAGAAAAGTGTAGAAATGTGTTACAACACTTCACAAGACATCATAAAGTCTTAATATTTTGAACATTCAAGACCTAATGTGAATTCATAAGTCACATTACAACATTAAATCAAAGCAAAATAGACCAAGCATCACAGGAAAAAGACCTAAATGACCATGAAAATTTCCAAAGAGCCATTTTTCTACGGTACAATTATGCATTAGTTGGCTTGAGAGTTCTAAATTCTTGGGGTGGTGAGGGTATAATTGCCTACATTTTCTACTTATATTGATAAGAACTGTGTGGGTCCGAGGGTTTTGTTTTGCAAAATCAATTTGAGAACAAACCGATGAAATTTTCTTGCAATCAAAAGTTGCTAGGTCTTGTTTTGTTCTCTATGAGAATGAGTAAGCTAAGTGAGTCTGTCCAACTAGTTAGAAGGTCTATCCCATAACAAGTCTAAGAAGGGTGGTATCAGGAGCACTTACAACCTGAGGAGTAGGGTTTTTCATGGTTAGAGTATGCCTGGTGGTGTGTTCCTAAAGGAACAAAGTAAAGAGAAGAAAGAGGCTAAGACAGAAATTGGACAAGTCTAAAGGGAGGAAGAAGAAGGGTAAGGATCACGAGGCTTATGTTTCTTGTGTGTGGGGGAACCTTATGTCACCATGGAGAATGAGGCAGAAGATGATCCAAAGTACTCCCAATACCTTCTTGCAATTGTTGGTCTAGTGGACTCTGATGATGGTGAGACAAATTCTCTAGTTTCAATAAAATCCTTGGTGGGATACTCATATTCTGACTCTAAGGATGATGAACCATCGTAAAGTTAGTGTCCCGGTTAATGGTTTTTTGTTTTTTGATGACACCATTACCACAATGGCAGGTGTGCCTTCTTTAACGAGCAAATTAATTTTGTCTTGGGTGCTGACATGGAAAACTTATTTGGTTGACATGGACAAGAGATTTTGGTGTTGCTACAATGAAGAATGATGCCTTTTGCAAGGTTGGCTAATCTTCTTCAATGAATGTTATGGAGTTTTGTCTTTTTTTTTCCCCCCACTTTGTAATGTGAAAATATAATTGTCTAGGGTAATCTCTTAAATTAAAATGAAATTAAGTGTCAAATGTAATGTGACTGAAATGGTAATTTGGCTTGATGCTTGTCGCTCCCATGGTTTTATAAATGGGATTTCAAGGCCAGTTATAGGGGTTCAAATTTTGGGTCTCGGGTAGTCTAGATTAAAAACTCAGCTCGTTCAAGAGTAGTTTGTAATTAATGGATAATTGACTAGAATAGTATGAAGTCTAGGGTATAAGCTACTTTGTAACAAGCTTAATTAGTTTTACAATAGCAGCCTATGAATGAAAATGCAAGTTTGAAAGCACATTCTCTCCTATGTATTTTGTCTTCCAAATTATAAATGAAATGATCAAGGATCTTTGTGTTTATATTCAATCATTTTGGTTGAATAAGTGATTTTATTTCTGCGTTGGTTTAATGAACTGATTAAATGCTTAAATAATCTCACAAGTTTGTGAGGGAATATTCTAGGATTGCTAAGTAGTTTTCTTTTGATATAGTGAGTTGAATATTGTAATGCAATATGTCAATAGTCCACAAATTCTAAGTCTGAATTGCTAATGTATTATAGATTGATACAAGTGTGACTTCGTTACCTAAAGACAAAGTATTGGTTTGTTTGTTTGGTAATCCTAAATGTAAATGAGTCAGTCTTGTACCCATCCAAGAACACCAAATGAGAATGAAAATCATTTAAACACTTTCAATTACAACACATCATTATGGAGTATCACTCATTCCTTGCTTTAGATGGAAATTTACTTAAGGGTTAGCCAAATCCTTGAGTGATTTCATCTATTTGCATCTAATAGGAATATATCTGTTTGTTCAAATGTTCATGATAAAATGGTAGAAGAATATCATATGAACATTATAAGGATCACCCTCCTGGGTTTCACAGAGCCCAAAGAGTAGAAGTAAGAGCCTAGTAATCCTTACTTGTTTGTTGGCCAATCCTCATCAATGTTGATCATTGAATTTTGGCAAGTTCATAGGCATCTGGTGAGATCAAGTTTGGTTCTAAAAAAATAACCCATAGGAGATACAAGAATATAACTAATATCTACATACTTAAATGACTGAAAATAGGACACAATGGCATTGGTTTTAAAATACTTTTCTCAATCCATGGAGCCTTTTCATGCACCACCTTTATTTTTCTTTATTTTCTTTAATTTTCTCAAGTGTTCCGCACTTGTTCCTTCCCATGGTATTGTCAATTCTTTCTAAATACACAAAATTTTTAAAATATGCTAATTAAAATTTCAATTACATAAAAAATAAGAGAATGATCATAAAAAAACATATTGGTCACAAATAGACTCTTAAAAAATAAGTAAATAATTATTCCTTATAAAAAATAGTAAATTGTCAAAATCATGTTAATAATAACAAAAATTGAGAAACAAAAGTATTAAAACAAACAAAAAGTATGTAATAATCCAAAAAAATATATTTCCAATGCAATTCAATAATTTGTATGAAAAATATCTCATAGAATGTCATAGAAAAGTGTGCAAAAAACATATGTAGAGTTGTAATGAGACCAAACCACAAGTTTCATGCATCTTTTATGTATTGCAAAGCATATTTAAGTAATAAATAAAATATGATAGTATTTTCAAAATACAAGCACATTACATAACGTGTTCGCATTTTATATCGATAAAATTTTTTTACTCTTTTTATTTTGGAATAGGTTTGGAGAGTGAATCTAAAGGGCCGGGCTTCTAATTTTCCCCTATTTAATGTGTTTTTTTATTTTCAATAACATTTTTTAACTTCATTGTCATCAAATTTACTCATTTTCTAATAATATTTGATAAAATTACCAACACAATGTTGTACCTCTTCTTACCTTTCTAACCATATTTTTTCTTATCTAGATTACATTAACACAAATATTTTTATTTTATTTTACTAATATTTATATATTTTGCAAATACATGTGTTAATTTTTCTTTATTCCTTTTGATCCAATTATCAAAATTTTAAAAATTATATAGGGTTTTTATATGCTTCATTCTTTATAGATTAAAAAAATGTATTTTCAATTATTTTTACAAGTTATGTGATTTGCACACTTATTGATGTAATTTCCCTCCACTTCAAAAAAAGAATTCAATAAATACACAACTTCTATTACTCACTCTTAACTATATTTATACCAAGTGGTTTTAAAAATACTAAATGCAACAAAAAATTAGGGGGTGCACACTAAACACTATGTTAAATTTATTAAAAAAATAGGAATAGTAACATATGAAAAAGGGAACCCTATGTCCAAGGTATAAACCCAGGGTTGCTTTTTGGTCCCTTTTAAAAGGTACATTAGAATGCAAACCAACAAGGTGAATATATTGAATTTCAACCATGAGGGTTAGACAATAAGACCTAGATCTACATCCTTAAGGCCTTGGAAATGGATTGGAATTGATTTTCCTTGATTAACCTAGTTAGACTATGTGACCTAATATATAAAAAGAAAGATCCTGACAAATAATAGACTAAAACAACAATTTTTAGGTAGATCTAGAAAGTGTAGGAGACTGCATACCTATCCTAAAAAGTTGGTTTTGGCATGCATAGGAGGACTAGGATGCCTAGGGGTGTATTGGTCTTTGATAGGATGTCTTGCTATGCTTTTGGGGTCCTTTGGTGACAGGTCTGAGCCTATGCTTTATGTCTAAAAAGTTGTCAGATAATTTTGTAGGTGAGTTTAAGTGGCTTGAAAAGGTTTATAACTTTGAATGCAACAATGAACAACTTGTCTTCAATATTTCTTCAATCCTCTTCAAAACTATAACCTGCACATTCAAAGAGATGGAAAGTGTTGGGCCATTTAGGGGACTGCCTCAGTCAAATCCCATGTAAGTGTTTCCACTTCCATAATGGAAAATGTCAATGATAAATGGATAATTGAAAGGAAGGAATGATGAAAGCACAAAGTGCTACAACACACCACCCTTCAATGACTTCCTCGAAGGACTGAAGTCGTGCACATCACCTCAAGGTATTGATCTTTCTTTCTTGGTTTTCTTGAATGCTTTGGAGACCTAAACAAGTGTTATATTCACAAAATAATGATAACATGAGCACACAAAATTTGACATGATGTTGGATCTTGAATTGCTGCAATGATGCTTTAAAAATGTTGCTCTTGACTTGTTCTCAATTTTCACCTTTTTTCTTGAGAATTCTAGATAATTTCACTTAGATTTCAAATAATAAAAAAAACTAGGTATTTATAGACATTTCTCTAATTTCCCAAGAATTTGTAGAGTAGAAAAATGTATCCCTTTACATTTTCGCACTTAATTAGGAATTAATATTAAAATGGACTTAATTATGCCTTAATTTAGTGTTGTAATATGTATTTTACATATTCAGATTAAGTTTAGGGCCCAATTAATTAAAATGGACTTAATTGTGCCTTACTTTTAGTGTTGTAAAGTGAAACTCTTTACACTTTCACACTTATTTAGGGCCCCCTTAATTAATTGAGGTTAATTTTCCTTAATTGGCCCATTTAATTCAAACCCAAGCCTAATTAATCGCATTTTCTAAAGAGGAAACCCAATATTCATTAATGCCTAAACTTAACACTCCTCATTGAGCAATGTGTGTCCTTGGTGAGTGACCTAGGACCCATTTACCCATGGGCGAATGGGTCCTCTCTTAGACCTAGGACCTAAATTTTAATTATGTTTTTGGTGGTATTTTAACATATTCAAATCCATATTCACATGTTGGCTTGTGTTATTTGAATTTCGAGAAATTAATGTTACATACCTATAAATATAAGGTCATTTCACTAAGTTTTACCTATCAAATTTTATCTAAGCAATTTTTATGAGATCAAGAGAATTATTAGAGTATTGCAAGAGAATTTCAAGGCATTCAAGAGCATATTTATTGAATAATTATTGCAACAATCAAGAGCCAATTATCATGTCAAAGTCTTCTTGCATCATGCATGTTATTGGAGCTAATATGTTGATATAGAGTTCATGATCCATTCAAGCACTCAAGAAATTGTTTCAAATCAAGTTTCAAGATTAAGATCCACATCCATTGAAGCAATTTCATGCAAGTTGAATACCTACATTCCAAAGTTCATTGAAGGGATTGGTGAGTTGTGACATAGAGTTGTTCATTCATCATTCCTTTCATGCTATTTCATTTCATTTCAAGGTTTAATTACCAAAATGGGGTTTGACCAAGGAAAATCATAATTCACCAAAACAAACTAATTTTCCCTCTTGATTTGTGTTTGTAGATTTAGGTGGAAGAAATCTTGAAGATATCTTGAAGAGAAAAATTGAAGAAGTTGTAAAAGTTGCAAAAGTTGTCATAAAAGTTTTCATCTCATAAAAACTCATTTATAGAATTTATTTCCAAATTTCTGAGCTTGAAACTTGAGAAAATTGAGAGATTCAAATTTTTTGCAGAGGCTTTTGAAAGTTATAGAAAAAACCTAACTTAGGACCCATTCGCCCCTAGGAAAATGAGTCCTAGGACAAATTCAACATAACACTTTTGGTGACTGGTACACATCATCTTACCTTTCTCTGATCCACAATCTGATTTTTGGTTTCATTAGTATGAGCTTAATCTATTAGATCCAAGTTGTAGATTGCATTCTGGGTTTGATTTTCTATTTTTTAATCTTTCTCCCCAAAGTGTTGTTTAATCAAGACCCCCGTCGTTGCAAAAAAATGGAAATCAATAGATTCACACTTTGACTTGACTCACCTAAAGGTTGATAATATTTTCATTGTGTGGATCTCATTTCATAATGAAATAGTGGAAGATAGCTCCCTAATTGATCTATAATCCCAAATTAGCACCTATTTTTCACCATTTCAGAATTAAATCCCAATGGCAAACATTTGAAATTTGAAATTTGAATGTTAAAATGGCCACTTTGACATATTAAAAATTGGGTCTTGGATAAGAAGGGGGACCCATATGCCCAAGGGCATGGGTCTCATTCCCATTGTTGGAAAATGAGGTGTTTCTTATTTAATGCTCAGAACTCTTAATATTACACCTCTAAGTAAGTATTTTCTTTGTTACATATATTCTTTGTGGTGATTATCTTGATTAATCCATTTTACTGTTGTAGAATGTAGTATATAATTATTTGCTAGAAGAACTAGAGGTGATGTAATAGAAGGATTCACATTAAGATAGTGGGAGAAACTCTTCGAGAAAAAACTCACCAAGAATTATTCTATTATTCATAAACTCGAATTACCTTCATAGCCCAATTCTTGCTTGAGAATGTTTCTCTGGTTCTACCAATCTTCTTCACACCTGCAATAACCAATCTCCAAACTCTATTCAACTTGAATGAGATATATAGACAATATGCAACCTTGTAGTCTCCAAATGGTGATAATTACAATGCATAAGCACAAGCCCTTGAAAAGGTACGCCATATTCCTTCAAGTAGAGTTCTTCAGTGAAGACTAAAGCTTACAACATGTGCATCATGCATTTGGGTGTCCCAAACTGAAGCTACAACTTCTCCTTCACTTCAGTGATAATTCCAAAGCTATTCCTCAAAGATGGCACCCACAATTAAAGCTACTTAACTGAGCCATCAGAAATATCTTATCATGCATTGGAGTTAATTCCAATAAAGCATCTTGGGCGCCCAAGTTAGCTTCAAGTGCTTTATTGTTAACTGAAACATTTACTCAACACCATTCCCAAAGAATGGTCATCCCTTGTTAACTAGAAGTAGTCCCTGTTATCTGTCATACAACTCAATGTTATTAGTCATGCATTACAAGTTAACTGAAGCTAACTACATGCAACTCAAAATAACCAACATGCATGCAACATGCACTTGTACGCAACTCAAGGAGCACCAACTGAACTAAACTAACCAACTAAACGGAACCGGAATCAACCTAAACTGATTCCGAATCAGAATCAATCAATCAATCAACTTAACTGAACTGAACTGATCTGAACTTAACTTAACTGAACTTCAAGCATGCAAACATCAAATCCTAACTTCTAGGATCTTTACATGCATTCAGAAGTGTTAACTGTTACTCCATATAGTTAACTGGACACAAGGTGAGCTTCACCTTACCATGTGTGCACCTACATGCTCCTATTATTTAGGAATAAATACAAATGTCAATTTCATGATTTATTTCATCCAAATAATTAATCTCATCCTAATCTTAGTGTTGTTGAACACATTCCAAGAATCTAGGAGATACATGAAATAATTAATGTTTAGGATTTGCAATTAAATGGCATCCTATTTCCAACATTCTCCCACTTGACATTATACATTGCAATTATTCTAAACAAGGAATAATAAAACAAGTACAAGTCTCAAAGCCAATGGCCTTCTTGCACCAACTAATCAATCCATGCTAACTTCAAATGCAACCTGCATAATCATGAAGCTTCCAAGCAAATGATTAAAACCAAGAGAACTTATCTGTATGGTTTCATAAGATAATCTATAACATTAATTAAAGTGTTAACTTTTCTCAATTAATACCTTCCCATTATCAACCAAACCATTACCTTTCCCAAGCCTCTATAACCAAACCACCTCTTTAGAGGCATGCTAAACCACTGAGTGTGTTGAATTCACATTCAACCAAGGTGTAGACTCCTCGGTCTTTTCTGTTGAAAAAATTTTCTCACAAGTAACCATTCCAACAAATGTCTCTTACCACAAGAGAATTCCAGCCTCACCTATTTCTCCAAGTATCCATGAGGACCTGTAACCAACCAATCCATGCCAAACTCCAAATGCAACACAACACTTTCATGAAGTAATCAAGCAAATGATTAATGTACCCAAAAATTTAAGAGAACTACACAAGATCATTGTCAAAACTCCAATCATGAATCAAGAACATAAACATGACATCCATGATCTAACCATCTCCTCTTAGGAGATCACATGCATCATAACATACTTATACATCTTAGTCTCAAGAGAACCATGTAAATATGCCAAACTCTAAACTAGTATCAAGAGTAAACCATGACATCCATAACAAATATACTCTAAACTAAGAAACTGTATCTCCAACCACATGGAGATAACCTTACCAATGATGCATCCAAGTCACTGCCAACAACTCCCACTGAACCATGATACCGAGTCACACATGGCATCGTGACTACCATCCTCTCTTCGAAGATTACTCTGAAACATGAAGTAAAGAGTTATCACCAACAATATTAGCTGAAATAACCAATGCATCATTACTATTATCTGAGGACTCCTCTGTAGAAGAATCAGAACTCTCTTTCTTGTTCTTACAATCCTTCTTCACATGTCCTAGTTTCCCACAGTTCCAACACTTTACCTTACTTTGTCCTTCTGACTTACCCTTCCCTTCCTTGTTTCCCTTAGGCTCCTTTTTCTTAGACCTACCTTTTACAAACAAGGCATCTTGGATTTCCTCCTTAGACTTCCTCCTCATCTCCTCTGACAGGAGAGTAGGAATAATGTTGTCCATCTTTGGATCTGCACCATTTCCACTAATTGCAACAATTAGATTTTCCCAAGAATTTGGTAAAGAACAAAGCAATAAAATGCACTTATCCTCATCCTCTAGCTTTACATCTACAGATGCTAACTGAATGAGAATTAAATTGAAAGCATTCAAATGTTGTGCAACTGAATCACCATCTTTCATTTTCAAAGAATATAATTTCCTTTTCAAATACAACTTATTGGTGAGACTCTTAGTTTGATAAATATCCCCTATTCTTTTCCATAATTTATATGCACTGGTTTCCATTGAAACATTCAAAAGAACAGCATCAGCAAGACATAACCTTATTGTTCCTCTTGCCTTTTTATCTAACTTAGCCCAATCTTCATCTGAAATAGTTGTAGGTGTCATTGTCTCATTATTAACCGCTAACCACTAATCTCTTTCTTCAAGAAGATCTTCCATTTTTAATTTCCACATTTCATAGTTAGAACCATTGAACCTTTCAATCTCTAACCTTGAATTCATTGTAACAAAACTTAATTCCAAAATCAGCAAATAACAAAAAATAATAAGAGCTCCCACTAAGCTAAAACCTCAAATTTTTAAGAGAAAAGGCATCCCAATACTTCCACCCAACCTCAGCTCTGATACCAAATGTTGGAAAATGAGGTGTTTTCTTAGTTTAATACTCTGTAAAACTTTAATATTGCTGATCTAAGTAAGCTTTTTCTTTGTTACACATATTCTTTGTGGGTGATTATCTTGATTAATCCATTTTACCGTTGTAGAATGTAGACAGAATTATTTGTGGAAGAACTTAGACAGATAATAGAAGGATCACACAAGATATACCGTGGAGAAACCCTTTTCGAAAACTCCCACCAAGAATTATTCTATTATTCAAACTCGAATTACAATAGTCTACCCTTGCTTTGAGAATGCTTCTCTATCTTTACCAATCTTCTTCACACCTGCAATAACCAATCTCTCAACTCTATTCAACTTGAATGAGATATATAGACAATATGCAACCTTGTAATCTCCAAATGGTGATAATTACAATGCATAAGCACAAGCCCTTGAAAAGGTACACCATATTCCTTCAAGTAGAGTTCTTCAGTGAAGACTAAAGCTTATAGCATGTGCATCATGCATTTGGGTGTCCCAAACTGAAGCTACAACTTCTCCTTCACTTTGGTGATAATTCCAAAGCTATTCCTCAAAGATGGCGCCCACAATTAAAGCTACTTAACTGAGCCATTAGAAATATCTTATCGTGCATTGGAGTTAATTCCAATAAAGAATCTTGGGTGCCCAAGTTAGCTTCAAGTGCTTTATTGTTAACTGAAACATTTACTCAACACCATTCCCAAAGAATGGTCATCCCTTGTTAACTGGAAGTAGTCCCTGTTATCTGTCATACAACTCAATGTTATTAGCCATGCATTACAAGTTAATCACAACTACATGTAACCTAAAATAAATCCTCAACATGCATGCAACATGCACTTGCATGCAACCTAAGATAACCTAATCAACTAACCGAATCCAAACTAAATCCAACCGAAATCCAAACCATTCTCGGAATCAATCAACTAAATCAACTAAATCTAAACTAAACTAAACTAAACTGGACTTGAACTCGAATCTCAATCGAATCCTAATCAACTCTGTATAGTTAACTGGACACAAGGTGAGTTTCACCTTACCATGTGTGCACCCACATGCTCCTATTATTTAGGAATAAATACAAATGTCAATTTCATGATTTATTTCATCCAAATATTAATCTCATCCTAATCTTAGTGTTGTTGAACACATTCCAAGAATCTAGGAGATACATGAAATAATTAATGTTTAGGATTTACAATTAAATGGCATCCTATTTCCAACATTGCATCCACTTAAGCCATCCTCTTAGGACCCCTTAATCCATCCTCTTAGGACCCCTTAATCCATATCTGCATATATCTACCCTTAAGCCATCCACTTGCATCCCCTTAAGTCACTTTCTCAACACCCCTTAAGCCATCCTCTTAGGACCTCTTAATCCATATCCTCATATATCTATCCTTAATCCATCCATTTTCATCCCCTTAAGTCACTCTCTCAACACCCCTTAATCCATCCTCTTAGGACCCCTTAATCCATATCCTCATATATCTACCCTTAGTCCATCCACTTGCATCCCCTTAAGTCACTCTCTCAACACCCCTTAAGCCATCCTCTTAGGACCCCTTAATCCATATCCTCATATATCTACCCTTAATCCATCCACTTGCATCCCCTTAAGTATCTCTAATAATTCCCCTTAAGCCATCCTCTTAGGACCCCTTAAGCCATATCCTCATATATCTACCCTTAATTCATCCTCTTGCATCCCCTTAAGTCTCTCTAGGGTTCATGAGATGCTTAGAACAACAAATCTATATGGGTTAATGGTTTAGGGTTCATCTCCTAGGCTTTAGGTCATATGGTTTAGGGTTTAGGGTTTCTAGGGTTCATGAGATGCTTATAATAACAAATCTATATGGGTTAATGGTTTAGGGTTCATCTCCTAGGCTTTAGGTCATATGGTTTAGGGTTTGGAGTTTCTAGGGTTCATGAGATGCTTAAAATAACAAATCTATATGGGTTATTGGTTTAGGGTTCATCTCTTAGGCTTTAGGTAATATGGTTTAGGGTTTAGGATTTCTAGGGTTCATGAGATGCTTAGAATAACAAATCTATATGGGTTTTAAGGGTTTAGGGTTCATCTCCTAGGCTTTAGGTCATATGGTTTAGGGTTTATGGTTTCTAGGGTTCATGAGATGCTTAGAATAACAAATCTATACGGGTTAATGGTTTAGGGTTCATCTCCTAGGCTTTAGGTCATATGGTTTAGGGTATAGGGTTTCTAGGGTTCATGAGTTCATTAAAATAACAAATCTATATTGGTTAATGGTTTAGGGTTCATCTTGTAGGCTTTAGGTCATATGGTTTAGGGTTTAGGGTTTCTAGGGTTCATTAGATGGTTAGAATAACAAATCTATATGGGTTGATGGTTTAGGGTTCATCTCTTAGGATTTAGGTCATATGGTTTAGGGTTTAAGATTTCTAGGGCTCATGAGATGCTTAGAATAACAAATCTATATAGGTTTTAAGGGTTTAGAGTTCATCTCCTAGGCTTTAGGTCATATGGTTTAGGGTTTAAGGTTTCTAGGGTTCATGAGATACTTAGAATAACAAATCTATATGGGTTAATGGTTTAGGGTTCATCTCCTAGGCTTTAGGTCATATGGCTTAGGGTTTAGGGTTTCTAGGGTTCATGAGATGCTTATAATAATAAATCTATATGGGTTTTAAGGGTTTAGGGCTCATCTCCTAGGCTTTAGGTACTATGGTTTAGGGTTTAGGGTTTCTAGGGTTCATGAGATGCTTAGAATAACAAATCTATATGGGTTTTAAGGGTTTAGGGTTCATCTCCTAGGATTTAGGTCCTATGGTTTATGGTTTAGGGTTTTAAGTAATTCTCTCAACTCCCCTTAATCCAATCTCTTGCATCCCTTTAAGTCATTCTATCAACTCCTCTTAATCCACCTTCTTACATCCCTTTAAGTCATTCTATCAACTCCCCTTAATCCACCCTCTTGCATCCCCTTAAGCCATCCTCTTAAAGGACCCTTAAGTCATATCCTCTTACATCCCATTAATCCACCCTCTTGCATCCCTTAAGTCACTCTCATTATCCCCCTTAATCCATCCTCTTAGGACCCGTTAAGCCATATCCTAGGGTTCATGACATGCATCCCCTTAATCCACCCTCTTACATCCCTTTAAGTCATTATATCAACTCCCCTTAATCCACCCTCTTACATCCCTTTAATTCATTCTATCAAATCCACATAATCTACCCTCTTTCATCCCCTTAAGCCATCCTCTTAACTCCCCTTTAAGAATTCTCTTAGGACCCCCCTTAAGCCGTATCCTCTTAGGTCCCCTTAATCCATCCTATGGAAAACATCACTTGAATTTGTAAGGAATTTATAAGATCAAATTTTCTAACTTTTACTATATATTGTTCCTTTCCCGCATGAATTATTTAGTTAAATGACTTATAAAAACTATAGTTTACTTACATTAATTATTTTTGTAGGTTCTCATCAAGTTGGCCTACCATGTGATTGTCACTCCAAATTTTTTTATCAAGAGACTATGTAAATATCAATTTGTGGTCTTGACCTAAAATTTGATAACCTTTAATTGTATCTACATGCACATATATGTTTCATCATGTTATATAGTTGTATTAAACATCAATATACATTATATATGTTTGTTCAATGTATGAACGCCAATGAACTTATTAGTCACTTTTTAAATATCTTGTTCCAATTTTATATATTATGCATTTCATGTCTTGTATTTACAACATTTTATATAATTGTTCAATTGTATAAATTATACATTTTATACATACAAGGAGATAGATTTATGTTTAGTGATTCAAATATTTGTTAGAATTGGAAAATAGTTAAAATTACCTGCCCTTAATTTATTATGAATATGATCTAAACTATTTAAGGAATTTTTTAATTTGTCACCTAACCATGTGATAAATTATATATATGAAATTTGATTCTAGATAAGAATTTATGTAGTGCATGTATTACTTGAAAATTAGATAAAATATCTATACATACATGAGTGCATATAATCATCAAAATGAACATAGCATGATCATAATTGACTGCATATATATAATCATCATATTAAAGTCAACTGATATAAATAAACACAAACATGATCATATTAATCGATATAATGTATGTGAAATGGTCCATGAAATAACATGTTCAAAATGTATATGTCAAGTCCAATACATATATTTAAATAAAACTAGAGATATATAGTCCATAAAATTTAAAACCATCTAATTTTTAGGGTGATCAGTCAAATCAAGTCTCCTCTTTGTTCCACGTGGACTAGATGTACCCACATCATGTTGTAAAAGAGTACAAGAAACTTGAAATTAGATTTAAATTTATTTAGAAATTTTGATATAATTAAACATATAAACTTGAAAAATATAAACTCAAGATAAAAATAAATTTAATTAAATATCTAGTAAATATAGTAAAAATGATTTTTAGTATGCATAAATTACCATATGATCATGTGAATCTACTAGCACATTTTGTTCAACAAGTAGCATAACAATCACTTGAGAAGGTCCAAATGCTTGATCTACTATATCTTGTATATTCATATAAAGCAAACAATATGTTAAAACCTCAAATATATATATTTAAAAGGTCCCTAAAAATTGTATAGGAGATTTAGTAAAGTTTACAACCTTGAATGATATGACCTCATGATCACGCACCTAATATTTCCCATGCATAAATGCCGACAATGTCTCAAGTGTGCCTACCATGGGTATCACATGAAATCCTTGCATATATATACAACAATGTATAGATCATTCACACATGTGTACAAATTCAAATTAAATTAGATCTATGATGTGTATTTAATTTAAACCTAACAAACTTTTGAAAGCACACACCTGAGCTGATGATGACTCAAGAGTGCTCACCAAAACTTATGGTTGGTCGATATTTGGTATCGCATGACCTCCTTGCATCTAGATATAATATATCATTTCACACATGTGTACAAGTTCAAATTAAATTAGATATATCCACACAAATTAAAATATATATTGGTTTGTACCTGACCAAAAGGTGAGCCCAAATCTACAACTCTCGAAATATAGACACGATCATATTGAGATTCAAGCATCATGTGATCATGCATCTACACTAAACACTTCTTGAATTAATATTATATTATATATATAATTTGATGTTATTATTTACATGCATTTTGTACATTTCAAACAAATTATTTAAGTTCAAAAGATGAACATACCTGTGTAGGATGATCGTCATAATATAGTAAATTCATATATGACTTTTTCCTAGATGCATGTGGGTCACCTGAAGTGGATGCTTGAGTATTCCCATAGCTTGAGCCTCCATGCTCTCTATTGGCCATTTTAGTTACTGCCTGTGTATTCTGATGAGTGAGATGTCCTGAAAGAGAACTCAATGCTCCGAATGTCAACAATATCCTTTGTTGTTGAAATGCAGTGGGAACACCATGAGAAGGAGGAACAATAGGAGCAATCAGAGCATGTCGCTAAGGATCAACACGTGATCCTAATCTATGTTGGGTCCTGCCACACCCAACTCACTAAAATGACCTCATATCAAAATAGTTGGGTTTTAAACCCAACTCAAACTTAGCCCATAACTTTCTCAAAAATTATAGGGGGACCTCACAATTGCCATGTGGTGGAGTATCAAACACCATCCAACATCTATCCCAAAAATTTGAAGCTATTTGTGGGAGCCTACACCATAAAATTGAAATTTGTTTTTTGGTGGGTGGAATTGGTTTGTTTGGGGGCTAAAAAAATGTTGGCACATGGCTTGTTTGGTAATTTTAAGGTCATTAATTTCTTTATAGGAAAATCTATCTATATAGAATTGTCTCCTCTCTTCTCTCCATTGATGGAACCTATCTAGGTCCGCATCAATAGATCAAACAAAATCGACAACAGTTTGCATCGAAGATGTAAACTATGCGAGATTGGGGGGGATTCTAGGCTCATTTTTTATTAGATCTATATTTCCCTGAATCACATTAAGGTTTTCTCTAATACTCTCTCTTAACCGAGCTTGGTCTACTATAGGGGGTGGGGGGTTAGGAGGTGGAGAGTGTGCAGGTGTGGGGTTTTGTTGTGGTGGAGGATCTAGATGTATGGAATCTTTAGGTTGTGCATCAGGTATAGAATCCTCTATGTTGAAATTAGGATCCTTGTGAACAATGAAATGGCAACTGCATGTTAATCAATGAAAAAATACATATCAACAAACTAATGAAATAATTCACACAATTTGAAAGTTATTTAAAAATCACATTGAACGTGCACAAATTCAAAATACATTTCATTTGAAGGCACATTCAATTTATAACTATAGACACCTAAATTTGGACACTTACATTTGTCCAAATTTATCCCTTTTTGTCTAAACATCCTTGTATTTGCATTAATTCAGTAATATTGCTATTATTTAATTAATATCCTTAAATTATTCTAAATCCCTAAGGTATTTAGTTAACAATTAAATACCTTACTCTTTAATCCCCCTTTCATCAAATGAATTAAATAAATATGACATTTATTTAATTCCTCACATGTCACATCCTTTTTCTTAATACTAATCAATCTCCTAATCGCATCATTTGGGATGTGCACATGTCTAATCCTTGATTAGCATGTGTCACATCCTCCAACTTTTGCAAATTGGTTTCTAATCTTCCTTAACCACTAATTATCTTCTAATCATTGATCAGTTAAGGATAATTAGTACCTTGGTCAACTCTCCCCATCCCCCAAGGAATTTTTAATTCCTTTCTTTTCATCCAAGACCCCTCTCTTCCCCCAAGGAATTTTTAATTCATTTTTATCCTTCCAAGACTCTCCTTATTCCCATACAAATTTCTAGAACCTTGGACTTGTCACATCACTCACATGTGCCAGTCTTTTAGAATCTTTGGCTTGTCACATCAGTCACATGTGGGTAAGTGCTTACCTTTTTAAGCATCTTGTCTTATCCAAGGTACTTCTCACCTCTCTTTTTGGGAACCTTGTCTTATCCACAAGATCTCTCAATCATGTGAATTTTAAATTCACTTTTATTCATCCAAGATTCTCGTCTTCCACATGTGATCATTGAGAGGTCACATCATCCTTATTCCAAGGTAATTACAAGTACCTTCCCATCACATGTCATCTTCCACCTCATGTGTCCTTATCCATCTTGCCCATGGTGGCAAGATCTCAACCATTCATCTTGCCCATTGTGGCAAGATCTCAATCGTCTGTTTCCCTAGGGTTTCTCTCCATAAAATGAAGGATTTTTCTTTCATTCTCATTATTATGCATTCACAATCTTCAAGCTCAAGCATTCAACCAAGCTCTCACACTTGCATAACCTTCATCCACCATTGTTGCACATTGAAGCTTTCATCCTATCCATTGTATTCATCTACTCAACTACCCACATAACCCATTTGAATCCTCATCTTGCATAGATCATTTTGAATCTATTTCATCCACTTTGCCATCAAAATGAGCACACAAAATCAACCATAAAGGGCCAACCAAAAGATCAATTCAAGACAAGGTAAATATCTACTTTTTGTTATCTTTCTTTGTTTTGAATTCAACTAGGCTTATCATTGAGGTGTCAGTGTTCTTTTACCATTTTTTTGCACCTTGTTTTGCATCACTTAGAGTAGGTTAAGATCACTGGTTCACATTTATGGCATGCTCGGTGGGACCAACAAATGGGTCCCTACCTTTTATGTTTGCTATTTTTTGAATTTTTGCAGGTTCGGGTTGTAGACAAGTGACCCCACCTACTATTTTCTATAGAGGGGCTTACCTGCCCCTACAAATGGGCATACCTACCCTTGAACAACATTTTGTTTTCAATTTTTAACTATTTTCACTAACTATTTTCTGCAGAGGGGCGTACTTTCCCTTGATAGCCATAGAGGGGCATACCTAACCTTGACAACCACAGAGGAGTGTACCTTCCCTCCCAAAGGGGCATACCTGCCCTTGACAACTTCCTATTTTTAGCTTTTTAGTTTATGTTTCTAACTATTTTTCTGCAGAGGGGCGTACCTTCCCTTGACAACCATAGAGGGGCATACCTTCCCTCCTAGAGAGGTGTACCTACCCTTGAAAACCATAGAGTGGCATACCTACCCTCCCAGAGGGGTGTACTTTCCCTCCCAGAGGGGCGTACTTGCCCTTGACAACTTCCTATTTTTAGCTTTTTACTTTTTGTTTCTAACTTTTTTTTTGTAGAGGGGCATACCTTCCCTTGATAGCCATAGAGGGGTGTACTTGCCCTCCTAGAGGGGAATACCTACCCTAGATAAAGCCCTTTGTGAGGTAAAAACAATCATTTAAGCTTCGTTTTGGCTTCCATTTTCATCGTTTTCACATTCTAACACTATAACATCATCTATTTGTCAGTGCGTCTATCTTGTTGCTAACATTTGTTCAGTTTGATTCACCCTTGATGAAGAACAAAGATCAAAACAACTGACACTTTCTCTTGCAAGACTATTGGTTTGCATAGTTTCCTTATTGTTTTGCTTATCATTTTTGCTTATCAACTTAGGCACATAGTTTAATTAGGGGGTATCAAATCTATTGTTTGCTATGTTTGAAAGTCCATTGTGTCACCCAAGAGGGCATGACATCATCCAAGCTTTCCCCTTGCACTTTGTGTGAGCCTAGGGAGTAGCCGAAAATGATTAGCGCTCTCTTTCTAGCAGGACTTGCTTGGGGATTTCATCACCCCAAGGGATGATCCCAACTACACGTACTGACAGGGTATACAAAGGGGGGAGAGCCAAAGTTGTACCCCAATCTAGTCACGTCGTGTCTGGTGGAGTGTTGAAGCTAGGGTGATACCTAGATAGATGTGAAGAGTTGGTTCGAGCCTTTCAGTATCTCATTGGGGTTCCCGACTCATGCTAGTAGACATGATAGTTTTCACAATTGTGCCTCACGTAGCGAGAGTATATCAAGGACTCGCTAGACACCTTGTTCATCCTATATTAAGGACTGTGTCAACCATACCCTTCATATTATTGTACATCGGGTTATGAATAGTCAACTTGTGGCTATCTTAACTCTCTATTAAGTCATATTATCATTAGTATATTGATATTTAGTTGTTTAGGTCGGCCTAAGTCTTATATTGGTGTGTCTAAGTCGGCCTAGGTGATATCCTTGGCATAAATAGGTATATATAGGAGGTTGTGAGTCTTATTTCATCATCAAGTGGTGAAGTGTGTTTTCATCAGAGATATTTGGAGGTTTTCCCCCTTGAAGTGGCTTGTTATTCTTAGTTATTATCAAGTATTTGCAGCATATTTCATATCATATTTCATATCATATTCTTCTATTTTGCAAGTTATTTCCTAACAAGTGGTATCAGAGCATGATCTTGGCACCATAGAGGCAAGGTTTTTCTCAATTTTGGAGGCGATTTTGGGAAGAGCATATCTTTCAGATTTTGGTGAATTTTTTTTTGATTTTTAAAGGGTTTTTGAATAAAATATTGAAAAAGCTACAGTATGGATTTTAGAAGAATTGAAGTAGAATTAAGCGAATTATTGTAGAATTAGTGTTTCTACACTATTTTTTTGGAATCTACATATCTCGCACATATCGTTGAATTGGAGTCTAATTTTTATTGGGTTTTTGAAGACATACTAAAGGAGATTACAGTAAAAATTTGAGAGAATTTAAGTTTTAGTTGTGTGATTTATTTCAATATTAGTGGTTTCCATCATGATAGGGCCTGCAACAAGGGGTAAAAAGAATGTTGTCACTCCGGGGAAGACCCTTGATAAGGATGGTGAAACAACCGAGGATATTACTCATAATGAAAAAATCAATAAGGTCAAGGAATAAATTTCCTCAATTAAGATGGATATGTTGGACATGCGAAACATGTTAAGCACCTACATAGCTGAATCAAGAAAGGAGTTCTCAAGCGGCCAAGGTGAAAATTCTAGGTCAGCTACTACTAACACAAGCTTTAGTACTCCTATGGGATCTAGGATTATTTCCAAAGGTGGATATACACAAGTTTGATGGTAAGGATCCTCTAACATGGATAAACCAAATGGAGAATTTTTTTGAAGTACACCAAATCCCAAATGGACAAAATGTCACGATGGCTTCCTTATATCTAGAACCAGATCAATTCATTTGGTATCGTTGGCTTTGCACTCATCGAAGAAAAAAGGGGCTCACCGTCTCATGGTTAATTTTTACAGAGGAACTCCAAGCACAATATAGCAATAGTGTCACAGACAACTTCTTCAGCTAGCTAGCTAAACTTCAACAAACAGGATCAGTTAAGGATTATATTCAGCAATTCCAAAATCTATCCTTAAGGTTGGATACAATTATGGAGGAAAACTTGAATGACTTATTCTTGGGTGGTCTCAAGGATCACATTCAACATGAGGTACGCATGTTTAGCCCTAGTTCCATAAATGAGTCTTTTATCTTAGCACGCAGGGTAGAGGAGAAATATTTGATTCCTAAGAAGCAAAGGGGCTAATGTGACAAAGAGAGAAAGGATATTCAACACAACCTACTAAGTTGACTCCATAAAAAATTGAGGAGAAAAGAGAAAAGGCTTGTGTTTCAATTGTGATAGCAAATACAGTCGAGGACATAAATGTAGTGAAAAGAAATTGTTTTATATTGAAGGTCCCAATGAGGAAGAAGAGGAGGAACCCATACTAGAAGATGAAAGGGAGTCAAATGAGGAATCACATGATTCTCAACCAATCATTTCTTGTCATGCACTCTCAGGTTTTAGTGCTCCACAAACTCTCAAGGTGGTGGGGTTCCTAAAAAGCGAGAAGGTAACGGTGTTGATCGACTCGGTAGTACTCATAATTTCATCAACAAAAGGTTAGCTACTCGTCTAAATTGTTTCATATATCTAGCCTAGAGTTTCAAGTTTTGATTGCAGATGGTGGTATAGTTAGTTGTTTAGGGAAGTGTCATAGCATTAAATTATCCATGGGAGATTATCAACTTGATACCCCAATGTATGCGATATCCATGGGTGCAGTGAGATATTGTTTTGGGAGTACAATGGCTTACTACATTAGGAACAATTGAGATGAACTTCCAAGAACTATTCATGAGATTTCAATCAGGAAGGAAGGCTAGTAGAGCTAAGGGGTTGAAGGAAAAATCTCCACAAATGGTAAGCTCTCATCAAATGCAAAAGTTGCTTAAGAAAGGAGTGGATGGATTTGTGGCCCAACTATGTTCATTAGAAGTCTCTCAATCTATTACTCCTACTCATCTAGATTTGCAAGCTATAATTGATCGTCACTCAGTTGTTCTTGGAGATATGCCTAAAGGACTTCCTCCTAAGAGGGATCATGATCATGCCATCAAGTTAGTCCCAGGGAGCCAACCACCGAACATCAGGCCTTACAGGTATCCACACATACAAAAGAGTGAGATAGAAAAAATTGTTGAAGAGATGCTAGAGGCAGGAATCATTGGAATGAGTCACACAACATTGAGAGATTGAAGGAGGCTATGTGTACAACTCCAGTACACCACCTTGACTTCACCAAGGAATTCATTGTGTGATGCTTCTACGGAAATGGGATAGGAGCAGTGCTCATGCAAGAAGGTCGACCAATTGCTTTTGAGAGTCATCAATTAAAAGGTAAGAATCAACTAAAACCTATTTATGAGAAGGAAATGCTAGCAATACTCCATGCAGTGAAACAATGGTGGCCTTATCTATTGGGTAGAAATTTCAAGGTTAAGACAGATCATGATAGCCTAAAATATTTTTTGGAACAATGACTATCTTCTAAAGAGCAACAAAAATGGGTCACTAAGATGTTAGGATATGACTTTGAGATTGTATATAAGAAAGGGAAAGAAAATATTATCGCAGATGCACTGTCAAGGAAGGATGAGAAAGATGAATCCTTATTGTGTGCCCTTTCAATAGTACAAGCAAATTGGGTGGAGGAAGCCAAAGCAAAGTGGTAAAATGATGTTGCGACAAGTAATCTCATCGAGCAATTAAAAAGTGATCCTAGTAGTTCAGATAAGTTTTGTTGGAAGGGAGATACTCTTTGGTATAAAGAGCATTTGTATCTTTGCAAGAATTCCAACCTTAAAATCAAGATTCTCACAGAGTTGCATGAGTCTCCAGTGGGTGGTCATTCAGGATTTTTGAAGATATATCATCGAGTCAAGCAAGATTTCTTTTGGGAAGGGCTAAAGGGTGTTGTTAAAAAATTTATGGCTGAATGTTTGGTGTGTCAAAGGCATAAAGGGGAGACAATTAAGACACTAGGTCTCTTGCAACCCTTATCTATTCCTAGCCAGCATTGGGAAGAGATATCCATGGACTTCATCACAGGGCTTCCCAAATCTAAAGGTCATAATGTCATCATGGTGGTAGTTGATCGGCTCACTAAATATGCACATTTCATTGCATTAGCACATCCTTTTACAGCAAGTACGAGTGGCTAAAGCTTTTTTGGAGAATATCCAAAAGCTACATGGTACACCTAAAGTTATTGTTAGTGATCGTGATGCTATCTTCACTAGTCACTTTTGGAAAGATTTATTCTCATGTTTGGGTACTCAATTGGCTCTTAGCTCTTCATACCACCCTCAATCAGATGGGCAAATAGAGGTTGTTAATAAGTGTTTGGAAGGATATCTACGTTGTTTCACTTCAGAGAAATAGTCCCAGTGGGTAGATTGGCTACCACTTGCGGAATGGTGGTATAACACTTCTTTTCATAGCTCATCAAAAATGTCTCCATTTTTGGCACTTTATGGATATCATCCTCCTTCCATCACATCATCAATTAAGGTGTCCCCAAGAGTTCAAGCAGTAGAAGACCACTTACTTCATCAACAACAAGTACTTTCAGGACTCAAGGAGAATTTAGCCATGGCACAAAATCGAATGAAACAACAGGTAGACCAACATCGTAGTGAAAGAAGTTTTGAAGTTGGGGATTGGGTCTTCTTACGATTGCAGCCTTATAAGAAAATCTCACTAAAGCAGCAAAGAAAGAATAATAAGTTGTCTCCAAAGTATTATGGTCCATACCAAATCATGCAGAAGATCGATAGTGTTGCTTACAAGCTTGAGTTGCCACCAACAACAAGGATACATCCAGTTTTTCATGTTTCCTATTTGAAGAAGGTAATAGGGCATAATATTCCCACTCAAACAACACTTCCTGAGTTGGATGAAGAAGGGAGAATCATTTTGGAACCAGAGTGCATTCGTCAAACACGCACAAAGAAGCTGAGGAATAGAACTATCACTGAGTATCTCATCCAATGGAAGAATTTACCAGTTGAAGATGCCACATGGGAAGATGAGGAGTTCATTCAAAAGTTTCCAAACTTGATTAGCATTGAAGACAATGCTTCTTTGAAGAAGGGGGGCATGCTACGCCCTTAATATTATTGTACATCGGGTTATGAATAGTCGGCTTGTGGCTATCTTAACTCTCTATTAAGTCATATTATCATTAGTATATTGTTATTTAGTTGTTTAGGTTGGCCTAAGTCTTATATTGGTGTGTCTAAGTCAGCCTAGGTGATATCCTTGGCATAAATAGGTATATATAGGAGGTTGTGAGTCTTATTTCATCATCAAGTGGTGAAGTGTGTTCTCATCAGAGATATTTGGAGGTTTTCCCCCTCGAAGTGGCTTGTTATTCTCAGTTATTATCAAGTATTTGTAGCATATTTCATATCATATTCTTCTATTGTGCAAGTTATTTCCTAACATTGCACTTCGTGTGAGCCTAGGGAGTAGCCGAAAATGATTAGTGCTCTCTTTCTAGCAGGACCTGCTTGGGGATTTCATCACCCCAAGGGATGATCTCAACTACACGTACTGACAGGGTATACAAAGGGGGGAAAGCCAAAGTTGTACCCCAATCTAGTCACGTCGTGTCTGGTGGAGTGTCGAAGCTAGGGTGATACCTAGATAGATGTGAAGAGTTGGTTCGAGCCTTTCAGTATCTCGTTGGGGTTCCTGACTCACGCTAGTAGACATGCTAGTTTTCACAGTTGTGCCTCACATAGCAAGAGTATATAAAGGACTCGCTAGACACCTTGTTCATCCTATATTAAGGATTGTGTCAACCATACCCTTTTACTACTAATCTTAGAACTGTGTTATTTGTATTGTCTTCTTTGTGAAAAACTAGTGCATTACTATTGAGTCAAGTCAGCCTTTGCTTTATGCTTGCTATTTGTAGTCTTTTGTGTCCCTTGCCATAACTATTTTTACCTAAGTCAAGTTCAGTTGTGGTACAAAGGGGTGAACCTGCCCACTATCTCAGTCATTTTGTAACCTGTTTCTCTCAAAATTGTCAATATTTTTACCAAACAGGTGTACCTACCCTCTAAAGGGGCATACATGCCCTAAATTAGG
The DNA here is from genome assembly GCA_007258455.2 of Sequoia sempervirens. Taxonomy (NCBI): domain Eukaryota; kingdom Viridiplantae; phylum Streptophyta; class Pinopsida; order Cupressales; family Cupressaceae; genus Sequoia; species Sequoia sempervirens. Next base: position 874,122,857 of record VDFB02281492.1, on the reverse strand, counting down.
CAAACTTTCCCTTCAAACGACCTTTTTCATCATCCGTTCAGCCAGTTTGAGTACCCATTTTCCTGTTTCAAGCACCTGTTTGCTCATTCTGAGTACTTGTTTTCCTGTTCCAAGCAGTCATCCCCCCATTCCAAGTATCCATTCCCCATCCCTAACATTCATCTCCTTGATCCAAGCATTCATCCCCTCGTTTAGAGTGCCAGTTTACTTTATCCGAGCATCCGTTTCTATCCAAATTGTCAAACTTTTCATTGAATAGGAGAACCTGCCCATAGAGGGGCGTACCTACCCTACAGAAGGGCGTACCTGCCCTATAGAGGGGCATACCTGCCCTCCAAACAATCAGTTTTTCCTTCTATTCAGTCAAACAACTTGTTTCTTAGGTTGGGCATACCTGCCCCATAAAGGGGTGTACCTACTCTGCAGAAGCATGTACCTCCCCTATAGAGGGGCGTACTTGCCCTTCAAACAGTCATTTTCACCTTCCGTTCAGTCATTTCGAGCAACCATTTGCTTGTTCCAAGTACCTGTTTGCTCATTTTGAGCACCTGTTTGCTCATTCCGAGTAATTTTTCATCCATTCTGAGCATTCATCTTCTCATTCCTAGAGTCAGTCTCCCATTCTGAGCAATCGATTACTTGTTCTGAGTAGTCATTCATCTGTTCCGAGCACTCGTTTACTTGTTCCGAGTACTCATTCATCCATTCCGGTCATTGTCATTTCCTTTCAAATTTCATCCTTTTATCGAACAATTCACGTAGACACATCTTAGAACATCATTAGAGTCCATATCTATCATCAAATCATCCATCCCAATCACCTAGACTTCGTTTCAGGGATTTTGATTTTTATGCCAAAAATTCTGGAGGCCATAACTTTTGACTTGGGTGTCCAATTGGGCTGAAATTTTATGGGTAGTTGCATTATGAGGTGGCATGCACATTTCCAACTAACCCTTAGTTGTTTGGTCCCCATTTCGGCACATTTTTGGGGCTTCAAACTTTCATCTTGACCCTCAAAATTGTAATTTAGTGTTTTTTTTCATTTTTAAAAAATCATTTTCGTTAATAACTCGGAATGCATGTCTCAAATTTGGGATGTTAGTTGGAAATTCATCCTATCTTATTTTTAGCAAGTTTTTGGGAAAAAACTAGACTCTCAAAGATATGCCTGTATAGTTACCTAAAATGGCAAAATTTGACAATTTTTGAAAACTGCCAAATCTAGAAAAATCTGATTGTCAACATCTTACATCCTTTAGTTAAAACCCCTAAACTTGGTTTAGAATCAATCCTCTCATGTCCTCTGATCCAATCCCAATCTGAGCTTTAGTACATCTACATTCTCCCAAGGTCATTCATTCATCATCTGAATCATATAGGTACATCATCCAAAAGCATCTCTAGATTACACATCCCTCATCGTTTTCTCAATCCAAATCCTCTGAACTTCATTTGAATTTATTATCCAAATTGACCTAGGTGTTTGAATCTGATCATCATCATCTAAATATGCTTAGGATTGTCATTTGTCCTAAGTTAATCATCATCATCGGCCTAATCAATCCACTTTCAATCTCAAGGAGGATTCTATGCCGCAATCATCCATTTATCCTTTAATCTAATCAATCAGTATCCTAAGTCACCTAGGGTAATCTCTGAACTCGGTTTAGAAGCCCTTTCATCATCCTATCCGATCCATCATTTTATCTTATCAATCATCGATCGATCTTATCCAATGCAATCCAATCACATCCCTATCCAATCATTTTCGACCCAATCAATCTACTTCCATCTCGATGTAGATTCAATGTTGTGATCATCCTTTGATAATCGAATCCGATCATCAAAATCAATCCCATCAAATTATCAAATCATCCTAATATGAGCTTTAATCCAATCCTGATCTGAGCTTGACCAAAATCCTGATCTGAGCTTTTGATATTGAAACAAATCTTAGGATCTATTCCTCCATCTTCTTCCAATTCATCCTATTTATCCTTTCATTATCATGAATCCTTATCCTCCATCAATAGTAGTCAAGGGAAACCCTAATTACGTTGTTGATGATAACAAAATTCTTGTCGATCAAGAGGTATACGAAATAGATCCCCTTGACGCTATCATCGCTAGTAAGCTTTCTCCACTCGCTTTCCAAAATCCAATCACCCCTTCAAGCTATCTCATTATGTCTTCATCCATGCCTAATCATGCTCCTTATGCTACCTTTGAAAAAGGATATCCAGTATCTTCCTCGATCGCATATTCATCATATCCTTCATCTGCACCATCCTCTTATCCGATGCCATCATATTCTTATCCTAATCTTCCATCCCAATACTCCTATTACAATCCCTTATCCATGTCCCACTATCCTAATCCTCCATACCAATCAACCTATCCTAATCCTAAATCCACAACTTTTTATCTTAATCCTACAACACCATCAACCTACCATAATCCAACATCTGCATCCCCCTATCCTAATCCAACACCTGCATCTTCCTATCCCAATCCTCCATACCAATACCCTTACTACAATCCACCAGCAGTCTCCTCTTGTCCTAATCCACGGTCGATGTCCCCCTATCCTAATTCACCACTCCAATATTCCTACCCTAACCTTCCATCCAATCCTAATACTCCATCTACTCCCAGTCCTATATCCAATCCCATTCCTCCATCTAACCCTAGTCCACCAATCCATAATCCTAGTCCTCCACCAATCTCTAATCCTCCATATATTCCTATCACGCCATCTCAGCCTAGGGTATGCAAGTTGCTCACTCCATAGGTTCTCCAAGGACTTATGACAAAGAAGAAATCCCCCACTCCACACCTTGAAGTCGTGAAACCATGCCATCCCAATCCATCATCCATGGTAACTAGTGATTAGACATTTCTCCATCCCACACCTATCATTGATTTTACCACCCCTAGCACCACCCAAACCGCTAAAACCATTACACCTACTGAATCCATTGAACTACCATCTCCTACCCCGAGATCCGTCGAACCCATTGAAGACACCCAAATCCAATCCACTCTTCCCACTCCTAGTAGCATTGAAATCCCTTCCCATGAATGCTTTGAATCCTCCATCTTTCCATCTTCCCCACTTGAAGAGTCCCTCCAAAACTCCATCATCATGCCACCCACACAAGATGAGTCATGCCAAGATTTTGATCCAAAGCATGCCAACATATCCCCTTCTCCAAATCAAGATCCTACCATCTGATATAGTCCACCTCAAGATCAAAGTCCCCCATCCATTCCATCCCATGATCCCCATGTCACTCAAGATTTTGTCACTCCATCACATGAGCTCTTATCACCTATTGTAACAAATCCATATCCTATCATATTGCCTAATCCCTCTCTTGATTCCTTATTGCTCACTCATCCTAATTCAGATGTTGCTATGCCATCCTCTCCATCCCATGATCCTCCATTGTCGCCTAAACCTACTATGCCCTCACTGATTTTGTACCCCCTTGGTACCCTCACATTCTTCCATGGTGGTCTCCTTGCAAAAGAAAAAAAAAGCATATACACCACCCATCATCCTCCACCTAATAATGGAATCACATCATTCTTCCAGAATAACAAGAATCCTATCATAGATCGCATGCTCAAGAACATGAAATATCAAGAAAAAGGTTTAGGCCTTCATGAGCAAGGTATTTTAGAGCCCATCCAGGTCAAAGAAAAAATATGTATGCAAAGTCTTGGACATATTTCTCAAGACTCAAAATGTAAATATGTTGGTACGACCTCTAGACATACTCAATGAGCCTCTTCCAAAAGAAATATAGGCTCTTCCCATCGCTCCACTAGATCATATGCTACCATCCCTCCTCTATCATATCATCTCAAAACAACTGTCCATATTCCTCCTTCATCTGATCCATCCATTTTGGGTCCCTATATCCCTCCATCCACCATCTCTCATCTCCTTCATCTACTCCATCCATCTTGGGTCCTTATGTCCCTCCACCCACTATGTTTGTTTTGGGCCCTTATATCCCAAAATCACCTCCTCCATCTCATCTTATTCATCCTTTTTTCCATTCATCACCTATCCATGTCATCCATCATAAACATCCCACTCACATGTCCCCTAATCAAGATCAACAAAGGCACGTACCTACACATCCTCCATCTACACATAATCCCCATAATCTTACCTCCATCGCTCCACATCATCCATCTCCTAGCACCCATCCCATTGCTATTAAAAGCACTTTGGATGATAAAGTAAAAATGCATAAATCTAAACATACACATGAATCGAAAGCTCCTCATGTCCCTTCTAAAAGATATGGTGATGAAAAGAAAAATCAAATCTAGAATCCAAATAAAATCCATAGGCCACAAAGGCCCACCAAAGAAAAGATCAAAACCATGTGGATCCCAAAGAAAAATATACAATACCTTCAAATGAAAAATCTATAACATCCAAAGTTGCTAATCCAAAAGCTAATCATACACCCCTTTCATCTCCTAAATCTGTTTTGGGTCCTTATGTCCCAAAATTCACTATCCCATCTCCTCCATTATCCCCACATTCTCCATCCATTAACTCTCATATCCTTTCACATACACCACCACATGTGCCAATGTTGGTCTTGAACACATCTCCCCATCACACATCCACCCCATCATTCCATCCATACCCTTTCCAGCATCCCATCCATTATCCCGCATATCTACCCCATCAAATCCCTCCAATTCATCCTCTTGCATAATCCATTTATCATAATAAGGTTGTACCAACATCCAATAGTCACTTTGAACATGGGCTCTTAATACTTCATATGGAATTTGATACTTGAGTCCTTCATCCATCTCTTTATCACATTTCTTTCACATCCACTTATCCGCCTCCCTATCGTTATCAATCTCCATTTGCATTCTATCCAAAAACCCAAAAAGTCAAGAAAACCCAAAAAAGTTAAAAAATTAGAAAAATCAAAACAAAAAAATAAAAGAGTAAAGATAAATAATTTGTCCAATGGTGAAAACTTGGCAAACAAGTGCCTTGGTTAAGTACCATGATGAAAACCTAGAAAACAAGCGTCATCTATAAATTCCCCATCCAACTTACTTCCGCATTTGGGGGCAACTTCATCCCCTTCATCCATAAACTACATTCCCTTCACCCCTCTCCTCCATCTAACATATCTTCCATATCCCACCTATCATATCCCATTTAACCCAATCCCTTCATCCTCCTTGTGATCTTGATCTAGATAGGGGAAAACATATAAATGTGCTTTAGACACCTCTTGGCATACATTCCCCTCATCCATACACTATCCTAATCCTTATCCACATCCTCTACCTTTCTTGTCCACCTGTCATGCTACTATCAATCTCCCTTCCTTATCCATGTATCCTATTCACATCCATCTCACTCTTTTATTTTCCCATCCACTTGTCTCCCATCCCTCCCACCTCATCGCACATGACATATTTAGAGTAGGGGAATCTATCTTCCTTTGTGATATAGTCCTTGGAGACATCATTCATCCCTCATGTCATCCCTGTCATCTCCTCATCCTTATCTTCCTACCTATCCTTATCTCCTTACCAATCCAAGCAATTGTTTCCATCTCCCCATCCTTATCTTCCTATCCATCTAAACAATCCCTTCCATCTCCTTGCCCTTATCCCTCTATCCATCCATCATTGCAATCCCTCTCGTCTTCCAAATCCTTACCTATCCATCTAGTAACCTTTTCCCCCATCCAAATATGTATCCCTTTATCCATCCATCCTAGCATCTTTCCCTCGCCTTATCTTTATCTATCCATCTCTTCATCTTTATCCTCATCCCATCTCATAATCCCTTGTCATTGGTATCTAGTTATAGGCTTCCCTCCATCCAATCCAATGCCATCTATCTCATCATCGTCACTCTCACTTCTTTTGCACATATTTTCAATCTCCTATCACTTTTCATCAATCATCTCTCCATCATATCATCATCCCAATTCATCTTTTGCTAATTTGGATAACTATCCCATCCCTGAGCTTTGTGTGATCATTATCATCCTATCCAATCCACCCGGTCTATCTTATCTCATCATTTTGGTCCCATCATTTTATCCTCTTATTAGGGATATCTCATCATCCCTTATCCATTGTTTTTCTTTGGTCTTTTGTTGAGCTACGTTTCCCTTGCGCTTTCATGTAGGCAAGGTCGATCATTTGATCCACCCCTGAGGCTCATTTTGTCCATCCTATCATTCATCGAGGTCTCCATCATCCTCTTCCCATTTTTATCCATGGTCAGTCGTCAGCATTTTATCAAATTATGAGGGATTTGTGCTTTCACGTAGGCAAGGATAATCTTTGATCAGCCCCTGAGCCCCTAGGTCTTTAGGGTGTTTCAATCTCGTGTCTTGTATCTCTTGTGTTGTGTTGTCAAGATATGCCCTTATATAGTTGGTTCTTCACAAATGAGATCCACTAGTATTGATAGATCTAATTGGTTCTGCGTATCCCACATCCTATTGATCTTTTAGTTTACTATCCATCACTGGTTTCAATAGGATGCATCCTTCTTAATAGACCTCATCAATCCCATCCACCCCCTTGATCCTATGGAAAAGGACATTTGAAATTGATTGCAATATCTTGATGCTTTTGGATTTTTTTTATCATTTAATTTTCCTATCATCGCTTGTCAAGGTCGCCATGATCTCTCATGTTATGGTGTGTTTTAACTGGTAAACATAGGGGCATATCTTGATCTTTTTTTTTTGTTGTCTTCCTGGTTGTTCCGTGTAGCACCCACCAAGATCCCGGTGGTCTTGTGTTACACTGGGGCATCCTCTTGTGCTTGTGGTTATTCCAATGCCTCGCTTGACTAAGGTCTTCATGACTTTGGGGTGTTGGAATAGCCTTCCTGTCTGTTGTGTTTGTTTTATGCATTAGACATAAATAGGCCTTTGTTCTTCATACCCTGGTGTCTTGCGTCTTATGGTATAGCAAAAATCAATGCTCTAAAAATGGTAAATTGTATTAGGATTGCATTTCATCTCCCATTCTATCCTCTCATCTATCAAAAATCCCTCCCCATCCATTCATCATTCATCAGTCTCCCTCCCCTATCCATCCAATATCTTATCATCATCTCTTCAATCTTCTTAGAATAATATAGATTGGTTATTCTAAGCATCTTGTCCCCCATCATTTTTATTCATTTCATCCATCTTGCATCCCAATCCAATCCTCCTCCATTCAATCTCGCACAAATCATCTAATCACATCATTGGTCTTGTCCCCAGCCTTGTTACAAGCCTCGATCCCACCATCTTTATCATCATGAGGATGTATCCTTCCCTCATCAACAACCCTTTCATCAAGATGTATCCTTCCCTATCCTCATGTTGTTTTTGGGTGTATCCTTCCCTCATCAACAACACTTCCATCATCATCATCATCGATATGTATCTTTCCCTATCCTCGTGTTGTTTCAGGATATATCATTCCCTCATTGATAACACTCCATCCATCATCAACCCATTTTGGCTTGTAGCTTGACTGAGGCAACATCACATTTGTCCTTAAATCCATTTGTACTTCCCAATATCCCATCACTTATCATCCTCTCTTTTCCATACTTTACATCATCTTCCCCACCTCCTCTCACATCACATCATCCATTTCGAGAGCACACTCGTGTTCTCTTGAACCCGCATGTCCTCTCGAGGGGGAATCCTCAATCCCTAATATTCATCTTCACCCCCATCATCTTTCTTCCTAGTCACTTTATTGATGACTAGGGAATCTTTTCTAATCTAACCATCTTCTTCTTCATTTTATCTTTTAATCTTCTTTGAAATGATGCTACTTCGTAACACCATCTCAAAGAGGGAAAAAATGTAGACACCTAAATTTGGACACTTACATTGTCCAAATTTATCCCTTTTCATCTGAACATCCTTGTATTTTCATTGATTAAGTAATATTGCTATTATTTAATTAATATCCTTAAATTCTTCTAAATCCCTAAGATATTTAGTTAACAATTAAATACCTTACTCTTTAATCCCCCTTTTATCAAACGAGTTAAATAAATATGACATTTATTTAATTGCTCACATGTAACATCCTTTTTCTTAATCCTAATCAATCTCTTAATTGCATCATTATGGATGTGCACATGTCTAATTCTTTATTAGCATGTGTCACATCTTCCAACTTTTGTAAATTGGCTTCTAATCTTCCTTAATCACTAATTATATTCTAATCACTGATCAATTAAGCCTAATCAGTACCTTGGTCAACTCTCCCCATCCCCCAAGGAATTTTTAATTCCTTTTTATTCATCCAAGACCCCTCTCTTCCCCCAAGGAATTTTTAGTTCATTTTTATCCTTCCAAGACTCTCCTTATTCCCATGCAAAGTTCTAGAATCTTGGACATGTCGCATCACTCACATGAGCCAAAGTCTTCTAGAATCTTTGACTTGTCACATTAGTCACATGTGGGTAAGTACTTACCTTTTTAAGCATCTTGTCTTATCCAAGGTACTTCTCACATCTCTTTTTGGGAACCTTGTCTTATCCACAAGATCTCCCAATCATGTGAATTTTAAATTCACTTTTATTCATCCAAAATTCCCCTCTTCCCCATGTGATCATTGAGAGGTCGCATCATCCTTATTCCAAGGTAATTACAAGTACCTTCCCATCACATGTCATCTTCCACCTCATGTTTTCTTATCCATCTTTCCCATGGTGGAAAGATCTCAACCATTCATCTTGCCCATTGTGGCAAGATCTCAACCATTCATCTTGCCCATTGTGGTAAGATCTGAACCGTCCATTTCCCTGGAGTTTCTCTCCATAAAATGAAGGATTTTACTTTCATTCTCATTATTATGCATTCACAATCTTCAAGCTCAAGCATTCAACCAAGCTCTCACACTTGCATAACCTTCATCCACCATTGTTGCACAATGAATATTTCATCCTATCCATTGTATTCATCTACTCAACTACCCACATAACCCATTTGAATCCTCATCTTGCATAGATCATTTTGAATCCATTTCATCCACCTTTCCATCAAAAGGAGCACAAAAAATCAACCATCAAGGGCCAACCAAAAGATCAATTCAAGACAAGGTAAATATCTACTTTTGTTATCTTTCTTTGTTTTGAATTCAACTAGGCTTATCATTGAGGTGTCAGTGTTCTTTTCCCCTCTTTTTGCACCTTGTTTTGCATCACTTAGAGTAGGTTAAGATCATTGGTTCACAATAACATTAAAAAATACATAACTTTAAAAATCCATAGCATGTACACATTAAATTGAGTCCAATGTGTGGTTGTTAATATGAAGGGTTCATTGTTACTACCAACTATAATGCAACTAAAAATGGAGATAATTGTCACACTAAGGTCATATAATTTTAATAAAAACCTACCTAAATTACCTATAACTAATTATTGAACACCTTTTATTACTTTTTCAACCCTTCTAAGAAGAATCATTAAGTATATCTAAAATATTTCCACTATAATTTAGATCAATATGTATACTATAATTAGGATACCTAAAATATCTAAGGATGCACTATTACATTTTGTGTACACATGGAAGGGGTTCATATGTTGAGTTGTATAAGTGCTTCTACATCATAACTTTCTAGAGGATGACATATTTGTCATAATTCATCTAGGTATTTTATGTTAAACCTTTAATAAATGGGATGGAAATTATAAATAGTTTTGAGTTAGATCTATATGTGGGAATTTCCCTTGGCTGATAGTTTGGAAATATTAAAGGTATCATATAAGAACTTAACTAGAAAAATAGGTACATAGGATACCTCTCAGTGAAAATAGGGAGGTGCTCTAATTATAAGTCTGATGGGTAGAAATGAAATTAGGGGGTTTTATTAGAACCCTATGAATGCATGAACTATGTCATTGGTTTATTAAGTAAATCCCTTTAAAGAAGGCCATAAACTTATTTTTAGCTCTATCACTTGATAATTAAACTATACCCAAATTTGATGATATACATTAATTGAAACATGATCAATACTAAGGGTAAAAACAACAAGATTTAAGATAGCTACTCTTACTTTTTACTATTTAACCATGAAACATAATATACATATATCCAACTACATGTGGCTGATGCATGAAACAAAAATACCCATGCTCAATCATTAAATAAAGAAAACATAAATACTTAAGTCATGTGCAAATATTGATGGCAAGTCCAAGAAAAAATAGAATTAAACCACATGGTTTAAGGTAAAGACTTAAGATTTATAAATAAATCACCATCAGCATAAACTAGGAGCTGGATAAAACATCAAGAATTGAGAGCTCACAAAAGGCTACAATATCAACAATGAGGCTTCTTTGAATCATTATTGGAAAAATTAAATAAGAAGATTAGTAAATAGAGACTATGAACACGAGGTAAGGAACCAAATTTCTATAGGTAAAGGACTAAAGAATGAAAAATAAGATACATAGATATATAACTTTGATTTCTCAAATTGGGTGTTAATAGGAGGTTAAGGGTTGTTTAGAGTGTCTTCTATTACATATAAATGTGTAAAAAGAGAAGGAAACCTCACTAATTTAGGTTATTCAGCTCAAGAATGAGTGTCAAAATGGGTAAATGATGAAAAAAATGTAGTTTAATTTGTAAAAATTATACTAGATTCTAAATATTAGGATTATTGTTAGACAAGGGTGCTCAATGGAGCTCATAAATATTGCCTATCATTAATTAACTATTTCATCAATAAGTAATATTCTTCTACTTTTATGGGTAGAGCTTTATCTTTTGGGGCGAGGGGAAGTTTACTCATAGGTGTGGTTGTTTCCCAACAAGAGTATATATATAGAGCTAAGGTATATTGATTGTGAATACATGTATTTATCAAGTATGACATAGAATTTAATTAATCCGAGGACATAAATTGATTTATCTAAATTTTAAAATTTCATGATAAGAGACACAAGTTCTCTTTAATGGGACAAAGTAGTTAAGAAATAATAAATTTAACACTAACATTAATTTATAATCTCATTCATTGTTTTCAAAGCATACTAAAGATAAGAATAAAATTAATAGAAGACATTCAAAGGGACACACAGATATATGCTAGTGGTAATTGCAATACAAAATAAACAAAGATGAGCTTGAGCTATATTCGCATATTGAAAATGGCTTCTTTAAGTACAAAGACTTCACTAATTTTTTTAGTTGTAATGAAATCATATTTATATATGTGTATTGGCGTGCATAATTTATCATGCAAAAATGGAAGAAATTGGATCTTTAGTATATAATTATTTAGAGATTAGATGACATGAAAACCTATCTATGTCAAATAAAAAATGTAAGAAACCTCCAAGGAGGGATACTTCTAAAATTATGTGAAGTGAAAGTTAAGAACCAATGACAAGGAGGACACAAAATAAAGTGATCCAGGTGGATCTTCAGAACCTAAAAATTGAAGTGTTCCAATTTCCCTCAGAAGTAGTGCCATCGCGTAGAGCACAGAATCCTGAATCCAGCGCAACTTGAACGGGTGAAAAAGGAGTTCATTTGCCTGAGTTACGTGTAGTCAAAGTTGGGTCAACCCTTGGACCAGGACGCTGTTAGGAGGTGAAAAGTTGATGGACTCAGAATCGGCCAGAAGCAGTGTCAGTTCGGAGGGCTCATCAACACGATCACAACGAAGTTCGTTTCATCAAATTTTGAGTCCGTATGTCCGAGATATCGCCGGTCAAAGCTTGGTCAAAGGTTGGTCAACTCAGCTATCAGGGATGAGGAAAAAGGTGGAAAATTCATCATCACCAAATTGGTCGAAGTTGGTACCATCACGAAGAGCTCATCGAGACCTTTCCAACGACGTTCGTTTCGTGCAAATCGGACGTCGTGTGCGCGAGTTAGAGCCAGTCAAAGTTTTTGGTTGACCAAGGTACCATGAGGTACGATTGCTGATGTCAGCATGACATCATCTTGCTGACTTGGTAGACAGGTTATCGTACGGATGATGACGTGGAACAATGGGGTCTTGACACGTGGCAGTACGTACAATTCATACATATCGACATGGCATGATGATGTGGCAGGTGACGTTAGCCTGGTCAGCGAATCAACTATTGACACGTGGCAGGCTGGGCACGATGGATGACGTGGATGTCCAATAAGTAGATGAGGTGTCAGGTGACTCAGCGATGACGTGGATATTTGAGTAAATCAGTGGTCAACACGTGGCTTGATGTACATGCGACACGTGGCTCTCGTTTCTCTCCTCCTCCTTCCGGGGGTGAGTTGATGTGTTTGTTTGTCAAAAATGTACGGCCGAGTGTTTTGAACCACAAACCTCCAAGTTACATGGTAATCGCCAGCCATTACGCCATACCCTCCGACCTGAAGATATAAGTGGTGGCAATTAGTTTTTTACTTAGTGTGATGTAATAATTTTGTAAATATTATAAATAAGTGTCATTTGCACTTAGTTTTTTAATGGAGAATTTTCAAGTCTATATATTGTTAAAATTACTTTTCACTAAGTACCTATTATTGTTATTCAAAATTCAATATTCATCTAATAAAGCTTATTGTGCCTATCTATTGGAGTAGTTAGGTAAATACCATTTTACTCTAAACATTATCTTTCTTTCAAAAAAATTATTTAGATGTTTTTTATATTGATAAATGTGGGATTGAAAGGATTTAAATCCTTGTACAACATATCATCCAACCGACAAACAAAAAAAGTACCATGAGATATGGGACAAACCAAACAATCCATCAAAACAAAACAAAGTGACATAATTACAACCAAACTGTTACACAACACCAACAAAAAGAAATAGCACAAGACCACGAAGACCAACTTAGACAATGCCAAACCCAATTGCTATTGAAATGTTTTTGTTATGTGTGTTGAGATAAGATCAAACTGCTTCTACCAAATTTGCAAGTTTTATATTGCAAGTTTATTTGAAATTGGGTGGCATGGCTTTGTATCAATCTCCTAAATTAATTTACCAGAGTGATTGTGTCTTTATGCTTAAACATGTTCAATATTAATGTGTACTCGCATTATTCAATCTTTAATTTTAGTTGAACAATGCAAATGTGTGGTCATAGAATTTATTTTTAATCAAAAAACATAAAATTATTTTCCTTTATATTGAAATGTATGTCAACTTTTTCCCTAGGTGAACCAAAAAGATTACCTTAATTTTATTCAACTTTGTGTGAATCTTCTCATAGAACACCAAAATTTATAAATAAGAAAATAAATATTTACGCCACACAAAATGACAAGGAGGACACAAAATAAAGTGATCCAGGTGGATCTTCAGAACCTAAAAATTGAAGTGTTCCAGTTTCTCTCAGAAGCAGTGCCATTGCGTAGAGCACAAAATCCTAAATCCAGCGCAACTTGAACGGGCGAAAAAGGAGTTCGTTTTCCTGAGTTACATGTAGTCAAAGTTGGGTCAACCCTTGGACTAGGAGGCCGTCAGGAGGTGAAAAGTTGATGGAATTAGAATCGACTGAAAGTGGTGTCAGTTCAGAGGGCTCATTGACACGATCACAATGAAGTTCATTTCGTCAAATTTTGAGTCCGTATGTCCGAGATATCGCCGGTCAAAGCTTGGTCAAAGGTTGGTCAACTCAGCTATTAGGGATGAGGAAAAAGGTGGAAAATTCATCATCACCAAATTGGTCAAAGTTGGTACCATCACGAAGAGCTCATCGAGACCTTTCCAATGATGTTCGTTTCGTGCAAATCGGACGTCGTGTGCGCGAGTTAGAGCCAGTCAAAGTTTCCAGTTGACCAAGGTACCATGAGGTACAGTTGCTGATGTCAGCATGACATCATCCTGCTGACTTGGTAGACAGGTCATCATACGGATGATGACATGGACCAATGGGGTCTTGACACATGGCAGTACGTACAATTCGTACATATCGACGTGGCATGATGATGTGGCAGGTGACGTCAGCCTGGTCAGCGAATCAACTATTGACACGTGGCAGGTTGGGCACGATGGATGACGTGGATGTCCAATAAGCAAATGACGTGTCAGGTGACTCAGAGATGACGTGGATATTCAAGTAAATCAGTGGTCAACATGTGGCTTGATGTGCATGCGACACGTGGCTCTCGTTTCTCTCCTCCTCCTTCCGGGGGTGAGTTGATGTGTTTGTTTGTCAAAAATGTACGGCCGAGTGTTTTGAACCACAGACCTCCAAGTTATGTGGTAACCGCCAGCCGTTACGCCATACACTCCGACCTGAAGATATATGTGGTGGAGTTTTGTTTTGTTACAATTCGGTTGGATTTTGGTTAACAAAATGGCCAGTGGGAGTTGAACCCTGCACCGAGCACAGAATCCTAAATCTAGCGCAACTTGAACGGGCGAAAAAGGAGTTCATTTGCCTGAGTTACATGTAGTCAAAGTTGGGTCAACCCTTGGACTAGGAGGCCGTCAGGAGGTGAAAAGTTGATGGACTTAGAATTGACCGAAAGCGGTGTCAGTTCGGAGGGCTCATCGACACGATCACAATGAAGTTCGTTTCGTCAAATTTCGAGTCCGTATGTCCGAGATATCACCGGTCAAAGCTTGGTCAAAGGTTGGTCAACTCAGCTATTAGGGACGAGGAAAAAGGTGGAAAATTCATCATCACCAAATTGGTCAAAGTTGGTACCATCACGAAGAGCTCATCGAGACCTTTCCAACGACGTTCGTTTCGTGCAAATCGGACGTCGTGTGCGCGAGTTAGAGCCAGTCAAAGTTTCTAGTTGACCAAGGTACCATGAGGTACAGTTGCTGATGTCAGCATGACATCATCCCGCTGACTTGGTAGACAGGTCATCGTACGGATGATGACATGGACCAATGGGGTCTTGACACATGGCAGTACGTACAATTCGTACATATCGACGTGGCATGATGACGTGGTAGGTGACGTCAGCCTGGTCAGCGAATCAACTATTGACATGTGGCAGGTTGGGCACGACGGATGACGTGGATGTCTAATAAGCAGATGACGTGTCAGGTGACTCAGAGATGACGTGAATATTCAAGTAAATCAGTGGTCGACACGTGGCTTGATGTGCATGCGACACGTGGCTCTCGTTTCTCTCCTCCTCCTTCCGGGGGTGAGTTGATGTGTTTCTTTGTCAAAAATGTAAGGCCGAGTGTTTTGAACTGCAGACCTCCAAGTTATGTGGTAACCACCAACTGTTACGCCATACACTCCAACCTGAAGATATATGTGGTGGAGTTTTGTTTTGTTACAATTCGGTTGGATTTTGGTTAACAAAATGGCCAGTGGGAGTTGAACCCTGCACCAAGCACATAATCCTAAATCCAGCGCAACTTGAACAGGCAAAAAAGGAGTTCGTTTGCCTGAGTTACATGTAGTCAAAGTTGGGTCAACCCTTGGACTAGGAGGCCGTCAGGAGGTGAAAAGTTGATGGACTTAGAATCGACCGAAAGCAGTGTCAGTTCGAAGGGCTCATCGACACGATCACAACGAAGTTCATTTCATCAAATTTCCAGTCCATATGTTCGAGATATCGCCGGTCAAAGCTTGGTCAAAGGTTGGTCAACTCAGCTATTAGGGACGAGGAAAAAGGTGGAAAATTCATCATCACCAAATTGGTCGAAGTTGGTACCATCACGAAGAGCTCATCGAGACCTTTCCAACGACGTTCGTTTCGTGCAAATTGGACGTCGTGTGCGCGAGTTAGAGCTAGTCAAAGTTTCCAGTTGACCAAGGTACCATGAGGTACAGTTGCTGATGTCAGCATGACATCATCCTGCTGACTTGGTAGACAGGTCATCGTACAGATGATGACATGGACCAATGGGGTCTTGACACATCGTAGTACGTACAATTCGTACATATCGACGTGGCATGATGATGTGGTAGGTGACGTCAGCCTGGTCAGCGAATCAACTATTGACACGTGGCAGGTTGGGCATGACGGATGACATGGATGTCCAATAAGCAGATGACATGTCAGGTGACTCAGAGATGACATGGATATTCAAGTAAATCAGTGGTCGACATGTGGCTTGATGTGCATGCGACACGTGGCTCTCATTTCTCTCCTCCTCCTTCCGGGGGTGAGTTGATGTGTTTGTTTGTCAAAAATGTAAGGCTGAGTGTTTTGAACCACAGACCTCCAAGTTATGTGGTAACCGCCAGCCGTTACGCCATACACTCCGACCTGAAGATATATGTGGTGGAGTTTTGTTTTGTTACAATTCGGTTGGATTTTGGTTAACAAAATGGCCAGTGGGAGTTGAACCCTGCACTAACAGGGTGTTAAAATAAATTGGCACCGTTGGGCTGTGAATTGCCCATGTAATATGTGGGGCACACGTTTTTTCTAATGAGTTGGAAAGCCCGAGATTTAACCAAATAACTTATTAAAGGTTATTATTGTTGCAAATAAAATAAAAATAACAAAACAACCCCTAAAATATAAACAAGCCCGAGCAAGATTATAAGGGCCTAAACAAATTTTAGATTATTAAAGGGGGAGTTATTGTTTCATTTGTTAAAAAATAAGGGAATTGGTTTTTATTTTTCCATTAAGGGGAAAAATGCCAAGTCAGGTGGTTTTGGTGGTTTTAACCAAATAGGCCCAACTTCAAGTATAAAAGGGAGGAGTCTTGGAGTATTTTTCATCATCCATTAGTTGATCATCACTTCCTAAGTTGATCACTTCTTGAGTTGATCCATTAGTTGATCATCACTTCCTAAGTTGATCCATCAATTGATCATTCTCCATTGTATCCCTTTCTCTTGGTCTTTGAGAGGCTTTTTTTTGTGAGAGAATTTCTTAGAGGGAATTAGGAGAATATTTGAGTTGTGATGTATTGATGTTCTGAGTCTTGTAGTAGATCCTATTAGGCAAAGTTAGTTTTCTTCCTCTTTGTTAGTCATCCCTAGCCTTGAGAGCTTTTGAGAGGGGTGTGAGTGAGAGACTTTTTGTATGACTTTGTGGAAAGGCTACAAGATATTGTAAAGCAGTGTTGCAAGAGGCTCCAGTGGAGATTGTACTGCATTTCAGAACATTTCAATAGATTGGTCACTCGATTGAGCTCGACCCGGAGACGTAGTCCACTTGGACGAACTCCGTAATCAAATTGGTGTCTTCCTATCTCTCTCTTGGTGCTATGTTTTGAATTCTCTCTGATTAATGTTCATGCTACTTCATTGTTGATGTCTTTATGCCTTTGTTCATAATTACTTAAGCAACGTTTGTCATAGATCCCTTCTGCTTTACGGATCAAGTCTAATTCCCTCTAAGAAATTCTCTCACAAAAAAAAAAGCCTCTCAAAGACCAAGAGAAAGGGATACAATGGAGAATATTTGAGTTGTGATGTATTGATGTTCTGAGTCTTGTAGTAGATCCTATTAGGCAAAGTTAGTTTTCTTCCTCTTTGTTAGTCATCCCTAGCCTTGAGAGCTTTTGAGAGGGGTGTGATTGAGAGACTTTTTGTATGACTTTGTGGAAAGGCTACAAGATATTGTAAAGCAGTGTTGCAAGAGGCTCCAGTGGATATTGTACTGTGTTTCAGAACATTTCAATAGATTGGTCACTCGATTGAGCTCGACCCGGAGACGTAGTCCACTTGGACAAACTCCATAATCAAATTGGTGTCTTCCTATCTCTCTCTTGGTGCTATGTTTTGAATTCTTTTTGATTAATGTTCTTGCTACTTCCTTGTTGATGTCTTTATGCCTTTGTTCATAATTACTTAAGCAACGTTTGTCATAGATCCCTTCCGCTTTATGGATAATAAAGCAAGGAGGGAAATTTCCAAATTGAAATTACTTAATGAGCAAGAGCAACATGATCAATCCTAATGAGATCAAAACTTGTAACCATAATAAAAATTGAAAATGTTTAAACTATAGTTGAGTACATGGCAATGGTGTAACATAGCAACATGATCAATCCTAATTAGATCAACCTCATAATTTTATGCTATGATTTGTTGAACTAGTTAAAAAACATCTCCTCATTTCTCAACACAAATGGTTTTTGAAAGTATTGATTGTACTTTCAAGTTGGACTATCTAAAAGGTGAAAATATTAGGGTTTTAGGGTTGAGGGTTTTAGGTTTAGGTTTTAGGGTTTAGGTCCTAAGATTAAGGGTTTTAGTTTTTAGGTCTATATTTTTTGGAACCTAGGGTTTAGGGTTTTTATTTCTAAGTTAAATGTGTCTAATTTAGGTTTATTTTTTATGTTTTTCAATTTACAATTTAATTTTTTTTGTTTCATTGATGTTTTTGGTTTTTTAAATGTGATTTTAAAAACTATAAAATATTGAACTAAAACAAACTAAACAAAAAAAAACTAAATAACAATTAAAAAAAATGCAAGATATAAAGCAAGAAAATGGCAGAATTCAACCAGCCTGGAGGTCGCTGAGGTTGATTGTGTCAATGGGAGGAGGTGGCAGTGAAAAATTTCTTTAATTAGGCCCTTCGAAACGCGTACGCGATCTTCCTTCTCCCTCAGGCACAAGACTCAACTTGAATATAAAAATGAATCACACAGTCATTTATTTAAAAAAAAATAGCTTTTTGAAACACGTATGTGTTTTAAAATGCACGCATTACAAATGTGCACACATTTTGTAGTGCGTACACATTTTAGGTTGCGTACCTGAATCTAAACACATACGTGTTTGGATTTAGGCTTGAGTACTCAATCCTAAATGCATACATATTTTTAAAAATGTGTACGAATTTATTATGATTTTTTTGTTTTGGACAAAACTTCCCCTCTTCATGGACCCAACTTCTTGCTTTTACCCATAGTATTTAGATAAGTTATGACCCAAAACTCATCTAAAATAATTAGCAATTTTGATGGAAAAAAAACTTGGAGTTTGGGGTCAAGGATGATATGGAAAGGGTGCTTAGGGAAAGGGAATTGTTGAAATTTCATGTCCCCCTTCATTTCCCATCGATCATAACTAATTGAGAGATATTAAATGGGCTAGTCATGCTTAGAGTGGTGTCTCTAGTTATTGCATTAATCCCCTCTTTGATTATTTAGTCAAATATCCAAGTTAAAAAATAAAAATTTGGCCAAGTGTTGAGGTTTTTGAGGTATCAAGGTTTTAGGTTTCTGAACAAACCTACATACCTTTTTTACCGATCCTGACTCCCCACTCTAATCTATTCAAAATAAAGAAAAAGTAGTTTTTTTTTAAGTTTTAGTGACCTATATGTTCTTCCCTACCCTTCTTATCACTCCCAAAACCCCAACCAAATGTCTTGTAAAATTTTCCTAGGTGTCAAGTTTTTCAATCCTTTGAGCTATTAGAGTTTCCTTTATACACATGCCTACTTGAAGCATCCCTAATCCATGAAGTCTGAAGTGTATTATTGACCAAGTGTTGTTTTGTTGTTCTTTCAAACCAGCAAGGTTTCCTTTCCATGTGCACCATTCCTTAGGTTTCTTGATCCATGAAGCTTGAAAGTGTTCTAGAAAGCCTAAGTTCTCCATATTCACGAGTTTTGGAATTCTTCATCCATTAGTTTCTTTGGCACTTGTCTCCTTGATTCTTTGATTCCTAGAAAGTTCTTTATATTTCAGACTGTTGGACTTCTTCATGCATTCATTCACCCCATCATTCTTGTCATTATTGGTTATTTTAGTGGTGAATCTTCACCAATTGGAAAATAGTACATATCGACCAATTCAAAATAGGCATTTATACATTGAAACCAATGGGGTGGTGAAATTGCATGGATTTTATGAATTATCAATCCAATGCATTTCAATTCACAATCAATTTATTTTATGAGGCATATGTAATTAATAATTTCACAATAAAAAACTATGTGTTTGTCATGTCCCTTTTTCCAAAAATAGTACTTACTAAAAATAATGAGTTTCCATCATCCCAAAATAGTAAGTGAAGAAGGGTGATAGGGGAAATTGGGAAAAAAAAATTATATATATATATATATATAATATTTATATTATCTTGATCACATTTACATGTTATTTGAGAAAATAAATATTAAAATTATAAATATTTATAAAATGTTTGTGGGACCAAGTTGGAAAGTGCATTTGTTGTGGAAATTGGTTTAATTGGGTGCATGACAATAGTTGAATTTGGAAAATCAAGTTTGGAGTGGAGTTATGATGAAGGCACACTTGGAAACAAGGGGGTTCTTTCTTGGCATGCAAGAATCCTCATTTTGGGCATGGGATTTTGGTGCCCAAGTTTGGTTGGGAGAGTTTTTGAATATATATTTATTTTGGTTGCAAGTTCATGCATTCTACTTTGGCAATTTTATAGTATTATGTTCATCTTCTTCAAAGGCTGAGAAACCATTGAAGGAGTGATCTTCCAGGTTGATAAACTAGGGAGATAGAGACTTGTAGGAAGTGTGTTTATAGGTCTCTAGAGGCAACTTCATCCAAACTTTGCAGCTTTTCTGAAAGGCTATAAAGTTTATTGTTCATTTTGTCAAATAGTTGGTTGGAGTTGAGTAGTTTGGTGTGCTTAGTGTAAATTTTGGTTTTCAATTTGTTTTTTTGTTATGTGAAACAAATATATTTGTAATAGAAGCATTTATTTAACACATTTTTTTATCTATAATTTATGTTTTAAGATTGGGAGTTGTGTGGATTTACTTGGGGTTTCAGCACTATGATGAAGTTTTTGGGTTGAGTCTTCTTTGGAGTTTGTGCAATAGATAGTTATTGATTTTGGATGCTATTATCAACATTAAAAATGATGTTTTTTTTCATGTTAAAACCTATAATGAAATATTATTTCATTTGTTAATGATTTACTCTCATTTTGAAATGATTTGGTGCAAATTTCTTCATACCTGATTTTCTCTTTGTGGAGTTTTTCCAAATTAAATAATTTTTTTGATTGAGGGACATTATAGTGGTATCAGATCCATGATCTTACTATCTTGAGGGTTTGATCATATTTTTCAAAAGGAAAGAGGAGTTAAAAGATGGTTGATCACATGGTAGATTTGGCTAGAGATCTAGCAGCCACCAGAGAAACATATATTAATCAAGATGAAGGATTTAGAAATGCAATTCCATACAATTATTATATCACTCAAATGCAGAGCATGATGGCCATCAAGGTTCATAGACAATATTCAAACTCTAATGGAAGAGATCTTGGGAGAAAAGTCACAAAATCTCCAACACCAACTTTTGATGGGTCAGAAAAGATCTTAGTCAGAGCATGGTTATTTAAGATACAATACTATTACTATTCTAGTTCTATGGAGGATAAATTTTACATTCAATATGCAATCTTACACCTTGAAGGAGCTACTCATGATTGGTGGTACCAAGGTATGAACACTCAAAATTGCATTTAGGTAAATTCATTTGATGAAATTGGTCAAAGGTTGATTGATAGATTTGAAGAAAAAGGGTTGAAGGATGATAAAGAACCTAGGACAATGATAGAAACACTTGAGACACAAATTAAAGATATAGAGGAGATGGTACTGATGTAGAATTAAAAAAAAAAAAATTACAAAAAGAAGATACAGTTCAAACAGAGGCACTCCAAGCCATAGTGGTTGAAGGTAATGATTCTTTAATTAAATAAAATATTTCATTGATTTTTAGTGACCTTCCATGTCAGGAAAATGTAAGTATGGAAAAGAAGGAGCTAGTGCCAAGTGAGAATAGTCAATATAATAGCTCTATTGTTGGAAATGATTTCATTATGGATTCTATAGATCAACCTTATCCTACTAATGATTTTCATTATGAGAGTGACAATTTTACTACAAATTTATTAGAAATTCCTAAATTAGGAAAGGAATATTTTAGTTCTAGAAGTTGGAGAATGACTCTCTCAAAAAGGAAATAACACATGAGAAGCACAATGAATACTTTCACCTTGATTACAACAATCATCCCACTTTTACTTGGGACCTAAGCATGGCGAAACCTAAGCAAGATGACAGCCTATTGTGGAATGAATATCCCTTTCATCCTGATATTGTTTCAGTTTCATCTGAGAAGACATGAAGGGGGGATAACACCGAGGAAGCTAAGGCTGAAAGGTATGGTGATGATATTAAACAATTTTATTTTATTTTTTCCTTAGAGTTGATTCTAAGACAATTTATAGTAGCTCTGAATTTGATCAAAGTTATAAAAGCATTGGTTATGAGCATAGATACAGTAGCCTTTTGGATCCTCAACCAGATGCCACCCATTTTCATAAAATTGGTGAAAGGAGAAGTTTATGAGGATTGTGACAACCATAGTGTTGTTGGTAATAGGTAAAAACAATTTTTTAACTTTATCATGCATGACAATTGCAAAAACTTGACATAAATGAGGAAAGTTCTAGAAAGCTACTCTTGGTGTCTACTAAAAGTGTAATGAAAGTTTTATCTAGTTTTGATTGTATCATAGTAGTGTAGAAAAATCATGATGGATAATGCAATTTTAATGTGACATAACCACTAAGGAGATTACAAATATCAATACCAAAACATTATGAATGTAATGCATTCTACTCTTTGAGTACTCAAATAGTTATGTGTATGCAATGGTTGCATTCTATGTGTGACTTTCTATAGAATCACCGTTTTAAAATAATTAATAATACTTGTGAAGGGAAAGATATGGTGTTGGGAGGTGTATCTAAGGAAATAATGGGTGTAGAAACATATCTGAAGACTTCTTGCAAGAGGCAAGTTTCAAGGATAACAATATTATTGGTGATGGAGGATATGTATGCTATCTTTATTTATGGTAAGAACCATAGCCTTCATTTTGATATTCAAGTGTTTCCAAACCAGCATAGCATAGTGTTCAAACACATATTCCCAGGATCACCCTTGGTTAGAGGATTACAACATGTTATAGAGTTGGAAACTAATTTGAATAAGGAATCTATGTGGGAGAATGATGTGACATATTTTGACCAAGACACTAGCATTTAGGGATTTTAGGAGGATGCACCAAAAGAATCTTTGGAAGGATTTGAAAAGGTAAATGACTCATGCTATATAATTTTCATTTCAGATTAATTTGTGGAAGTATATGATGTTTCAAGGGATGGTATTTGGGATTCCTTAATACAAATGTGGTACTCCATTCAATTTGAGAGAATGAAGTCGACATTTTCTACACTATGTGTAAATGAGGAGTTCCAAGATGACTTAATTAAGTGTCATTCACATGAGAAAGTACAACAATGAAAGTAATTCAAAGGAAGTGGTAATGTTTTTAACATCATGCATCTCAAAAGGGTCATATGAAATACTTTCAATCTAAACAAATAAAGAAGCTACAAAATTGATGGGAAGAACACAAGAAGCTTTGGTTAAGTTTGTGAAGGTAATCATATCATGCTATGCACTTTTCATTTCAGATTTCTTACCATCTTTGTCTATGGGATGTGATGTTGTAGGAAATGAAGTTGTTATGGTTATATTGCAAAGGAGGAGCTCCATGAAATTTGAAAGCATGAAGAACAAAGAGTCAAGAAATGGTCTGAAATTCTTCTCAAAACCACTTAGCTTGTTGAAGAAAATAGTTTATGGGTTGGTCATTTTGAAGAATTTTAGAGGTGTGCAAATGTTTGTGAATATATTTTCAAACCTCATAGGGCTTCCCACTAATTCAAAATTATACATATTGATTACTATTACTCATGTTGTTGATTTTAGTAAATTTAGTTATGAAAAATTGTATTGATGTGTTTGGAGGAAATGTCTTTGCATGATGATGCTAGAAGAAGGGCTACAATATTAGAGAGCACTAATCCATCCATCATAACATTAATTTGGAGGAGACATAGGGAATTTTTTCTAGTTGTGCAGTATGCATGTGTTGTTTGTAGGTATCCAATGAAGTTGTGTGAAGATTTGTGGGTCTTGTGTATTGGGGAATATGTTGTTTTTGTAGATAAATTTCATGTTCATGTAGATCATTTCATATTTTTATTTCCCCCATTCATATCAACTTTAGAATTTTTGGCATTAGTCTTTTAGTTTGAATTAGAACAATGTTGGCAATATTATGTGATTTGGAGTTTCTTTGAGTATTTTATGGGATTTATATGTTATGAGAATTATAACATGTTGCTTGCTTGGGTGTACCTAAAAATGTAGATTATTCCTTGGAAAATATTCAGAGTGATGATTAACATAAATGGGGTGATAAGTTTATGGTTACAGATAGTCTCATGAAGAACATCAACTTCTGTTTAGATAGTAAATGTTGTTTGCAAATTTAGTCTTGGTAGAATTATGTTGTATATGTTGTTGTATGATGCTATTTTCCAATCCTCTAGTGTAACCTTTCTACTATAGATCAATCCATTTGAAAAATTAAAAATAGATTAAGAAGGTAAATAGATAGAATTCATAAAGAAATAAATACTAAGACATTATACCTTCATCCTCCCTCCTCATGGATTGAGCTCACAAGATGCACCCTAGTCTTGCATATTTGCTCCAATTTTGGTAGTGGATGTGGTTTCTCAATACTTGGACAACATGATGGTAGGATAAAGATGGATTAAATGGAAATTTGGGAAGCATAAGGATATGGAGAGTGTGGATGTCAAGAATGAGATCCAACGCCTCATTATATAGAATTTTGGTGAGGAACCAAGGCCTAGGATTGATTTGTTGATGGAGGGATAAGATTAAAAGAGGAGTAGGGTTTGGATCAAGGAATGAAGAAGTATTAGCCTTGTGACAAGTGTCACAATATGGAGGAGGTATGAGGGGAGGTTTCCTCACACTGTTGGCAAAACAAGGACAGACAACTGAGAGGGGGGTGAATTAGTTGTCATAGAAAATTAAACTTTTCTTACCTAATTTAACTTAATCTCAGATCTTATGTATAAGAAATTAACCACAAACAAATAACACATCAGAGAGACAGATAACACCAATATTTTTGCATGGAAACCCTGTTAGGGGAAAAACCACGGTGGATGTTAGTCCACAAGATTATACCGTATCAGAAGTATAATGAGAAATAATAAGGGGAATGCACATGCATTTAGGCACACTTCCTAGAGCTCACTGCTCAAATACAAAAGAGGACTCATTGTCCAACAATATAGAAATATGGATTGGATCCATAGTGTATGAACTAAAAGAAAATAGCTTCTGCACAAGCTTGATTATAGTTCCAATTAAGCTCAGAAAACTTTCTTCACGCTTCGCTCAAACTTCTTCACTCTCTTCTCTACAATCAAATGATAGAAACACTATTCACACATTTATACTTTCTCTGGAATACATTCAAACTTATGCAAACACTAACTTTTCTCAACCAATCGCGCATATATATCTGCAACAAGAGATTTCATCACAATTTAGTCGGCCAAGAAAATAAATAATATTTTCAATGTCGGCCCAAATTTACAAATAAATTTCCAATGCAAATCCACCAAGGTCAGCCAAAACATAGTGGAGATCCAAATTAAGAAATCCAACAAAAAAATACTTTAATTAATTACACCTCGAAGATCCACAACACACTACCACCAAGATGTCAGCCAGGAGCATGAAAAATCGAACATGCACAAGATTTTTTTTTTAACCACGAGCTCTCCAAATAATGTGGACATACCACAAAGATAGAGAATGATCTAGATACATTAGATAACACCAAGAAACAATAGAGAAGCATCCACAACAACTGAGATTACTAGAATCACACAATCTTCATTCAAGAACACTAACAGAGACCACATAAACACTGTCAGACCACAACACATTCAAAACTTCACGCGAACCTCTGAAACTTCTGGTGGATGATCTAGAAACATTCAACAATAAACCCTTTAATCCACACTAGCTAATCATTAATGTATAGAACAAGACACCTTCATGACTTGCACAGTTCCACTGAGAACCTAGAACACTTCCTTTTATAATTTTCTCAATATCCTTGACATATACAACTAATATACCAAATGCTAATAGTGTTGACATCAATGACAACCACATATCAACCACCATCTCCACAACATCCAACAATCTCCCCCTTTGGCATTGATGGCAACACATGATGTGAAAAATACCATCAACCCAACATACTTACTTCTCCTCAACTGCTTTTCTCCCACAAGGCTCTTCTCCTTAGAAATATTTTTCACAATACACTTCTCCCCCTTTGACATCAATGGAAAAGGTAACCGTGAACTTTCCAAATACACGCTCTGAACCACATATCAGCACATCTAACTACTCCCCCTAAGTACCAGCCATGAAAACATCAATTCAGATGAAAATATAGCAATGAAGCTCATAGATTGATGAAAATAAATGCATCTTTAGTTCTTATCTAGAGGGATAATCACCCCTAGAATTCCTCTGAGATACCCAAAAGTATCCTTTGACAATGGCTTACTAAATGTATCTACAATCTACTCTTTGGTAGGCACATATTCTAGTCTGACTTCTTTCTCATTCACTTTCTCCCTCAAGAAATAAAACTTGATTGATATATGTTTAGTTTTGGAATGCAACACCAAATTCTTTGAAATATTTATTGCACTTGAATTGTCATAGTATATGGCAATAGGTTCTTCATATACCATCCTGATATCCTTCAACATCTGTTTCATCCTATACCATCATGAAAATAGATGAAAGAGGATTAAAGCATTAAAAAATAATTAAACTCTAATGTAATCTATAGTAAAACAAAAAAGCACAAAGAAATTAAGCATAAAACATAAATACAAAATGATCTCACTTAGTATCGACATCATTCCATGATTGACCTTGATTGTCCTTCTCCATTTCGCCTTAATGGTATTCTTGCCATCATATTTTTAGTATGTGTGCAAGTATAGCCTTGATGTATGTGATTATAGAAAAATATCGAAGATGTGCTTCCAAAATTCATAAGATTTCAAGAGGAGTAAAATGATGAAAGACAGATCAATTTATAGAAAATTGATCATTCGAATGACAGGCCAGGATTGAAAGATCAACAAATGATTCAAATTAAAAGATTTGACATGCATTATGATAAATGTTAGTACTGACACGAGTGATAAAAACTAAGAATATAGATAAAGATTAAATAATGATTTAATCTTTGAGTTTGGTATTCAAAAACATAAGAATTATCTTTGCATGACAAAGATAAAGATAAATTAAAAAGCAACATTTTGTTTGAATGCACACACAAGATTTAATTAATTAAATAAAGATATTTAATTAATAAGCATGTGCATGCATATGAGTTAGAACTAGATAACTTACTGGTTCTGACAGAGAGTCCATTTGAGAAGGACACTCAGACATTATACCAGGAGATAATTGACTAATTTAGATAGATCTCAAGTTGAGTAAGAATGAATACTTAGATAACTTAAGCATTTATCCAAATATAGAAGAATGTGTTCGAAATAGACTTTTATGAATTAAATGATTATTTAATTCAAGATTCAACATTTAGGGATTAATTAAATAAATAAGATTTATTTAATTGAGTAAAGAAAAGGTTAAATGAATAATTAAATAATTAAAGTATTTATTTAATTATAGTTGGAAATATGATAAAGATAAATTAAATAAGAATTTATTTAATTCAAGGAGGATAAAGTTAATTAGTGACGTAATTAAATAAAGAATGTTTATTTAATTAATCAAGATAGAATAAGGATAAAGTGAATTAATTAAAGAATTAAGATTATTTAATTAATAGTTGAATAAATGTTAGAATGAATGAATTAAATAATTAAAAGTTATTTAATTAATAGAAGAATTAAGGACTTTAGAGAATAATTAAATAATTAGAATTATTTAATCATGACCATGAAGATACTAATTATGAAGAAATTGAAGTCATAGGCTTAGACCAAATTTTAGTGTCTACATTTTTCCCCTCTTTGATACAATGCAGTTTATCGCATTGTGTCAAACAAAAAGATATGCCCCAGTAAAAATAGGATGAGGAAAGATGATGAGGAGGTAGTGGTATGCCCCCTTGAGAGGAAAAACAAGTTCAAAGAACATGAGTGTGCTTTCGAAATCAATGAGAGAACTAGAAGATGAAGGACAAAAGGATAGAGGAAAATAGATAAGGGTGGTGAAGATGTAGAAAAGAAATGTTAGTGTGAAAAGGAGATGAATAATAAAAGACATGGTTGTTAGTATTAGCAATCTTTGATGTTTTGCCGAGCCACAAAAGGCTTTATACTTTATCATCATTGGGAGGTAACTAATACAAATGGAGACAAACACCATGATATGGGTATGTGCAGGATCATCATGGAAAAAAAAGACCCTTAAATGGCAAAAAATTCAGAAAAATCAGTGTTGGGAAACTTAACATAAAAATTTGAATAAGTTATCTATATTATTTAAAAAATATGTAATAATAGAATCTATAGCAAATTGAATATAGTTTCTAAACTACTAGGTTAATTAAAAAAAAAAAATCTATTTGGTGAGAATTTGAAATTTCAATGAAGTAACACTTAAATTTCAAGGAAAAAATAAGTAGGTGGCTGTCTAACTACCCTAACCACAATAAAATGATAATATTTTTTTATAAGATTTTAGATATAAGTAGAGGACTCATGTGTTGATGTGATGCATATTTTTTTGTAATTTTTTTCCAAGTAAATAATTAATTATGAATTTTTTATTACAAATTTTAAAAAATATAAAAACTTGTATGTGTGACCACCTTAACTTGGTCAAAACTTCATGAAATTCATTTTTTTTATTTTAATCCTACTGTATGTGAAGCATAAAATGTGACACATGTTTCAGATTCAAAAAATGTGATACCTTTTGAAATCTATAGATGCTTTTCAATCAGCTTATCTATCAAAACATTAGTTGTAATTCAAATAGAAAATGAATAATAATAATTTATTAAATTCAAAGTAAAGCATAATTTATATTGGTGGAAAGATGAGAATCTCCTTTAAAAACCCTTTTCATTTCATCAATTTTGGGTAAAAAAAAGTTGTTAGCCACATATCCTACACATACCCATGATATCACCATTTTTTGGCCCATCATGATCCTGCACATACCCATATGATATAGATCAAGGTGCACAAGGTCATCCACCTGCTAAAAATAAACAGTTGTAGAAAAGGATTGAATTAACTCATACTAAGGGTAAAGTTGCCCCAAAATTTTTGTCAAGACAAACCACATACATCAAACAAATAAAAGATGGGTCATGAGACGTCATCGCTCCTCTAAATCCTTCATGGGACATCCTTGAGGAAACTAGTAACATGACTCAAAATCAAAATTAAAAAGATAGTTGACAGACAACAGTTAAAGAAAATAGACTTTTGATACATCGTTGCTTCTCTAAATCCTTCATGGGACATCCTTGAGAAAGCTAGTAACATAATTCCCATCATAAAGTCAAATGACATGATAAGATAAATAAGCCATAAAGTAAAAAAGCCAATAAAATATTTTCCAAAACTTGATCGATTTGTTTGATTGTTTTGTTGGATAAGATGATTGATTGATAAGGCCTAATTTTAGGAGAGACACATACTGAATAAGATGTTGAGTTTGGTTTCGATGTTATGACTATCTATATAAGGCATGACAAATCCTAGTTTTAGAAAGACATGTATCGTATAAGATGTTGAGTTTGATACTATTGATGTGATAATCTATGTAAGGATATGTTGATTGTTTGACAGTGTCTATATTCAAGAAGGACTCATCCTGTATAAGATATAAGTTGATTGTTTTGATACTATCTGTTTTCAGGAAGGGCACATCTTGTAGCAGATATAAGTTGATTTGTTTTGGTTGTTGCTTTAATAATTTGTTTGATTTGACTTAGAGACATTTTTGACTTGTTCACTAGATTGATGCATGACTTGATATGATGTGCTGACAATTGATTGTGTGTGATGAACCCTAAAGGAATGACCTAGTGTGGCCTCAGGGGCTCATCACTTGATGGACTTGCCTACATTATACACATAGAGACCTCGTAGTTGGACTAGACTTTGACTAGAAAGATTGACTATAATAAGCTTGATTTGTATGAAGATAACATACATGTGTGGTAGTGCATGTGACAAACCCTAATGGATTGACCTAGTGTGGCCTTAGGGGCTCATCAATTAATGGCCTTGCCTACGTTAGACACATAGAGACCTTGTAGTTTGACATGACCAATGACCTTGTCATGTAGACAATGGATTGAATCATGATTTTATATAGACAAGCCTAAAAGGACTAACCTAATGCCTCAGGGGCACATTGGCAGATGTCCTTGCCTACGTCCAGTCACAAAGGCAACGTAGTTTGACAAATGACAAAGACTGACTAGTGCGACTGACTCAAACTCTTTTTTTTTGGATTTTTGACATGTTTTGATTTTTTGTCTTTTTGAAGTTTTCTAATGTTTTTGTATTTTCTCAGGACATTTTGTGATGTTTTTGGATTTTTTTCAGGACATTTTGTAATGTTTTTGGATTTTTCGATGGTTTTATGTCTTTAGGACAACTAATGTTAGAACCAATATAATGTAGGTCAAGTGCTTTCCCCTAGTTGAGTATAAGACCAATTGATAATGAATAAGATGGGATGGGGAATATGAAATGCACTCGATGTCAATCATTCCAAGTTATGGACAAGACAACCATTTACTATGAATGATATGTGTAGGGGATGGATGGGTGATATGTGATATGTACAAGGATAAAGATTATGTATAGGGATGGATGATATGTACAGGGACAAGTGATATGTACAGGGAAGTTAGATTAGAATGATAGTAGACAAAGGAGAAGAGTCAACTACACATGGCACCTGTTTGCCAGGTTTTCACCATGGTACTTATCCAAAACACCACCGAAGTGGTTTTCACTATTGGAAGAATTATTTCTCTTTACTGTTTTCTAGATTTTTTGATTTTTTTGATGTTACCAAGATGCCTATTTGCCAGGTTTTCACCTAGGTAACATTTTTTTGTGATATATATATATATATATTGTATTTTTGATAAATAAGACAAGGCTCTTAGAAGCTATGTGTAGAACTTATTTAGATGAAGACTATTGATGGGTGCTAACAATGGTCATCCTTTAGGAGTAGAGAGTTGATACGCTCTTGATCCAAAGGATTTCATGACAGTGTAGGGTCCTAACCAGTTAGGTTCAAAATTTCCTGGTTTCTCTCTTTTAGCTTGATTCTTGGGATTCTTCATTAAGACCAGGTCACCAATGTCAAAGTTTCTATTCAAGAATTTCCTATTGTAGATGTGACGGAGATGATTCTGATATGCTTGGAGATGATCTAATGCCTCCTGTCTTCGTTCATCTAGAAATTCTAACTCATGTAGTCTTGAAACTCAGTACTCTTCATCATCAATGTGCCCTTTCGAGGATACCCTCAAGGAAGGAATCTCAACCTCAATAGGTAGGATGGCTTCAAAACCAAATACTAAGGAATATGGAGTGATTCCAGTGGGAGTACAAATGCTTGTATGATAAGCCCATAAGGAGGGATTAAGCTATAAATGCCAATCGTGGCCAACATCATTGACAATATTTTTGAGGATTCTAATGATAATTTTGTTAGATGCTCCTGCTTGGCCATTACCTTGTGGGTAATATGGGGTGGAAAAATGATGTTGTATATGGAACTCTTCACAAAGATGACAAATTTATTGGTTTTTGAATAGACGAACATTATCTATGATTATAGATTGAGGAACACCATACCGACAAATGATATAGTTTAGGATAAACTTAGAAATATGTGTGCTAGTGAAGTAGGTCATGGGAATAGCTTCAATCCACTTGGTGAAGTATTTGGTGGTAGTAATGATGAACTTATGGCTGTTGGATGATGTGGGATGTATGTTACCTATGAGGTCGAGTCCCCATTGGGAAAAAGGCCATGGTGACATTATGGGACGAAGCTCCTATGTTGGTGCATGTATATAATCTCCATGTACCTGACATTGGCGAAATTTCTTCAAAAATACATGAGTCCTTTTCCATGGTAGGCCAATAGTAACCTAGTCTCATAATATTTTTAGCTAAGGTAGGACCGCTAGAATGGGATCCACATATACCCTCATGTACCCCACATATACTCTGATGATGGTGTATTTGGCTAACTTGTGAAGGAATGTCCTACGTTGGTTAGAAAGGTTAGGGGGTATGATTTCAGCATGGAGGTAGTCATAGATATCTTTATACCATGGGGAATCAGAACTAAAATTCTCACACACCATCTCCAAATCGAGGATGTCGTAGGCAGGGGCCAAAAGCTATTCTACCCAAAACTCGAACTTAGGCATGTTGCTTGGTATGTCAAGGAGTGAAGCAATAGTAGCCATGGTTTCTGTTGCACTATTTAGAACATGAGGTATTTGATGAAAGTCAACCTTGTCAAAGTACTCCTTAAAACTATCTGCCATGTGTTTGTAGGGAGCAAGCTTTTCATCCTTAGTTTCATAGTCATCATTTACCTGCTAGATTACTAGTTGAGAAACACCATAAACTTGTAGGTGCTTTATTTTCCATTTGATTGCCATGCATAATCCTATCACAAGAGCTTTGTAAACTGCTATGTTGTTGGTACATGGAAATGCAATCCTGAATGACTTAGGGATAGAATCACCCTGTGGTGTCATAAACAATATACCAGCCCCTGAACCATGATTTGTATGAGAGCCATCAAACTATAGTTTCCATGTTGTGTTTGTGTCAATGGTGAATATAAAATCATTAGGAAAATCTACAACTAAAGGGTGATCTTCCTTTATCGGTGCATCAACTAACTGATCAACAATGATTTGTCCCTTAATATCCTTTCTCTCTACGTACAAGATGTCATACTCACTAAGTATCATTACCCATTTGGCCAGTCGCCCTATTAATGCTGCTTTGCTTAGAAGATATTTTAAAGGATCTATCTTCACAACTAGCATTGTTTGATGGTTTAGCATATAGTGCCTTAGTTTTTGAGTAGTGAATACTACTGCAAGAAAAGCATGCTCAATGGTACTATAGTTGAGCTTATAACATACCAAAGTTTGATTGATATAGTATACTACCCTTTCATGACCTTCATTGTCATTCTGTGCAAGCAATTCTCCAAGTGATGAATGTGTTGCTGAAATATAAGACTGGCATTACTATGCAAGCAATTCTCCAAGTGATGAATGATCATCCCTCAACAGGTGGCATTAAGAATGGCGGTGTGAGTATATAATCCTTAATTAGTTGAAAGGCTTCCTGGCATTTACCTATCCATACAAAGGTCATTCCTTTTCTAAGTAAATGTTGAAAGGGATGTGTCTTATCTACTAACTGCACTATAAATCTTCTAATGGATTGTAGTCTCCCTTGTAGTGTCCTTAGCTAACTGAGATTATATGGTGGAGGCATGTCTATGATTTCTTTTACCTTATCTGGATCCACTTCAATGCCCCTTCTAGAAATGATGTAACCCAAAATCTTTCCTGATTTCACTCTAAACACACATTTCTTCAAATTTAGTTTCACTTTATACTCTTCTAGTCTTTGAAATATCTTGTCTAAAACCTTTAAATGATCAACCCTTGTCAGTGATTTAGCAATAAGTTCATCGACATATTCCTCCATAAGAGTGTGTATGAGGTCATGAAAAATAGTATTCATAGCTCGCTGATAGGTAGCTCCAACATTTTTGAGTCCTAAGGGCATAACATTCCAACAATAATTTCCCCAAGGACATGTAAAAATTGTTTTAGGTTGGTCTTTAGTTGCAATTCTGATCTGATTATACCCTAAAAATCCATCCATAAGGGATAACATCTCGTATCCTACTGTCATGTCTACTATCATGTTAATGTTGGGCAGAGGGAAGTCATCCTTAGGGAAAGCCTTGTTGATATCTCTAAAATATGTGCAGATGTGGATGCCCTCGATTGGTTTAGTGACTGGTACAAGATTGAAAATACAATTTTCATAGTCGATTGGTCTAATGAAACCAACATCTAATAGTTTCTTGAGTTATGCCTTGACGAGTAAAGCAATATGTGGGTGCATTTTCCTCAATTTCTGTTTCACTAGTTTTATACTTGTTTGTAAGGGCAAGTGATGTAGAACAAGTTCAGGATCCAACCTAGGCATGTCTGCATAGGACCAGGACAAATTAATCTATCGTTGTGTAAAGAAGCTGTGGAATTCTGGCTGCTCTTCTTTTGTCAATGATGCTACAAAATATACCAGTCATGGATTCTCTTTTGTACCTATGTTGACTTCCACTGATTCTTCAACTTGAATGGGTGACTTTTCATTTTCAACAGGGAGAATATTCAAACCTCCATCCTTAGGTGCCTTAGAGATGTTTTCACCTTTGGATGCATCCTTTATTTTTTCTTTTTTATTGTCTAAAGGCGCCTTTTAGTTTTCGCCTAGAGACTCATCATTTTTATCCTTTTCATTCTTTTTCCTATTTTTGCGACTGGAGGGTTGAACAAATTCCCAAAAATATGCTTTGTTGTCCAATTCAATGGTAAACCCAACCTTGTGATCACCACTAGGTATGCCTTCTCTTAGTCCCAGGAACTCAACAATCACTTCATCATTCTCAAAAATGTCTAAGATGGGTGTGTCTTGTTGGTCCAAATCAATGAGTTGGGGATAAACTAAGGGCATGTCATCATCGGAGTTGTCAAAGTTCAAAGGAGTCAAAGTAAGGACTGAGTTGTTCATATAGTCACAAAGGTTTTGTACCAAGTCCTCTTTTCTCTTTTTCTTGGAGCTAGGTGGATTCTGAGGTGGACCTAATGCCAATGTTTGGTTATTTGAAATGGATTTATTAGGTTGCCAAGAGGTAGGATCAAGAGATTCCCAATAGTAATGCTTAAACCATTCCTCTTTTGTCATATTCTTTGGTGGACATGAATTCAATGGATTTAGTGAGGATTTCAACATTAATTCAAGTTCTCCAAAAAAAATTTCAAGGTCCATGGAAGAGGTGGAGGATATGGAATCCCACTCGTATTCGTTAGAGTTTGGGGAATCAAAATAGTGTGGGTCAGATGGGCCGTGGGATGTCTCGATAATTTCAAAAGCACTTAATTCCTAGAGTAAAGGTGATCTGGTAATAGGAATGCCAATCTGAATCGGTTGAAACCCAATCCCTAAGCCTTTCGGCCACTGAGAAACAAATATTGGTTCAATCCTTCCATCTTGATGTAAGCATAAACCACTATGTCCATTATATCCCTTGCTCTGCATGATTGTGAAGCCTTTTCCATATTGATTTGTAGGAATGTGAGCAAGTGAGGGAGGTTCTTCAGGGTCTTCTCTATACAACCAAGAGGTGACATCTTCTGCATGTATGGCTTCTTTGCTTAATTATCCCCATTTTGCAAAGGTTGTTGATGGATGGATGTGTATAGTGACCATTGACTGTCTCCTATATGATGTAGGTAAACCATATGATTTAGGAGGAATTAGATGGCTAACACAATAAGATGTATTCATGTGATATTCTCCACAACCCTTGTCTTGGATCTTGACCCTAGGAGTGGAAGGAAATGAAGCCAAAGTGGATGTTCCAGTGAGAGTGGATGGATTGACATAGTGAGATGAATTGGACGATGAAGCCTCTTGATTTACTATCACTTGATGTTGGGGTATCTCTTTTAGACTAGTGCAATATTGGAATGGATCTGGGTCACCATCTATTGTTATTTCAGTTGCATTGTAAGGGAATTTTAGACATTGATGATATGTGGAAGGGACTGACTTCATGGCATGAATCCATGGTCTACCTAGTAGAAGGTTGAATGGAAGGGTGAGATCCAAGACTTGGAATTTTGTCTCCATAACTGCAAGACAAATTCTGATAGGAAGTGTGACCACCCCATTTGATTTTCGTTCCTCATCGCCATAAGCCTTAATGTAAATGCTTTTCGTTATGTTGACACATGCTTCTGAGAAACCTAATACCTTAATCAATTTTAAAGTGCAAATATTTAACCCTGCTCCTCCATCTACCAAAAGTCGTCTAACTTTGGTTTTATCAATAAGGACCTCAAGATGTAAAGGGTCATTATGATTTGTCTTCTGAGTTGCATATTCTTGTTTGAAGAATGTGGCATGATGATTATGGGTCAAGTAACCTATCATTTCCTCAAAATGATTGACATCGAGATCATTAGGGACAATGGTGCTTTGTAAAGTTTTGTCTAAAACAGATCGATGTTCAGGGGAGATACACAACATTTCCAAAATGGAAATTTGGGTTGAGGTCTTCCCCAACTAGTCAAGTAAGTTATAGTGATGCTTGGAAGTTTGTGCTAGTTGCTGTGATGGAGGTCCTTGGATGGTGATTTTGGTTCACCGAGTGTTGACAACACACTCAAGAGTTTTCTTTATGGTAATTGTATTGACATTCTCATTAGCAGCTCAAAGGTGATGTATAATTGGGTCACTATAATAATGCTTGATATTAGCATAGTTGGCTGACGTGTTGGTCTTGTTACTTGAACTGGGGGCATTTCCTTTCCCATGGTCATGTAATGGATCCGAAAATACCTTGTGATCAGTGTTCTTATATGTAAGTTTTTGTCCACTAACTTCAATAGTTCTATTGTCGACAAAGTCTTGTATGATGTTTTTTAGTTGATGAAAATTTTGTAGGGTATGTCCTTTGGTCGGATGGAAATCACAAAAGGTATTATCATCCCACCAAGATGGTTTTAATTTGCCTAGATTGTATTGTCTTGGCTCTTGAAGCTGTATAAGATTATTTTGCAACAATTGCTTGAAGAATGGCTCAATGGGTTCCCCAAGGGGAGTGAACTCGCGTTTTAGAAATTGTCTCTATTGTTGTGGCCATTGGGTGTTTTGAGTAGTGTTGGGGGTTTGGGTGATGACATTAAGTGTATTGGTAGAGGGGGAATTTCGGCTAAGTGTGATGATTGATCTTGCTTATAAAGTCTTAGCATCAACCACCCCATTATTGGTAACATTTTTTTTTCGAGACCAAAATCTATTTCTATCATTGGGGGTGTTCTGCACAGTTGGATTTGTGTTGGGTGTTTGTGTCTTAAGTTCTCCTTTGTCAATGAGATATTTTTCTAGTATGACCCATTTTTCCACTAGTTCCGTAAAGGATGTGCAACAATGTACCCTTAAGTTACTTCTCAATTTTGGATTGAGGTTTTCTTGGAACATAGTGACCTTTTGTTTCTCAGGTATTTCAATAGGACATTGACTGGCTATAGTTCTCCATCTCTGGAAGAAAGAGATAAAAGTTTCCCCTTCATCTTGTGTAGTATGACACAAATTTGCTATGTTTATTTCGTGGTCGATGTTAAAGGAGAATTTTTCAATGAATTTCTCAGCCAGTTCACCCCATGATTTTATGCCATAGTCAAGACCTGAAAACCACTCTAGTGCAATTCCAACAAGACTTCTTGGAAAGAGTCTCTTAAGATAGGTGGGGTCGTAGGTGACATCGATGCACATCGTGGAAAATTACCTTATGTGTTCGATTGGATTTTTCTTTCCATTGTACTTGGGAAAGTTTGGTATGACATACCCATGAGGGAAAGGTGTCATGTATAATGATTTATTGAAGGGAGATGGGCATAAATCCTTTGTTGAAGAGGTTTTCTTGTTAGACACTGCCATGTTATCCATCTGTGTTTGAAGTGCATGCATTTATGTTTGTAGGAAGTCAACTTGAGTTAATGATGTGTTGGCTAAATTATTTGGATCTATGTATGTGTTTTGGAATCCAACACTATTTGATGGGTTTTGGTTAAATGTGGGTATGTAAGGTGGATTTTGATTTGGAATGGTAATGAACAGGTTTTGACTCAGAATTTGTGAAAATGGATTTTGATGTGGGGTTTGTGTAAATGGATTTTGATTTAGAATTTGTGAAGTGATGGATCGGTTTCCATATTGGAAGGAGGGTATGTTTCTTGTCTAAGAGACCCCAATATGTGGAATAGTACTAGTGACATTGACACTTGGTATAGCTATTGTCTATGGTATGGTACCAGTGACAGTGACACTTAGTGTAGGAGCTGAAGTTTTAGGTCTTTTTTTCCCAACAAGAGGACCAAAGGGAGTGGACGATGATGCTCCTACG
The DNA here is from genome assembly GCA_007258455.2 of Sequoia sempervirens. Lineage (NCBI taxonomy): Eukaryota > Viridiplantae > Streptophyta > Pinopsida > Cupressales > Cupressaceae > Sequoia > Sequoia sempervirens. The sequence continues at coordinate 874,084,712 of VDFB02281492.1, read as the reverse complement.
ATGAAATTAAAACCTTGTGTCATGCCATATGTACCAAATGGAGACGTATGGACTGTCGTACTCTATGTAGGTATGCCAGATGGTATGGTTGTATTTACCTGAGGTATAGAGGTACTAGCAGTCATTGTGTTTGTCCCTTGGGTAGGTTGAGTTTGTAAGGTACTGATATCAAATCCTGGAGGTAAGGTGGCACCTTCAACTAGAAATTTGGATAAGTTTCATTGATGATCATTTGCTAGGTACCCATCTACAAAAGAGGAAAACTCAGGGTCTTGTGAGATAGTCTCTATGTCTTCCATTGAAATGTTTCCTTGTGGGTCTCTGGTGGTGAATTTTTCTAATAAAGTTTTGTGAGGTCATGATGAGGATGTCCCTTGGAAGGGGTTTGAGAAAATATTGAGGAAGTCATTTGGGTTTTACATATTTTCTCTCTATTTTCTCTTAGACCTAGTTTCAACCATGTAAGATAAGCTCAATATGTAAGGAATGCAAAACTATGTCTATGGGTAGTATGAATCTAGTCTATGTTTTTTGGGATTTTTTGGATGAAAATAAGGAATATATGCAACTATTTTTTTTTTAGTATTTTCTCTGCAAATAAGGTATGTCTAAAATGATGCTATTCTAGGATGACAGTTTCTGAGTATGCAAAGTCTGAGAAAGCTTCTAAGGTAATCAATTCTATGAACCTAAGATGAGGTTTCAAACCACCTAAATTCTAACCAAGGTGTCAGTTTAGTTATGTCAAGGAACCTGTGTAGGACTAGGACCAAAGATAAGGTGAGTTCCCTAGCTAGACTGATGAACTGGGAGGACTCACTGTAGGACAAAAAATATGATGACGTGACTAGGTTCAATGACAGTTTTCACTGAAGCTATGGTTTTTACCAAGTGTGGAAAGTGGACCTATTCTAAATTTTGCAAAAGTGACCTCTCTAAGAGTTTTATCTAAAGGTATTATGTATGCTAAGATGAAACTAAAACTAGGAACTAAGATGACTATAGCTATGACTGAATGATACTTAGAGGATGCAAAATTGAGCAAATCATTTCAGGTTTCTGTTCAAGGACTACTGTGAAAAGAAAAATCAAAGACTGGTATGACTGGGTAGACTGGATTGTGACAGTGAATTATAGTTTTCTAGTTATAAGATAGATGCATTGTAGGATAAGCGATGCATCACAAAATTTAACAATTGTGGTTTGTTTTGACAGTTGTGGTATACTGGTAAATTTAGTTTCGGGTATCAGACACATGCAGTTCTGTATCAAGTAGATGCGACTTAGGGTATCAATTGTAACTCAAAACTGATCAATTGTGGGTTTCTAGACAGAGACTGTATACTTGTAAAAGTAGGTTCTATGACAAGGGCATATGCATTGTTCCAGATTGTAGATGTGGCTCACCTATTCAGATGTGTCATAGTATGTAACAATTGCAGGTTTATCAGTAATAGACACGATTGGGATATTAGATGCAGACTTACTGTAAGTAGATGCAAGCTAATCTGGTAGACATGACTTAAGATTAAACAGATGTGACTCAAATTTTGGGACATGCAAATTGGACTCAACTTCTGACAGATGCGACTTTAGATAACAGTTGCGACTTTCTAGTGAATAGTTGTGGTGTTCCAATGAATTGTGATGTAAACTAACTCCATTTTGTGATCAAGTTTTGGAAAACAAAGACAATCAGAAGACAATGTATTTTTAGTTTGATCTAGACTCAAAGAATGTTTAATCTGATAATAGACAAGCACATCCTAGGCTATGTAGGACAATATTTACTGAGTTCTCACTTGGGTTTTACCCTAGCTACACTTATTCAAGGAAGATGACTAGTAGCTTGAACCCACTGGCTCCCCTAGCTCAACACTTCATTTGGGGTAGCCAAGCTACAGTACCCATGAAACTCCCATGACATACTTTCATCTCTACACATGAACTGTAAAAATGTGAGACTTCACAGGTCCAACCCATTGCACTAGTAAATAGAGGGATTTTAGACACTATAAACAAGGGTGTTTAATTTGAGCATTCCATTTGTAGGGAATGATCCATACGATGAGAGTCCCTTTCGATCCATCTTGTCGAAACCATACGCGTGATTCATTGGGGTTTCCCAAAGAATCCACTTTTATATACTGGCTGGAAGTCCCTCAGATTCAGGGTGCTACCGGTCTGAGTCATCCTGGGGTGAGTACTTTTTCCCACCAGGACAGGCCCAATTTCTAGAGTTAGTAACCATTTCTCTTACACCCAGGATCGCACGAGTGCGCAAAGGGAAAGGATACTTCAATATACCGAATCATGAGGGTAATAATAGAGTGTGCTTTCACACCGAACATAGTAGATAGTGGTAAATTTTAAATCCAAATGACAATTTGCTAATCTAGAAATGAATTTGTTTCAAAATAATCTTTGACACACGTCCGACAAAACATTTCATCAGTAGTTTTAAGATTGATCTTCATCGATCATCCTGCATAAAAGGTTTTAAAAACTTGTCTTCTACGCTTACATCCTACAAACACTATGTTAACTCTAAAAACACATGTTGCAAACCAAACATTAGATAAAATAAAAATAGAAAAGAAAGTTGTAAATCAGAAAGTAAACTCATAAATTTCACCAGTCAGATGCATCGTTTAAAGTGAAAAATGCGTCGCAGTTATTCACCAGTCAATTGTGTCATGAAAATTCATGAATGCGTCAAAGTTTGTTAGATGTGGCGCTGTATTCGTCAGATGTAGTTCATAATTTCAATTGTGTCATTTTTTCTATCAGATGCGTCATTTTGTACAATACCTACAAAAATTGAATAAAAGTCTACATATTCATGAAGATGGTGTCTTCACGTTGGGTTCACCAAATGTAACATCATGAAAACAGATGAAAGAGGATTAAAGCATTAACAAGCAATTAAACTATAATGTAATCTACAATAAAACAACAAAGCACAAAGAAAGCAAGCATAAAACATAAATACATAACGATCTCACCCAATATCTACATCCTTCCATGATTGACCTCAATTGTCCTTCTCCATTTCACCTTGATGGTATTCTTGCTCTCAGATTTTCAGTATGTGTGCAAGTATAGCCTTGATGTAGGTGATTATATCATAATATCGAAGATGTGCTTCCAAAAGTCATAAGATTTTGGGAGGAGTAAAATGATGAAAGACAGATCAATTTATAGAAAATTGATCATTCGAATGATAGGCCAAGATTTAAAGATCAATGGACAATTCAGATTAAAAGATTTGACATGCATTATGATAAATGTTAGTACTGACACGAGTGATAAAAAATAAGAATAGAGATAAAGATTAAATAATTATTGAATCTTCAATTTTGGTATTCTAAAACAAAAGAATTATCTTTGCATGACAAAGATAAAGATAGATTAAAAAGCAACGTTCTGTTTGAATGCATGGACAAGATTTAATTAATTAAATAAAGATATTTAATTAATAAACATGTGCATGCATATGAGTTAGAACTAGATAACTGATTGGTTTTGACAAAGAGTTCATTCGAGAAGGACACTTAGACATTAAACTAGGAGATAACTGATTGATTTAAATAGATCTCGAGTTGAGTAAGAATGAATACTTAGATAACTTAAGCATTTATCCAAATATAGAAGAATGTGTTCAAAATAGACTTTTATGAATTAAATGATTATTTAATTCAATATTCAACATTTAGGGATTAATTAAATAAATAAGATTTATTTAATTGAGTAAAGAAAAGGTTAAATGAATAATTAAATAATTAAAGTATTTATTTAATTATAGTCGGAAATATGATAAAGATAAATTAAATAAGAATTTATTTAATTCAAGGAGGATAAAGTTAATTAGTGACGTAATGAAATAAAGAACATTTATTTAATTAATCAAAATAGAATAAGGATAAAGTGAATTAATTAAATAATTAAAATTTATTTAATTAATAGAAGAATTAAGGAATTTAGAGAATAATTAAATAATTAACATTATTTAATCATGACCATGAAGATACAAATTATGAATAAATTGAAGTCGTAGGCTTAGAGAAAATTTTAGTGTCTATACATCCATATCACTTGTGTACAATTATTTCCAGCAAAAATGTATTCTGCTTCAACAATACCTTTAGTGAATCCAAGCTTCAGTAGATATTTGTCCAATCTAGCATACTAGGCTCTAGGGGCTTGCTTGAGTCCATATAGAGCTTTCTTTAATCGATAGACCATGTCTTCTTTGTCAGTTAGTTGAAATCCATATCTAGCTGTTCAAATTATACTTCTTCTAGTTCTCCATTCAAAAATGCTGACTTTACATCCATCTGAAGAATTTGTAGTCCTTGTATGTAGTATAAGCAAGAAATAATCTAACAGCTTCAATTCTAGTGACAGGAACAAATAATTCTTCAAAATCAATACCTTCCATTTGAGAATACCCTTTACATACCAATCTTGCTTCATTCTGGACCACTTCTCCTTCTTCATTCAGTTTGTTCCTAAATATCCATTTAGTACCAATCACATTTTTTTCTTTAGCTTTGGGAACCAATATCCATGTGTTGTTCTTTTCAATCAGTGTCATCTCTTCCTTCATAGCTTCCAACTAGTATTCATCTAAACAAGCTTCAGTGAAATTTTTAGGTTCAATCTTGGAAATCAAACAATATTCTTTTGCAATCTTTCTTCTAGTTTGCACTCCCTTATTCTTATCTCCTATGATTTTATTTTCAGAAGGATTTAGCCTTACATACCTTGGAGTTTTGAGACATTCTTGACTTTCTGATTCTTCTGATTTCTCTTCTGCACTTGCACTTGACTATGCTTCTTGTTTGACTTGATTTACCTAAACAAATTGAGGTTGCTTAACTAGAACATATGGAATAATCTGAAGTAGAATTTGTGTTTGAGAATTATTCCCTTGGCTTGTAATGTCTTTGTTTGAATCATAATTACAATGTCTGAATGATTTGACAGAGTCCTCATCAACTCTAACATTTGCACTCTCAACCATCTTTCTCAGTCTTTTTTTATAGCACTGGTAGGCCTCGCTTTTAGTGGAGTAACCTAGGAAGATTCCTTCATCACTTCTTGCATAAAATTTTCCTATATCATCATCTCTCTTGATATAACACTTGCTTCCAAAGATCTTAAAATACTTAACAGTAGGCTTGTGACCAAACCATAACTCATAAGGAGTCTTACTAGAATTACCATTAACATTTACCTGGTTCAAGGTATACACAACAGTGCTTACCACTTCACTCTAGTACATCTGAGATACATTTCCTTCCATCATCATTGTTTTGGTAGCATCCAAAATTGTTCTGTTCTTTCTCTTTGCAACTCCATTTTGTTGACGAGTTTGGGGAGAAGATAACTATCTTTTAATTCTATTCTCTTCACAATAAGAGTTGAACTCCTTGGAAATGAACTCACCACCTATGTCAGATCTCAGGCACTTGATTTTTAGACCTTTCTCATTTTTTTCCATAGCCTTGAAAATTTTGAATTTCTCCAATGCTTCACATTTTTCTCTTAAAAAGGAAACCCAAATCATTCTAGAGTAATCATCAATAACCAACATAAAATACCTTTCTCCATGAATACTTCTGACTCTGGAGGGACCACAAAGGTCAATATGTAGCAGCTCCAGCAAATTATTTGAATGAAATTGTTTGCTCTAGAAAGAGACTCTAGTTTGTTTACCCATCTGACATTCCTTGCAAATTATATTAGTAGGCTTCACTAACCTAGGCATATCTCTTACTACTTAAGTAGAACTTATCTTGATAATTTTTTCAAAGTTTACATGACACAACCTCCTATGCCACAACCAACTTTCATCTACTTGAGCAATTAAACAACTACCACTAGTAGTATTCAGGTGAAAAATATTACCTTTTGTTTGTTTTCCTATTGTAATAATATTCATGGAACTTCCACATATCTTGCATCTTCCATCTTTGAATTGAAGATCATATCCCTTGTGAACCATTTGTCTAATGCTCAACAAGTTGTGCTTCTGGCCTTCAACATAGAGAACATCATCAGTTTTTTCTTTACCACATGGGCAAATAGATCCTCTGCCACGAATCACACCAACATTGTTATCTCCAAATCTTACAACCCCACCGTCATACTTCTCTAGACTCACAAATTTTCTTTTATCACTAGTCATATGATGTGAGCATCCACTATCAATGACCCACTCATCTTTTTCTTCATCTCGGGTTGCAAGAGCCTTTTCATCTTTAGCGGATTCAGTAGCCACAAGATTATCTTCAATGGTAGCAATGAAAGCCCATTCATCTTCTTTTCCATTATCTTTATTAGACTCATCATCAGTCACTGCTTCTTCAACAAAGTAGCATTTCCTTTGGAATCTAGAATTTTAGGCTTAGATCTAGGAACTCTTTCAGGACATCTTGATGCAAAATAACCTATTTTACTGCATGAAAAACATTTAGTAGGAAAGACATCTTCATACTTACATTTTCCTCTCCCTTCATGCTTTGCAATCAGTGCTTCTAGTTCTTCTACCTCTCTTTCTTTATCTTCAAGCTATTTTAGTTCTTCATCATAATTGGATATCTTTCTGGAACTCTCTCCCAAATTATATCTTTTCCTGTTACTTCTGGATATAGTAGCCTTGAATGCAGATTTAGTCTTTGGTGTAGATTCACCAAATTCACTAATTTCAAAAGCAGCAAGCTTCCTGATCAATGTGTCTCTTGTCATCTTGTTTACTAATCTGAACCCTTCAATAGCATGAACCTTCATTTTGTAGGAGGGAGGCAAGGATATGAGTACATTAGCCACAATTTCATCCTCATCCATAGAACCACCAACACATGTAATACCCATCACTATTTCATTTATTCTCTACATAAAAGAAGTGGTATTTTCATCTTCACCCATCTTTAAATTCTCATACTTTCCTTTCAAGCTCTGTAGCTTATCCATCTTCACCTATGCATATCCTTCATACAAAGTTTCCAGTTTTTTCCAAATCTCATGAGTTGTCTGCAATTCTACCACATTAGCTATCTCTGAATCTGTCAGAGCACTCACTAGAGCTTCAATAGCCCTAAAATTATTTTCAACATCTTTGATCTCATCAGTAGTGGAGGGACCATTATGAGGAATAACATATGGATGTTTTGTAATCTTCTAGAAAGCTTCACCAATACATCTTAAGTGATATTGCATCTGAACTTTCCACAGTGAATAGTTAGTGCCATCAAATCTCGAGCTATCCTTCTTGAATGTTGTTGCCATCTCAGATCACCTCAAGCTTTTAGACTTCTTTAGATGAACCTTCTTTGATACCAGTTTTTCACAAAACAAGGATAGACAACTAGGAGTAGGGGCTGAATCAGTTGTCATAGAAACTTAAACTTTTCTTACCTAATTTAATGTAATCTTAGATCTGATGAATAAGCAATTAACCACAAAAAAATAACACATCAGAGAGACAACTAACACCAAGATTTTTACATGGAAATCCTGTTAGGGGAAAAACCACAGTGGATGTTAGTCCACAAGATTATACCCTATTAGAAGTATAATGAGAAATAATAAGGGGAATGGACATGCATTCAAGCACACTACCTAGAGCTCACTGCTCAAATATAAAAGAGGACTCATTTTCCAACAATACAGAAACATGGATTGGATTCATAGAGTATGAACTGAAAGAAAATAGCTTCTGCACAAGCCTAATTACAATTCCAATTAAGTTCATAAAACTTTCTTCACACTTCACTCAAACTTCATCACTCTCTACTTTGCAATCAAATGATAGAAACACTATTCACACATTTATAATTTCTCTGGCATACATTCAAACTTATGCACACACTAAATTTTCTCAACCAAACACTCATATATATCCACAACAAGAGATTTCATCACAACTTAGTCGATTAGGAAAATAAAACATATTTTCAATGTCGGCCCAAATTTACAAATAAATTTCCAATGCAAATCCACCAAGGTCAGCCACAACATAGTGGATACCAAATTAAGAACTCCAACAAAAAAATACTTTAATTAATTACACCGAAAAGATCCACAACATGCTAGCACCAACATGTCGACTAGGAGCATGAAAAACCGAACATGCGCAAGAAAATATCTTCAACCACGAGCTCTCTGAATAATGTGGATGTACCAAAAAGATAGAGAATGATCTAGATACATCAAAGAACACCAAGAAACAATAGAGAAGCATCCCAAAAAAATGAGATTAGCAGAATCACACAATCTTTATTTAGGAACATTGACAGAGACCACAAAAACACTATCAGACCACAACACATTCAAAACTTCACGTGGACCTTTGAAACTTCCAGTGGATGATCTAGAAACATTCAATAATAAACCCTTTAATCCACACCAGATAATCATTAATGTACATAACAAGACACTTTCACGACTTGCACAGTTCCACTGGGAACCTAGAACACTTCCTTTTACAATTTTCTCAATATCCTCGACATATACAACAATTGATATACCAAATTCTAATAGTGTTGACATCAATGACAACCACATATCAGCCACCATATCCACAACATCCAACACACACATGTGTGAGCACACATTGGGAAGAGTGAGTGGGGGAAGGTGATATCTCACACATGTGTGAGAAGAGGGTAGAGGATAGGATAGGATAGGACACTTGTCACCATGTGGTAAGCTTAGGGAGAGGTGAGGGAATTTAAAATAAATAAATAATGGTAACGAGGATTAGGCCTAGGGATTAAATCAATTAATCATGGACTAATTGATTTAATGAGGAAGGGTTAAGTTAACAAACCATGGGTTTATTAACTTGGGTCGAGTTAAAAGTTGGAGAATGGGATAATGAGGGTTAGGAAGGGGATAAGGTTAATTAATCATGGATTAATTAACTTAATTAGGATTAGGGGATTTTAGAGGAAAGTGGGAAAAGGCTAGCTTTAATTAATTAAATAATAAATATTTATTTAATTAATTATTAGGATAAGGGAAAGGGTTAAATTAAATAAATAACAAGTATTTATTTAATAAAATATTATTTTAGGTGTCTACATTTTTCTCCTGTTTGAGATGATGTTGCAACTAATATAAGTAACATCATTTCAAAGAAGAATAAAACATAGTGGGTAGTCAAGGGTTAAGGACTAGTGGCATGATGCCCCAGTCACTAGAAAAGATGAGGAAGGATGATGAGGAGGTAGTAGTATGCCCCCTCGAGGGGACATGTGAGTTCAAAGAACACATGCATTCTCTTGAAATGGATGAGAGGACTAACCAATGAAGGATAAAAGGATAGAGTAAAATAGATAAGGATGATGAAGATATGGATGGAAAAGAAGGATGGACAGTCATCATGTTGCAATGATATGAGCAACCTAGATTTGATATTTCACTTGACATTATGCATCAAGGTATAAGGAACTAGGACGACATTGTGCCAAGTGCATGATCAAAAAGGTCAAGTGCAAACATATTTCTTATAACACCATGATATGGAAGATCATGATGCCCCTATGGAAATTGATTACAAAAGACCATGATAAATGCAATTAAAGATAAAATATACAAGCAATAAGCAAGCATGCATAACAAACCAAAGGAAAACAAGGACTATGCTCCAAGTCAAGCTGAAAATTTATTGGTGGATGGATTGATTGATGGATTGGTGATGATGATAAGGATAGAAAAGTTGACGATAAGAACAATGCGTACCCCAAGGATTGTGTTGTTAATGATAAGAACAACACATGGATTGGGAAGGATACATCCCTATGATGATAATGGATTAAATTGGATCAATTCATTATCAATTAATTTGGATCAAAGTGATGGATTACTTTTAGGATGATGCACTAGCTTGCAAGATTAGATAGCATGGATCGGGATTGATTGCATTGGATAGGATTGGATGAGGATGGTTGGTTTGGAAGGATTGATGGATTGGATAAGATAATATTGGATGGAGGATAGGGTGATTAGGATAGAGTAGTGGATGAGATCCAATGAAAAGAGAGAACAAAGTCTTAGGAAAAGGATGTAAGGAGAAATGAATTGTGTGGAGAGGGGATAGATGGAAGATAGGTGATGGGATATACGAAGATGGTGGATTAAGGATGGGAGAATGGAGGTCCAAGGACTAGTTGTAAAGGACTAAGATGCCCCATACTAGTGGAAGTAAAATCATGGATGGAATTATAGTAGCATGAGATGGAAGGATAGTGCATAAGGGATGTGAATGGTAGAGGAGTAAGGATTGAATTGTCCAAAGCATGCACAAACATTTCCCCTAGCTTTCTATAAAGATCAATGGTGAAGGAGGGGATGAATTGGATAGGATGGGATGGTATGTAGGATGTGGATAGTATGATCAAGATCAAGTGGATAAGATATGGATGCATGGATATTTGAACCCTAGGATATTCATCAAGATCAAAGATGGGAAGGGAAGATGGATTTGAATAGGATGAGGGATATGTGATGAATGATATGGATAGGATTGGATACATGGATATGTGATGCTCATGTGGATCCTTAACCTTGTTAAGATCAAAGGAGGGAAAGGGGAGGATGGATTTAGATAGGATAATGGATAGATGTTTAAGGATAGTTGAGGATGTAGATAAGATGTATGAATGAATGTTTACCCCAAGTGTAGAGTGAAAGAGGATGAAGAATTTGCACATGAGTGGATGGATGGATAGGGATATGGAGGAAGGAATTAAGCATCTAGTTGCATAGATGGTATCCCTTGATTATGTGCTATAATGGAACATGGAAATTGGATGTATGCTCATCAATGTTGGTAGAATGATGATAAGAGGGATAAAATGGATTGAAAGATGGAGAGGGATATGGATTTATACAAAGGATTGGATAAGAGAGATAGAAGGATGGAAAATGGATGTTGTATAATGGATTGGCTGGTGGAAGATGTGTGGATAAGTGGATGGGAATGTTGGAAAGATACAAAATTGGCACATACCTTCAAGGGTGGTGGAGTTGTGGAAGAGAAGTGGATTTTGGATTTGGAGCTTTATATGGAGGAGTGGGTGTAGATTTTGGGATATAAGGACCCAAAATTGATGGAGGTGATGAAGTATTAGTAGATGGGGTGGAGGAATTAGAATTGGATGAAGATTTTGGATAAGTAGTTTGAATGCCAATTTTGATTTTTCTTTGGGATGCATTGATTCTATGAGTATTTTTGGAATCCACATGGTTTTTAATTTTGTCTTCATGGGCATTTGTGGCCTTTGGGATTTAATTTTTTAATTTTGGATCATATTTTTCTTTTTTTTTCATGTCTTTTTGAGCGGACATGTTGATCCTTTGATTTTTGTGGATTTTTGGATTTATGCATTTGAGATTTGGCATCAAAATTTCTTCCAAGAGAAATTGGTTGGTGTATGGATATGAATGATGTGTATGTATTATGGATTGGTTGGTGTAAGTATGTTGGAAAAGGATTAAGGGTGTGTACCTTTATTGATATTTATTAGGGATGTGAGGTGATGGATAAATAGGATAAAGAGATATTGAAATAGGAGTGATTGGTGGTGGAATGTAAGGACCCAAGATGGATGGAGGGGATGAAGGAATTTTTTTGGGACATAGGGATCCAAAATGTATGGAAGGGATGAGGGATTGGGATTTGGAACATAAGAGCCCAGGATTGATTTGGAGGATTAGGAATGTAGATATTTGGATTTAGATGGAGGGATTTAGGATAGGTGGAAGGAGTTACAACGTCTAGAGATTGGTATCCAAGGCCATGATATTTAGGATTTGACTAGATTTGCAAGGTTTCTAGGATGCCTTGCTCATGGAGGCCTAACCCTTTGCCTTGATAATGCATGGATTGACAAATCCTTTTTCTAGTAGGATACTTATTATTTTGGAAGCAAGATGCAAGTCCATTTTGAGAGGGATATGACATGGAAGGGATGATGAGGTCTTGGAGTAAACCAATCTAGATTAAAGTGGAGGAACCCATTTGATAAGTATGGGGTTCATGGGTATCTTGGATAGGGGTGATGGGATCTTGTGGAGGATTAGGATCATGAAATGAAGATGAAGGGGTGCTTTGATCTTGACTTGGGGTAGGATCATGGGATGGGGTGGGATGGTATAGTGTGCTCTTAATTATGTAATGGAAGGGGATCATGACATGGATTGGCAGGGGTGTTTTGATCATGAGAGAAAAGAGAATCATTAGATGGGGTGGAAGGTGTACTTTGATTTTGCATGGAGGGATTTCATTAGATGAAGTGGCGGAGAGGGGATAATGAGATGGGGATGAAGGGATATATTTCTCTTGAGATGGAAGGGTACCATTGGATGGGATGGAAGGGATATGTTGTTCTTGATATCTATATGGAGGGGAATATATGTTAGCATGCTTTAGATTAGGAGATGAACATAGTTAATTTGATGTGGATGGTGTGATATGGAGGAAGGTTGGATAACTTGGATATATGGAGTGATAGGAGATTCATAAGATTTAAGGGATTAGGATTTATCTTTATGTAGAGGTGATGAAGGTGGATGCATGACATGTGAATATTGCACAACTTTGTTTTGGCATGGGGAATTAGAAAGTTTTTCAAATAATCCTTGGAGGAAATTATTATGGGAGACATGGGATGAATTTGATTGGTAAGTTTGGGGTGATGTGGATTGTAAGGATGTGGGAAATGGAAAAGTGGAATAAGAGGTGGAATATTCCATGGATTGGAAAATTGAGGATGAGGATGAGGACCTTGAAAAGAATTTGGAGATAGGGATTTGGGATGTGCATGGGTTTTGAGGAAAATTTTGGCTAGACACTTGGTTGACCTTTTCAAAGGAAGGGGAAGGATAAGAAATAGGGGATGGATTGGGATTGGATGAAAATGGGGAAGATGGAAGTTTGGCACCAATGCCAAGGAGGTATCTAACCATGGCATCCATATCATTATTGAAGTAGTGGGTGAAGATAAAATTGGTGGCAATGGATAGGGATGACATGGGTGGTAAGGATGTGGGTGAGATTTGAGAACTTTAGATTGGTAATTGGTAAGGGCTTGGAGAATTTTTTCTAATAATAATGGATTCAAGATGATCCATAATAATATCACTATCATCATATGGATCATATTCAAGTTGGTCAACAAGGCTATCCTCATCATCATGAATATGATTGGGGTTGGTTGGAATGGAAAAAGGTGGATTAGGATATATTAGGTTATATTAATGATAGATTAGGTGGTTAGACATGGTGGAGGGTTGATTGGAGGAGGAAAATTTGGGATTAATTTTGAATGAGGGAGGATTAGGGATGGATTGGATGTAGGTTGGGGAATGATTAGGAAAAGATGGGTGATTAGAATGATTAGGATGAAGGATGGTTGGGATAAAAAATGGGGGGATATTAGGATGAAAATGGATGATTAGGATGAGAAGGGATGGTCATGATGAGATGGGGGATGATTAGAATTAGGAGGGATAATTAGAATAATAATAGGGGATTAGGATGGGAAAATTAGGATAAGGTGATCAAGATGAAAAGGGATGATTAGGATGGAAAGGGTGGTATGATTAGGATGTGAAAGGAAGGTTATGATGGGAAGAATTGGTTGGGATGAAGTGAAGATTTTTCCTTCTTGACTAGAATATAGAATTAAAAGCACACAAATAAATAAAGTGGCTAGGAGGAATTGGGGAGATAGGAATTCACTAGTTTAGCACAAGAAGACACATCAAGAACTTTCACAAGCCTAAAATAATTCAAATGAGACTATAACTTAGTTTAGACCAACCACCCCAGGGGGTTAATACTCCTTGATACTTGGGCAGAGCACCATTTCTCACAAAGGAAGATAGGTAGAGATCTAGTGACATAGGGTTGTCAATGCACGCCACAGGAACAACTTCTCTCTCTCCTTGGTAAATCTCTTAGTTCAGCCTAATATTTATATCTCAACCTAAGGGAGTACATGGTGAGTAAATTTAGGGTATAATTCACATCCCTTGCACCACACTAAGCTATGACCGAAAGGTCTTAATCTAGGATACACAAGGCTACTAGGGATTCTTCCAAATACCTCAAGGGTACATGAGGCCAAAATCCGTAGATGAAAGAGAATAATTCCAAAAAATTGGGAGGAGAGGGTAATCCACACTCCATCTTCACTTCTCCAAGGTATAAAGTTCTTGGAGGCTTAGCCTATATTGACAAGATTCCGCTTCCAAGAGAGGTGTTTTTCAATTCACCTCCCACTCTTTATACTTCATTGAAACATGAGATTTGAGGTCATCCCCTAGGGTGATGAAATACATAGGTAGGCCCCCTAAAGGAATGATACAAGTTTTTTTGGTCACCCAAGATCACGCATAGCACAAGGGGAGAGCATACACATGTTGGGTTCCTTGAGATAAAAAATAAAAGAAAAAGAGTAAGTGATGTTTTTTATCCTCAAGATCACACTAGGTGTGAGAGGAGAGCATACACACCACTCAATCAAAGAAACATCAAACAAATTTTCATTAAACTTAATAAAATAAAATGTGCCTAGATTAGTGGAAAAAGAAAATTCTTGGACAAGTAAATTTGCAAGAAATACGTTAGTAGTTTGATGAATTTTTCTTTGAAAATCCTTTTCAAGCTACACCACAAGGGGTTAGATGATAAAATGATCACATAGAGTCAATATTAGCATGAAGATAGCCATAGAAATTTGGAACCCATTTTTGCAATGGGGTTTGATACACTTAGCCCAATGATAGGGGATGTGGGGGGACCGATGCGATCACCTCGAAGGTAAATTTTTTGGATAAGAAAAAAGATAGAATTTGATGATTTTTATATTAAAAAGGCATTAAACCCCTACAAAATGCATTAATAACTCAAAAATAGAGATTAGATGATTTTTTTTTTGAAGAAATCCTTAAAGATGCAAACTAAATCACATGCACAAATTTGTAGATAAAGTTGTGCTTCTGCTAAAACATAGGTGCCACTTTATGAAGCATGTTGATGGTGTTTTCTGCACAACTCAGACAAGATACAATTATCCTATCTCTCTTGAAAGGTAAATCTCTATCAACAAGCCTCAAGAGATAACCCCAAGGTCTCTAGTGTCAAGTCTTGACAATGAATAAACAACTCAGTGATAAATGTGAAAATGTTGGTAATCACAAGGGGCCTTACAAATGAACAATGTTGGAAGTATACATTCATTAGATGTAACAATATGGTGATGCCTTCAATCCTAAAAATAACCCAGATTTCAAAGAAATAGAAAAAGATAAGGGTTTTAGAGAGATTTCTAAAATCAACACTAATCCTAAGATTAACAATGTAAATGATAAAATACTTGAAATGGACCAACCCCTTAGAAACTAATTTCTGCTTAACCTAGATGAACCTGCAATCTTACAAAAATAGTGCAATCTTCTAAGGCATTAAAGATTTTTAGATCATGAACATTCATCCAAAACAACCCTATCACAATTGAAATGAACAAACATTCACAACTGAGCTAAGCACAATGAATATTAAAGTCCAGGCTAACTTTGGAAAGCAACTAACAATCAACCAACTACAAAAAGTATGGACTAGGGATTGCTACAAACACTTCAAGCATTAAAACACAAACACTATTGAATCATCTAACCTCAACTCTAACATATATCAAATAGCTTTGAGAAATTTCAAAATATGGAAAAATAAGAACCATGCAAGACATACCAACACAAGAAATATCACCAAGGCACAATGTCTTCGCTTGTATTGAATCATCCAAAGTAGCAACAATTCCAATGTTCTATGTCACAACACTTGCTCCAAAATAAAATTGACTCCTAGATCTAATTCTTGCTCTAATGCTTAATTTTCTTTAATGTATTAACTATCTAGCCCTTACATATGAGGAAAAATGCCATATTTATAGAAACCACCAAGATATGTTGGCTCAATTAGGGTTACAATAAAAAATGGCCACAAAAAAGTCGGCCCAAGAAGTTCTAGAACAAAGATAAAAGCATTAAATGCTTGAGACTCATCCAGGTTAGCTTGGGTTCTCCAATGTGGTTCGGTCTAATGCATGTGAAAGATGAAGAGGGAATAATGGGGAAGCACAAATTTTGGTGTGATATTGCATTAAATGCTTTCCCCTTTGTCCTTGTCTCACGCCATTTTATCTTGTATTATCAAAAATACCTTCTCCAAGTTGGCCAAAGGTGGAACAACCAACACTTTAATTCTCCTCTCAATGGACTTAATATCATCCCTTAATTGTTTAATAGTTTTATTCCAATCCACCCTTAGGGCTTGATACTTATCCATGATTGCAATGTAAGTGGTTGCATCATCCAACTGGTGCTCCATAACTAGTCTGTCATCAACTGGAGCATATACATCATGCCACCATTTTCTCAGTTTATCCAAGCTCAAATGTTTAGGCGCAAACCTCCTCGTTCGAGTAATTATCTCAAAGAATGAGATACACTTATTGTAAATATCTGTCAAGGTGCTCTCGATTTTTTCCCCTTGCTTATACACCTTCTTCAATACCTTCTGTTTGATCTGTAAAGTCTCATACCACTCCCAAGGTTTTGCAACTTTTGGGAGGAGAGGATTCCATCACTTACCAACTTTTCTATAGTATACTCCATGATGGTTTTGGCTTTATGCAATAGGAGATCAACATCCTCCTTATCCTGATCCAACACACTTTTTAACCACTCCACAGATCTAAGGGTATCTCCATCGGTTGATAGAATATTATTGATTGCATCATCTCCTTGGGATGATACCCCTTGCAACTAGTTTAGTGTGGAAATATTTAGTGGTTTTCATCTTTTCCAACTTAGTTATAGTTTCTTCTAGTAAGAGATTCATTGTAGATGATGAAGAACTAATTTGGCCAATAGATTGTAAATGTTTCATCAAACCTTGAAGATAATTCTTCAATTCCTCATTCTCCTTCTTTAACTCTTGTTTGGTCTGTACCTCTTTCCTTAATCTTCTCAAAATTGTAGCACTAGAGCCCTCATATTCTTCAATCTCCTGTATCATGGAAGTAGGCCCTAAGTTGATTGTCTACACACTATAATCACTACTAGTCACATCATCCTTATTCTTATCAGTGGCAGGAGTAGAAATGTGAATTACTCTATTATTTGCTTCATCTCTCTCAATCTTTGAAATAAACCTGGCCTTCTTTGTTTTACCCTTCCCAATTTTGGCCAACAAGTCATCCCAATTTGGGAGAATGGCATGCACCACAATTTGATTACTCTTCAATTCTCTATCTAGCTAAGTAGGAATAGTGGAATCCAACTACAAATTACCTTGTTCTACTTTGCCCTACTAACCCCTAGAGGAATCTTCATTTAGATTTTACTTATCAAGAGTCTCTTCAGTTTTATCTTCCCTATCCTCTTCTAGATTCCTTCCCTTTTCTCCATCATGCTCCTCTTCTACATGTATTGGTGAAGGAGTTTTGGTGGGAACTTCCCTTTCTGGTGGTCTATCTTCCTCATTTCCAGTAAGTGAGTCCTCATAGGTCACCAAAGGTGACTACAATATCTTTTCTATCTCCGCCTCCACACTATAGAGCTCACCTTCTTGGAATCCTTCCTCTCCTTGATTTTGGTGATCCTCTGCATCCTTAGATTCACTTGGTACATCATGTGATCTATGAGAAGGAGGGGCATCATTATGTTGGTCTGTGGTAGGGGCAACTAAAGAAACATCCTCCTTTGACACACTATCCTTGGGAGAAGGAGTTCTTGATCTTCTTGTATATACTTGTGTTTTCTCTCTTGAAATCTCCACATTCACCATTGTTGGGCCAACTTCCCCTTTCTCCTTAGAAGACTCATCTTTCTTCTTTGAAGTCCTGGTCACCTTTCTTCTCTTGAGCACCGAAGCACTATATTTCTCTCCCTCTTCATCAAGTTCCCCCTTTGCAAAATTTCTCACCTTTGAAGTATGCTTCCTTTTCTTGGAAATGGGTCTCCTTTTCTTCTCTCGTTCCTCTCCTTGAGCATACTTAATCTTTATCTTAAAAGGAGAGTTTTCCTTAGTTCTACTCTGAGGGTCCTGCTCAACTAAATCTTTAGAGGTGGAATGATCTTCTAAATCCCCCATTAAATCATAGGTGCATTTTACACCTTCACTCTCCAACTCCCATATCTTGTGCTTGAGCCATAACTTGGTGTATTTAATCACTGGAGCCATGACTTGTCCCAATTATATCTTTTCTTCCTCTATCTAATCTATCTCACCAACCAATTTATCCTTTACAGCTTCATAATCATGGCCCTAAATCATATCTCCATCATCATCTATCTAGTCTGGGATGAACTTGACTTTGTACAATCTAACCAACTTGATCGACAGCCTAGAGAATTTCTTCTTTCTGATCTCAAACTCATCTTTACAGTTGGCCCAGTAATCCTCTATGTCATCCTTGTGGCTATATTCTCTACTAGCTCTCTTTTGAGCTTCACCAGTTCTATCAAACCTGGACCTTTTGGAATGGAAAGATAGGCCTAGAGTGCTCATCTCCTCCTTAGAAAATTGTGTTATATTTATGGAGTAAGCCTCATTACTTCCTATCCTGAGAGGAAAGTCATTGTGAAACCCTATTTTGTACTTTTCCATCTTGACTATGGCATCAAAGTCACATATCTTCCTTGTGACTTCCAGGAGTATGATGTGGTTCGTGGGGTACCTAGGAAGTTTGTATGGAGCTCTTTGGAAGCTATCTATCCTGATGTACAAGAAATTTGGGAATTGTATGAACCAAGCTCCAAACTTCTTAATCAATTCCTTGGCCTAGTCTGAAATCCAAACATGTTCTGCACCTTGAAGCAACCTAGTGATGTACATGGTAAATGCATCATTGACCCTCCTATAACTTGAACTTCCCAAGTGAAATTGTGGGTACACCTCATAGATCACTTCTCGCCCAAAGACACCTCCGGTATCCAATCCTTTGTATGGGTGGAACCTGGCAAGTGCATAAACTAAGTAGGAGGTCATAGTAAAGCTCTTTGTCTGCAACACATTGCATAATTGATCATGTATCATGGCACTAATGATGCCTACCCAGTGATGATTAGTATTCTGCTCCATCCACACTATAATGAAGAACATCTAGTTCTCAAAGAATCTAGCACTTTTCAAGCCCATTACTCTGCTGAGGAGTGTAATTGCATCATAATATTTTGGCTTGAATTTTTCCCTAAATAATTGTTTTGGCAGTTTTGAGATGTGGGGCTTAGGTTTTTTCAACCAAGAACTAATCACCTATAGAGCCCTGTTTGTATCATCCTCATAATACTTCTTGGCCATGTCCAAATCAAAGGCCACCACATGGGACCTATCAGGCATGTCAAAAGTCTATGCCACTGAAGAGGGGAGAAGTTAGCCATGATTCTTCCTTGGGGACCAATCACCCTTTGAGTGCCCTTGTCATAGTGCTTAGCACATTCTAACACCAACTCATAACATTGAACCGTAACTAGCCACATGAGCTAACCCTGATTCCACTAACCTTCTAGCCAACAATGGGGGGTCCTTCTATGCCATTCTAGCCTTGAATTCCTCATACTCCCACTTTACCACATTGGTATCACCAACCTCTGACCAAAGGGAGGATAGCTTATACTTAGGAACCATTCTCTTTAAGTCCATCTTGATTCTCTTTGCCTCAAAGATAGAAGATCCATCCACACTTGGATCTGTTTTCTTTCCCATTGTTTTACTAGCCACCAATCTACTTGATTCAACCTGCATCTAGCAAGAGACCACAATAAATCCACTCTATAATATCAACATCAAGTTTATCCAATCATAAACAACATATTCATCAATCAATCAGCCCAAGGTTATGACTAAAATCCCTCAAATTAACATAAAACATAATTACCAAGAAATATAGGATTTTGAGCCATCCGAGGAAATTACGCCAGAGAAGAATTTTGGGAAATTCCATGTTAGGTGGATTTTAATGATTAAGAATGAATATCAAAAATCAATCTTCACAAAATGAAGGAAAAGTATGCAACATCCTTTTAAATTACCCATATCAAGCACATGATGCTAAACACATAACATCAAATTTATTTATCCTTCAAATCCTCCATACTTTGAGACCTTTCGAGAAAATCCGTTAGGGAGGGAAATTTGTGGGGTCTATGTAACACTAGGCTTTGCACACATACATGAAAATGAGAAGGTAAAGGAAAATCAGGAAATTTCAAAGGTTCAGGAATTTTGCAAAGACCTCAAAACCCCGAAGACTGCAATTTCTCATGATCTCGCCAAAAATAATCGAACAATCATCAATTTGGGATCTTTAGGCCCGAATCTAATTTTTTTTGAGTCTCCTATTGATTGTCCTCAAGTTCTCAATTCTCTCAGAGGAAAATTGGTGAGGATTGACGATGCCCTAAACTTGATTAGAAATTTGACATTAATGCAGACGATCATCTTAGATTCAGTTTATCTGTTTTACCAAGCACAAAAATGGATCATTTAAAACATGCACAAGTGAGCCTTTTCCTAGATGAGACTGAAAACACACTCACAAACTCACTCAGGGCCGATAGTCAAACAAACTTGAAACCCTAAATTGAACCAAGTTGAAGAACCATACACACAGGGTCGAGTTCAAAAATGCGACATGAGCATACTAGGTGCCACCAAACTTACCAATAGGAAAGGGGAATATACCAACTGGGCTCTCAGAATCCATGAAAATGTCAAACCCCAACCACAATTTAAACCCTTGATGTTAAATATGCGAAATCCAAGCTCTAAGAACATGTAAAAAACCAAAGCATCATTTACATTCATCAGCAAAAAGAAAGGAAATAGCTATATACCATGGATGAAATGAATTCAACTGCAACAATGACTAGTAACAAACATCAATGCCGTAGCAAGCAATTGTAACAATAATGCAAGAAATCTACCGCCAAATCCCAAAATCAACCACCCAGACCGCCAAATCACTTAAGCACTCAAAATCAAAATCTTGATGGAAACACAAGGAAGATGATAAAAGGAATTCCACAAAAACCAACTAAA
Source organism: Sequoia sempervirens (assembly GCA_007258455.2). Lineage (NCBI taxonomy): Eukaryota > Viridiplantae > Streptophyta > Pinopsida > Cupressales > Cupressaceae > Sequoia > Sequoia sempervirens. The sequence continues at coordinate 874,063,591 of VDFB02281492.1, read as the reverse complement.
TACTTGCCGCAGGGATTGTACCATTGAGCATTAATGCAGTTGACAAGACGGGCTAGAACGCAATCTAAGAATTTGACAAAGTGACATAATTTGTGAGAAATCTAGTCAATGCGAAATTCTGCAAGGTCCCTAAATTTCTGAAAACTGTAGAAAGCGACCTCCGTCGGGTTTCCAAGGCTTTCAGGGAATTCCACCCAGAAGGAATTTTCCTGAAAACAAAGAAAAACCTGAAATATGTCTATAAACAAAATATTTTCAAAGTGTTCCTTAAAAGGGAGCATTGCATGAATAAGATAATCATTTAGGCACATGCCAAGGCAACCAAATCCTCAATATCAAGGGGCCAAAATACCCAAATGAAAGCAAAAGAGGGTCCCTGCTTTTAGTGGGGCATGTGTACGAAAACTGCACAACAAAGAAGAGGCATAGTTTTATAGTTATGCTTAGAAAATAGCTTCCAAGGGTCAACATATGAGGTTTTTCAACTGTAGACATGGAAAATGTACTAATTGGCATTACACCCTTGATCCCAATTATTAACACCATTTCATCCTAAATCATCCCCCAGTTTAATTATTTAATCGAATACATTTATTTGGTTAAATTCATCAATTTTCCTCTCTTAATTAAATAAATCATTTTATCTAATTAAGTATTTCTCTCTTGTTAATTAAATCAATCTATCTGATCTAATTAACCCTATGTCCACATTTAATTAAATAATTCCCTTTATTTGATTAAATCTCTAAGATCTATCTATTAAATAAAATAAATTAAACCTTGTTTAATTTAAGCTAACCAACCATCCCCTTTAGTTAAATAAAAAATATTTATTTAACTAAGTCTAAAATCACATTCTTATCATATTTGATTTAAATTAACCCATAAATCTAAGTGAAATGTGTCACATCATTTAATCTCTCATTAAATTAATTAACCCTTGATTAATTTAATCCTAACTCATGTCCCATCCTCTAGCTTTTGCCACTTGCACATGAAAATAGATTTAATTCATTTATTAAATCTCTATTTTCTCTCAACATGGCATAATGGAGGAATATTCTCTCAAATTTGAATTCAAATCCAAGTGGACTTTTTCCTTCCAACAAGACATTTATTTCATCTTTGTATTGAGCCAAGTGGCATTTAAGACATTCCTTTTCCCTCTTACATGTCATTTCACTAATTTCAAATATCACCTAATTGCATTTATGGGCACATTCATCAAAATGTGAACATCCCTCATCCATCCATCTCTTGACAAGTGGCACCTTGCCATTGGTTGAATGTTAGTCCCACATTGCTTCATTTTGGGCATTTCTCCAATTTTTCAATCTATAAATAAGAGGATTCATTCCTCATTTGATCATCCACAATTTGTGCAAAGTTATTATACTCAAATCCATAGCAATTCTCATCCATTTTTATCCAATCTTAGCTAGGTTATGCAGATTTTCATCTTGGAGCACACTTGGATCATCAACAAAGTGGATCACTCTTCATTACTCATCAAGCTTGCATCATATGAGTTGGGAAAGGGCCAATTTCCACATCAAATTGGTACCAATTCCCCCAAGAGATTAGGAGTTTGCTTTGCATTTGAATAGGATTTAATATCTTTGGTTTATGCTTGTTTATGTTCTTCATTTCATTCCTCTTCCTTTTTAATTCAAATGAATTTCTTGGGGAATCATGATCCTAACTTGCATATGATCTAATATGATGTTTATTTCTTGTGTTTGTGTAGGTTTGGATCTTGGTTCACATTTTGGTGCTAGAAGGAGGGCGAACTGAAAGTTCTAATCATGTTTTTTCACCAAATATCATGATTTTTTTGTTGTTTTGTGTCTCTACAGGGAACTCCACTGCTAGAAGACCAATGTCGTAGTTTAGAACTGCTGGGACTCCAATGTTGCTATATCTCACTGCTAAAAATTCCAAACTCTCACGCTCTCTATTTTCTGCCTAGAATTCAAAATCTCAAACAACGCCACTGTCTTTTTCACACACTAGAATCTTTTCAAATTTCAAACTACACCGTTGGTTGAAATAGCGACGCTTTCGTGCTCTCTGTCCCTATTGCAAAATGACGTTGACTGATAAGCGGTGCTATATAGCACCACTGAATATTTTAAACTACACCACCTTTGTGGGTTCCACCTCTAAAGGGAAGTAAAAAGTGAAAATTATTTTTATGACACATGCTTTTCTATCAAATTTTGATCATTTGGATTGTTCTCCGATCTCCTTACCTCTATTTTTTGTAGACCTAACTGATTGTCTTGTAGGTGGGCTTGATCAAAGGTGAAGAGGGAAATAAGCATAATGACATCATTCATGCATGATACCAAGTGTTTTTGAACACTTTAGTGTTTGTTCAACACTCTTAGATAACTCACTATTTCTCTTAAAGAAAATTTGTTATTTTTCATGCTTAGGACATACTAGTTTCCTTTTCGGCTCTAAAAATAAAAATTCAATTTCTTGTTAGAAAAGGGCTTAAAATAAACGTTAGGACACAAAATTACTAGAGTTGGTTTTCGGATTTAACAATTGAACAAGGAAACTTTCATATCTCATTTTGGTGCTTTAAAATGAATCAAAATAATTGCTTTGTGGACTTAAAAAGAACATGTGCTACTTTTTCTTGTAATTGCTTACTCAAACTAACACCATTGAAAAGATGTATGTGCTTCTCTCGCACCTCACGGTGATCTTGAGAATTTAGGTTGGGATAAAGTAATTTCCTCCACACTTCATTTTGGGAACTAAAATTGAACACATCTTGCGAGTGTATGTCAAACCTATTACATGTATTCTCTCTTTGTTTTTCAACAAAGATCGATCAAGTTAGGGATATTTTTGTTCACTTTTATTTATCTTAGAGGGCCTGCCTTGGGGAAAAGATACTCACCCAAGGGAACGACTCAACCGGTAACACTCTAAAGCCAAGAGTATTTCCAGTTGGGATATAAAAGTGGGTATTGAAACAAAGGCCAGTATCACATGGTTGGCTCTGACGAGAAGGTCAGCAATGGTCTCTCACCTCGATGGGTCAACTCCTACGAATGGAAAGTATGAATTAAAACCCTTGTTGTAGAAAGGTCAAAATCCCTATCTATTTGTTGGTGCAAGAACAGTCGTTTTGAAGCCGCCCCACACTTTTATGGTCTTTAGTAGAAATGGAAAGCATGCCATGGGATTTTCATGGGTGTTGATGCTTGGATTCCCCATATAAGTGAGTGTCGTGGAGGGGAGATAGTGGGGTAAAGAATCTAACCATTCGCTAAAGATAAGCATAGCTAGACTTGTCCAAGTGGGGACTCAACAAATATAGTCTTTCATAGCCATAGGGTTGTACTTGTTCTTGGTTACAAAAAACTTTGCTTGTTCGAAAACATTTGGAAACAAACATTTAACATCATCATAAAAAATTCAAACCCTTTAGGAGGAAAATACAATTGACCAAATTCATGTGTTATTACTTTCCCTTGGGATTTATCCTTAGAGGTTTCTAAACACTTGGATTTATATCTCAATTTTCCTACTAAAGTTAACAATAGGTAACCCTTTCCTTGATTTCATCAAAGTTCCACATAGCATACTTTGTGGGATTCAAAGAAATTGGGACATTGGACATCTAGTTTGAAAAAGCTAATCAAGAAGTGTTTGTGGTAAAACAAAGTCATTAAGCAAAGACTAATAATTGAATCCCACACATGTGTCCCCAATGATTTCACACAAAATCAAAATCCAGAAACCATGAATAAAAATTACTAGTCCAAAAGAACATCAAAATCGTCTCTCAATGCTGTGCAAATTTAGATGAATATTTCTTTTTAAATTTTACAAGAAAGCTTCAAGAAACAATCCCAGATTGTACTCATTCTATTATTGTCAAAATCCAAATCTTTTTCAGGAATTTGAACACCTTGTCTAGAGTAAAGCATGTTCTTCAAAACTGAGGTATTGTAAAAAAGATTCCTTTTAGGTTCACCTAGGATCAAAATCAAAACTTTCCCCCATCTTTCAAAACATCAATCCAAAATCATCTCACCATCAACTCTTGAAAATATTGAAACTATCCTTCATGCTAGGCTTTTTGGCCCATCAAAATCATTGAAACAAAGTCCTTAGGGAAAATCAAAATTCTTGAATCAAAACATCAAAACACATTTGGTTAGGAATATGAAGATGCATCCTTCTTCATGTGCTTAGTCAAGTCATCCAATCATTTTGTTTAGCTCGGTATATGTAGATGCATCCTTCTTCATATACTTAGTTAAATTATCATCTGTGAGAAAATCCATCCCATAGATAACATCCAAAATCTTGGGATCCACTTTTTCATTATCCAAAATCAATACAACAATCAAAATCAAATCAAGGCCAATCCAAAAATCAAAATCAAAATCCAAATCCAAGAATCCAAAAGTCCCAAAAGTCTAGCATCCCCCTCAAGATCTATCAAAAAGTGCATATCACCCATCTTTCACAAACATCTCATCCTTGATCCTTAAAACATCCTAAAATTTCTCTTTTGTACTTAAGATTAGATCAATCTAAAGAATTAGAGATTCATCTCCCATATTCTTGAAAATTGATCCTTATTTTATGGTTCAAACTAGATCTCAACAAAAGAAGAACATGGAAGCCAACAATGAAACATCCACTTCAAGTGACCTAAGTCAAACAAATTCCAAAATCAATTCCGTTGGATCAAGCAATCCTCTAACTAACTTTCCTTCATCATCACAAAACCCACAAGAGAAAGGCCAAGTGGAGGATCTTACCAATAATCCCTTTGGGATGTCACATGAGGAAATCACCAAAATGGTTCAAAATCCAGAGAATCATAAGATTATCAACATAATGATGAGACTCAATCCTTCACTATACATGCTTGAATTATTAAAGCAAGGGGCTAAAATCCCTTCTAATTTCGATGTGAGCACTATTGTGGAACCATATTTTGGGATCATACCCCAAATCTCATCCACCATCCCCATTTTATCTACACCTCCATTCCAAATCATCACGCAAGACATCCCCCAAATTACATCATCCATTTCTCCAACTCAACCCATTGTTAACAAGGGAAGCACATTTCTCAATGCGTTGCAAACACACCCCCTCATAAACAATCAAGATTTGGATGCAAACACCATCTTGGGATAGTCCATACCCCAAAATCCATTATATACATATGTTCCCCTCACTTTTCATGATCCCAATGACCCATCATCATCATCCTTTCTTGCAACACCTCAAACTTCTCTCCCCATAACCTCACAAGGAGAAAGTGATTAATTTGGATCAGGGGGCATCTTTGACACTACATCTTCATCACTCCCCCATGGAAATATTCCACTCACATTTCTACCACTTCGACCATCGCCATCAATATCCACACCACCTCTTGGTTTAGGGCTTCCCCCTCTACCAAACATTAATCAACAAAATCAAACCAATATCCTGAACATTAATCAAAGCATTACATCAAATCCTGAAATCTTGCCATCGATATGACAACAATAGATGGAAACGACACAGGAAATCACCTCATCATCAATCATCCCTCAAAACATGGTCTCACAAGGACCAAGCATATGAATCATACCATCTACCATTGAAAACCCACTCATCAATACAACGATGCCTCTCATCACCACAACAAGTAGCATCCCAAATCCACCTCCACCACCACCACCACCACCAAACTCAAATACATCAAATCAATATACCATTGCACTACAAGCTGCTCAACAAGCTACATATCAAAAGGAACTTCAACAAATCCAAAATTGACAAGTTGCAGAACAAGCCACTCAAGGAACACAAGTCGGTCAAGCAATGCAAGCTGCTCAAGCAGTGCAAGCTATTCAAGACATTCAGGCCACACAACAAGCACAACAAGCACAATAGGTTGCACAAGCCCAAGCCTTATTGCAATACCAACAACAACAACAAGCTGCACAGGCTGCACAAGCTCAAGCTCAAGCCCAATATCAAGCCCAACGAGCACAAGAACAAGCTCAAGGGCAAGCTAAAGTTGAAGCTGAAGCCCAATACCAAGCTCAACAAGGGCAAGCACAAGCAAAATATCTCATACAACAACAAGCAACCCAATACCAAGCATATCAAAAAGCACTAAAAAAATACCAAGAACAACAAGAAACAACCCAACTAGCAACCTGACAATGAGCATTGTTGGTACAACAACAACAACAAGCTCAACAATAAGTGCTACTAGCATAACAACAACAAGACCAACAACAAGTGTTGGTACAACAGTAATGGAAAGCATATTTGGCGTAGTAGAATGTGCAAGCACCATCCATCAACATACCAACCAATCCGCCCATCCCACTAACAATTGAACCACATCAAAACACTTTCATCCCACCCCCTAATCCGCAAAATGATGTGGCAACACAAATCAAGTTACTCTCACAACAAGTACTTGATCTCCAATCAGGGAAAACCATAAAAACACCCGACAACTTGTGTCCCTATTCATTTGATAGGAGCCTTGTAATGAAACCATTCCCAAAAGGATTTGAAGATCCCCAAATTAGATAAATATCGTGAGATGGGAAACCTTGAAGATCACATTAGGAAATTCTAGGTTCATTGCATGGAAGTCGCATATGACGATACCAATCTGATGAGGCTATTTCCTAGAAGCTTGGCTGGCCATGCCATGGAGTGGTTCTCTCGCCTTCCTCCTGGAATCAAGAGGTTCCAAGAAATAGTCGACACATTCATTAAAAACTATGCATTCAACATCGGTATGGATGTTAGTCTAGAGGAACTCTCAACCCTGAAACAAGGTAAAAATGAATCATTTGCTTCTTTCTTACAATAATGGTGATCCAAGGCCTATCAGAGCAAATGGGTCATACCTAAGGAACAACAAGTGTGCACTATCATATCCAACCTTAAGGGAACCTTGGCTTTCCATCTAAAAGTGAAAGGAATCACCACATATGACCAATTGATCTCTAAGGCACTCAACATCAAACGATCCCTTATGACATAACCTAAAAGATCACCCGCACATCTCGAACAACAAAACAAACGCCCATCCACAAGTTACAATGAAAAACCTCACACATGGGCAAGGAACAAAAATATTACCAATGATGGTGTCATCGATGCCAAAGTTGTCATCAGTGCTCCAAGGAAAAACACCCAAACCTACCAAAAATTGCAAAACAATGATCAAAACAACACTCAAACCAATGTGGTATCACAACATCAACCAATCAACAATCAAGAAATCAACAACATCAACAATTAAAGAGGACCACCCCAATAGAACAAAAAACTCCCCCAAGTAGAAGTACACTGCCCTTGGGGAACCACTCAAGGTCATCATGAAGAAATTTATAAATGAAAAGCTCAGCAAAGCTCCCACCTATGAGAATTATTAGGAACCAAACGCGAAACCACCTTGGTACAAATAAAATAAACTCTATGACTTTCACAAAATCAAAGGGCACACCACCAATAGTTGTATGAGGTTGAAAAACCTAATCCAAGGCCTCATTGATCAAAAAATCATAAATGTGGAGTAGCCACCAGGAAATCAAAACCTCAAAATATACACGAATCGGATGCCTAACCATAACAAAGGAAACACTAACAATGACAAAGGAAAAGGAACCTTCAAGAGTGTATATCATGTGTACGACCATGTTTTTGCATCCATGGATGAGTATTGTGCCACTCTCACCATCAAAGGAGCCCATGCTGATTATGGAGTCACCACAAGAGGTGGGAAAATTACCATTGTAGGGTCATCCCAGCCAAAAGAGTACCCACGCCCAATTCAAGATCTGTTCCCAATGGCTACAATGTCCTTGATCAACTTAAAAGAACCCCAACATAAATATCCATCATGGAGTTGTTAAAGATACCATCAACCCATAAAAATATCCTTCAAGAAGCATTAGCCTCATCCATCATCTTCGTGGATCTTGATCCGAAACAATTCCAAGCTATGGTTGGAAACATCATTACACCGAACCTCCTCACATTTTCCAATCAAGACTTCCCCACTCAACCATCTCATAATCGTGCACTCCATCTAGAGGCCCTAGTGCATAAAAATAAATTTAAGCAAGTCCTGGTGGATGAGGGTGTAGGCTTGAACATTTGTTCCCTCAAGCTCATTAAGAACCTAAAAATCTTAGAGGATTCCATCGACAAAGGAAAAGGTATTACAATCAGAGCATATGATGATCAAGAGAGAGTGTCCAAAGGCACAATTCAACTCCCTATTCAATTAGGGCCAGCTATCATGGAAACCACCTGTCAAGTCCTGAACCTCGACTTGCCTTATAACATTCTCCTAGGACACCCCTGGATCCATGCAATGCAAGCAGTAACATCAACCTTTCATAAAGGTGTCAAATTCACATATGAAGGCCAAGAAGTCACCATCCATGGAGATATTGAACCATTATCTTATTGCAAGAACCTAGAGGCAACAATACTACAAGATCCCTCAAGTGCCTAAAAATGACGAAGGTCTATCAACACCATACATTGATCTAGCCACTCTCGCTTCCACTTTTGTGATAGAGACACCTACCAATCCCACCATTCCCACCATATCTGATATAAAAGTCATCATCCAGGACCATGGTTGCAGAAACTATACAATTCCCAAAAATGCTTTTGTGGTTAGAGACTTACCACAATCTCCTAGATCATGAGGACGACCGCAACCAAATGAAGCCTCCACATCCCAAACATCCACTACAGGATATACCAACTTTAGAAGTTGGGGAGATCTTGACCAAGAAGTAATAGAGGAGGACCCATCCCATCTCCTATATCAAGACAATAGACCAACAACCAATCTACCAATGGATAACAACAACAAAGGTTTGCAAATGATGCTTGTAATGGGCTATGACAGAAACCAAAAAATTGAACAAAATGAAAATGAGCTTCTAATACCCATATCCCAGAGACACGAATGAGAAATCTTGGCCTTGGATGTACCCATCTAAGTATAACCATACATGGCTGAAATGCCCCAGTTAAGAAGGTCAGAACTCCTTGACAAACAATAGCCGAACTCCGCTTACCCATATCTACTAGAAGAGTCATAGAAAATTTCACATTTGACATAACTAATGTCTAAAGTAGTAGTGATGATGAAGACCCCATAACCAACCTACCTATTATTTTCAAGGACACCACCCTTCTCATGATTATCACCTTATCCTATGAGTTTGAAAACCAAAACCTTTAAATCCGCCTAGTCTACCCACAATTCATCGATTATGACCAATGAGGACTGCCAATTCTTGACACATTAAAAAATGATGAGGTTCTCTCAGAATTCATGGGACTATGGGATAATATTCCATGTGGGGATCATAAATCAGGATTCATCATTGAATTGGACACACATGCATATTATGTGGAAACAATTGAATCCCTTAGTCGCAAAAGAGAAAAAATGAGAATAATCTCTAGGTCCTTAAGTGAAAACCACATTGTGGCACTCTCCAACCCAAAAATAGTAAAAAGAAAGGACACATCCAAAGGTGAAAACCTCTTTGAGGTGCCCAAGTATGGGGGATTCAATCTTCCTCTCAGAGTTCTCCATCAGGAAAATTTAGTGATCTTAGCCAAAAAATACAATCCAGTTAACTTGGGAATAGAGGAGACCCCACACATCAAATTCTATGTAAAGTCCTTACTATCAGAAGATCAAGATCTCCTAGCTTCCTTTTTGAGAGAATGAAAAGTTAAATTTTCATGGTGCTATGCGAACATGCCCGGGATCGATCCAAAAATTGTGGTTCATCATCTAGCAGTGTATCCTAAAGCAAAACCTGTCAGAAAAAAGATGAGAAAGATTCATCCTCAGATCACCCTACTAGTCAAAATGGAATTGAAAAAGATACTTGATGCATGATTCATAAGACCAATTGACTACCTAGAGTGGGTGTCAAATCTAGTACTAGTTTCAAAACCTGATTGGGGCATCTGAATCTGCACAGATTTGAAAGACCTAAACAAAGCATGCCCAAAAGATGATTTCCTATTGCCTAACATTGACATGATTTTGGACATGATAGCAAGACATGAAATGCTTTCTTTGATGGATGGTTTCTCTAGATACAACCAAATAATGATCGCCAAAGAAGACCAACACAAAATGGCCTTCACTTGTCCATGGGGGACCTACTACTGGAACATGATGCCATTCAACTTGAAGAATGTTGGGGCCACTTATCAAAGAGCCATGATGTTAATCTTCCATGACATGATCCGCAAAACTGTCAAAGATTATGTTAATGACATACTAGAAAAATCTAGAAAGAGGAAAGATCACATAACAACCTTGAGTGCTATCTTTGATAGGCTAGATGAGTACAAGGTCTGCTTGAATCCAAAGGGGTGCGTCTTCGACATACAGTCAAGAAAGATACTGGGCTACATAATGTCAATGAGGGGTATTAACATAGATATCACCAAGGTAAAAGCAATCCTTGACATGGAGGCACCCAAAACATTGAAATAGTTGAGAGGCCTCCAAGGTAGAATTCAGTCTATCCATAGATTCATTGCACAACTGGCAGGAAAGAAAATCCCTTATTCTCACCTACTGCAGAAGGGGGTAGTGTATAAATGGGATGATAAGTGTGAGGAAGCCTTCAAAAAAATCAAAAAATATCTGCTCACACCTCTCATCCTCATGCCACCGATCCCAAGAAAGCCATTAATCTCCTATGTGTCAGCAATAGCAGCAACCCTTGGAGCTCTCCTAGCTCAACACGATGAAAATGGGACAGAAAGGGCCATCTACTATATTAGCATAACAATGGTCGGGCATGAGTTAAACTACTCATTCATTGAAAAAGCATGTCTAGTAGTAGTGTTTGCTTCACAGAAATTCAAACATTACATGTTGACACACAAAATAAAACTCATTGCCAAAATTGACCCCCTCAAGTACCTACTATCAAAAGCAATGTTCATAGGAAGGATGGCTAAGTGGGTCATGATACTATCAGAGTATGACATTGAATATGTGAAGCAAAAATCATTGAAAGGCCAATTCATCGTAGATCAGCTTGCGAAAGCACCAATCTATTCAGAGAATCCACTCATATTAGAGTTTTTACACGAATCCATCTTCAATCTCAACATAGCTGACCATTCGAAACTCTACTTTGATGGCTCTTATACACAACATGGATAAGGAGCTGGTATTTTCTTCATCACCCCACAGGGGGATTATATACCTAGATCCTACAAACTCGAGTTTCCCTATACTAACAACATTGTGGAATACGAGGCCTTAACCATAGGTCTCAAAATAGTAGTGCAGTAGAACATCATGACCCTCAAAGGAGACTCCTAGGTGATAATAAATCAAGTGAATAATGAGTACCAAACAAAGGATGATAAGTTGAATGCATACAAAAAGTTGGTAGAGAGCCTGAAAGAATCATTCATTGATATCACATTTAAGTAGATTCCCAAAGCAAACAATAGAGCATCAGATGCCATGTAAATGATTGGATCCTTATTGGACATCCCTTGCAACATCCTAAAACATGAATTCTTGGTAGAGCAACTTCTCATGTCTGCATTCAAGGTACCAGAGTCAAAATTTGTGTGCAAAATTGTTGGTCCCGGTGATCCTTGGTACCATGACATTTATACTTACTTGCGAATAGGCTTCCTACCTACTAACTTACCCTCAAGCCTAAAAAGAACCTTTGTCAAGAAAGCATCCCAGTTTTTCATCCTAGGAAAGATCCTTTATTGTAGGAGCATAGAAGGAAACTTATTACACTACCTAAATGCTGAGGAGGCATTGACTGCCTTAACTAAGGTGCATAATGGTATTTGTGAATCGCATTCGAGCGGAATGACCTTGGCCAAGAAATTTTTGAGGATGGGGTATTATTGGCCTACAATGGAAAGAGAGGCACGTGACTACGTCAAATGGTGACTACAATGTAAGCAGCATGGGGACATTGTCCATGCTCCAACTCAAGAGCTTCATCCTATTGTCACACCATGGCCCTTCTCGCAGTCAGGACTCGATCTCATCAAAAAAATCACTCCCACCTCATCTAACAACCACAAGTTCATCATAATTGCCACTGAATACTTTACAAAGTGGGTGGAAGCTATCCCTATGACATACATCACTGCAAAAGTAGATATCAAAGTTCATCCTAAACTACCTCATATGATGATATGGTGTTCCCCAAGCTATTATCTTAGATAATGGGACATCTTTTAAGAATCAGGATGTTTGTGACCTATGTGAAAAATTCAAAATCCAACATTGCTTTTCCACTCCATATTATCCCCAAGGCAACGGCCAAGCAGAAGCCACCAATAAAACCATTATGAAAATCCTCAAAAATATAGTTAATGATGTAGGTCATGACTAGCATCTGTAGCTAAATCCTACCCTCTAGGCCTTTTGAACCAGAATCTACACATCCACTGGTGCCACCCCCTTCTCCTTGGTCTACGGATTAGAGGTAGTATTACCCATTGAGATCGAGCTCTTGTCACTGAGAATATCATTGCAAGACCTCATCACGGATGAAGAATACCAAGTATCAAGACTGAATGAGTTGGAGCTACTAGATGAGTGACGTATATATGCTTTAAATCATTTGCAAGTCTATTAGAATAGAATCAAGAGGAGCTATAACAAGAAGATCAGAAGCAGGACTTTCCAAGTTAGAGAACTGGTACTAAAAGAGAATAAAAAAAATGTCCCAAACAACAAAGGAATTTTTGAACCTAACTAGTTAGGACCATTTTTCATCACAACGAGCTATAAGTCAGGGGCATATAAGTTATCAACACCCAAAGGGGAACCTTTGCAGGAGCCCATAAACAACTCCCATCTCAAAAAAAATTATGCCTAAATATTTCAAGGTATAGAACCAAAAAATCCAAAAAAAATAGAGAATATCTTGAAAAAATGGTAACCCTGATGAAAACCTAGAAAATAGGCATCTTGGTGACAACAAAAAAATCAAAAAGCAAAAAAAAAAACAAAAAAAAGCAAAAAATGATAAAAAATAGTAAAGAGAAAAATCGTCGTCTAGTGAAAACCACTTCGGTGGCACTTTGGGCAAGTACCTTGGTGAAAACCCTACCTTTATTAGAGTAGACTATTACATCACACTGGGGGCATGTTCTCATCCAATCAAATTCATGTATATTCTTGAGGTTAGAAAATAAAAAAATCCAAAAACATCAAAAAATTAGAAAATCCAAAAACATTCAAAACATATCAAAATCAAAAAATAGGTCAAAAATTCAAAAACAAAGTCATCTTGTCAAACTACAGGTCTCTAAGCCTTGAACGTAGACAAGGTTGATCTTTCATCATCCCCCAAGACACTTAGGTCAGTCCCTTAGGAGTCTGTCATAATAAACTGGCAATCCATTGTTCATATCTCATCAATAATCGAGTCTGTGTCAATCAAACTACGTGGTCTCTGTGTGTATAATGTAGGCAAGGCTCATCTATTGATCAGCCCCTAAGGCCCCTAGGATAGGTCTTTAGGTTAGGTCTTGGTCAAAATATTAGAAAACTCCAAAACATTTGAAAATAAAAAATCAAAACATCCAAAAAATCTCAAAAAATACCAAAAACAACCTCAAAACATTTCAAATACTCCAAAAACATCCAAATATTTGAAAAAAATTCATCCGTCTCATCTTGGTTTCACTCAAAATAAAAATCACTCATAATAAATTAATTTTCATCCCCAACCTTTGGTGAGATAATCGGAAACAAGTCTAGCAGTTCAAAAGTGAAAACTTGAAACGTCAAAGTCTCAAGTCTAGGTTAGTAAGTAAACAAGTTGGTCAACTCTTTGCATCAATAGCCTATCATCCAATCAATCCCATATCAAATCATCTGATATCGTCATGTCCTAGAATGCATCCTTCCTACAATGGACATCAACATTAGGCATCATCGTAGTTTAGTCTTGGCTAGCGGTATGAAGAATATTATCTTGTTTGTTTACTTTATCTTTATCTCTTGATTTATCTTATTGCGCTCATTCCAAGGATCTCTCGATGATGTCTAATCAAAATATTTAGAGAGATAGGAATGGGGCAATGATCATTATCTTTTATCAACTGTTCTTGTTGGATATTCTTGTAATATAACTTGGTCATGCGTGCTTTGTTTAGATGTAGGGAGGGTGTCTTAAGTATCTTGTTGACCACATGGGAAGGCTTAATTTCCTATGTTTTGGCCTAAGATGCTTGAAATATCCGAATTTCACTCTGAATAAGGTTTTGTATGCCAGGTGTGAACAAGGATACTCCTATCTGATTATCGAGTCAAAGTCCATCACACTAGGTACAATGCCATCTTGGTTCTTGATACCTTGATGCATCATGCCTACGTGTGTTATCAAACATAAGGTAATTGGCCCTTTGAAAATCCCAACTCCTCAGCAAGAAAATCATCATTATCATCATTATCATATCATGTCTTGTTGGAACCTCTTGTTTCCTCTATCTCTTGCTTTTCATGCTAACATGGTATCACAATAGTTAATTAGATCATTATCATCATCACATTCATCTTGGATTCACAAACCATCAGCACATTGCATATTGCATATCATATAGGAAATATTAAATCATATCATAACATTTCATTTCCAGATCATTGCATAATATAGATTGGTTATTCTAAGCATCTCATGAATCATTACATTAACATTTGCATAAACATTTCATAAATCATCTCATAAATCATATATCATTACATAAGCATCCATTACATAAACAAAAGAGCAATCATCCCATAGCATCATAGCATCATTCACATTCACCATATCATAAAATTGCATAAACATCACACATATAAGCATCCATTACACTATCACATACACATTATACAACAGTTACATATCATCATATAACATCATACCATCCATCATTGCATAATATATATTTGTTAGTCTAAGCATTTGCATAACATAACATTTTCACCATCCATACATAATCATCATAAAAGGAGCATAAAAAGATACTGAAAAAGAAATGCATCCATTCATAAACATCTAATCACTACATCACATCATAACAACAAAACATCACATTGCATCACATAGGATATATCATCATTGCATAGCATATAAAAGTAAAGATCATCCATAATGCATAAAATAAGACATAGCATATCACATCAAAATCATCATCTCATATATATCATCAAGCATATGTACAGTATCATGTTACAAAAGGAATCAGATCAAGTATCAAATATATAAGTACAATCAACCCATGGGGCTATCAAAAACAAGCCCAAGGGGCACAAAAAAGAATCTTGTCTTTGATCAAAATAAAGGCCTATTCCTCTTGGCTACTTCCCTCACCACCTGCTCTGTCCCCGTGGCCCTCTACAAGTTTATGGTTGGTCCTCTTTGAAAAATTGGGAGCTTGTCCTACTCTTGGCATGGCCTAATGGTAATGCATCCTATAATAGTTAGCCTCCTGAATAGCCTCTCTACAAGCTCAAAGTGACACTGTGCTCTGGGAGGAGGAGGCAACCATACTCTCTAACTGCTGACGGTGGCCCATCTCTACCACTGCCTATAGCTTTGCGGCCTGCCTCTACAAAATGACCTGATCCCACTCAGCCCTAGCCTGATCTCTCTTTGCTGTCAGTGCCTATACCTGGGCCTACAACTGCAAAATCTTCCCATCTCTAAGATCGGGCTATAGGGGAGGCTGCGTGTGGGGCTGATCCTGCTCCCCATCCCTGTGTGGTATTGGGATCCTATCATGCTATCCTAGATCCTACTCCTACCTCCACTCTACCACCTATGGATCTGGGAGAGGCTGGTCCTGCACTAGCTAATCCTATATCGATTGATCTGGTGTTGGTCCTCTGCCACCTTGATCTTGATCTGCCTAGCCTTGTCCTGCCCCCTACCTCTCGCTCTCCGTCAAGTGGATGGTGTACCTAGAACTATCAATATCAACAGTGGCCTAAACCAATCATGGTATGCCTATGTCACTCCTAGATCTACCTCTCCCTGTTCATATGGCCACGACCAGGCCACTAGATGTCTGAAGCTCTCGACTGCCTCATGGGTAGGTATGTATCACCCCCATGAGCCTTGACTCGTTGTCCTCACAAAAATGGCCACGTACTGATCATCAGGCCTATCCTGTGGCTTGCCAAACTAATTTTGCACCCTACCCGATAGGTACATCTCAATCATGGTATGCTCTCACCCTTGCATCAAGTGGTCTAGGCGAGAAAAGAATAACTGTTACACATCATCAAACTAGGTTGGTTGTCCAAGGTATGACTACCATCAAAACACTCACATTTCGTCAAGGACCCTCCTCCAATGAGGAATACCGTGCTATCCTGTGTGTGTAAATGAAATTCCCCCTTTGTACTGCTAGACCACTGGATCATTTGGCTCCATTGGAACTGGAATGACTCTTGGTCAAAGCACTGGGATGTGCTCCCATGCCCAGATGTGTAGGAGTGTAACTCCTGCTCCAAGTGCTCGGCCATCAAGATAAGAAAACTCATGAAGATCTCTGTAAAGAGAGGCTAGTAGAACTGGGCCCCATGCAAAGAGTATCAGTCATCACCAGACCATCTGCTACCAAGCAAGCCCCCATCCTGGATTGAAGTATCCTCCCCACCGATCTGGTGTGACAAGACCTGATATGATGGATGCAATCACTAATCTGGACAGTGAAGTGAGAGAGATATGGTGCTCCAACTCGATCTGATCCTCACATAATACAATTTGATTAGTGTCCAAGCCCTCGTAGTAGGCCTCCCTCCCAAAGTCCATGTCATAAATAACTTGTGCACCATGAATAGGCAATATGAGGATCCGCCACACATCCTCCAAGGTGACTGTGGCCTCACCAATTAGAAAGTGAAAGGAGGAGGTCTCATTGTGCCACCTTTCAACAAGTGTTGTCATCATTCCCAGGTGTGTCCACACAGGTGGTGCGTAGGCGATATACCAGAGACCCATCTCTCCTAGGCACTCCTTTTCTCACTTGGTCAAACATCTCAAAAGACATAAAATCTATCTTGACCTATGCTCACGTGAGTAGATATCCCTCGCCTCCTCCTGCATCAAGAAAGTCACCGTGTTAAAAATCATCAAAAAAAACCTAGATCGTAGCTTATCTCGACATCCCAAAGTGACTCCAGCGTCGCTGCCTATGAAGGCGGTGTTATTTGCAAACTTCAAACTATGCCGCTAGAGCCTTCAAAGTCCCAAATTGCATCGTAGCGGTTCAGTTTACAAAGGTATCGAGCTTTAACCTGAAACCCTAACCCTAAAGTGCACCGCAGCAGTGTAGTTTGTAAGGGTGGTGGAGTTTGAAATTTAACCTTAAATTACAAACTATACCATGGCATTGGACCTTGCAATGGTGGCATAGTTTGAACACCAAGTGTCGTAAATTAAAATTTCAGTGGGCCTATACAGCGCCACTCCTAAAGACCTAGTTTTTAAACATCATAAATGCATGAGAAAATCAAAAAATCAAGTTGGGTCAAGATGACTCACTGGTGGTTCAGTATTGGGAATTCTCTAGTATGTTCGTACTTGGTCAGAAATGTGCATTGGGAGCTATCATTGCGCCATCTTGTCAGGGTTTCAGAGCTCAAAATCTCAAAGTCTCCTAAGGATGAATGTCAAAATGAATTGGAAGTGGCCCCTCAAGGCCTATTTAAGTCTAAAAATTAGGTTTTTTTGGCCCTATTTTGCCATTCTGCTTGGGTTTTTGATCCCTGGTCCCATTTTGGCTCGTTCGAAGGCCGTTTTGCACCGTTTTTATGTTTTATCTCATTTTTTGACCTCTTAGAGCCTTTTTGGACCTGTCGGGCACCATGTCCTCTTTTTTTGCGAGATCACCCAAAAATTAGAATTTTTGTCCGATCTCCCAAGGGGGTAGTATGATGGCATGTTTTCTCTCACTGGGGTAGTAGTGGGGAAAATTTTGAAATCGGAAATTTTTTGGCTTTTGATTTAGATAGCTTATTCTTTGAAACAATGCAACAAGTGCATCACTTCAAAGAGGGGAAAAATGTAGACATGGAAAATGTACTAATTGGCATTACACCCTTGATCTCGATTATTAACACCATTTCATCCTAAATCATCCCTCAATCTAATTATTTAATTGAATACCTTTATTTGATTAAATTCATCAATTTTCCTCTCTTAATTAAATAAATCATTTTATATAATTAAGTCTTTCTCTCTTGTTAATTAAATCAATCTATCTGATCTAATTAACCCTATGTCCATATTTAATTAAATAATTCCCTTTATTTGATTAAATCTCTAAGATCTATCTATTAAATTAAAATAAATTAAACCTTGTTTAATTTAAGCTAACCAACCATCCCCTTTAGTTAAATAAAACAAAATATTTATTTAACTAAGTCTAAAATCACATTCTTATCATATTTGATTTAAATTAACCCATAAATCTAAGTGAAATGTGTCACATCATTTAATCTCTCATTAAATTAATTAACCCTTGATTAATTTAATCCTAACTCATGTCCCATCCTCTAGCTTTTTCCACTTGCACATGAAAATAGATTTAATTCATTTATTAAATCTCTATTTTCTCTCAACATGGCATAATGGAGGAATATTCTCTCAAATTTGAATTCAAATTCAAGTGAACTTTTCCCTTCCAACAAGACATTTATTTCATCTTTGCATTGAGCCAAGTGGCATTTAAGACATTCCTTTTCCCTCTTACGTGTCATTTCACTAATTTCAAATATCACCTAATTGCATTTATGGGCACATTCATCAAAATGTGCACATCCTTCATCCATCCATCTCTTGACAAGTGGCACCTTTCCATTGGTTGAATGTTAGTCCCACATTGCTTCATTTTGGGAATTTCTCCAATTTGTCAATCTATAAATAAGAGGATTCATTCCTCATTTGATCATCCACAATTTGTGCAAAGTTATTATACTCAAATCCATAGCAATTCTCATCCATTTTTATCCAATATTAGCTAGGTTATGCAGATTTTCATCTTGGAGCACACTTCGATCATCAACAAAGTGGATCACTCTTCATTACTCATCAATCTTGCATCATAGGAGTTGGGAAAGGGCCAATTTCCACATCAAATTGGCACCAACTCCCCCAAGAGATTAGGAGTTTTCTTTGCATTTGAATAGTATTTAATATCTTTGGTTTATGCTTGTTTATGTTCTTCATTTCATTCCTCTTCCTTTGCAATTCAAATGGATTTCTTGGGGAATCATGATCCTAACTTGCATATGATCTAATATGATGTTTATTTCTTGTGTTTGTGCAGGTTTGGAATCTTGGTTCACATCAACAACCTACTTCAGGAAACATCTTGACAAGGCATCTAGTGACTCAAGAATGAAGGATAGATGCTTAAAATAGATGAAAATACCTAAAATATGCAACCAAAAACATGGGCACAACTCTGTGCATAGAGTTGTTCTTCTATTAAAATAAAGGTGCCAGAAAATGACTTTTAGGAGGCAAAAAATAAAGCTTTTCACTAGGCTAGCTAAGGATTCATGTACATGAGCATACATAAGACTTTGAAAACATAAGGATCTTGCCACAAAATTTCAAGTTGTAGGGTCAAAATATCCCCAAAATAAGTAAACCCTAGGTGACCTAGAAACTTTGCAAGAAACCCTAACCTTACAAAACCCTAAGAAGATCTAGTTTATGTATGAAAATAATGAATGAACCTGCAAAATAGAGTGTTAGAGTGATGATACCCTATAAAACAAGACCTAAGAAGTCAAAAAGACCCTAAATCTGAGTCAAAACCATCAAAATCTACCATAAAATAGAAGGGTAGTTTTGTGTTGCACAATCACCACAACATAGGTGCAACTTTGTGATGTAGACGTAAGGGAAAAAATTTATGAAAAGGTTGCACCTCTGCTAAAACAAAGGTTCCTTTCTAGGCAATAGAGATGCAACTTTGTAGTCTTAACCCAAAAATGACACCTACTTCACCAAAATTCACAAAAACTTCACAAAACGTTAGAAAAAGGGTGGGGTAACCCACAGGTGTGCCAAAATAAAGCAGAAAAAATAAATTAAGAAGGTAAATAGATAGAATGCATAAAGAAAAAAACACTAAGAAATTATACCATCATCCTCCCTCCTCATGGATTGAGCTCACAAGATGCACCCTAGTCTTGTAGATTTGATTCAATGTTGGTAGTGGATGTGGTTGCTCAATACTTGGACAACAAGATGGTAGGATAAAGATGGATCCAATGGATATTTGGGAAGCATAAGGATATGGAGAATGTGGATGTCAAGAATGAGATCCAAGGCCTCATTATATAGAATTTTGATGAGAGGAACCAAGGCCTAGGATTGATTAGTTGATGGAGGGTTGAGATTAAAATAGAAGTAGGGTTTGGATCAAGGAATGAAGAATGATTAGCCTTGTGACAAGTTCCACATGAGGGAGGAGGTATGAAAGGGATGTTTACTCACACATATGTGAGCACACATTGGGGAGAGTGAGTGGGGGTAGGTGATATTTCACACATGTGTGAGAAGAGGGTAGAGGATATGCTAGGAAACTTGTCACCACGTGGAAAGCTTAGGGAGAGGTGAGGGAATTTAAAATTAGGAAATAATGGTAATGAGGATTAGGCTTAGGGATTAAATCAATTAATCATAGATTAATTGATTTAATGAGGAAGGGTTAAGTTAACAAACCATGAGTTTATTAACTTGGGTGGAGTTAAAAGTTGAAGAATGAGATAATGAGGATTAGGCAGTAGATAAGGTTAATTAATTAAGGATTAATTAACTTAAGTGGGATTAGGAAATTTTAGAGGAAAGTGGGAAAACGATAGCTTTAATTAAATAAATGTAGATTTATTTAATTAAAGGTGGTGGATAAAGTTAATGGGGAATTTAATTAAATAAATAAGGAATATTTATTTAATTAATTATTAGGATAATGGAAAGGGTTAAATTAAATAAATAACAAGTATTTATTTAATCAAATATTATTTTAGGTGTCTACACCATGAAGTTGAAAGTAATATCTCAAGTTGAGGTAAAGTATGGGATTTTTGTTATACATTCTTGCACTACATATTTTAGTACTGTGGATGTAAGAGAAGTAACTATTTCCCAATTTCATAGTTTATATAATGGATAGTGTATTAAATCACATATCAATCTACAAGAAAAAAAATCATATTTGTATCATTGGGAGAATTTTCAAGAGTTACAGGTTTGTCTTATCTCATGTTAGTGCATTTGGTAAGTCTACTAAATCTTTGTTGGAAGATGTGGATCAGTTGGAGTATGAGGAAGAATGCATTAATTACTTACACACCAAGATCTTAGATTGCATAGATATTATTGTTTGATTCATAACATTGGTACAAAGGAATCTGAATCCTCATTTTTGCGCAATATTCTTTGGCGAAGAATGCAACTCTTTATAAGTACATGATCTAGGCTTAATATGCATATTGGAACGTTTTATCATTTGGGCATGAGGATTCTAGAGCATCATGGTTGTAATTGCTTGAGGGAAAGAAATATTTTTAAGGGAGGACTTATCATGCCCATTTTTCCAAAAATAGTACTTACTAAAAATAGTAACTTTCCGCCATCCCAAAAGAGTAAGTCAAGAAGGGTCACAGGAGACATTGGGAAAAGAAAATATTTAATATTTATATTGTCTTGATCACATTTACATCATTTGAGAAAATAAATATAAAAATTATAAATATTTATAAAATGTTTGTGGGACCAAGTTGGAAAGTGCATTTGTTATGGAAATTGGATTTAATTGAGTGCATGACAACAATTGAATTTGGAAAATCAAGTTTGGAGTGGAGTTATGATGAAGGCACACTTGGAAACAAGGGGGTTCTTTCTTAGCATGCAAGAATCCTCATTTTTGGCATGGGATTTTGGAACCCAGGTTTGGTTGGGAAAGCTTTTAACTATATATTTGTTTTGGTTGCAAGTTGATGGATTCTACTTTTCCAATTTTACAAGATTATGTTGTTCTTCTTCAAAGGTTGAGAAACCATTGGAGGATTGATCTTCCAAGCTAATAAACTAGTGAGATAGAGACTTATAGGTAGTTTTTTTATAGGTCTCTAGAGGTTACTTCATCTATAAGTTGCAACAGAGCTGAAAGGCTATAAAGTTTATTGTTCATTTTATCAAATAGTTGCCTAGATTTGAGTAGATTGGTGTGCTTAGTGTAGATTTTGGTTTTCAGTTTGTTTTTCTATTATATGCAAAAAATATATTTGTATTAGAAGATTTATTTAATGTATTTTTCTATGTAGAGTTGAATTTTTAAGATTGGGAGTTGTGTGGAGTTATTTGGGGTTTCAACAATGTGTTTAAGTTTATGGGTTGAGTCTTTTTTGGGGTTTGTGCAACAAATAATTACTATTGTTGGCTGATTTTATCAACAAAAAAATGTTTTTTTTTTCATGCTCAAACCTATAATGAAATATTATATTTCATTTGTTAATAATTTACTCTCATTTTGGAATGATTTGGTGCAAATTTATTCATACCTGATTTGCTCTTTGTGAAGTTTTCCAATTTTCACTTGGAATATTAGAAGCATGTATTAAAGCACCCACACATTAACCATTAGTATTAAAATGAAATTTTATATTAGGAAACATTTTTTTCTAACAACATTAAATGTTCATTATGTGTGAGGACCCATTTCACCAATAAAATTTAATAATAATTACGTGTGAGGACCTATTTTGCCAATAATATTAAAAAATGATTACATATGAGAACACATTTCACCAATATCATTAAAAAATAATTGCATATGAGGACCCATTTCACAAATACTATAATAAATCCATGCTAATACTGGGCCCATAATCTCCTTCAAAATTATAATGTATGTGTTTTGTTGAGGTTTGATTTTCCCAACATTTAAATGTATTATTGTATAATCATGCAAGATTTGACAAATTTTTACTATACCATTTAAAAAACCTGCAAAATTTTCCAAATTTGGATTGCTATAAATACAATCAAAAATCTAATTTATTTTTACACATTTTGTTCAATTTTGAACTTGTGAGCTCTTGATTTAGATCATACACAGTTAAAAAATTACAACTATAGGAATTGTTGCATTAGAGAATAGTGAGTCAATGAAAACCTAAAAGTAAGCGATCATTTTTCATAGTGTTATAAGATTATTTCTCTTTTCCATTTCTGCCTCATTCTTACACTTACAAATGATATTGAGTAGGGAATGGGATACATCTAGGACCCAGGGATTTATTCTATGATTCCTTTTTTAAAAAGAAGACATTTTTTGGCAACTTTTGTTTCATGAGAGATGTCAAGTAGGAACAAGAGTAAGAGTTCTCAAGTTGGTGAAGGGAAGCCATCAAAATGCACAAAAAATAGAGTTACCATAATGTCATACTTAGGTAATGTTTTTGTGTAAGGAATCTAAGGTAGTGGAACAACTTCCTACACTAATCTTGAGAGGATGATAATGAAAAACTTTATAATAGTTTTTTCAACATATACATAAACTCAAACATAAATAAACATGAATATCATGCATACCACAAAACATTGATTTATGTGGGGAAAACCCTTTCAGGAGAAAAACCCCAAACTCCAAAATCTACCCAATTATTATTCAAAAATAATAAAGATTACAATATACTTAAGTAGAGAAAGCTTCTCATAGAAGTATCACCAAGCATAGATCCAGAGGCAACACAACTACTATCAGAATCTTAAGATACATCACAATACACAACCATAATGCAATGGCCTCATAGAATAGGGTTTCCTTCTAGGGTAATTCAAGCCAATAAAATATTGCTTTTCAGATTTGAGACCTAATGATGAATAATCCAAATTTATTATAAAATATACATTAAATTTGGATTCTAAGGGTGCTTCCCTCGAGCCCTCATTGGGGTGCACGACCCTTGGACCTCTTCCAAGGGGATGATCCCCTCAAACCCCTCACAAGGGGGTACCCCCCTCCCCCTGCGCTTACCTATCAATAGTACCTTATGTAATTGTAAGGTTGAGACAAATTTTCCCAAAATTTTGGTCCATCAGATCAAGATGAAACTATATCATCTACACTTGCACCAAATATTAATGAAGAAGGAAATATCTCAAAGTAATATCATAATGAGTTATTTGAGTTGGATTAGAATGAAAATGCAATAGAAGATGTTCCCAGGGATTCCCAAGGTATTGAGAATGAGTTAATTGACGTGCATGAAAATACTCATACTGAAAAATGATGTTATTGCAAGGAAGGGGAAAAGAAAATCCAAATAAAAAATGAGGTGAGAGTGAGATATGATAAGGAATTTTAAAATTTATTGGGTGTCAAAGTTCCCATTCATTGAACTAGTAAAGAATGCAAACAAAGATGAATCTCCAATACAATGCAAGTGTAATATCTGTAGTTGTAAATATAAAAGGGACAAGAAGTGCAGATAAAAATTGACACTATAAAAAGCATATTGGTAAAGTTTGTGAAAAAAAAATCATAGGGTGAACCAGTCCTCACTTACATCTATGACCCTGATTTTACATAATGTTTAACATTGTCTGATGTGTGTCCTAGGTAAGTGGCCTAAGACCCATTTTCCCTACGACGAATGGGTCCTCACTTAGACCTAGGACCCCTATTTCGAATATTCTTTTGGTGGTATTTTAATGTTTTCAAATATGTAATTCAATGTCGTCTTGTGATATTTAAATTTCATAAATTAATGTTAAGTTACGTATAAATACAAGGTTATTTCACTATGTTTCATCCTAAGACTTTCACGCAATCTAAGCAATTTTGATTCAAGCATCCTAATATTTCACAAGAACATTATTGAGAGCATTCAAGAGCATTTTCAAGGCATTCAAGAGCATATTTATATAATATTATTACAACAATCAAGATTCCTATCATCATGTCAAATATTTGTTGCATCATGCATGTTGCTTGAGCTAATATGGTGTTGTAGTGTTCAAAATCTATTCATGCATATCAAATGCATGGTTTATAATCAAGTTTCATGATCAAGATCTACATTCATTGAGGCCACTTCATACTAGTTTGTAGATCAGTAATCCAAGGTTCAAATAAGGTTTGGTGAGCTGTTACATATATTTGTTCATTCATCATTCCTTTATGATTTTCTATTTCATTTCAAGGTTTAATTACCAAAATGGGGTTTGACAAAGGAAAACCCCCATTCCATAGCAAACACTTTTCTCTCTTTGATGTGTGATTTCATGCTTTAGGTGGAAGATCTCTTCAAGAAAAAATTTTGCAAAGTTGTCAAAGTTGTCACCATTCTTTCAATTTCATAGAAATTCTTCTACAAAATTTATTTTCTACTACTCGACAATGAAAATAAGGAATCTGAGAGTGCAGACACAAAGGAACAGAACCCAGAAAAATATTTTTTGAAGCCCTAGCTAGGACCCATTCACCATAGGGTGAATGAGTCCTTGGTGAGCCATGAAAAAAAACTTTTTGCAAGAGGTGCACAAAATTTATACCTTCCAAACTCTCCCTAAATTTTGTAGGTTCCTTCAATATTATGTTTAAACTTATAAATGCACTTTATAGCTTGTAATTTGGAGTTTATAGGATGATCTTAATATTTCTTCCCAAAGTCCTACTTAGCTTAGACCCTCGTCCTAGAAAAAAAGGGAAAATTGTAAGATTCACACCTTGGGTTGACTCACCTAAGGGTTGTTGGTCAATTCTTGGTGTGGATCTCATTTCCTTAAATGAAAATAGAATAATAGGACCCATTTTCCCTCTTTGGATCTATTGGCATATGGATTGGGGAGATTTTTGGAATATGGCTTCTAGTGTTGTCATTGATGGAAATTGAAGTCATTATCCTGGTCCACAGATAAGAATTTATTCATACTAGTAGGAAAAGTAGAGAACAATGTTCTACTAGCAGAAAGCAGAAAGAATAGGGTATCCAGTTAGTTTGTTGATTTGTATTCTTCACCAGATCATCACTTTGTGTTGTGGATCCCCAGGATAGTTTCTTAAGCATATATGTTATCTTATTGGTAAATTTTGTGATGTTGCATTAATCGGTGTATGAGCTTGGAGATCCAACAGGATGTTTTTTCTATTTATTTCTTCATTGTGGCCGACCTAGTGAATGTTGCATGTTGCAGATGTATAAGGAGTAATTGATTAATTGTTTCTTGTGTTGGTTATCTTGTTTTGGGTTGTACCTATAGTCTATCCAACTTGTGTGGGTGTGCATCAAATATTGCTCATGATTTGACCAGCATGTGAAGAATATTTCATATTTTTCTGAAGCCAACTTGGAGTAATTGAAATTTTGGTAGTGGTTATATATATGAGATCGATAATTCATTTTGAAGTGTTTATAGAGTGTGAAGGTGTGTGAGTGTGTGAAAAGAGAATAGCAGATGTATGTGCGAATATCATAAGGGTGATTGAGAGAGTTATGCATAGTTTCACTTGTGCATTAATATTTTGTGGAAGCGAGTTAGAGTAGAGTAGAATGTAGTCTAGAAGGAGTCAGCAAGTCCAGAATCTAATTTATGAGCTTAACTAAAATTGTATTTTGGCATATGTAGATGCTATCCTTTTAGTTCAACATTTTGTTTTAATCACAAAAAATTTGTAAGGAAGTGAGCCTTCCTTATTTTGAGCAGTGAGCTCTAGGCAATGTGCCTGAATGCATGTGCATTCCCTTTTCTTCATACTTTTAATAGAGTATAAATTGTGGACTAATATCCACTATGGTTTTTCCCCTAATAGGGTTTCCACATAAAAATATTGGTGTTATGGTGCTTTGATTATCTTGTTCATGTGCTTGCATCTTTATTTTTGTTTATGTGTTGTAAATGGTTTATGATCAGAATTAAATTTTAAATCTTGTTGAACACTGATTCACCCCCCCTCTTAGTGTTCCTTGAGTCCAACAATTGGTATCAGAGCAAGGTTCCTTTGTAGAAGTTTAACAACTTGAGGTGGATTTTGGATTGCAATGGACTCTGGTGGTCTTCAACAATAGCTTATGGTGGCACTTGATGATCTTGATCAGTCTAAAGGGGAAGTCATGGAATTAAAAGAAAATCTTGTGGATGCATAAAAAAACATTCAATCATTGAAGGAAAAAATTAATGAGTCGAGAGAAAAGAGGAAGGAATTCTGTGATCAACTGAAGCAGAAAGAGAATAAAATCTTGGAAGATGTTCACCTGAATCAAACCCTAAAAGAAATAACTGAAGAATGTGAAAAGCTTGCTAGGGACAATGCTACTCTAAAACTTGAGATGGAATCTGTGGCAATGAAGCTAACTAAGGAGATTGAAGAAAGGAAGAAGAATAAGGAGAATCTGGCCCAATATTTAAAAGAAAAGTCTAAAGAATGTAACAGAGTAAATAGTGGACTCATTTGGCTAGAGATTGAATTGCAACAATCCAAAAATAATGAACAAGAGCTTGAAAGATAGCTAGTTATTCTCAGAGATGAACTCACTACTGGAAATGAATATAAGGAGAAGTTCAGGATCAGTACTACTAAGATTGATGAGCTAATTAAAGGAAAAAAGGATGCAAATGATAAGCGAGGTCTTGGCTATGAGAAATGAGAAAGCTCCTGGTCTAAACACAAGGATTCCAGAAAAAGAAATCATATGAACAAAGGAAGAATGTATCTGGTAAGACAACCCAATGCTCAGAAGTTTAATGGTTACTACTTTTCTTGCAATAAATTTTGCCAAATGGCTTCACAATGTAGAAGTAAAATAAATTCAAGCAGCCCATCATTTCCCGATCAGTGTTTTAGTTGTAAAAAGTTTGGTTATAAGTCAATTGAATGCAAAAGTATGTCTGTTAGTGTAAGGAATGTTAAATGCTACACTTGTGGAAGAATTGGGCATGTTGCTAATCAATGCAAGTCAAAGGGAAATCAATGGAATGAATTGTCTAGACAAATAAATCCGGTGTGTTACAATTGTAACAAATTTGGTCACATTGCAAGATTCTGTAGGAATAAAAACATGGATAGAAGAGGTCCAATATACAAAGGAAGAATTTCATAGAAAGATGAAAAAGGAAAAGGGACTGTGGAAGAGATAAGAGATCAGATGAAGAAAACATGGGTAAAGAAGAGTGAATCTAATGAAGGAAATAAGCTCGTATTGGAAGCAGTCTCCAGTAATTCCTCTGAAAATTGATCTCAGGCCATTGGCCTAGGGGGAGTCTTTCAAGAAAAATCCATTGTCCCCCTATCTGTAGTTGGCAATAGAATGCAGGAAATTTTTAGTAGTTGTGCCATTAGTCTTCAAATGTGTCCATGATAATTTGTGTAGGAATTCAAGATCTAGAATGTCTACAGATGAATTCTTCTCTTGCTGTCTAAGAAAACAAGGTAACCAAAAATCCTAGGGAAAAACATTTAATGCAGCAAAAAAGTTAGGTGCGCAAAGTTATAAAAGGGTATTTGGAACCCTCATTTGTCACCTTGAATTGAAGGAGAATAGAAAGAGAGCCTCTAGAATAGAATTTCAAAGGATTCAAGTAAATTTTATGGTGAATTCATCAGGTATTTCTGATCACTTATTGAATTCCTAATTTTGTGCTCGGAAGAAAAACTTGTTCAGTATGGAAAGAAAAATGAACAAAATCAAAGGAATTGTGAATTTGGATGAATATAGTAGTAGGAAGATCAAAGATGTAAGAAATATGTTGCTAACTGATGAATTGAAGTGGCTCAAAGGTGCGAAACATAAAAGTTTGAACATTTGGAATAAGTTTCCTTATTTTGTCAATTTGGAAGTTGTTAGGTTTATCTTGAACAAATTTCAAATGAGGACACTCTTACTCTAGATAAATCCTATCTCATTTCAAAAGAGGTGATAAAAAATTTAACTAGATTATGCAATTTTAGGGATATTGCAAAAAATAAGTCGATTCAGAACATTGAAGTCAAAACCCTAACTAGAGTAATAAGAGATCAAAGGGCTTTGATAATTTCAACAATCAAAGATCCAATAACAAGGTACATTACACATGGGATTTCATACAAAATTTTCTTCAGAAACAAGGAAGGTGCAACCTCGACAGGAGTAGTTTACATATCTCATAAAATGATAATGGAGGACCAAGACTTTGACCTGTGTAGCTTGCTAAAAGAACAATTGATGGAGAATGTGCAATTAACAAAGGATGCAGACTACCCCTTTAGGTTTGGTACTTTGGTCATATGTATCATGATGTATTTTATAAATTTCTTGCCTCAAAATGATAATGTGGTATGGAAGGAAAATGAACCGGTTTGTAAGAAATTTTTTGAACATTCTAATACCCTCAAAAATTATGAGCAAGAATATGCAAATTTCTTTAGTGAATTGTTGGAAAAATTTGGAGTAGTTAGCATTTCCATTCCGATAAAGGCACTTGAAGTTGGATCATCTTCCGACAAGATGGAGAGGAAGTAGAAAAGGGCTCTAGAGTTTGCTAATGACACTCCTCTGGCAAGAAAATCTCCTAAACTTGAAGGAAAAGGAAAAGAACAAGTAATTGTGGATGTACCAGATGAAGATTCTGATGAGTACACTCCAAGAGATGAACCTGAATTAGTTGAAATGGATGTAATAATAGCATAAGGAAGCAATGAAGAAGATAATTTATTCAAAACAAAGATACTCCAGATTGTTCAAGAGGAAGATGGAATGAAGAAGATTGTTGACATATGGTTAGATGGACCCTCATATGAGCAGGACCTGATTGAGAGCACTCTAGGTAGTTACTTTGTGCATAACAACATTGGATTGGAAATTTTGTAGAATGTGCTTCCAGAAGAAATGATTGAATGTATTAGGGAGGCTATGGCCTCTGAGCCTTAGGAAAGGAAAGAGGAAGAAATAATTCTACATTTGAAGGAGTAGTTCAGGTTATCCCTTACCAAATTGAAAAGAAAATGAATGTGTCGAGGAAATGCATTGGCTCAACAAATAACATCTATATTTATTGTCTTTGTTGGCCTCATGTTGTTGGGAGATACAAGGACAAGCTAGAGTAGATTGAAAGTGAGTTGAACAAAATTGGTCAAGATTATAACATGGTTTAGGACCAAGATGGTGCAATCAAGAAAAGGATTCACGAGTTGCAGAGTGAGCATGCAAAAGTTCACTTTTCTAGAAACACTCTTATGGAAACTTTTTGGAAAGTGAAGGATTTAACTGAATGTAGATTGGAGCAGCTAATTGAGGTTCTGAGAAAAGGAGAGAAGTTAGAAGAAGCAATTACAATTCTAGAATCCCTAATCCAGATCATCAACCGAACATCATAAAATAACAACTTGATCATAAGCATTGGGATTGTAGTAGATGCTTGGAAGAAATTTCTTCCAAAAATGAAAGATAAGTATAAAATCATTTTCTGACTTGTGCAACAACTATAGTTCTTCAAATTTTGATCCTATTTGTAATTAGCAAATGGGAAGAGAGAGAGCAGTGAAACTTTTTCATTAATGTCAAAGGGGGAAAGAGTGCTATGAAAAATGCCTTGACATTTTAAGGGGGAGCAATGTTTTGAAAGAAATTTGTGTTTTGAAAGTTTTGAAATTTTGGCAGTGTATCTCTAGTTTTGACAGTTCGTCATTTTTCACTAAGTGTTGCCATCAATGCCAAAGGGGGAGATTGTTGGAATATAGCTTGGGGAGATTGTTGGCATATAGCTTCTAGTGTTTTCATTGATGGAAACTAAAGTCATTATCTCGGTCCATAGATCAAAATTTATTCATACCAGCAGGAAAAGTAGAGAACAATGTTCTACCTACAAAAAGCAGAAAGAATAGGGTATTCGGTTAGTTTTTCGATCTATATGCTTCACTAGATTATCACTTTGTGTTGTGGATCCCCAAGATAGTTTTTTAAGCATACATGTTACCTTATTGGTAAATTTTGTGATGTTGCATTAATCGGTGTATGATCTTGGAGATCCGACAGGACGTTTTCTATTTCTTTCCTCATTGTGGCTGACCTAGTGAATGTCGCATGTCGTTGATGTATAAGGAGTAATTGATTAATTGTTTTTTGTGTTGTTTATTTTGTTTTGGGTCATAGCTATAGTCTAGCTGACTTGTGTGGGTGCGCATCAAATATTTCTCATGACTTGAGCTGACATGTGAAGAATATTTCATATTTTTCTTAAGCTGACTTAGAGTAATTGAAATTTTGGTAGCGGGTGTATATATGAGATCGGTAATTCATTTTAAAGTGTGTGTAGAGTGTGAAGGTGTGTGAGTGTGTGAAAAGAGAAAATAAAATTTATGTGCGAATGTTAGAAGGGTGATTGAGTGATTTATGCATAGTTTCACTTGTGCATTAAGATTTTGTGGAAGTGAGTTAGAGCAGAGCAGAGTGAAGTCCAGAAGGAGTCAGTAGATCCAAAATCTGATTTATGAGCTTAACAAGAACTATATTTTGGCATATGCAGATGTTATCCTTTCAGTTCAACCCTTTTTTGTAATCACAAACATTTTGTAAGGCAATGAGCCTTCCTTATTTTGAGCAGTGAGCTCTAGGCAGTGTGCCTGAATGCATGTGCATTCCCTTTTCTTCATACTTTTAACAGAGTATAAATTGTGGATTAATCTCCACCGTGGTTTTTCCCCTAATAGGGTTTCCACATAAAAATATTGGTGTTATGGTGCTTTGATTATCTTGTTCATATGCTTGCATCTTTATTTTTGTTTATGTGTTGTAAATGGTTTATGATCAGAATTAAATTTTAAATCTTGCTGAACACTGATACAACCCCCCCTCTCAGTGTTCCCTAAGTCCAACATGATCCACTTTTTCATTTTGGGAAATTCCACCAGCCATATTTTTCCATGTTTCATTATGGTGAAGCTCACATTGTACATCAAAATTCTGAAAATTGGATTCCATTAAAACCCTAGATCTAGGATTTGCATTAGTTTTCATTGCATTGCATTAGTTTACATTTCATCTAGGGGTATAAAAATTTCATTAGTTTGCATTGCATTTTAGGTGTAAATTTTCATTTTGCATTCATTTTAAATTTGAATATTCAACAACAAATTGCATAGTCTTAGACTGATTTTGCATAGTACTTGCACATTAGTGTATGTTCAATGAGTCAAAATTGAATTTCAAAAACTATCATATAATTCATCATTTTTCCTTCATTGCACTTACATTTCAACATTAAATTCTAGAATAAATATGTTACAAAAATACCAATATGAGATCTAAAACAAAAAACTTATCTGATCACTCAAAAATTGCATTTTTTATTTAAAAAAAACCTATATAGGGACCCATTCACCACTAGGAGAATGAGTCCTTGGAGGTCTACAACAATAAACTTTTCTAAGATTTCTAGTGATTTTTTGCACTTCCAAGGCTTGCTGGTAACCTATAGTATTAGTCTGGAAATGTTTAGGACTTTCTGTTTTATGTATCTAGGTCAAATCATCCATTTAGTGTAGTCATTTTTAAAGCATTTTAAAAATCATTTCAATATTAAAAATCTTTAGATCTGTAGGACATTTGTTTAAATTTTTTGAAGCATTGCATAAGTTGGATAGATTACTTCTCATTTTTGCATAAATAAAAGCATGTTTCCTTTTCAAACATTTGGTGTTCATGGAGTATCACATAGATTGTATGATTCTATTTTCTCTACTCATGAGCATAATCTAGGAAAAATAAATAAAATCTTTGACAAGCATGATGGCTACCCTCCTAATATCTATCGGATTTGTAATAATGTCATAAGACAAGAGGATATAAGCATAGACAATCATGACAATCATAATTGTTCTTCTCCCGATACCTCTCCTATTAGTGATGAAGGTATCATGGTGAAAGAAGATACAATCATCGAGAATCATGAAAGTATTATTTTTCCCTCTCCTCCTCCCCCATGGGAAGATAATGTAGACATAGAAAAAAAGTCTTGATTGATACTATGCATCTGATTGTGATTAACTAACACTGTTTCTTCATAAATCACTTCAAATTGATCAATTAATTGAATAATCAATATTATTTAATTAAAATCAGAAAAATCAACTATTAATCAAATAATTAAATTTATTGGATTAATTCACCCTTCTTCTAACTAATTCTCATCATATTTAATTAAATCAAATCATTTAATAAAATCCACTCATAACCCTCTCATTTGATTAAAAATCAATCAAATTAAATGTCACATCTCCTAATTCACTCCAATTAATTAATTTTGGATAAATTAATCATAAATTAGCTTTCTAATCATCATTACTAAATCCTCCAGCTTTTAACTCCTCAAGATTTAAACCAACCCATGGTCAACTAACCAGGTTGCACATGAAAATAATTTCAATTAATTATTTAATTCCTCAATTATCCTCATAAAGGCATATTCCTCTCAACCACCTCTCATTCAATTTCCCTCAAAAGGTTTTCAAAAACCTATCACATCCTCTTACATTTGCAATAAATTCTCTTAAAACCTTTCAAATCCTCTTACATCTTCTCAAATCTCATTCAATTCCTCTTACACCAATTTCAAATTATCAATCAACAACATTTACTTCTCTTCCATCCTCCTCCACTCACACATTTCCCAAAATGTGCTCCAACTTCCTCCAATAGAATTGTGACACTTGGCACATTTTTATTGGCTCTCAATTTATCCCACATTCACCAATTTCATCCATTCTTCAACCCTTGGCTTCTATAAATAGAGGCATCCTTTTATTAATATGGATCCACAATATTACATCCCCTCTAATATAAACATGTTTATGGCAATGAAATTATGGTTGTTATGTTAGTTGCAAGTAGCTAACTTTTCATATGAATGTGAAGTTGAGGATAAATAATTTTTTTATTGTCGTAATTGTAAATGTAAACGATTTTCTTATATATGTGAGTGATTTGAGATTATATATATATAAACGTTGAGAATGATCTAACCATAATTATCGTCAGTGGATGCAGGATTTTTGATGCCATGAGGGAAAAGGAAATATCATCAGGGAGAGGTTGTGGTTAACATAGGATCAAAAAAAAAAAATTCGCCATGAGCTAGTGTAAGATGGTGGTGCTTAATCGTAACCTTGGCCATACCTCATTAATTAAATAATTATCCTAGTAAGTCAATTTCAAAATGTGTTTCATCTTATATCTCTTTGGGTATAAATTTCTTATTGCATGTACCTTGTGGAATTAATATCATGAAATATTTAATTGAAATTGGATATCAATCTTCTAAGCCGATGAAGATATTATAATTCAATATTAATGAAATGCTTAATTTTGGGCACCGGTGGGAAAATGGTGGAAAATATCTACCACCTCACCATTTCCTTGTTGAATGTCCAAGAGAGGAGCTCAGGAGTCACATGCTCAAGAAAATCTTGGACTTGGGAATTGAAGAGCTTCCTCCCTTAAAAATGGTATTCGATTTCTTCATTGGGTTTTTCTTCAATCCATCACCACATTCTGGGAAAACATTCTTCTTCCTTCTTTTGTATCAATCATCATAAAAAATCTCCTTCTTGAGTCAAACCAAAAAGAGAATCTCTTTAATTTTCTTTGTCTCTGCATCTTGGTGTACTTCTACATTCGAAAAAATCTCTCATCCACATCATTTTCTTTTTTCCGTCATTCTATATCTTCATCTCTTCTCTTAAACCTTGATTCATAGTTGGCTTCTTGATTAAGTGGTGTTCAAGATTAAAGTCTTGGGTCATGCGAATCAAGAGTTTGTTTCTTAATTCAAATATTTGTATATAAGGAAGCGTTTGAAATATTTGAAGTAATCTCTAATCAATCTCTTGAAGAAGAGACAAGTCGTCTGGTCATTTTTTTTGAGTATTTGTGAAGAGTTCTAATATCCTCTTCGAGCTTTTAATATCTCATCAACTAGGCATGTATTAGGAATTGTTAGTGTGTTTAAAGTCTTATATCAAAATATCTTTTCTTATTTTAAATCTTCTTGATGAATGATATAAATCATTGCATCGTTATGCTATGAGGAGATTATTATTGTAGTTGGTTCTTGATATCTTTGTTCATGGTGATGTAGACTTTTACATCGTAAGTCTGTAGAGATGAAACTTGCATTTATTTTAGCTCTTTGTAATCAATTCTGACCCTGAAAGTTTGCTTGAATCACCATAATTATTTATTTTCTATCACCATGGTCTAAACCGAGCACTTCTTTTCCTCTGTCTTGTTAAACTTGAGTTGGATTTGGGTCATCTTTTTCTCCAAATTGATTCTTTGTGTGAGACATGTATAATAAAGTTTCAAACCCTCATGGTTGAATAACTCATAATTAATTTAAACCCTATGGTTAAGATTTAAACCTAAATTAATAGAATAACTGGTAATCAACCAGTCAATGTGAATTAAACCTTGAAATGAGATTTATCATGTCGAGCAAGGGTGAGAGTGTTGATGGCATAGGAGTGCCAGATATTATAATAATAAATCCTTGGCCAAGGTATGATGCTAGACTCAACATCTGTCAACTATCAAGTACCAAATACACCACTAGTCGGAGTGATATTTCTAGTTGGGAGGTACCCATAGTGAAGGATTGATCAGGAGGTATATGTCCTTAACAATAGACTCAGTGGCATGATGATGATTTGAGATTCTTTACTGACACCCTTGTGAAGAGATGGGTTTCTTTAGTTGAAGAAACACGAGAGACTGGCAGGTCTTTGGTTGGGCGGAAAATCCCTTATGATATTGTTGGAAACACAAGGGAAGACAACTAAGATGGGGGGTGAATCAGTTGTCTCAAAAATTATACAAATTAAAATTATTCTCATATTTGATAAATAAACATGAAAACATAAACCATCACCACATCAAAACACACATAACACCAAGATTTTTTACATGGAAACCCTGTTAGGGGAAAAACCATGGTGGAGGTTAATCCACAAGATTATACTCTATTAAAAGTATAAAATAATTATAAATGTGCAATGCAAATGCATTCAGGCACACTACCTAGAGTTCACTACTCAAATACAAAAGCCTTACTTCCCAAAGGAAGACTCATTGTCTTATAGTAACATTCAGATTACATCTAGAAGATTTTGAACTAAGAAAATAACATCTGCTAATGCCTAATTATAGTTTTGGTTAAGCACATAAACTCTTCTTCACACTTTTCTTCTTCCTTAAAAAGATTAGAACATTATTCACAAACAACATTCAACATACATTGCACACCACTTCCTTCAAATGGCATAAGCAATCGATCATATATATATCCGCAACTAGTGATTAGAGCAACTACATGTCGGCCCAAAAAAATATAAAATAAGTACAAAATATCGACCCAAATCAATAAACAATTATCAATGCATACCAAACAATGTTGGAAAAAACATAGTAAGGACCCAAAAAAACATGTCTTAAACATGAACCACCTTAAGCAATTATGCCTCAAAGATCCACAACATGCTACAATCACCTTGTCGGCCATGATCATGAAAAAAATGAACTCACAAAAGAAATCACTAATCACAAAAAAAATGATCAATGCGGACCAAAAAAATAGATGGAGCACGATCTAAAAACATCCACAAGCATCATGAATCACCACAAAAGCATCTGCAACAAATCCAATTACTAGAATCACATCATCTTCTTTCAGGAACACCAACTAAAGCAACAAAACAACTGTCAGAACACAGATACTCATAACTCAATCAAATCTTCATGTAAACCTCTAAAAATTTTATGTGGATTAACTATATATACTTTTCAAAAAACTCTTTAATCCACAACCTCTTATCATCAATATACTGAGCTAGCCACTATGTTGAACTTCATTGCACTACTGACAAACTGCAACTTATTTTATTACAATTTTCTCAATATCCTCGAAATATACAACCTTAGAGACATTAATTCTAATAGTGTTGACATCAATAACAACTACATATTAGCAATATCCAACAATCTCCCCCTTTGATATTGATGGAAACACATGATGTGAAAAAAAACATCAATGATACTTTCTCTTAGCATTTTCTCCCCCTTAGATTTTGACTCTTTTCTCCTTAACTCTTTCATATTTTTTCACATGAATCTTCTCCCTCTTTGACATCAATGAAAAAGATACACATTATCTTTCTCCACACAAGCTCTGAACGACATTTCTAAACATCTAACTACTCCCCCTGAGTAGCAGCCACCAGAAATCAATCTAGATCACAAAATATGACTATGAAATGCATAGACTGATGCAAGTCAATGCATCTTAATAATGATTAGGAGGGGTAATCACCCCTAGCTTCCCTCTAAGATACTCAAAAGTATCCTTAGGCAAGGGCTTGGTAAAGATATCTGTAATATGTTCCTTAGTGGGCACATACTCCAATCTGACTTCCTTTTCACTCACCTTCTCTCTAAAAAAGTGAAACTTGATAGATATATGCTTGGTTTTTTAATGCAGCACTAGATTCTTAGAAATGTTAATTGCACTTGAATTATCACATAATATAGCAATAGGTTCATCATACACAACTCTGATATCTTTCAACATCTACTTCATCCACAATACTTGAGTACAATTGTTAGCAACAACAATGTATTTTGCCTCTGCAGTAGATAAAAAAATGGCATTCTTATTCTTACTTAACCATGAAATCAACTTATTTCCCAAGAAAATGCACCACCACTAGTACTCTTTTTTTCATTCACATCTCCTACCCAATCAACATTAGTAAAAGCACTCAAAGTAAGGTAATATTCTCTAGGATACCATAGGCCAAAATCAACTATCCCCTTCAAGTACCTGAAAATCCTCTTCACATCTGTCACATGAGATTCCTTAGGATCATCTTGAAATATTGCAACAATACATACAACATTCATGATATCTGGTCTATTTTGAGTCAAATAGAGCAATCCACCAATCAAAGATTTGTATCTAGTCTGATTTGTTTTAGGTGAATCATCATCTTGTGTCAACTTACATCTGGTCACCATAGGTGTACCAACCAACTTTGAATCTTCCATACCAAACTTCTTTAGCGATTCTTTCACATAGTTGGACTGAGATATAAAGATCCCTCTATCTAGCTGAGTGATTTGCAATCCCAGGAAGAATATCATTTCTCCAATCATAGACATCTCAAGCTCACTCTGCATCTCATCAACAAACTTAATGCACCAACTATCATCTCCTCCAAAAATGATATCATCAACAAAGACTTCAACAATAAAATCTTTATCATGATCAATTTTGAAATACAAATTACTATCAACAGTACTTTTATTAAATCCAAGCTTCAAAAAATACTTGTCTAATATGGGATACCATGCTCTTGGGGCTTGCTTGAGTCCATACAATGCTTTCTTCAACCGAAAAACCATATCTCCCTGATCAATCAATTGAAATCCATCAGGTTGCTTCAATCCTAGCAACATGAGAAAAAGTTTCTTCAAATTCAATTCCTTCCATTTGAGAATATCCTTTAGGCACAAGTCTTGCTTTGTTTCTAACAACTTCACCTTGCTCATCCAGTTTGTTGTGAAAGACTCCATTTAGTTCCAATTACATTTTTGTCCTTAGGTTTAGGAATAAGAATCCATGTATCATTGTTCTCAATTTGTAGTAGTTCTTCTTTCATTGCTTCCACCCAATGTTCATCTTTGCATGCATCATTGACACTATTAGGCTCAGTCTTTGAGATCAAACAAAATTCTTCTGCAATTCTTCTCCTAGTTTGAACACCTTTGTTCTTATCACCAATAATATGATCTTTTAAATGATTTAGTCTTACATACCTTGGAGTCTTAGGATGTTCTTGAACTTCAGGCTCTTGTGATCTCACTTCTACACTTTCACTAGTTCCTTCCTCTTGATTTTCCTGATTCACTGGAATGATCTGAACTTGATTCAGAGTCTAAAATTTCTTTCCTTTATCTGAATTGTCATTTTGATCATTTGAATCATATCCGTAGGTTCTGGATGGTCTAACTATGTCTTCATCAACCTTGACATTAACACTTTCAACTAATTTCCTCAATCTCTTATTGTAGCACCAGTAGGCTTTAATTTTAGTAGAATAACCAAGAAATATTCCTTCATCACTTCTAGTATCAAACTTTCCTATATCTTCATCTCTTTTGATATAGAATTTACTCCCAAAGATTTTGAAGTATCTAATAGTAGGCATATGACCATACCATAGCTCATAAGGGGTCTCATCGGTATCACCTTTGATGTACCCAGTTGAGAGTGTAAACGATAGTACTCACAACTTCTCTCCAGTAGATATGTAGAATATTTCCTTCCAGCATCATGGTCCTAGCAGCTTCTTGAATTGTCCAATTCTTCCTTTCCACAACTCCATTTTTCTGAGGGGTCCGATGGGCAGATAATTGTCTCTTTATCCCATGCTCTTCACAAAAAGAATTAAATTCATTGGAAGTGAATTCACCACCTCTATCTGATCTTAGACATTTATTCTTCAGACCTGTCTTTGTCTCAACCATAGCCTTAAAAATCTTGAATTTCTTTAGGGCTTCATATTTTTCCCTTAAGAAAGTAACCCACATCAATCTAGAACAATCATCAATAAGTAACATGAAATAGCTGTCTCCTTGCAAAATTATGACTCTAGAAGGACCACCCAAGTCAGTATGCACAAGCTCCAACACTTCATTTGAACATTGTTGTTTTCTTCAGAATGAAACTCTAGTTTGCTTCCCTAATTGACATTCCTTGCATATAACATTAGTAGGTTTTATCAACTTAGGAATATCTCTCACTGCCTGAGTAGAACTTATCTTGATAATATTATCAAAGTTTACATGACATATTCTCCTATTGCACAACCAACTTTCATCAACTTGAGCAATCAGACAACTTTTACCAGTAGCACTTAGGTGAAAGATATTACCTTTTGTTTTTGTACGAGATGCAATCACATTTCTGGAACTCCCCAATATTCTACACTTTCCATTCTTGAATTGAAGATTGTATCATTGTTAACCATTTTTACAACACTTAAGAGATTATGCTTCAAACCGTCCACATATAGAACATCATTAGTATTATGCTTACCATCAAGAGAAATGGATCCTCTGCCACAGATTACACCAGCTTTGTCATCACCAAATTTTACAACACGAGCAACATACTTTTCCAAGCTCACAAATTTAATTTTATCACCTGTCATGTGATGAGAGCATCCATTGTCAATCACCCATTCATCTTTTTCATGAACTCTAGAAGCTAGAGCTTTCTCCACATTTTTGCATCTAGCAGATTTATTAGGTACTGAATCATTTTCCTTGATAGCAATAAATACCCATTTTTCCTCAGATAAATTCCCTTTATCAAATTCATCATCTATCACACCTTCATCAGCAACATAATAACACTTTCTTTGGAATCTAGGCTTGTTAGGTCTTGGCTTAGGAACTCTTCTTGGACACCTTGAGGAAAAATGACCTATCTTATTGCAAGAAAAACATTTAAGAGGAAATTTCCATTTATACTTACCTTCTCCTTTCACTTCCCTCTTAACAATAAGTGCTTCAAGCTTGTCTAGTTTTCTCTCTTCTTCTTCAATCTCTCTCATTTCTTGCTCATACTTGGAATTTTTTCTAGAAGAACTTTCTCCCAGACCATATCTTTGCTTATCTTTTCTAGAGATAGTAGCTTTGAATGCAGATTTTTTCTTAGGAAGAGATTCACCAATCTCACTTAAATCAAAAGAAGTAAGCTTACCAATCAACATGTCTCTAGTTACATTTGTCATAGTCTAGATCTCCTCAATAGCAGTAGCTTTGTGTTTGTATGCAGCAAGCAAGGATCTGATCACTTTAGCAAATATCTTTGATTCTTCCAATGTTCCACCAACACATCTGATACTACACACAAGTTGATTCACTCTGGATAAAATAAGTGATGTTCTCATCTTCACCCATCTTCAGCATTTCATATTTCCCTTTCAAGCTTTGCAGCTTAGCAATCTTCACATGGGTATCACCTTCATAGAAAGTTTCCAACTTTTTCCAAATCTCATAAGTAGTATTTAGCTCCATTTCATTTGTCATCTTGGAATCAGTCAGAGCACTCAACAATGCTTCCTTAGCCTTGATATTGTACTCGACTTCCTTAATCTCACTTGCAGTAGAAGGACCATTATGTGGGATGATACACCTATTCTTTATAATTGTCCAGTAAGGTTCACCAATGCATCTCAGATGACACTCCATTCGAGTCTTTCATAGAGAATAATTAGTTCCATCAAATCTCCGACTATCCTTCTTATATATCGCCATTCCGGATCACCTCAAGCTATTAAAATTCTGATGAGGAACCTGGTTTGATACTAATTGTTGGCAATACAAGGGAAGACAACTGAGAGGGGGGGTGAATCAGTCATCTCAAAAATTATACAAATTAAACTTATTCTTAGATTCGATAAATAAACATGAAAAAATAAACCATCACCACATAAAAACACACATAACACCAAGATTTTTTACATGGAAACCTTATTAGGGGAAAAACCACGGTGGAGGTTAATCCACAAGATTATACTTTGTTAAAAGTATAAAAGAATTATAAGTGGTGGATGCAAATGCATTCAAGAACAATCCTAGAGTTCATTGCTCAAATAAAAAAGGCTTACTGCCCAAAGGAAGACTAATTTTTTTACAGTAACATTCAAATTACATCCAAAAGATTTTGAACTGAGAAAATAACATCTGCTAATGCCTAATTATAGTTTCGGTTAAGCACATAAACTCTTCTTCACACTTTTCTTCTTCTTTCAAAATATTAGAACATTATTCACACACAACACTCAGCATACATCACACACCACTTCCTTCAAATGGTATAAACAATTGATCATATATATCAGCAACTAGAGATTAGAAAAACTATATGTCAACCCAACAAAATATAAAATGAGTACAAACTGTCAGCCCAAATCAATAAATAATTATCAATGAGCACCAAACAATGTTGGCCAAAACATAGTAAAGACCCAAAACAACATGTCTCAAACAAAAACCACCTTAAACAATTATGCCTCGAAGATTCACAACACACTACAATCACTCTATCAGTCATGATCATGAAAAACATGAACTCGCAAAAGAAAATCACCAATCCCAAACACAACGATCAATGTAGACCAACAACACAAATAGAGCATGATCTAGAAATATCCACGAGCATCATGAATCACCACAGAAGCATCCGCAAAAAATCCAATTACTAGAATCACATCATCTTCTTTCAAGAACACCAACTAAAGCAACATAACAACTGCTAAAACATAGATACTCATAACTCAATCAAATCTTCATGCAAAACTCTGAAACTTCATGTGGACAAACTAGATATACTTTCTAAAAAACCCTTTAATCTACAACCTCTTATCATCAATATACTGAGCTAGCCACCATGCTGAAGTTCACTGCACCACTAACAACCTACAACTTATTTTATTACAATTTTCTCAATATCCTCGACATATACAACCTTAAAGACATCAATTCCAATAGTGTTGACATCAATGACAACCACATATCAGCAATATCCAATAGATATTTCCTTTTCCCATGATCAAGAGTCAAGCTCAAGTATTTCAGCTTCTTAATTGTATCTTCTTGAAACCCTTCTCTCTCTTTATATTTCTGAAATGTTTACTTAAGAATGTTATTTGTTTAACTATAATTAATTCTCTTGCAATTCGAAAGAAAATAAAAGTTAGTTAATGTTCTTTTGTAATTTCAATTACATGAATTAGTTAGTTGTTTCCTTTCAGCTGAAACTGTAAATTTAAAAGTTAGTTGAGAATTTGAATATTATGTATTAATTTAATATTGTTTTTCTTTCCATTCAAAATGCAAAGGAACCCCTAGCATGGAAACAAGTTAGTTACTTTCAGCTGAAATATGGTAGTTATATTCCTTTCTAAAAATTGTAGAATAGTTAGAGTATTACACATGGTATCAAAGCTACCAGGTTCAACACTGAACCTTGGGGCTCATCATGCAAACTTAGAAAACTAAAACAACCATTGGTGTTTTCTAGGATGATTATACAAAAACACCCCAGAAGAAGATTTGAGACCCTATATCTATCTAACTATGGAAGATCAAGCTTCAATATGATTACTCAAGCTATTCCTTCCCATCAGATTATGAAATAATGGTTAAAGCTCTGAAGAGACTTCGGAAGGAAAGAGGAAAATGGATAGCCTCTAGGAAGGAAATGGTGAAGTCCGCCATACTTGCTGAGATAAACCAAACCAACACTAAGAACCTCTCAAATTTCCAGATCAAACCAAAAACATTTGAAGGAGATCAAGTTCCAACTCCTAGTTATAGACTCATTCCATTTTCAAAGTTTAGTGATTAGGAGGAGCCTATCACTACAAACAAAAATGATTCTGAATACTAAAAATTGAACCAATCACAGGAAGTGAAAAATATTGTAACTAAATAAATCACAAAAAATATTGTAATCTTTTGTAATAAATCTCACATGTAGTGATAGAAATTTTGTATTATTTTTCAAATAAATATATCATAGGTGGTGATAGAAATTTTGTAATAGCTATGTATTGAATCTATCATAGTGATAATTTTTTTTTAACTTTTAGTGAACCTATCACAAGGAGTGATAGTCCTTTTGTAAAAAAAATAAAAATTGAATCAATATCAAATTTTGTGAGATATTTTGCTTGAAATTTAATTGACTTGAGTATGAAAATATTTGATTGTTAGTTACAAAAGAAAACTCCTCAACTTATGTTATGTAAACTACTGAATAACAATAAATCATTACTAACTACCACCATTAATATCTCCAAGAACTTCATTAGAATGGAGAATTTCAAAAATGGGTTTAGAGGAGATCGAGATAATAATCCTATGGCTAAACTGGACCAGCTATTGAACCTAATGAATGAAACCCAAGCCTGAATAGCCAACCTTGAGAGAAAGGTAGACGAGAAATATGAAAGAAGAGACAAAAGGTATGAAAACCAGAGTGAACAACATGAGGATAATTCTAAAACGTTGAGTATGGGAAACAAGAGAAGTAGATTAGCTGATGAACTTGCTAAGGACATGAAGAAGATAAAACCCCTTAGTTTGAGAGCTCCGCTTCGAGAGATGTCACAGAGGCATGGTTAATAGACATGGAGAAATATTTTGAGCTAAGGGATTATTTTGATAATTCTAAAGCAACTTGGGCAACCTATCAGTTGGTAGGAGAAACTGCCACATGGTGGGAAAAAAAGGGGCTAAAATGGGTTTCGCGGTAGCTGATGTAACATAGGATCAATTTGTGAGAATATTTCATTAGAGATGGCTTTTGTAGTTTATTAGGATAAAAAACTATTGGATTTC
The DNA here is from genome assembly GCA_007258455.2 of Sequoia sempervirens. Lineage (NCBI taxonomy): Eukaryota > Viridiplantae > Streptophyta > Pinopsida > Cupressales > Cupressaceae > Sequoia > Sequoia sempervirens. The sequence continues at coordinate 874,019,082 of VDFB02281492.1, read as the reverse complement.
GAGAATCTTAGGCAGGGGCCTTTAACTATCAATGATTATTGGGAGAAATATACTTGATTACTAAAATATGTTCCTCAATATCGATAGGATGTAAATTTCTGAGTTCAAAAGTTCATTATGGGACTGAACAATCGTATAGGGGGTCCAATAGATGTTTTAGCACCCTGGACTATGGATGAGGCTTATGAAAAAATTGTATGACAAGAATAGAGGTTAAAGAAAGATGATTCTTTTAGGGATAGAAAATGTAACAAAGGAAAGTGGGATTAGTCACACTAGAATTTTAAGAAGGGCTACAAGAATAATTAGTCTGATTATAAGAAAGATAAAAAGGGTAATAATAATAACAGAAAGGGTGAAACCAATACAGGAAAAGAAGGGACCACCTGGGGAATGCTTTAATTGTGGAGGAGAAATTTATGCCAATCAGTGACCTACCAATAATCAACACAGGCAGCAGTAGCGAAATCCTCTACTACCTCAACATATGGCCTTCCAACAAAGAATCCATGCAACAATTGACAATGGGCAAGCAAAATACTAGGCCACTCCTATAGAAACTCCAGGTATGCTTTATGGAAACCCAATAACTATTTTAATAGGCACTTGAGCCACTGAATGTTTTATATCCCCTAAGTTATTGGGTAGGTTTCCTAAAATAATCAGGTTCATGGCTAAATCATGGACAGTTGAATATGCTAATCAGAACAGAGCTCGGGTAGAGAAGTGTCTCTTTGAAGCTAGGGTTGAATTTCCAGGCTTTGCCATAGAGATTAACCTTTATGTGGCACCTCTGGGTTCCTTTGATGTGATCATTGGAATGAATTGTTTGAGGCAACATAGAGCTAAGGTTGATTACTTTTCTAAGATAGTAGAGTGTGTGGATGATCTAGGAAAATCAGTGTTGATTCACAAGGTACAATGAGAGATTAAGGTACAAAAAATTTCAGCTATGTAGCTAAAAAGAAATAAGTAAGAGAATACAAGGAAAGAAAATATTTTGATGATATGCTAATGTAAACCTAGAATAGGGAAGGGGAAATGGAAATTGATTCTAAGAAAGAAACTTTCACTGAGAAATACGCCTATTTTCGAGAATACCAAGATGAGTTTCTACAGGAACTACCTCAATTACCATTGAGGAGGGTGTTTGATTTCTCCATAGAATTAGTTCCAGGGGTTAAGCCTATTTTTAAGGAACCATACCATATGACTACCATAGAATTGGTGGAGTTAAAAGTAGAACTACAGGAATTACTAGATAAGGGTTTGATTCAACCTAGCGTCTCACCTTGGGGTGCACCAGTGATATTTGTTAAAAAGAAGGATGGGAATCTTCTTCTTTGTATAGAATACCTAATGTTGAATAAGCTAACCATCAAGAACAAATACCCCTTACCCTGAAAAAATGATCTCTTCAATCAAATGAAAGGGGAAACAATATTATCTAAGATAGATTTAAGATCAGGATATCGCCAACTCAGATGGAGAGAAGAAGACATTCATAAAACAAATTTCAGAACTAGATATGGACACTATTAGTTTACAGTTCTACCTTTTGGACTCACCAATTCCCCAGCTACGTTCATGAACCTAATGAATAGTATTTTCAAAGATTGTTTGGAAAAGTTTGTATTGGTTTTCCTTGATGACATTCTCATATACTCCAAAAATGGTCATCTTTAGCATCTCTGAATAGTCCTCCAACGGCTAAGGGAGCATAAGCTTTATGGGAAATTGTCAAAATGTACTTTCTTTCAAAAAGAGGTACAATACTTAGGGCACATACTATTAGCTAAGGGAATATCAGTGGATCCCGCTAAGATAAAAGCTATAATGGAATGGCCAGTACTTAAGAATATACATGAGGTTAGAAGTTTCATGGGATCGGCTGGGTATTATCAAAGGTTTGTTAGAGATTTCTCTAGAATTTCCCACCTCATTACCTCTCTTCAAAGAAAAAGAAAGAGACTTGAATGGATTAAGAAATTTTAGGAAGCTTTTTATACATTGAAGGAAAAATTAACAACTACACTAGTTCTAATTGTACCAAACCCTAACGACCATTTTGTAGTTATAACATATGCATCTAGAGATGGATTAGGTGGAGTGATAATGCAAGAAGGAAATGTGGTGGCTTACGAATCTCAAAAATTGAATTAGAAAGAGTAGAATTATGCTCCACATGATCTAGAGTTAGCAGTTATTGTTCATGCCCTGCAAATGTGACGACACTATTTGCAAGGGAAGAATTTCTAACTTAAGTCAGATCATCAAGGTTTGAAATATATATTTACATAGCCAAATGTAAATTATCACCAAAGGAGGTGGATGGAGTTAATCTCTGATTATGATTTTGAGGTCAATTACATCAAGGGCAAGGAGAATAAAGGAACTGCCGCATTGAGTCGACAGAAGCATATAACTTTCATGGTGGCAATCAAAACATATTTTAGAACTCGGGTACTACAAAAATTAAATGAGGATGACATCTACTTGCAATTTCATGAAGCTCTTCAGACAAATCGACATGAACCTAAATATGATGGTTTTTCAGTTTGAAGCAGATGGAATTTTGAGATTCAAGGGTAGGATATATATTCCAAATGCATCAGAGTTAAGGAAAATGATATGGAAAGAGGTACACACTACATCTTACTCAGGTCATCCTAAGGTAATCAAGATGTTAGCCAAAGTAAAACCATTGTATTTTTGGAAGGGGATGAAAAAGGATGCAACCCAATTTGTTTTAGGATGTTTTGAATGTTAGAAGGTCAAAGTAGAGCATCAACACCCGAAATGATTACTACAACCCCACAGTGTACCAGATTGGAAATGGAAAATCATTAGTTTGGATTTTGTTTAGGGTCTACCGATGACAAGGAACAAGCATAATTCTATATTGGTGGTCATGGATAGACTCACTAAAGTGACACATTTTATGCCAGGAAATTTGACAGATGGGACATCTATAATTGCACGGAAGTTTATACAAGAAATATTTCATCTTCATGGAGTACCAGAAAAGATCATTTCAGACAGAGATTCCAGAATGACATCGAGGTTTTGGAAGAAATTATTTTTTTCTTTGGGGACTCAGTTAAATATTAGTACAGCATATCATCCCGAAATAGATGGTCAAACGGAAAGGGTTAATTAGATTTTAGAAGATCTACCAAGAATGTACTATATGGATCAGCAATATAAGTGGGAATAATACTTACCCTTGGTAGAATTTTATTATAACAACCTATATCAATCAACTGTTAAAATGGCACCTTTTGAAGCACTGTATGACAGGAAGTGCATAACTCCTATCAGTTGGAACAAGATGGAGGACATGATCATTTTAGGACCCAAAATGCTTTAGGAAATGGAAGAATAGGTAAAGATAATCAGACTTAGGCTAAAGGAAGCTAACGATTGACAAAAGAGTTACGCTGATGCAAAATGAACCCCCAAACACTTTGTGGTGGGAGAGAAGGTTCTTTTGTGAGTGAAACTACAAAAAAGCTATATCAAATTTGGGAAAGCCTCTAAGTTAGCCCCAAGATACATGGGACCTTTTGAAGTTTTGGAAGTTATCAATACAGTAGCATACATAACTGATCTACCTCTGGCTCTCACTAGATTACACAATGTATGTTTCCTATCTTAAGAAGTATTATGCAAAATTTGATCATATGATTGACTGGAATTCCTTGCAGGTGCGGGACCCTGGGGTGATCATAATAGACCCACTTTGAGTGCTCGAGGTACATAAGTTGCACTTACATAACTATGAGGTGGTACAATGTAAGGTCCACTGGGATCAGTATTCTGAGGAAAATGCCACATGGGAGGATTATGATAAAATCTTTCAGGATTTCCCATATTTTTTTCAAAACATTTAAGACTCTCCATATAATAATGATTTTAGACTTCAATTTATAAATAAATAATCATCAAGGATGATGATTCTGAAGGGGAGGAATATGTTACATCCCCTCTAATATAAACATATTTATGGCAATGAAATTATGGTTGTTATGTTAGTTGCAAGTAGCTAACTTTTCATATGAATGTGAAACTAAGGACAAATAATTGTTTTATTCTCGTAACTATAAATGTAAACGATTTTCTTATATATGCAAGTGATTTTCTTATTCATGTGAGAATGAATGTGTTCATGAGATTATGTATATACATATAAACATTGAGAAGGATCTAACCATAATTCTCGTCAGTGGATGCAAGAAGGAGAGGTTATGGTTAATAGAGGATCAAAAATTATCATTTTTCCATGAGCCGGTGTAAGATGGTGGTGTTTAATCGTAACCTTGGCCATACCTCATTAATTAAATAATTATCCTAGTAAGTCAATTTCAAAATGTGTTTCATCTTATATCTCTTTGGGTATATATTTCTTCTTGTGCGTACCTTGGGGAATTAATATCATGAAATATTTAATTGAAATTGGATATCAATCTTCTAAGCTGATGAAGATATTATCATTCAAAATTAATGAAATGTTTAATTTTGGGAACTAGTGGGAAAATGGTGGAAACTCTCTGCCATCTCACCATTTCCTTGCTAAACGTCCAAGAGAGGAGCTTAGGAGTCATGCGCTCAAGAAAATCTTGGACTTGGGCATTGAAGAGCTTCCTCCCTTCAAAATGTTATTCGATTTCTTCATTGGGTTTTTCTTCAATCCATCACCACATTCTGGGAAAACATTCTTCTTCCATCTTTTGTATTGAGCATGATAACAACTCCCCATCTTGAGTCAAACTAGAAAGAGAATCTATTTAATTTTATTTGTATGTGCATCATAGTGTTCTTTTGCATTTGAGAAAATCTCTCTTCCACGTCATTTTATTTTTTTTGTCATTCTATATCTTTGTCTCTTCTCTTAAACCTTGATTCACAATCAACTTCTTGATCGGGTGGTGTTCAAGATTAAAGTCTTGGGTCGTATGAATTGGGAGTTTTTTTCTTCATTCAAATCTCTATTATTTCCATGTTCTAAACCAAGCACTTCTTTTCCTCTGACTTGTTAAACTTGAGTTGGATTTGGGTCATCTTTTTCTTCAAACCGAGTCTTTGTGTGAGACATGTATAATAAATTTTCAAACCCTCATGGTCAAATAACTCAAAATTAATTTAAACCCTGTGGTTAAGATTTAACCCTAAATTAAGAGAATAATTGGTAGTCAACCAGTTAGTGTGAATTAAACCTTGAACTAAGATTTATCATGTCGAGCAAGGGTGAGAGTGCTAACAGTACAAGAGTGCCAAGTATTATAGTAATAAATCCTTGGCCAAGGTAGGATGCTAGAATCAACATCTATCAACTATTAAGTACCAGATATACCACTGGTTAGAGTGATCTTTCTAGTTGGGAAGTACCCATAGTGAAGGATCGATCAGGAGGCATAGGTCCTTGTCACCAGGCTCGGAGGCATGATGATGATTTGAGATTCTTTTTTGACACCCTCGTGAAGGGACAGATTTCTTCAGTTGAAGAAACACAAGAGACTGGCAGGTCTTTGGTTGGGCAGAAAAGTCCTTGATGATATTTCTTATTCCCATGATGATAGAGTCAAGCTCAAGTATTTCAGCTTCTTAACTATATCTTCTTGAAACCATTCTCTCTCTTTATATTTTTGAAATGTTTACTTAAGCATGTTATTTGTTTAACTATAATTAATGCTCTTGCATTTCGGAAGCAAAGAAAAGTTAGTTAATGTTCTTTTTATTTTCAATTATATGAATCAGTTAGTTGTTTCCTTTCAAATGAAACTATAAATTTAAAAGTTAGTTGATAATTTGAATATTATGTATTAATTTAATATTGTTTTTCTTTCCATTCAAAATGCAAAGGAAACAATAGCATGGAAATAAATTAGTTACTTTTAGCTAAAATTTGGTAGTTAGATTCCTTTCTTAAAACTATAGAATAGTTAGAGTATTAGACACAACTTCATGCATTTCCATTATGGTCATTTGAGTTCATAACTTTTCATTATTTTCAAGCATTGTAGCTAGATTATAGTCAATTTTACTCATGGATCATCAGCAAATCATCAAGCTTATAAAAGGGATTGGGAAAGGGCTTGTTTCCACATCAAAGGAGAACCACTCTTCCTAAGGGATGGAGGTTTAGCTGATTTTATTTAGATTACATGCTTTACTTTGTTAGTTTTCTTGTTATTTCATGTTTTCTATTGAATTTGGCTAAAGAATTTCATAGGGAACATTAGATTTTCTTTCTAACATGTTTGACACTTGTTTGTTGATCTCTTGTTAGTTTGTACAGGTTTGGTCTTTACAGATATTATGACACAAGAAGATGAGATTGTTGACACATTTCTTAATATTACTTTACCTAGTCTCCATTCATCTCCCAATGCCTCCCTTGTGAGAATGCTTTAGTGAAAGAGGATGTAATAATGGACAATCATGAAAATCACATTTGTAAAGAGGATGTGTTGGTGTTAAAAGATCTAATGATTGAGAGCTATGAAAATCCTACCTCTCCTACTTGGGAAGACATTATAGGACATGGGGATGTAATTGTAGATAACCATGACTATAGACACGAAAAATGTACCAATGACACTTGGTCCTGATTACTAACACTGGTTCATCCTGATTAATCCCCTCTACTAATCATTTAATTAGATAGTTTGTATTTAATTAAATTCATCATGTTTCATCCCTTGATTAAATCAATCAAATTTATCTAATTAAGTTGTCATATCTTGTTAATTAAATAAATCAATCTTATTTAATTAATCCTCTAATCTCTATTTAATTAAATAATCCATTTTATTCAATTAAATTTCTAAAGTCATTCTATTAAATTAAATCAATCTTTATTTAATTTAATCTAACATCATCCCTCTTTAATTGAATAAAAAAAAAAATTTATTTGATCAAATCTAAATCATATTCCTCTCAACTTTGATTTAAATCAATCCAAAAATATAAATCAAATTGTCACATCAATTAATCTCCTTTTAATTTAATCAAATCTTGATTAAATTAGTCTTAATCCCCTAATTCCTCTAGATTTTGCTATTTTCTCAATAAATCATTTCTTTTGATTTATTAATTCTTCTAATTTCCCTCAGCATGACATAAAAAGGGAATTTTCCTCCAAATTTGAAAATCCCTCCAAATGGATTTGTCCTTCCAACAAGGCGTTCATTTCCTCTTACATGTCCTTGTGCATTGAGCCAAGTGGCATTTAATTAATTCCTTTCTCCCTCCAACATGTCATTTCATAAATTTGAAATTCCACCTAATATAATTTATTGTGCACATTCATCAAAATGTGCTCAACCTTCCTCCATTCACATCTTGACAAGTGGCACTTGGCCATTGGATGTTGAATGATCCCACATTCATCCATTTTTCCTCATTCTCCAACATTCTCATCCATAAATAAGAGGCTTTCCTTTGTGTTTTGGATCCACAACTTAGAGAAAAGTTACTATCTTCATATTTAGAGAAAATTCATCCATTTCCATAGCATTTTTCCATCATCATAGCTAGGTTATTGTAGATTTAATCAAGGAGGCACATTATTCATCATCATCAAGTGGATCAATCTTCATCAAGCTTCAAAAGGAGTTGGGAAAGGGCCATTTTCCACATCAAAATGACACCAATTCCTCCATGGGATTGAGAGTTTGCATGCTCTAATAGGATTTAATAGCTTTTCTTTGTTTATTCTTCATCTATTTCCTATTTTGAGCATTGTAGATGAATTTGTTGGTGTAATTAATATTTAATTACACATTAGCATAAGTTTACTTAGGCTTTATTTAATTCCTAAGTTATAGGTTTTATATTTATCTTATCAAGCTATCTTGTTGCTCAAGATAAGCTTAGGTTTTGCATCTTTGCTTTTATAAAGCAAATTATCTCTTGTATTATTTTGTACTTCGAATATATCAATTTGCACATTTCATGCAAACTTCTACTTTTTCATTTTTCTCTTCTGTGGAAGGTATAGTCTGGTTTGTAGATTTGATCTTGGTTTCTAACATGGTATCAGAGCCTTGATTTGAAGCACCTTCTCAGCTTTTTTGGAGGAACATAGTGCAGAGCTCGTTTGAGGTCCCTCAAGGGTTTCATTCCTTGAGCATCATTATGCAGCGTCTTGGATCAGATCAGGGTTTTCCGTTGGATTCAAAGAGCTGGAAAAAGTCAAAAATGACTTTTATTTCATTTATTTTCGTCATTGTTTGCTAGATCTGCTAGGGTTTCCAGCTTGGTAATTTTTCTAATAGATCTGGGGGTCACCTAATTTTTGGAGCACTTTGGGCCCAAACAGACCTCGCTGTTGGATTCGTAGTGCCCAAAAACCCCTATTTTGATATAAAATACGTCTGATTTGGACACAATCGTCCAAAGAGGAAATTTTTTTTTGCCTAAGGGCCATATGACCCACAGGCACACTCTACTAGCCACAGAAATTAAAAAAAAAAATTTAAAAAAAATAAAATCATATTTATATGAAAAAATTACGCGGCCAGTGTAAAAGGGCCGAGCCACTAGTCCGCCACCAAGCGGCCACCAGCCACTGGGATCAGCCCATTCTCCACTGATGGATTTGCCTCCAAACTCCACCCACCACTCGCACCAACACTCTCGGACTGCTCAGCAAGCCTCCACAGGTATTTGGCCCCCGCCAGGGTCACATTGCCGATTGGGAGCCGAGTTCCCAGCCTTGCCGGTGACCTCCAACCCCTGCAGCCAAGCAAGCAGTTCTATGGGCAACCAACGCCCATGCACCAGCCCCCGCTAGGACCTTAAGCCCCTGCCCCGGTCATGTGGGTGACCGGGGGCTCTGCTAGCCCCTGCACTTCAGCCCCTGGTCCGCCCATACTTTTTTAGCCCTTGAGGGCTTTTGGGGGCCGAATCGGACCTTTTTGGACAACTTTCACAGAAACAGGCGTAACTTGGGCATACGACATCCTTTTTTTGCAAACAATATATCCTCGGAAAGATATTTCGATGCTCTACACAATGGTATAGGTGTGATTTTCTGTTTTTTCATTTTTGATATCTTTTTTGGCCTCGGAAGTCAGATGTTTCTATTTTCACTCCAGGAAGCATATCTTTTGATTCGCTTATCCTTTTTTCATGATTTTTGCGGCGTTGGAAAGCTGGTTTCGGCCTCTATGAAGATCTAAGGTAATTTATAGAATATGTTTACCTTTTTATATTCATCCATTCATTTTTGTTTCATGTACTAGGTTTGCATTTTTTATTATGTTTCTGTTGTTTTGCATTATCTCCTTATGCAATCATTGGGTATTGTAATAATGAACTAATATAAAGTTCCATTGAGGGGGGTTCTTGCATCCATCTATCATGTTGGTGAAAACTCGCATGAGTTTTTCTAGTTTCCTATTGTCTCCTTCTAGCTTCTTTCTTGCTTAGCTGGACTCATTGTTGGTTTGCTTCGGTTCACACTTCACTTTGGGATTTTACAGTTCTTGATCCACATTGGTTAAGATATTTCTCATTTGAAGGCCATTTTTTATGGTTAATGTTCCAGAATCTTGATGGTAATCATCCTATGGGAAATTTTAGTTTCATTTTGGCATCAGTTTCGAGAGACAAAACTTCTAGATTTGTCATCATTATGGGTCCTTTCATCCTTCCATCTATTGTTGTTACATATCCCAGGGTTGATCCAGTATGTGAGTTTCCAGTGTTCCTTGGCATCGAGTTTTCTATTACATTTATGATTCTATTTTTGGTTTCAGTTGTAGACAAAATTATCTTTCCTTGCTTGTCGGATTTGGGGTTCCAGTGTTGCTTCATCAGAGTTCTTCTAGTGCGTCTTCGCAATAGTTCATCTCTCCGAGGGGGGGTTTCCCACTGGGTTTTCTCTCTCTGTGCATTTGTACATGAGTACCTGATCAAGCCTTGTTGCCGAGACTCATATTTGCATAGTAATTTGCTTCTCCCTAAGTTGCACTTATGGGGGGGTGTTGGTGTAATTAATATTTAATTACACATTAGCATAAGTTTACTTAGGCTTTATTTAATTCCTAATTTATAGGTTTTATCTTTATCTTATCGAGCTATCTCATTGCTCAAGATAAGATTAGGTTTTTCATCTTTGCTTTTATAAAGAAAATTATCTCTTGTATTATTTTGTACTTCGAATATATCAATTTGCACATTTCATGTAAACTTCTACTTTTTCATTTTTCTCTTCTATGGAAGGTCTATTCTGGTTTGCAGATCTGATCTTGGTTTCTAACAAAATTGTATGGGAAATCTTAGTTCTAATTTGCATATGTGACTAACATTGTGTTTGTTCTTTGTGTTTGTGTAGGTCTAGGATTGGGGTTCACATTTTAGCACTAGAGGGAGGGAAAATCAAAAGATTTCAACATTTTTTTTGAGAAATTATATGGTTTTCTTGATATTTTGTGTGCCTACATGAAACTGTGTTGCTATCAGTCCAACAGCACCATACAACAATGCTAGCCTTCTAGTAGCACCATATAGTGACACTAACAAACTCCAAACTCCACTGCTATGTGTTCCCACCCAAAAATTCAAATTTCTAAACTATGACGCTTGACCATTTCTCCTATTGACCAGATGCCAAACTCCAAATTGCACTGTTGATAAAAATAGCACCACAATCACGCTCTTTGGATTTCTACAATCTGTCGCTTGTCAGTCTAGTGGTGCAATACAGTGCCACTTGTCAGTCCAACAATGCCATATAGCACCGCTGACTTCTCTAAATAGTGCCACACCCACAGACTGTGCCACTAGGGTGGGGTAAAAGGTTAAATTTCAAGTTATTTTGACATGTTCCTTTTTATTTTGATCATTTTGAGCTATTTAACATGTTTTCTATCTCTATGTTTGTTGAACTAATCAGTTTTTGCATGTAGAAGCAAGGAAAGAGCAAGGAGAATTTGGAATTGTAACAACATTTCTCTATTGTATCAAGTGTCTTTAGACACTTTTGGAAGCAATTATAATTCCAAATCTAAGGATTTAGTTTCTTCAAGCTCTTTAGGACTCACTAATTTCAATTTGGGTTTAAAAAGAACAAAGACAAAAGGATTAAAAATAAATTTAGGCAAACTAACTATATTTTGTCTAAGGTTAACAATTGAACAAGCAACTTTCACTTTTCCTTTTGGTTCTTTAAAAAGAATCCAACTTTTTCTTTGAAGATTTAAAAATGAACATGTGCATCTATGTTTTTTAATCACTTACCCAAAATAATATCATCTAAAAAATTTATGCGCTTCTCTTACACCTCACAACGATCTTGAGAATCAAAAGGCTTTTTGTGATATTAGGTTGTGTAAGTGATTGCATCCACACTTCAATTTGGATTCTAAAATTGAACAAATATTGCGAGTGTGAGTTAGGTATATTGAATGTGTTATCTCTTTGTTTCTTGACAAAGATTGATCGAATTACAGATGTACTTGCTCACTTTTCTATATCTTTAGAGGGCCTACCTTGTGGGAAAAAGTAATCACCCAAGGGAACAACCCAACCAAGAACACACTAAAGCCAAGCTACTTCCAACCGGTATATAAGTGTGGGTACTTGAGGAAAGTTCAAGTATTATGAGGATTGTTCTGAAAAGAAGAGAAACAATGGTCTCTTGCTGCATGGATGATCCCCCATGAATGGAATGCTATATTAAAACCCCGTCTATAAAAGACCAAAATCCTTAAACTATTTGTTGGTGCAAGAACGATCATTTCGAAGCTACCCCACATTTTTACAGATTTTAGTAGAGATGAGAAGTATGCCATGGGAGTTTCATGGGTACTAATGCTTGGCTAACATGTAGAAGTGAGTGTCGTGGAGGGGAGCTAGTGTGGTCAAGCATCTAATCATCCACTAAAAGTAGGCATAGCTAGATTTATCCAAGTGGGGATTCAACAAATATTGTCTCAATATCCATAGGGTTGTGCATGTTCTTGGAATCAAAACACTTTGCTTGACCTTAAACACTGGAAAACAAACATTCAACATGATCATCAAAATTTCAAACCCTTTAGGAAGTAAATATCTTTGACAAGATTCAAGTGTTATTGCTTTCCCTAGGGATTCTATCCTTAGAGGTTTCTAAGCATTTGAATTTACATCTCAATTTTCTCACTAAAGTCAACAATAGGGAGCCTTTTCCTTAATTTCCTTGATTTTCACATAATGGACCTTGTGGGATGAGAAGAAATTGGGACATTGGACATTCAATTTGAAAATATAATCAAGAATTGTTTGTGGTAAGAGGAAATCATTAAGCAAAGCTAAGAAACAATTGAACCTCACACATGTGCTCTTTCAAATGATTTCTCAAAAGATCAAGATTCAAAAACTAAATACCAAAGGTTTTAGTCAAAAAGCTTGCAAGAAAAGGTTGTCTATGCTTTACAAGTTTAGAGAAAGATTGACCTTCAACTTTTACAAATGTGCATCAATGAACAATCCAAATTTGTATTCATTTTACTATTTTCAAAATCCAAGTCTCTTTCAAAGGTTTGAATATCTCACATAGGAATTACTAGAATGTTCTTCAACACCTTGGTCTAGTAAAAGAAAGTCTTTGTAAGTCTCTTAGGATCAAAATCAAACTTTCATCCATCCTTCAAACATAAAATCCAAATTCACCTCACAAACAACTCTTGTCAATCTTGAAACAATCCTTTATGCTAAACTTTGGTCAAATCCTTTTGAAATAAAAAATCAAAACAAATCCAAATCATCTTGTTTGACTATGTGTGTATAGATGAATCCTTCTTTGCACACTTAGTCAAATTATCATCTTGTGGACAAGTTCAGTCTAGGAAAACATCTAACCACTTAGATTTTATGAGTTCATTATCCCAAATCAAAATCAAAATCAAATCAAATCAATCTAAAATCAAAATCAAAACATCAAAACATCAAATCTAAAGTCCTAAGGTTTAGTATCCCCCTCAAGATTTACTAAGAGTTAAATCATCCACCAATCCTCCATCCTTCATTATCATCATCATCCTTTTGATCCTAATTTGTCTTAGAATTTTTTTTTTGCACCTAAATATTAGATAAATCCAAAGAATTAGAGGTTCAACTCTTACATTCTTGAAAATTGATCCTCTTTTATGGTTCAAACTAGATCACAACACAAGAAGAACATGGAGATGAACAAAGAAACATCAAATTTGAGTGACCTAATTCAAACCAATTCTAAAATCAATCCCATTGGATAGATCAATCCCCTAACCAATCTTCCTCTATCATCACAAAATACTCAAGAGGAAGGCCAAGTGGAAGATTCCACCACTAATATCTTAGGGATGACACAAGATGAGATCATTGAAATGGTTCAAAATCTTAAAACTCATAGAATTTTCAATACCATGATGAGACTCAATCCCTCCCAATACATGCTTGAATTAGCTAAAGAAGGGGCTAAACTCCCTTCCAATTTTGATGTAAGCACTATTGTGGAGAAGCCTCTTGAGATCATGATCCCAATCTCATCCACACCTCCATTTCAAAGCATCAGCCAAAGCATCCCACAAATCAAATCATCCATTGTTCCAACTCAACCAATTGTTAACAAGGGGAGCTCATTTCTTAATGCACTACAAACACACCCCCTTGTAAGTAATCACGATTTGGACGTGAACACTATCTTGGGTCAATCTATCCCATTGAATCAATTACACCCACATGTTCCACTCACCTTTCAAGACCCTAATGACCCATCATCATCTTTTCATTTGACACCAACATACCCTCTCAACACACAAACCTCTCTCCCTATGACTTTGCAAAGAGGATGTGGGCTATTTGGACTAGGGGCATCTTTGACCCTTCATCTTCATCATTTCCCCAAGGGAGTACACCACCCATCTTTCCACCAATTCCACCTTTTCCATTAACATCCACACCACCTATCAATTCAGGGTTACCTCCTTTACCACCACTCAATCAAAGTCAAAACAACCCCCCGATAATCAATCAAAAAATCATGTTGAATCCTCCAATTTTTCCATCGATATTGTAACAACAGATGGAAACCATCCAAGCAACCCAAATGATCACACCACCATCCACAAACATGGTCTCTCAAGGACCAAGCATATCAATTGCACCATCTACCACCCAAGTCCCCACCATCAATATGATAGTACCTCTCATCACAAAAATGAACACCATTCCAAATCCACCACCACCACCTCCAAAATTAAATACGAAAAATCCATATAGAATCATGTTGCAAGCAACTCAACAAGTGGCCTATCAAAAGACACTTCAGCAAATTCAAAATCAACAAGCCACACAGATAGCTGCTTAACAATCCCAAGCCACATAGCAAGCAAAATTAGCTCAAGCTGCACAATAGGCTACTTAGGCCCAAGCCTTATTACAACAACAACAAGCTACTCAAGCCACTCAAGTTGCTCAGGCTACACATGCTGGAAAAGCTACCCAACAAGTGCAAGCTCAAGCTCAGGAACAAGCCCAATACCAAGCTCAACAAGCATAAGCATAAGCTCAATACCAAGCACAACCCAACAACAAGCATATCGACAAGCCCTGCAACAATACCAAGCACAACAAGAAGTAGCATTACTAGCCCAAAAATAAGCATTGTTGGCACAACATCAACATGACCAACAACAAGTGTTGTTGGCACCATAACAACAAGACTAAAAAAAAGCATTGCTCGTGCAACAATAGCAATGCCAACAACAAGTGTTGTTGGTACAACAACAAATGCAGACATATCAACAAGCCTTGATCACACAACAAAGCTTGCAACCAAACCCCACCAACACACCCAACTCTCCACCCATCACTCAAACACCTCGACCACTCCAAAAGACATTCATTCCATCCCCTAACCTGCAAGATGATGTGACAACACAAACCAAATTTCTCTCACAACAAGTGCTCGATCTCCAATTAGGGAAGAAAACAAAGACACCAAGAAACTTGTGTCCCTATCCGTTTGATAGGAGTCTAGCAATGGTACCATTCCCAAAGGGGTTTGAAATGCCTAAGCTCGACAAATATTGTGGGTTTGGTAATCCTGAAGATCATATTAGGGAATTCTAGGTACATTGCATGGAGGTCACATATGATGATACGTATCTGATGTGGCAATTTCCTCGAAGTTTGGTTGGTCCCACCATGGAGTGGTTGTCTCACCTTCTTTCTGGCATCAAAAAGTTCCAAGAGATTGTAGATGCATTCATAAAAAACTATGCCTTTAATATCAATATGGATGTTAGTCCAGAGGAACTATTTGTGCTTAAACAAGCTAACAGAGAATCATTCGCTTCCTTCTTACAAAGATGGAAATCCAAGGCCAATAGAAGAAAATGGGCCATGCCTGAAGAACAACAAGTTTGCACCATCATTACCAACCTTGAGAAAACCTTGGCATTTCATCTTAAGGTAAATTGTATCACCAGTTGTGACCAACTGATCCCTAAGGTGTTCAACATAAAATGAGACCTTATTGCACAAGGGGGAACACCTTCATATCAAGAAAACCAAGACAATTTCCCATGCACTAGCTATAATGAGAAACCTCACACATGGGTAAGAAACAAGAATGTCACCAATGATGGTGTAGTGGATGCCAAGGTCATAATCAATGCTCCGAAGAAAAATACCCAAACCTACCAACAACAACAAAACAATAATCAAAACGACACACAAACCAATGTGGTCTCACAACAACTAGCCAACAATCAGGTCAACAACCTAAATAATCAAGGAGGACCACCTCCGTAAAACAAAAATCCCCCAAGTGAAAGTACACTACCCTAGGGGAACCAATTGAATTTTTCATGAAGAAACTAATAAATGAAAATCTCATCAAGACTCCCACTTATGAGAACTATCAAGAACCCCAATTGAAACCACTGTGGTACAATGAGAATCACCTTTGTGATTTCCACAAAATCAAGGGGCACACAAAAACCAATTGCATGAGGTTGAAAAATCTAATCCAAGACCTCATTGATGACAAGATCATAAATGTTGAGCAACTAGTTGGGAATCAGAACTTAAAAAATATAGACGAATCTGATGTCAGATCATAACCAAGGGAACAATTGTGGAAAATAAAAGTATTCCAATGTAAACCATGTGTATGATCATGTAGTCACATCCATTGATGAAATGGTCACCGTTGTCACTATCAAAGGAACCAAAGCTTATTGTAGAGTCACCACACGCAGTGACAAGGTCACCATTGTTGGACCATCACAACCACCTAGAGCAGTAACTTCAAATCCAAGAACCATTCCTAAAGGCTATAATGTTCTAGACTAACTAAAAAGAACCCCAACTCAGATCTCCTTCATGGAGTTGCTGAAGATATCGCCTATCCACAGAAAAATCCTAGAGGAAGCATTAGCTTCATCCACTGTCTCTATGGATCTTGATGCTGGCCAGTTCCAAGCTATGGTCAGAAATATCACCATCTCAAGCCTACTAACATTCTCTGATTAGGACTTCCCCACACAACCATCTCACAATCGTGCACTCCACCTTGAAGTCCTGGTTCATAAAAAAAAAATCGAGAGGGTCTTGGTGGATGGGGATGCGGGTCTCAACATTTGTTCCCTCAAATTAATAAAGAATCTGGGATTCTCAAAAGATTCCATTGAAAAGGGCAAGGGAATCACCATCAAAGCTTATGATGATCAATAAATAGTGTCTCAAGCAACTATTCAGATCCCTATTCAAGTAGGGCCCGCCATTATAGAAACAACATGCCAGGTCCTTGACCTTGACTTACCCTATAACATTCTCCCGAGGCATCCATGGATCCATGGGATGAAAGCAGTTGCTTCCACCTTTCATTAGTGCATCAAGTTCCCATACCAAAATCAAGAGGTCACAATTCATGGTGATCCCAAGCCCTTCACCTACTGCAAAAGCCTAGAAGAAAAATATTATAAAATCCCTCAAGTTCCAAAAAATGATGAAGGTTGTACCACTCCATATGTACACCCAGCTACATTAGCCTTCTAAGAAAAGGAAACCTGCCATCCCTAACATATCCGAAATCAAGGTCATTATCCAAGACAATGGGTGTGGGGATTATAGAATGAAGAAAAGTGTTTTCATCATAGGAGAGTTACCTCAATCTCCTAGGACTCACGGGCAACCCCAACCAACTAAAACATCATCCCATACTTTCAAAGTAAACCCCTCTAGATTTAGGTTTGGGGAGATCTAAGTCAATAAATAGTAGATGAAAGAGACATATCCAGTCTCCTATATCAAGAGGAAAGGCCTGTGCCTGATCTTCTAATGGATGAAAACATCAAAGGCCTACAAATGATGCTCGGTATGGGCTATGACCAAAACAAGAAACCCAGGCAGAATGACAACGCCCTATTTGAACTCATTCCAGAGAAGCGACTGAGAAATATTGGTCTTGAATGTACCCCTCTGAAGGTGACCGTACTTGGAAAAGGTGCCTCGATGAGAAGGGTCAAAACACCTCCTCCGCAATGAGTAGTTGCCCTTCAGTTACCCATATCCATAGGTCTACCTTTAGACAACTGTACCTTTGATATAACTAATGTGTGTAGTAGTGATGATGATCCCATAACTGACTTGCCTATGATTTTTGAAGATTTCTCCCTGCTCATGATTAGTACTTATCTTTTGAGTCAAACCATCAAATCCATGTAATAAGCCTAGTCTATCCTCAGCTCATCGATTACAACCAATGAGGACCACCAATTCTGGACACTTTCAAAAATGATGAGGTACTCTCAAAATTCATGGGATTAAGAGATACGATACCATATGGAGATCACAAGGTAGGGTTCAAGATCATACTGGACACACAAGCCTATTACAGGGAAATGATTCAAACCTTCAGTCACAAAAGTGAAAGTATGAGAATAATCTCTAAGTCTTTGAGTGAAAACAGCACTGTAACACTCTCTGACTTGAAAATAGTAAAAATAAAGAATGTATCTAATGGTGAAAACATCGCTAAGGTGCCGAAGGATGAAGGATTCAATCTTCCTCTCAGTGCAATTCATCAAGAGAAGTCATCGGTCCTGGTAGAAAAATGCAATCTAGTTAACTTGGGAATAGAGAAACTACCGCACATAACATTCTATGCAGAGTCACTTCAGATAGAAGAATAGGAAATTTTGGTTGTGTTCCTGAAAGAAAGAAAAATAAACTTTGCATGGACCTATGCCAACATGCTCAGGCTTGATCTAGAGGTTTTGGTTCATCACCTAGTTATATATGCTGAAGCAAAGCCTATGAGACAAAAGATCAAAAAGATGCATTCTCAAATTTAATTGTTGGTCAAAATGGAATTACAAAATCTCCTAGATGTGAGGGTTCATATGGCTGATAGATTATCCAGAATGGGTCTCCAACCTTGTACTTGTTTCAAAGCCCACTGGGGGCATTTGCATCTACACAGATTTTAGAGATCTCAACAAAGTGTATCCCAAGGATGACTTTCCACTTCCAAACATTGACATGATAGTGGATATGATAGTAGGAAAGGAGATGCTATCATTGATGGATGGGTTCTCAAGCTACAGCCAGATCATGATAGCTAAAGAGGACCAATATAAAATGGCCTTCACTTGCCCATGGGGGACATATTTCTGGAATATGATGTCATTCGGATTAAAGAATGTAGGAGCAACCTATCAAAGGGACATGACACTGATCTTTCATGACATGATCCAAAAAACTATGGAAGATTACGTGGATGATATATTAACCAAATCCAAGAAAAGACGAGATCATATAGCCGCATTGGGCTCCATCTTTGATAGGTTGGAAGAATAAAAAGTTAGACTCAACCCAAAGAAGTGTTTCTTCCGAGTACAGTCAAGGACACTCCTCAGGTGCATCATGTCCATGAGGGGAATTGAGATATATCTTACTAAGGTCAAAGCCATTCTCTAAATGGAGGAACCTAAAACACTAAAACAACTAAGAGGTTTACAAGGGAGACTCCAATCCATCAGTCGATTCATAGCACAACTAGTATAAAAGATTGTCCCCTACTCTCATCTACTCCACAAGGGGGTAGCATACAAGTGGGATGAAAAGTGTGATCAGGCCTTCAATAAGATCAAGGAATACTTACTCATGCCACTAGTACTTATGCCGCCAATTCTAGGAAAACCTTTGATCTTATACATATCCGCAACAACAAAAGCTCTCTACACTCTCCTAGCACAACACGATTAAAATGAAAAAGAGAGAGCTATCTATTATATCAGTAGAACTATGGTGGGCCATGAATTGAACTATACATCCATTGAGAAGGCTTGTCTAATAGTCATATTTACAACACAAAAGGTTAGGCATTACTTCCTAGCCCATCAAATAAAGCTTATCACAAATATAGATCCCCTTAAGTACTTTCTTTCCAAAGCAACACTTACAGGGAAAACAACAAAGTGGGTTATGATCCTCACAAAACATGACATTGAATATGTGGAACATAAGGCAATTAAAGGAAAAGCTATTGTAGACCAATTGGCGGAGGCACCAATCTACTCAAAAAATCTCGTTGTCTCAAAATTCCCTGATGAATCAATTTGCAACTTAAGTGTGGCGGATCACTGGAAAATGTACTTTGATGGATTCTACACTTAGCATGGATTAGGAGCAAGGATCTTCTTCATCACCCCACAAGGAAACAACATTCCAAAATCATACAAGTTGTCATTCCCATGCACAAATAACATAGTAGAATATGAAGCTCTTGTCATATGGCTAAGAATAGTAGTACAATGGCAGATAATGGCACTCAAGGTATACAGAGATTCATAGCTTATAATCAATCAAGTCAACAATGAGTATAAAACAAAGGATGATAAGTTGAATCCCTACAAGAAATTGGTGGAAAGTCTTAAGGAGTTCTTTATTGATATTACATTTGAGCAGCTACCAAGAGCAAACAACAGAGTGACATATGCAATGGCTACAATCAGATCACTCCTAGGAATCCCACGCGACATTGTAAAGCAAGAATTCCTCGTAGAGAAGCTTCTCATGCCTACATTTGAGGTATTAGAATCAAAATTTGTGTGTGAAATAATTGGTCCTGGTGATCCCTGGTACCATGATATATACACTTATCTGAGAATAGGAATCCTCCCAGTCGACATAACCTTGAACCTCAAGAGAGCCTTTGTCAAAAAAGCATCTCGTTTTGTCATATTAGGAGATACCTTTTGTCATAGAATCATTGAAGGGAACCCGTTACATTGCTTAAATGCTAAGGAGGCATTAACTACCTTAACTAAGGTACATAACAACATTTTTGGTTCACACTCAAGCGGTATGACCTTGGCCAAGAAATTGCTAAGGACAGGGTACTATTGGCCTACCATGGAAAGAGAAGCACATGATTATGTCAGAAGGTGTCTACAATGTCAGCAACATGGGGACCTCATCCATCCACCAACTCAAGAGCTTCATCTAATTGTCACACCATGGCCCTTTTCATAGTGGGGGCTTGATCTCATTGGAAAAATCACCCCCACCTCATTTAGTGGACATTAATTTATCATTACTACCACTAAGTACTTCACCAAGTGGGTGGAAACCATCCCCATGACATATATTACTAGAAAGAAGATATCAAAGTTCATCCCGAACTACCTAATTTTTTGTTATGGTGTATCCCAATCCATTATCTCAAATAATGGGACACCTTTCAAGAATCAGGATGTTTGTGACCTATGCCACAAGTTCAAAATCCAACATCTCTTTTCCACCCCATACTACCCCCATGGAAATAGCCAAGCTGAGGCTACAAATAAGACCATCCTAAACATCCTCAAGAAGATGGTCAATGAAGATGGTTGTGATTGTAATCTCCAGTTAAATTTTTCCCTGTGGACCTATCAAACAAGTATCTACAAACCCATAGGTGCAACACCATTCTCCTTGGTCTATGGATCAAAAGCCATATTACCCATTGAGATTGAGCTCCCATCATTGAGAATATCACTATAGAATCTCATCACAGATGAGGAATATAGGGTATTACAATTGAATGAGCTAGAATTTCTAGATGAGTGGCGCATGGAGACCTTAAACCATTTTCAAGTGTACCAAAACTAACTAAAGTGGAGTTACAACAAGAAGATCAGGAGTCAGACATTCCAAGACAGAGAGCTTGTGTTGAAGGAGAACCAGAAGAATGTTTCAAATCTAGATAGCAAGGGAAATTTTGAACCCAATTGGTTGGGCCCATTCATCATCATAGTGAGCTATAAGTTAGGGGCATATCAATTATGAACACCAGAAGGCGAGCCTCTGCAGGATCCCATGAACAACTCCCATCTCAAAAAAAATTATGCTTAATCTTGCAGGGTGTAAAAACTAAAAAACAGAAAAAAATCAAAAAATGTCCTAAAAAAAGGGTCACCCTCATGAAAACCTGGAAAACAGGCATCTTGGTGACAAAAAAAAAATCAAAAAAGAAAAATATCCAAAAAATTAAAAAAGGATTAAAAACAATAAAGAGAAAAATCATCCTCTAGTGAAAACCACTTTGGTGGCACTTTTGGCAAGTACCTTGGTGAAAACCTGGAAAATAGGTGCCTTGTGTAAATAAGCATGTTCCATCCACCAGGATCCTCATGGGTTGTTCTACATCATCCATCCATTACACTTCCATCATCCATCTATCTCTAGCCATCACCCATCCACTTCTGCATCTTAGCTTGGTCCTGTCTTTGTGTCATGATCCCTCCTAGTACTACTTGGCCCATTCTCAAGGTCAGTTTTTCCTACCTTTATTGGAGTAGTCTATTGCATCATGTTGGGGGAATTTTCTCTTTGGATCAGATTTTTGTATGTTCTGAAAGTCTTCCTAAAAATCCAAAAACATAAAAAAATAGAAATTCCAAAAAACATTCAGAAAATTCAAAAAATCCAAAAACATTCATAAAACCAAGAAAATCCAAAAAACATTCAAAACATATCAAAATCAAAAAATAGGTCAAAATGTCACTCGAAAAGTCAAAAATAGAGTCATCTTGTCAAACTACATCATCTCTGAGCTTTGAATGTAGGCAAGGTTGATCTTTGATCATCCCCTGAGACACTTAGGTCAGTCCTTTAGGAGTTTGTCATAATAAAATAGCAATCCATTTGTTCATATCTCATCAATAATCAAGTATGTGTCATTCGAACTACATGGTCTCTATGCATTTAACGTAGGAAAGGAAAATCTAGTTAATCAACCCTCGAGACCCCTAGGATAGGCCTTTAGGTTAGTCTCTTGGTCAAAATCTCAAAAAACCCAAAAATATTTGAAAATTTGAAAATCAAAACATTTGCAAAATATTGAAAATAGAAAAAGAAACCTCAAAACATTTCAAAAAAATCAAAAATATCCAAATATTTGAAAAAATCCATCTATCCCATCTCGCTTTCACCTAAAATAAGCATCACTCATAATAAATCATCATCACCCTCAACCTTTGGTGAAACAATCAGAAACAAGTCTAGCAGGTTCAAAGGTGAAAACTCTAAGTGTCAAGGTCTCAAGTCTAGGTCAGTACCTAAACAAGTTGGTCAACTCTTTATGTCAATAGCCTATCATCCAATCAGTCCCAAATCAATCATCTGATAACATCATTTCTTAGGATGCATCCTTCCTACAATGGACATCAACATCAGGCATCATCGTAGTTTAGTCTTGGCTAGCAGTATTGAAGAACATTAGCTTGTTTGTTTACTTTATCTTTGTCTTTTGACTTATCTTTTTTAGCTCATTTCGATGACCTCTCAATGATGTTCCAAATGAGGAAATTTAGAGAGAAATAAATGGGGCAATGATCGATATATTTTTATCTGTTGTGCTTATTGGATATTCTTTTAATATAACCTTGGTTATACGTGCTTTGTTTAGGTGTAGGGAGGATGTTTTAAGTGTCTTTTTGACCACATAGAAAGGACTTCCCTACTATTTTTTTCCAAGATGTTTGGAATATGTAAACTACATTTTGAACAAGGTTTCATATGTCAGGTGTGAACAAGAGTACTCCTATCTGATTTTTGAGTCAAAATCCATCACACTAGGTGCAACACCATCCTAGTTGTTTATACCTTGATGCATCGTGCCTATGTGTATTATCAAACATAAGGTAAGTGGTCCTTTTAAAATCCCAATCCTTGGTAAGCAAATCATCACCATCATCATCATCATCATCTTTTGAATTGTTGGAGTCTCTTACTTTCTTCTATCTTCTTTATGCGCTAACATGGTACCATGGAAGTTAAATCAAAACATCACTAATGAATCCATCCTGCATCCACAAACTGTTAGCATACTGCATAATGCATATCATATCATATAGAAAGAATTAATCATGCCACATGCATTGCATTTCATCATTGCATAATATAGATTGGTTATTCTAAGCATCTCATAAACTATACATTTTCATTCATTGCATAAGCATAAAAGGAACCATGACATAGGCATCATTAACTCATATCATATACATCATCAAAGCATCCATTGCATCATCACATATACATCATAATATAACTCATTTCCATCCATTACATAATCGTATAACATCACATACATATCATCCATTTGCATCATTTATATATTACCATACCATGTACATCATATCATGTCATATACATAAGCATCATTAAATACATCAATACATAGGCATCATTATAAAATGTATCATCACATCACATCATGCACATCAATGCATCATCATCATCATCCATTTTGCATCCATACATACATCATTATATCATAACAGAAAAGATACTAAAAAAGAAAAGATCCCATTGCATAATCATGGTACATCATAAATCATCACCATGCATTTTGCATCATCATATAGGACATAATATAGATTTCTTATTCTAAGCATGTTAAGATCATTTTCATTTGCATTCATACATTTATTGCATCCATACACATTATCATCATAAAAATGCACATAGAAAGATACTGAAAAATAAATGCATCCATAAACATTTGCATAATCATTGCATCACATAAAACCATACATTGCATCGCATATAGGAAAGAAAATAACATCATACATCACATAGAATCATCTCATATCATATATCATCAAAATAATTATACAACTGTCATGGTACAAAGAATCTAGATCAAATGTGTGTATATATCAGTATAGTATGGCTATAAAAATGAGCCTGTGAAATGCAAAAATAATCATGTCTTTGATAAAAAATGAGTTAGCCCTGCTGGCTGCTCCCCTTGCCAAGCAGCCTTTGTCCATGATCCTCTAGAGGTTGATACATTGTCTGCTATGAAAAATCTGGGACTTGAGATGCTCGGGGCACGACCTGATGATAATGCACTCTGTAATAGTCGACCTCTCAGACTACCTCCCTATATGCTCGTAAAGAAACTATGCTCCAGGAGGAAGATGTGGCCATGCTCTCAAGTTGTTGCACGACCCATCTCCTGTGCAGCCCTATGCTCCATAGCCTATCTTTTTTGAATGGCTTAGTCCTGCTTAGTTCCCAACTAATCTCTCTCAAATGTCAATGCAATGATCTGTCCTTGTAGACCCTGCACCTATGCCTGAAGTTGTTGGATAAGGGTGTCTCATTGATCAGGTGGCAGTGGAGGTCCTTGGTCCCTCGGAGGTGATCCCTAATCTCTCTAAGGTGGTTAATCCGCCTATCTATCCTAACCCTATCAAGCTTGATCATGGTCCTGTCTAACCTAATCCTGGTCTTATCTGCCCTGATCCTGATCCTATCTTGGGGGATCCTATTGTACCCTATCCTGATCGAGCTATTGGTGTGGTCCACCTCCTCCCCAACCCCCATCTCCACCCTCATCTCCTCAGCCTCCTCCTCAGCCTCATCCTACCAATATTCCCATGGCTATTCAATGTGTTGATATTTTCCCTAGCACTATCAATCTAAGTGGTGGATGAAACCAATCTTTGTAGGCTTGTGTGGTGCCTACATTGGTCTGGACCTAACCATATGACCATGACCTGGCCACCAGTTGTCTGAAGCTCTGTACTGCCTCCTCTATAGGAATGTATCAACCCCAGGTCGTCTCCCTCATAGTGCGCACAAATATCACAACGTACTGGTCATCAGGTCTATCCTGCGACTCACCAAACTATCTAAGTACTCGGCTAGGAAGGTACCGCTCCACCATCATATGCTCCCTTCCCTACATAATTCTATCTTGTCTCATGAAAAAATAGTTGTTGGGCGTCATCATACCATGCTAACCATCCAAGATACGAACACCATGTGAATTCTCTCATGTCTTCAATAACCCTCCTCCAATGAGGGATCCCGTGCTGTCTAGTGTGTGAAAAAGAGAGTCCTCCCCTATACCTCCAGAAGACAAGGTCGTCAAGCTTCATATCAACTAGTGTAACTCATGTGTAGAGCACTGCAATGTGCTCCCAGTCCTAGATGTGAAGGAGTGTGACCTCAGCCCTGATGGATCTATTGTCATAGTATGCAAACTCATGTAGATGCCAGTATAACGAGGCTAGTAGCACTGGCCCCCATGCAAAGCATACTCTTTGTTTGACCAACTACTCCTAGGAAAGCCCCCATCTTGGACTAAAGTATCAGTTGCATTGATCTGGTGCCACAAGTCCTGAAATGATAGCTGCTAGAACTAGACGGAATGGTGATACAATGAGCCTATAGCACTCCAACTCGATCTGGCCCTTTGAAACGATGATCTTATCAAGGCCCATCACATCGTAGTAGGCATCTATCCCAGCATCCACAACATAGATGACTCTCTCTATGTGGATTGACAATCGCAATATGCACCAGACATTCTCCAGGGTCACTATCACCTCACCTGTAGGAAAGTGAAATGATGATGTCTCATTGTGCCATAACTCTACTAGTGCTATCATCATCCCTAAGTGTGTCATCATCGGTGGTGCATATGCAATGTACCAAAGTCCAATCACCCCCAAGTGATTCTGGAGTCGCTCGTGCATACCAACTAACCTGCCCAGAATGGAGGATCTATGCTCATGTGAATGAAGAATTTCTGCTTCCTACTACATTAGGAAATTCATTATGTCAAGTTTCATAAAAAAATTGGGATCTTGTTTAGATTTTTCATGTTTGAAACAACAAATGCATTGTTGTTTGCAATTGCGATGCAGTTTGGAAGTTCTAAACTGTGCCGCTCGAAGCTCTAAACCCTAGCTTGCTAACTGGCTTGTTGCAATGCAATTTGCATACATAGTTTAGTTTGGAGTTTGAACCCTAACTCCAAAATGTGATGCCCCATCGCTATCTATGGGAGCAGCAAATTTAACGTCGTGCGGCATTGAAATAAAGTTTGCAACATTGCTATACAAGACTGCTTGACCTAATTTTACTTTCTAAGCTATTAAATGCGCACAAAAATTAAAAAATGAAGTCAGTTCAAGATGACATACTAGTGGTCTTGAGTCAGGAAGCCTCTGGTACACTCATACTCACTCTGAAACATGTTGTGGAAGTGGTTATTGCACCATCTTCGCAGGGGTCAGAGCTCAAATTTGCAGAATCTCTAAAGGTTGAATGTGAAAATGAATTGGAAGTGGTCCCTCGAGGCCTATTTAAGCCTAAAAACTAGGGTTTTTTGACCCCATTTGGCCATCTAGCTAGAGTTTTAGACCCCCAATCCCCTTTTTTCCCAACTGAGGCTCGTTTTGCATTGTTTGGTCACATTTAGACACATTTTTGACCTCCCCGAGCTTTTTCGGACCCATCGGGCACCTTGTCCTCTTTTTTCGTGAGATCACCCAAAAATTAGAATTTTCGTCTGATCTCTCAAGGGGGTAGTATGTCAACATGTTTCTTCTTGCTAAGGAAGCAGTGGGGAAATTTTGAAAATTGGAAATTTTGAAAATTGGAAATTTTTGAATTTTGATTGAGATAGGTTATTCTTTGAACCAATGCAATGAGTACTTTGCTTCAAAGAGGGGAAAAATGTAGACACAGAAAATGTACCAATCACACTTGATCCTGATTACTCACACTGCTTTGTCTTGAATCATCCCCTCTACTAATCATTTAATCAGATAGTCTGCATTTGATTAAATTCATCACCTTTCGTCCCTTGATTAAATAAATCAAATTTATCTAATTAAGTTGTCATCTCCTATTAATTAAATAAATCAAGCTTATTTAATTATTCCTCTAATCTCTATTTAATTAAATAATCCATTTTATTTAATTAAATCTCTAAAGTCATTCTATTAAATTAAATCAATCTTTCTTTAATTTAATCTAACACCATCCCTCTTTAATTAAATAAATCAAAATATTTATTTGATTAAATCTAAATCATATTCCTCTCAACTTTGATTTAAATCAATCCAAAAATATAAATCAAATTGTCACATCAATTAATCTCCTTTTAATTTAATCAAATCTTGATTAAATTAGTCTTAATCCCCTAATTCCTCTAGATTTTTCCACTTGCTCAATAAATCATTTCTTTTGATGTATTAATTCTTCTAATTTCCCTCAACATGGCCTCAAAAGGGAATATTCCTTTAAATTTGAAAATCCCTCCAAATGGATTTGTCCTTCCAACAAGGCATTCATTTCCTCTTACATGTCCTTATGCATTGAGCCAAGTGGCATTTAATTAATTCCTTTCTCCCTCCAACATGCCATTCATAAATTTGAAATTCCACCTAATATCATTTATTGTGCACATTCATCAAAATGTGCTCAACCTTCCTCTATTCACATCTTGACAAGTGGCACTTGGCCATTGGATGTTGAATGATCCCACATTCATCCATTTTTCCTCATTCTCCAACATTCTCATCCATAAATAAGAGGCTTTCCTTTGTATTTTGGATCCACAACTTAGAGAAAAGTTACTATCTTCATATTTAGAGAAAATTCATCCATTTCCATAGCATTTTTCCATCATCATAGCTAGGTTATTGCATATTTCATCAAGGAGGAACATTATTCATCATCATCAAGTGAATCAATATTCATCAATCTTGCAAAGGAGTTGGGAAAGGGCCATTTTCCACATCAAAATGACACCAATTCCTCCATGGGATTGAGAGTTTGCATGCTCTAATAGGATTTAATAGCTTTCCTTTGTTTGTTCTTCATCTATTTCCTATTTTGAACATTGTAGATGAATTGCATGGGGAATCTTAGTTCTAATTTGCATATGTGACTAACATTGTGTTTTTCCTTTATGTTTGTGCAAGTCTAGGATTGGGGTTCACATCATGACAATGAAATTTTTCCTTCCCCTAATATATCTCCTTTAGCAGAAGAGGATAATTTGGTGTTAAAAGATACACTTATTGAGAGTCATGAGAATCTTGTTTATCCATTTCCTAATGCTCCTACTATTTGGAAAGATCTATTTGAATGAAAAATTCCAATCATTGATAAGCATGAAACTCATAGTTGTTCTTCTCTTGATGTCTCCCTTATTTGTGATGAAGCTACTTTACAAAATCTAACCATGGAATGTGATGAACCTCTTATTTGTTATTCTCCTAAAATCTCTCCTACTATGGTAGATATTATGCAACAAGAGAATGAGACCTTAGAGAAAAAGGATGAAATCATGGACAATCATAACAATCAAATTTGGCCTTCTCCTAATATCTCTACTATTTGTGAAGAAGATATTTTGGTGTTAGAAGATCCAATCGATGAGAGTCATGAGAATCCTATTTGTCTCTCTTCCCCTAAGGAAAAAATTATTGAACAAGAGAATGCCATTATTGATAAGCAAGAAAATCCAACAATAATAACTCCCTTACTTGTGATGAAGTCATTTTAGAAGAACCAACCTTTTAATGTCAAGAACATCTAGTTTTTTTCTCTCCTAAAGACTCTCCTACTAGGGAAGATGTCATGGTGAAATAAAATGACAACATTGACACATGTATCTCAAAAAATAATAATGAGGCTTCCTTAGATAAAGATGATGAAGTGACATTAGACTCCCCTTCACTAAGAAATCATGAAAATAAGGACGAGCTTTTTGAGGTTATGCACATTAGATATCCCTTGAAGTGATCTCCTAAGCCACTTCTTACCATCTACCCACCCTCACATCAACCTCAAATTTAAAATAAACGTGTTCTTATCTTAGAACCACCTAAAAGGAAACTTGATAATGATAATATTTCATAGCAACCAAGTTATAATACCATTTCTTAAACATATAACACTATGTACAATCTACAATCAAGAAAAACAACTCCAACATCCCTCCCATTGCCTCAACCTATCTTGCCTAGTGCTCCTCGTTTTCCTTTACAAAGTGGAAAGGAGTATGATCTTATTGAACAACTTAAAAATAATCCTGCTAAGATATCCTTATGGGACCTTATTCAATCCTCACCTAGTCATCATCACATGCTTCAAAGTAATTTACAACAAGTTTCCACCCCTCCTAATGTGCAACCAAATGATGTAGCAGCCCAAGCTCAAGCTATAACTCTGGTCAACTTAGAGATTAATTTCCATCAAGATGAGTTACCTTCATTAGAAGAGCAAAAAAATAATAATTTTTCATGATAATAGTTCACGTTAATATAATTGGGATGAAGAGGACCCTTATTGACAATGGCTCAATTCTTAATGTGTGTAGCATAAACCTTATAGATAATATTAACATAAACAAAATCCAAATACAACTAGATTCTTTATCCATTCATGGGTTAGATAACATAGGAAAACAACCATTTGGTGTGATTGCATTACCTATTAAAGTTGGAAAGGTTACATTGTAAACTCCGGTCCATGTTATGCCTCACGCTCTTTCATATAATCTTCTTTTAGGAAGGACATGAATTCATGCAATGAATGGGGTTCCTTCTACCCTTCATCATAAAATTAAGTATGTCTACAACAACAAAGTGTATACAATCAAAGCCGACCTTGAACCAAATAGTTGTTTAAACATTGAGAAAGGCAAGAAAAATCCTTTGAAAACATTGACACCAGCTACACAAGTGGAAATTGTGCAAGAGAAAGAAAAAGAGAGAAATATTGAAAAAGTCAAGAAGTTATCAAAAGATGATTGGGGTTCCTTAGATTTCACACCTACATTCATGGGAAAATACAAGATCACAATAAAAGAGTTTGAAAAGGGAAAAGAAAAAGCCATAATATCAACACAAAACTCAAAAGAATCCACCTTAACCACTTTATAAGAAGAATCAAATTACACAAAAAAATTTGATGATGTTGATTATGAGCAACCACCAAATCTGGAAGAAATGAAAATTATTTATGGAAGAGGTTATGAAATTATGAAACAACTTGGGTATAGTGGAAAATGATGTGGTGCTAGAGAACAAGTTATGTGTGTCCCTATAATTCCTAACACAAGAAAAAACTAGTGGTCTTGGTTATTTTCCTTCAAAAGAAACAAAAGCATCAAAAAATACTTCACTGAATATCAACACTCTTACAAAAGATTCTTCCAAGACAACTTTAACTTTGGTGCATCCTGAACTAATAGATACTACATGTGGGAATATCTCATTAGATAGCCATCAAGTTGATACTTATAACAATAGTTGTTGCTCCTTGCCATGTAATATTTGTAGGAGCATAGCATGCTCACTATTGCATGTTTTACATTCATTGAAAATCCTTTCCTTATTGCAAGGAATGACATATCATCATTCATCTTGACTCATCATTTTCCTGCACTTAGTGGGGGAAAGGGGTTATATAGTCTTGTCCTAGCTTTGACACTTGTCATTCTCCCTTTTTCTATTTTCCCACCTTTCATATGTACTGATCAAGATTGGGATTAAAATGACCTGCTATATGTTGACTTGCATGTGCCTTACTAGTATTTTGCATTATTTCATTTTTCATGTTCTTTATGTGATTGCATGTGTGTAATGTGATCCCCTATACTATTTCATTTGGTGTATCTCTCTCTCTCTCTCTCTTTGTGAATTCCTCTATATGTATCTACAATATTCTCTATGTTGTAAACATTTTTCTTTTCTTTTCATTTGTCTTGTGTTTTCCTTTTGGAGATGATATAAGGCGTCGAGACATTTAGGTCTCTTTCATGTTGACCCAAAAGGATTTTTCTTTGTTTTCTCTATGTTTCATTCTTTTAGTTCTATGCATATTTGGGGAATGATGACATTTCCAAACTCTATAACAACATTGTAGGAAAGATATACTAACCCTGAATCCATAGATCCCTTACATAGGGGGAAACCCCTCCCTCCTTTTTCATGATTTAGCTTTATTTCAAAAACATATGGCTTGGCATAGGGACTTTTTGAGGAAGCTCTCATGTCTTAGGAGTAAATATTGGCTACTTTAAATAAATTTCTCACAACAATGGTGTTAGCAACTGCTTTAAAGGGGGGGCATACAATGATAACATCTTTCAACATTTTTCATGTGTCATGGTACAATTTTCTTTTTCTTGTGATGTGTCCTTTTCTTGGTGGTGTCATTGGGGTCCTCCAAGAGCGATATTTCTTAGTGTATGACTTTCCTCTTACTGGTGATGTGATGCACTACATTCCCTAAGTTATGAAACTTTTACTCTTAAATTTTCCTCTCTTGGAGACATTAGGCTAGATGTTCCCTAAGAAGAATACCTTACACAAATGAAGCAAGCTCCCCTTGAACAAAAACCTATATATATAATGTTCATAAGTGTTTGGCATAACACAACTTGCTAGCCTTGTGAAGCTCAAGCCCTAAATTCAAGGCCACCTAGCATAAAAAATCTTGCTTTCCTATGGATCCTTTCCTTGTGGAAGCTTATTAAAGTTATCATAGGGATAGCTTTCATATGGTTAGTATGATGAGAAGCTAACACGGGCGCATGAATTTCTCATTGTACAATGAGAGCTTGTAGACCTGGCATGACTTTCTCACTAACCCACTTTATTGGAAGACTCACCCAGTGTATAGCTTGAGGTTCCACTACCCCAAAGTGAGCACGTGTTTTGGAAAAACATTTGAGACTTGATCCACATCGAGTTGGACAAACAGTCAAGGCCTAATCCACCCCATTTTTTTAATTTTTTTTGTTGGTTTTGATGTTGTATGAGTGTATATATTTATCATTGTTGCATACATAAGTGTCTTGAATGCCTACTTTAGTGTGAGTTTGACATGGGTTCATTCTCCCACTAAAGTGGGGGAAAAATGTAGTGTAGGAAAAAGTATCCTTTTTTCACACTTAATTTGGGAATAATTAATAAATGAAATCCTAATATTGCCTTAATTTAGTGTTGTAATATGCTTTCCATATTCACATTAATTTTAGGGAACTTTTAGGTTAAATGGACTTAATTGTTCCTTATTTAGGGTGTTGTGAGGTGTACCTTCACACCTTCACACTAATCCAGGGCTTTATTAATTGACTGAGTTTAATCTTCCTTAATTGGACCCTTTAATTCAAATCCAAGCCTAATTAAATGTAAATTGTGAGGGATAAAACCAAACATTCATAAATTCCATTACACAACACTCAACTATGGAATATGTTTGTCCTAGGTAAGTGAACTAGGACCCATTTTCCATAGGCTGAATGGGTCCTCATTTAGACCTATGACCCTGATTTTACATAATGTTTAACATTGTCTAATGTGTGTCCTAGGTAAGTGGCCTAGGACCCATTCACCCTATGGTGAATGGGTCCTCACTTAGACCTAGGACCCCTCTTTTGAATATGTTTTTGGTGGTATTTTAATGATTTAAAATCCATAATTTAATTTTGGCTTGTGATATTTGAATTTCGGGAATTAATGTTAAGATATGTATAAATACAAGGTTATTTCACTATGTTTCATCCTAAGACTTTCAAGAAATCTAAGCAATTTTGATTCAAGAATCCTAAAATTTTGAAAGAGCATTATTGAGAGCATTCAAGATCATTTTTAAGTAATTCAAGAGCATATTTATAGAAGATTATTGCAGAAATCAAGATTCCTATCATGATTTCAAAGATTTGTTGCATCATGCATGTTGTCTAAGCTAATATGGTGATGTAGTGTTCAATATATATTCAAGCATATCAAAGGCATTGTTTCTAATCAAGTTTCATGATCAAGATCTACATTCATTGAGGCCACTTTATGCTAGTTTGCAAATTAGTAATCCAAGGTTCAAATAAGGTTTGGTGAGTTTTTATATAGATTTGTTCATTTGTCATTCATTCATTCTTTTCTATTTCATTTCAAGGTTTAATCACCAAAATGGGGTTTGACCAAGGAAAACCCCCATTCCCTAACAAACAACATTTCTCTCTCTTTGATGTGTGATTGCAGGTTTTAGATAGAAGATCTCTTGAAGAACAAAAATTGCAAAGTTGTCAAAGTTGTCACCATTCTTGCAATTTCACGAAAACTCTTCTACAAAATTTACTTTTAGTTGTCTGACAGTGAAAATCGAGAATATGGGAGTGTAGAAACAGAGGAACATAATTAAGAAATAAATTTTCTAGAGGCCTAGCCAGGAAAAAAATTTCATAGGGCGAATGAGTCCTCAGTGAGCCATGAAAAAGCACTTTTTGCAAGAGGTACACAACATTTATTCCTTCCAAACTCTCCCTAAAGTCTATAGGTTCCATTAGTATTATGTTTAAACTTCCAAATGTACTTTATAGCTTGTAATTTGGAGTTTATTTAATGATCTTAATCTTTCTCCCCAAATTGCTACTTAGCTTAGACCCCCATCCTAGCAAAAAGGGAAAATTGCAAGATTTACACCTTGGGTTGACTCACCTAAAGGTTGTTGGTCAATTCTTGGTGTGTATCTCATTTCCTTAAATGAAAATAGAAGAATAGTACCCCTTTTCCCTCTTTGGATCCACTTTTCCATTTTGGGAAATTCTACCAACCCTATTTTTTGATGTTTCACTTAGGAAAAAAATCACATCCCTAGGAGAGGATCAAATGAGCTTAGGCCTAGTCTAGATGGGCCTCTAAGAAGCTTGAGAATTGAAATCAAAATTGAGGTTTCTGAAACCCATCATGAAAATGCAATATATAATGTTGCAAAAATTCATAGGGGTGGGGAGAACACAAGAAGGGCCAGTCCAAATTTGGTTCTTTCAAACCTTAGTAATTTAGAGAAAGAAAGTGAAATGTGGTATCTAGTTAACCCTAACTAGGGAAGTAATGAAAAACCAAGGGAGAAACCTTGTGGTTATCCCAAGAACTCTGCTAAAATTAAAATTATAAATTTGTTTAGCATCTTAAATGATGAGTTAGAAAATTCAATTACTAACAATTTGGTCTCTAGAGTAGATGAGAAATAATTGAAGGCATTTCAAAGTTAACTCTTGTGTCACAATAGAGGTAGGAAATATCATTTTTAAGGAGAAAAGGAATGCTCGGTAGCTTACAATGGAAAATATAAAATATAGAAAAAAAAAGGAGAAAAATAGTAAAAAAAGTAATAACATGAGAGAGCTTGAAAGCTATGTAATCAATGCTAAAAGCAAAGATCTCAATATTTGGAAAAAGGAAAAAATAGTTAATCTAGAAATCATGAATGAATCCAACCTATTGAATAATAATAAAAATCAATTAGTAGTGAGGAAAATGGTAAGTGAAATTGAGACCAAAAACCAATTTGATAATATCCCTTAAGACATTAGTACAAGGATGGATCCACATAGTTTTGACTTGATGGTAAAAAAAATTATGAATTCCAAGTCTGAAAAACTTGAAGAATAACCTCTTGCTTATATCTCAAGGGCTATTAGCAAACTAAGATTTGATAAAGATGAATTTGCTCCTAAAGACTATGATGGGGTTAAACCAACCAAAGTAAATTTGGAGCAATTAATTTAAGAAGAAAAATGGCTAACATAAATAAAAATAATAATAACTTGATCTCTAGAAATGTTAAACAATACTCATCTCAAAAACCTATAAATGAAGCTAATAATGGTGATATGAAAACCCTTGAAATGATATATGGTTTAGGGGATAGTTCATAGAACCAAGTCCAATGCTACCAAGTAGAGGCTAGTCATGGTGGCCTTGGGCTTGAAATTTTGGGTGGGACTAAGCCTAACCCCATTTTTTAAATTCTGTAGGAGATCATGGTGCTTAGATAATGAGAAAATCCTAGAAGAGTAGAGTGTGTAAAATAAGAGTTCCTCCCATGCACCAAAGGTTGCAAAGAAAAAATAAAAAGGGAAAATCATCTCCATCACTAGGGGTAGTCTACACATTATAAAGAAAAAATAGGAAAAGGAAAAGTGTGATTGTCCAAATACCCTTGTTTAAAAGACTAGAAATTGAGGACAAGACCCCAAAGTTTTTTGAAAGTTTTGGAAATGAGAAAGAGACCCTCTCTAAATTTGAATGCAATGACTCTTAACTACACATCTTGGAATGTTAGAGGGCTAGAATCCCTTGATAAGAAAGATATTGTTAGGAGATTCCTAAACCTAGATAAAAATAAACATTTGGTCCTCCTTCAGAAGGTTAAAGTCATGGGCTTTACCCTAGAGACCAATCTGAAATAAATTTGGAATAGCTCATCTCAATATGTCATAGGACATGAGAAGGGGAGAGGTGGTGCTGCTATTCTAATCTCAAAGAAGTGGGATCAATATGTAACAACATATGTTGTCTGCTCATGCAACAGAGCAGTATGGGTAGAAATCAAGAAAAATGGTACCACATTTGGTATTTTCTCTATATATGCTCCCAATGAGTATAGGGACGAAATTGACCTATGGAAGTGGACCCACAATCTAGAAGATATAACTTGTATTGTAGGGGGTGACTTCAATATGATTGAACAAGAAGACAAAAAGGGGGAATTGACATGGAATAGAAAGGAAATGAAAAATACTTTTGAAAAAAATGAAAGCTAAACTAAACTTGGTTAACCCTCTTGAAGGGATGAAAGAAAGTTTTGACATCTAGTACACATGGTGCAATACCCAAAAAGGGGGGAGGATAATATTGTAGACTTGATAGATTCTATGTGAATAGGGATCACTTCAACTTTAACCCAATCAAGGAAGGTTGTAAAGTGGAAGTATACCCCTACTCTTTATTTGATCATCACCATATAAGAGTTAGAGTTTTTTTAAAAAGTGAAAGGGAAAAGAAAAAAATGAAAGATGGGTTTTTCTTCCTCAACACAAGCCTATTGTAGGATGAGGACTTCAAGTCTGTTATAATTACCCTAAAGGAAATAAATAAATGGATGCACAAAGACATCAGTCCAATTGAAAGGTTGGAACACAATGTGAAAGGTTGGAGAGTACTATTCCAAACTATTGAGAAAAATAGGGCTTTGGATAGGAGAAGGGAGGAAAATTTACTGCAAGAAAATATATTCAGAGTTGAAGCTAACTATAATGGAGTGAATTTACACCCCTTGTAAATTCCCCATTTAGACCCCTTACCTTAGAAATATCAAACCTGACAATTCTTTTCCACTTCATCCATTCGCTTTCCACCTACTTGGCAATTGTCTATAGTGTCAGTGGGGGAATTTTTGTCGGGGATGCTAGCATGACATGTGGATGTTTTTGTGGTGTGTTGTCATCCTGATACAATTCTTGCCTCTGGAATCTGTAGAGGTGTTACAGTTCTCCAATGGTGATGAAGAGTAACACCCCTACACCCGTGACCAACCTCGAATGGCTCTTTTGGGCTTCTATTCATGCTAAAAGGATCTTCGTCAACATTCATTCAATCCTCTTCTTGAAAATTATACACACTTGCTTCTACACATTTCATTTCTACAACATTCTCCATTGTTGAAGCTCCAAGGAAAAACTCTATTGGTTTTTCTCCGTACGTTGTTGCAAAAATGGTGGCACTCACAAGCTTGCAAGCTCACATCTCCCTTCACATGCTTGAGGGAATATTTATTGGGAGCTGATATCCATCTTGTTTAGCATTGTAATTTGATTTACATAGCATATTTTTTTTTAGCATTGTGTGGCATTGCTTTCTTTCCATTACTTTCTTTATCGCAATATTTCTCTCATGGCTATTTTGGTTGTCCGTGGAGGTGAGAACACCAAAACAGGGTTTTGACTATGGAAAGCCCTAAAAGAACCCCAAAAATTTTCTTCGTTCTACTATGTGTAGGTATTACATTCATGTGGAGCTTTTGGGAGGCTAGATCACTCATGATTTACATTTCTACCACCTTTATTTCATCAACTTCTATCTTCTTAAGTATTATTCTTATCATTTCAGTAGTTTAGCTCTTCCATGTTTTCTGTTATCACATAAAAATACTCCTATCAGGTAGTTATTGAGTTTTTAACTAGTCTTGATTTCCTTTAATAATTTATATTTGTACAGACGCCAGCACCTGATCGTGATGCCAACGCATCATGCTATCATTCATCTCCTATGCTGGAGTCCTCTAGCAGAGAGCTATTGAGGTTACAGTCCTAACTCAAGAATTCTCTCACTTGATTCCCTAAACCTCTCAGGTTGAAAAAAGGATAGTGGAAAACCAATTTCCCTTCCTTTTCACCCTCTTAAAACATTAAAATTACCTTAAACAATCCTTAGCATGAGGTAGATCAAGGTAGAATATTGTTCTAGACCCTCCCGTGACTTAAGGTCTTGAGCACTCGGTCCCCCTCTACATTTTGAACCCAATGTGAAACTTGTAATATCCATTTATTTGTGTTGAGGTTCTTTCTCTCATGTCTACATAAGTTTTGGGCTTGTGCATTGTGATGCTTTATGAGCCTTACAACTCATTCTACGACTTCTGGATACGTTGTTAGAAGAAGTGTGCTACATTGACACTTAGGAATGGACTTTACGAGGGTCACTTTGGATCTTTCCTCCCAAAATATTGTAACGGTGGTAGAGACGAGTTACTTAAATGAAAATACGCATGCCCCTACACCTCCTGCTTCCCCCTCACCTCCAGCTCTAGAGGAGAGTGAAGCCATCCCTATTCCTACAAAGCATTTCATGGCTCTAGATATGAGGCTATTGGATCTTGCAAATCACTTAGAGAAAGATCAAAGCATGGATAGGGCCGCAAGGGTTGCTAATGAGATTAGATATATGTTATGCAAGGATCTAACAAGCATAGATTTTCTTCGTGGTCTTACAAATTTAGTGAAAGCATACATCCCCTCTTACAACCCTAGGTAAAGCATTACCCAAGGTCATGAGTACAACACCTATGAAAGACAGATTAGTGTCTCAATGCCCATGAAATCAGTATGCATGGATTAAATGGTCCCTTTCGTTAAAATATCTAATCCTGACTCACTCTCTACTGTCAAAGCAAGTAGGGTGCCTCTACTAGGATTTGAGTTTCTTCCTCTTAGGGGCAACCTTGCCTTTGGTAGTAGGATCTCTAGTGGAATGGGGGCTAGTGGTTCTTGTATATCTAATGGTGGCTCTAACGGTGGCTCTGGTGGTTTCCAGGATGATGGATTTGGTGGTGACTATGGTGGTGGCTCTAGCGAAGGCCATGATGGTAGCCTTGGCAATGGTTTTAGTGGTGGTCACAATAGTGGCTCCAGAGGTGGTTCTGGTGGAGGTTCCACTGGTCGTTTGTCATCTTTTGGCCCTATTTTGAATTCTCTCCTAAAAAATATGGGTCAAATACAAAAATAGTTGGTGAATCTGTCTCAACCCTCTACCCAGCCTATCTTCTAGCCCTTCTTCCAACATAGCTCTTTTTCAGTGACAATTTTGAACACTCCCTTCCCTTAGGGGATTGAAATTCCTAAGTTTGAAAAGTGTGGTGGTAAAGGAGCCCTCAAACACATGTATCAACTTTTAATACGATGTGTACGGATTTATTTCACCATGATGCTCTAATGGCCAAATTTTTCCCTCAATCTCTCAAAGACACAACACTAGAATGGTATTGTTTTTTTTTCTGACAATTCTATATTCTCATTCAATCAACTGGTTATTCAGTTTCTCCAAAAAATCCAAGCTAACATCAGTCTGAAGATGACATTCTCAAATCTCATCCAATGCAAGCAAGGAGAGCATGAGAAGATCATTGATTTCATTACTCAATACCAAGCGCTCTTTTAACAAATCTTTTACGCACTGCCTGAATCAGATGTGCAAAAGGTGTTCATAGGAAACTTGTAGCAATCTTGGCAGGAGAATTTTTCCTTAATGAAGTATCCTTCTTTCGCTCATCTGCACATGACATTATGGGAGTATCAGCAAATGGTTGTTCAGTTTGGGGGATATTCCTCATGCTCTTGCCCCAAAGGAAGATCTATAGTATCAATTTTAGGAAAAAGGAGAATTTTTTTTTAAATGTAGTCACCATGTCTAATGATAGAGGCCTTAAGCTCAATAGACAGTTTACTAAATTATCTGAATCTTATTCTTCTACTCTACAAATTTTTTTGAAAGACAAGATTATAACATTGGAAGATCCTCTACCTCTCAAAGAGCCTTATCCTAACTTGTATGACGAATAGTGAGTTGTAGATTTATGCAGACCCATTTTTGTCTCACTTTGCAAACTTAATTATTGATCCTTTTGGTGCTTCTCTCGAGGACTTAGCATACATAAATGTGATTTCATTTACTCCCAGTCCTCTCCCTCAACCTATAACTAGTTCACCAGATGTGACTTTTACATTGTAGGATTTACCCATGAACAAGAAAGCTTCTCCTTTATACATTCATGCTCGTGTCAATGAAAAAATTGTGACATGAGTCCTTGTGGACCCTGTGAGTCGCGTGAATGTTATTGTAGAAGAGACTCTTTTGCTGAATTATTTATAGAGGGAGAAATATGAAAAGATGAAAACTACTATGCATTCTCACGATGGCCTCTCTCTTGTTGTGTGGCTCTATAACTCTTTCTGTCCTAGTAGGACCTAGGGTTGTGGATACTAATTTTGATTTCATCTTAGAATCTGATTTGTTTAGGGTGAAGCTAGGCATCCCTTGGCTAGCTTCCATGAATGGAGTCACTTCTATAATTCAAAAATTTCTAAAATTCTCTCATGAAGGTGTAGTGCATGTCGTCCACAACACTAGGTATTAGCCATTGGTATCCTATGGGGGTTATTTGATTGATCATTTTTGGCCCACCCTAGTTGGTCCACTTCCTCCCAAAATGGACCTACTTTATTATAATTACATTAAGTATAAGACCGAGGGCAAGCCACAACTAAAAATGACTTATCGTGTAGCATAGTGGCAGAATGCCTCCTCCTCCTAAAAGGGGAAGGAGAAGCCTATTCATGCTCAGGGTCCTTCTTCCTCTTATGTAGTTCCACCTAATTCTTCCT
The DNA here is from genome assembly GCA_007258455.2 of Sequoia sempervirens. NCBI lineage: Eukaryota > Viridiplantae > Streptophyta > Pinopsida > Cupressales > Cupressaceae > Sequoia > Sequoia sempervirens. The sequence goes on along the minus strand of VDFB02281492.1, from coordinate 873,978,797 downwards.
CTCACCCTACCATGATGTTCTCAACTTACACCCCTATGCATCTCTTGGGGATTCTAATGGTTCCCACTTGGAGAAAGATGAAGCATTAGGTGTTTGACCTTCCTGTCTTACCCACAATGCCTCAACCTGTATTGTATGGTAAAGGGAAGGGCCCCCATGGATCTACTCCTACATCTCAACCTCCATGGCCTCCTACTATCTCTACCCCTAAGGTAGAAAATGGGAAGAGGCCTGTTGCTGAGGTGCTTGATTTTTCTCCCCCCTCTATTGTTGCATCTTCTTCTCCATCTCTCCCTCCTATTCCTATCTAGGAGTCACTCCCTCTACCAAAAATGGCTATGATGAATACTCTGATGGATAAATAGGAGTATTTTGTTCCTTCTTAGGCTATAGCCTCTAACTCCTATAGCCATAGAAACTGCATTGCGCATGAGTTTAAGCATCAAAGGAGGCTCTGGCCATTGAGTAGGTTGTTCTATAGAAGAAGGAAGGGGATCCAGTAGCTCTTGCTTCGACATCTTCTGATGTGTCCTCTCCTTTTTCCCCTTCTACCTCATTTCCCTCTACCACAATCTTTCTTTCAGCTCCCCCTATGAGTGTGAATGATCCTCACCCCTAGTGAGGTGTAAGTATTCATTACTCCTTTGGTTGAGCCTCCCCTTTTGATGTCCCTTTCAAACATCCCACCTTTTTCAAAACTCGTGGACATGTCGAATACCTTGGTGGTGTCCACTATGATTTTATCCTCTTCCTCCTCATCCTCTACTCCATCTGTGGGGATCTCACATCCTCCAATGAAGCAAAATTTGGAGGATGACCCCACTTCTAATGGGGTTCGGCAGAAGGGTTCACCTTCTTCAAAGGTTATTTTTGCATTGTCTTGCATTGTCCTAGTGATGGAGGCAACCTCGACATCCCTGAAGTTTTTCACTTCTCCTGATTTTTTTGATGAGGTTAGCAGTGGATCTCAAGTGCCTCCTCTATCACCTGCTAAGTTGACACATGGAAATGTTGTAAAGTGAATGTTCAACTATGTAGAAAAATTCTTGGCTCTATCAACAATTTTTGCAAGATTGTTGGAATTTACCTCACAAGAATTGAGTGAAGAGGACCTCGAGGGGCCCTCTTCTCTGGCTCTTGTTGTAGGAGAGTTGGAGGGTACCCCCTTGCTATACCTCCATTGCAATATTATGCACCCTCCCCTTATGGTGATCTAGATTGGGAGAACAACAAGCTCTTGATTGATGAGGACTAGGGGCACCTCTTCTTTATATGTAGATTAGATTGTGTGTGTGTGTTGCATTCTCTCTATGCTTGTTTTATGTGTTCCTAGAGGACCCTTGTCACCCTCGTAGGTGCTTGGATACAAGAGTGTTTTTGTGTCATAAAACTTCTTCTATTTTCCACATCATCCATCTCTCTATTGTGCCTTGATTTTTGGCAATTAGGGATGATGCAAAGTGTTGGGGCATTTAGGCCTCCCTTCACATGGTATGATATAGTAGGGGGTTGATGACAGTTCATTTATATGCTATTATATTTATCTATCTATATTTATGAGTAGCTCTGACCTCGAAATATCATATCCCTTGTCTCTTGTTTGTTACATCCTTGTTTCTCCTTTATTTTTATCTTTCTCTCTTTTTCTTTCTTTGTGATGTTGTGGTGCTCATGTGTTGTCCCTCACATGTGCGACAACATTACCATGGTAAAATCTCATCATGTTCCATGGGACACAACCTCACTATCATTTTTTATTTTCTCTCCTTATCTACCTTTGTGTTTAGCACACACCATCCTAAGGAGGGGCTATCATACTGCTTCAATTTTTAAAAGGTGCATTCATAGGCCAATGAATCTCTTCTTGAAAATCTCTACTTTTTCAAAATATTTTTCAAAAATTGCATTCTTCAACATGGATCTCTAGATGAATTTTTCTTTCATCACAGACTTGTATGATAGAATCTAGACTTGACCTTATGAGGGAGCATTCCTTCTTTCAAATTCATTGATGAAATGAATCTTTTAGAAGGATTTCTTGATGCTAGAATCATTGGCAAAAAATTCTATCTATTTTCAAAATGTTATCGCTTTCAAACTAAGCATCCCCTAAGTGGACCCCTTTGAAATATCTTCCTTCAATTATTGATTTTCTATGTGACTGTATGCTTGTCTATCTATGTGGCTTTTTGATATCTAACATTTTTTATCTATAGATTAACATGTTGCTTTATAGGTGCACCTATGAAGCTACTTTTCAATTGACCTTGTAGGACTAAGCACTTGTAAGGACCCCTAAGACTCTGCAGAGCTTCTCACATCTAGCTTCCTTCAAGACTGAGCACTTGGCGGTGCATCCTTTGCAAATTTGAGGACCTGTGAAGTTCTTACATTCTATGGTATCTCCTTGTTCAACTTTGTAGGAGCGAGCACCTATAGAGCCTCCTTGTTCACCTTTCATAGGTCTGCAGATCTGCAGTGCATGTTTTTTCAACTCTCCTTGGGTCCAAGGAACCATGGAGCCATATCCTCTTCCTATGCTTTTAGGTGGGTCAAATTGTTGTCTACTTCCTTGACAGTTCAAGTATACTCTTTTTGAACTCATTCAATCTACTTTACCTCGCATCTCGTAGCACATATGCTCACTAAAATGGGGCAAAAATGTAGGAGTGAATTTGCACCCCTTGCAAATTCCCCATTTACACCCCTTACCTTAGAAATATCATACCCAATGATTCTTTTCTACTTCATCCATTCACTTTCCACCTACTTGGTGGCTATCTATATTGTCAATGGGGGAATTTTTTGTCAGGGACACTAGCGTGTCATGTGGACATCTGCACAACATGCTGCAATCCTAATAGGATTCCTACCTCTAGAATCTACATAGGCATTACACTTTTCCATTGGTGATGAATAGTAACTCCCCTGTGCCCTTGAATGACCTCAAATGATTCTTTTGGGCTTCTATTCATGCTAAAAGGATCTTCTTCTCCATTCGTTTGATATTCTTCTTGACAATTCTACACACTTGCTTCTACACACTTCATTTTCACAACATTCTCCATTGTTAAAGCTCCAAGGTGAAACTCTAGTGGTTTTTATCTTAATGTTTTTATGGAAATGGTGGAACTCACAAGCTTGCAAGCTCGCATCTCCTTTCACGTGCTCGAGGGCATATTGCTTGGGAGATGATATCCATCTTTTTTAGCATTGTCATTTGATTTATGTAGTATATTGTTGTTAACATTGTGTGGCACTTCTTTCTTTCCATTACTTTTTTTTTTCAATATTTCTCTCTCATGGCTATTTTGGTTGTCAATGGAGGTGGGAACACCGAAATGGGGGTTTGACTATGACAAGCCCCAAAACAACCCCAACATTTTTCCCTATTCTACTATGTATAGGTATTGCATTCATGTGGAGCTTGTAGGAGGCTGGAACACTTGTGAGTTGCATTTCTACCACATTTGTTTCATCAAATTTTATCTTCTTAAGTTAAAGTACATTATTCTTATCATTTCATTAATTTAGCTCTTTCATGTTTTTTGTTATCACATAAAACTACTCCTATCAGGTAGTTAGTGAGTTTTCAGCTAGTCTTGACTACCTTTAACACTTTCTATCTGTACAAATGCCAACACTCAACTAGGATGCTAGCGCACTGTGTTGTCATCTATCTCAGGTGTGTTGGAGTCCTCTGGCAGAGAGCTATCAAGTTTATAGTCCTGACTTAGGAATTCACTCACCTAATTCCCTAAACCTCTTGAGTTGATAGAAGGACAATGGCAGACCAGTTGTCCTTCCTTTTCACCCTCTTAAAACATTAAACTTACCTTAATCAATCCTTAGCATGAGGTAGATTAGGGTAACAAATTGTTCTAGACCCTCTTGTGACCTAGGCTCCTAAGAAATCGGCCCCCCTCCTCTACACTAACCTACAAGATAACCCAGGGAATGAAAATTAATGTAATGAACTCTCAGTGGCTAAAAAATCCTTAAGAAAGCTTCAAGTTAACAAAATCCAAGGTCTAAAAATAAGGGCTAAGTTAAATTGGTTAAATAATGGGGAAAAGGACACCAAATTCTTCTTTAGATACATAAAGTAAAAATGTATCAAGGTGATCCCACCATACTGGTTTACAATTTTTGGCCAAACTGGACATTGAACTAAAATTTTGGGCACCTATAGTTGCTAAACCATGAGGAATTTGAAGATGATGCGAACTAGTGGTTTGTGACATTTTTTTTGTAGATTCTAAATATATATATTTTAAAAAAATTGGAATCAAATTGCATTTCCTTTTCCATCTCCTTCGAAAACTATTTTTAATAGTAAACACCATTTTTAAAGAGTGACGTGTACTTGCTAGCATATAAAATTTTTTCTATGAAGAATAAAGTTCTATTTTTTTCTAATTTAGATTTGTAACTACTATCTAGTGCATGCAATTGGTTTCATAGTGTTTTATTGAATATTTTTTTCTTAATTAAGTTTTGAAGTCAGACTAGTTACAATTCAGACATAGGTTTACTTGCTAACATAATTTTTTTTGTATGTATCGAAATTCAATTTTATTTTTTTTGCTGGATCAAGGACATCACTATCTAATGCATAGACATTATTCTAGTTTTTTTCTATAATCTGCTATTTTTTCACATGTGTAGAACAAAGAGGTTGATTTTCAATGAAAAACCTACATTCACAAGAAATAAAAAATAAATATAATAATCAAATTAAATTTATTTAAAATTATACTTTTTGGGAAGCTTATAATAAGGAATACATACTTACAAAAAATAAATTTTAAATAAATTCATTTGATCCCCCAAAAGGTAAATCAAAAGTGGTTTTTTATCAACATTTTGATAGGTGTGAAGGAGAGTCCGTTATAGAGATGGTTTAAAACTAGCGGGGTTATATCCAAGGGGGTTTGATCTAAGGTGATTTGATCAAACCCTCTTTAATTGGAATCCTTTAAATGAAACTTTCCAAGGCTTAAAGCATTATATTTTCTAAAAATATGTGATTTCGGCAAAAATAAAGATCTCTTAGAAAGTGTAAACCACTATTGTGGGATCACCCATCAAAGAGAAAATAGATCAAATATGGCATGAAGGGCCCCCACTCACCTATCAAATGGATATCAAAAATAAATTCTTCCATTTCTACAAAGAACTCCTTACATAAGAGGGTGTCAATGAGACCAATAATAATGCTAGGGAATACATTAGGCAAATAATTCCTAAAAAAGTCTTGGAAAAAGATGCAACCAAATTAGGTAAGGAAATATCCAAAGAAGAAATAGGGAGATCCATTATGACATTGAATAATGATAAAACCATAGGGGATGATGTATTTCCAATTGAATTCTACAAAAAATTCATTAACTAGATGTGTGATGACTTGTACTATGTGTACAAGGAAGATCTTGAGAGGAGCTCATTGGGTGGGAACATCAATAAAGGTATCATTAAGTTACTCCCAAAATAGGGTGACAAAACATTAATAAAAAACTAGAGGCCAATTATTCTACTAAATGTATCATATAAAATATTAGAAAAAATATTAGCAATGAAGTTGGTAAATATTCTACCCACATTCATTAACAATACCCAAAACAGATTCATCATAAGCAAGTTTATATTGGGAAACCTAATTACTAGCTAGGAAGCCATGGTATAGGGAAGACACTCCAACCAATGCTCTACAATGCTTCTTTTAGATTTTGAAAAGGAATATGACAGGGTAGAATGGTCCTTTCTAAGAATGGACCTTGAAGCATTTGGCTTGCCTATCTCATTTTACAATATGATCAACACCTTGTTAAAGGATGTAGCATAAGTGGATGTAAGTAGGTACATTACTGAAGAATTTACATAGGAAAGATCAATAAGATAGGGTTTTCCACTAACACCAACTCTATTTGAAATTTCCTTAGATGCCATCCATTACCTTCTAAGAGATTTAGTTATATCCCCAAGGGTTAAAGGGTTGACACTACCTGATCACAAAAACTTACTAAATATACAATTTACAGATGATACTAAAAATTTTGTTGATCTTGAGGAGTCCAATATTTTTTTTAGACTATAGGAATCGGTTGGGTATTTTTCCCCCTATTAACTGCAGTGCGCATGGTAAACTTTTTTCACGTGACCGGTGGTACTAGTGCGACACGCCCTCTGGTACCATGGGTTTGGGGGAGACTAGACCTCATGACCTCTTTCCTACAATAGGATTCTTTATCCAATCGAGCTAGGTCCCTCGCCCCAAGGAGTCCAATATTGACAGCCTAATGGTAACACTAAATTTCTACTATAAATAATTGGGGGCCAAAATTACCAATACAAAATCCATTATGCTTAAATGGGTAGAAAACCCTCCCAAATGGTTAAACAAGTATTCAAATTTCAATAGGGTCCCCCTCATAAGCAAGTTAGATATTTGGGTATACCCTTTGCTATCAACCCTAACCTTAAGGACATGTGGACATGGATCAAGGAAAAAATTGGAAAGAAGATTGAAATTTGGAATAGGAAATACTTATCTCTTGTTGGGTAGGATGCAATTTTTTCAAAATAATTTTTCTTCTTATAGCTTATACTTTGCGTCAGTATGAATCCTTTTTCTTCAGTGGCTACCAAGTAAATGAAATTCAAATGAAAATTAGGAAATTACTTTGGTCTAATGGTAAAAATAAAAGAAAGAAACACTCTATCAAATGGGATTGTTGTTGTGTAGACAAGACCAATAGGGGCCTTGGGCTAAAGGATTTAGGGATACATAATATAGCCCTTACATACAAATATCATAAAATAACTTGAGGGGGAAGAACCTTGGAAGGAATTGGTGAGGAACAATATACAACTTATTGTCCCCAAACAAGACAAATCATGGAAACTATTTCCATTCTATAATCTTCTTATTAGTAAGCACCCAATATCCCCTACATGATCAAATATTTTCAAAAGTATCTGAAAAGCATGGGAACTCATAAAAAATAAAGTAATAAATTTCTGGTTCACCATTGATAACAATAACACAATATTCACTCATAGATCCATATGGTTGAATCTTGAGCATAAGCTAAAGCCCCTTGCATTGTTGCAAGGATGCTCAACCAAAAGATTGGAAGAAAAGGGCATTAAATGTTTTAGTAATATATTGGAGAAAGGACAACTAAAATATTTGGGTACTTTAAGTAGTGAATTTGAATTACCTCCTTCAAACTAGAGGACATACACAATATTAAAGGAAGCTTGCAAGGAATTGCAATTTCCTATTGCATGTAATCAAGATGAAGATCAACACAAGATTTCAAATAAAAAGATGACAATCCCTTATTATATGTTAAAAAAATAATAATTTACAATTCCTTATCTAGCCCTGGTGCTATCATAAAACATGCAAACAAATGCTGGTGTAGTAACTTAACTAAGAAAAATTGACAAAATATTTTTAAAATGAACTGGTTAGGTGTTTTAGAGCCAAAAAAAGCTTCTTTTAGATGGTTTCTTTTATTGCAAATTTTACCATATAAAATTGAATCTTTTGATATTGAAATTTGTAGTATTTGTAGATTACCAGAATTAATTAAGCATATTTTGTTTGATTGTTTTTATGTAATAAACTTGAAAATTATTTTGTGAAAGGAAAAAAAATTGGAAAGCATGTGGCGAGGTTAATTGAATTTTTTTTAATAGGAAATGGTGTTAAATTAGATAAATATCTGAGTATGTTTTGGATTTTTCTTTCAACTAAAACTTTATGGATTATTTGAAAGGCAAAAAAATGAGGATAAATTTAAAGAGATTAGAAGGAAACTTACCGAGTCTTCCAAAAGACTAATTTGTCATAATGTTACTATGTAGGTTACTGTTACATTGGAAATATCCAAGTCCAAATTCCTGAAGCTATTGAAAGATGGAACAACAACAGTCAATAAAGGAGAGGTCAACTACGGATACACTTGGCAATTTGGGCAGCCTAACACAACCACAAATTCGTGAAAGCACTCAAAGATTTCTAGAAGGAATTCAATGACAAAAAAAAGGAGAAAAAGGAGAATAACAAAGAAAGAGGACCCAAAATCTATGTCAATGAAGGTGAATGCTTTGCAATTGAAGTGGTTAATTCTAATGAAGACCTACCAAATATTGATCCCCCATTGGGATGGGAAGAATGATACACTTACAACGAGAGTAGAATCTCTAATTAGAAGACATGCATTGTAGTATATATAAGTGGGATGTGAACTTAGTTTTTGTATGATTTTGTTAAATTATATGATGCATAATGTGTAACACATGAAACTATATGACTACATACACAGTTTAGAATTATACAAACAAAACTGAAGTAGTAGATATAATTTTTTATTAGATTGTTACTAGATAGTTTTTTGTTACTAGACTATTTAGCACTATATAGGAAATGCTTGGTTGTACTAGTTGAAATAGCTTGGATTAGATAAGCTATGTATAATCTTATATTATGACTAAATTATATCTAATACAAAAAAAAGTATCCTTCAGTATCAAAAGTTAGAAATCTCGTCTGCAAGCTCTACTCATACTTCTTCCAAAGTCTCAAATAGTTTGTGAAATTTCAATAAAAAAATGAGGGAATAACAAGAAGAAACAAGCTTCTTAAGGATGTTGATACCATATGAATCTCCTTGATTGGACCAACACAAAAGGTTATTTTAGAATTTCAATATTTTATTGGATTAATGTACAAACATCATCACACAATAGATAAAGCCCTTGACCTCTTACATAGGTTAAGCAATATAAAGACACTCTTAACTTTATCTAGTCTTCTCCCCATGCTAGATGAAATGGATAATCTTATGAAAAAACCAAGGAAGAATTATGTATATTTAATGAAAATGAGAAGTTATGTGTCTTTGTATGTGGATTTGATATACCAATGCACAATTATACAATGGTCAAGCTCTCTACCAGAGAAGTAACTTTTAGAAAGGAAGCTTTCAATGACACTGTTAATTTTGTAAGTACTACTTTAAATTGTATTACAAAATATCTTTCCTTAGATATTATAGAACGTTTCCCTTAAGATGAACTACATGAATCCATGTCTATTGTGTATCCTCAATTTTCAATCCAACTCCACCATCACTATTTTCATAGGAGCATAACTACCTTGGTTGAATATTTTTCAAAAAGTTAAAAATATAATGGACATAAAATAGAAGGAATTATAAATAGAACTAAGATTAGAGAGAAATTTAATCATTTTTCAATAATTATGATTGAACTATTTGATTCCTTCGAGAATCCCCTTGTATACACCTAAAAATGTCTTGAGTATATCACACATCTTGATTTCATTCACTATCATTTTCTCTCATTTTCATCCTATTTAGTCCATGTAATTAAATGAAGCCAATTATTTAATTAAATTCACCTATTTCCCCTATTAATCAAATAATTAATTTTATTTGATTAATTTATCACCTCCATATTAATTTCTTCTCTTTTCATTAAATAATGTCAAATTATTTAATTAAATATTAGTTTCCCTCATTTATTAAAAAATTCATAATTTTTTAATTAAAGTTCCTAATTCCTCAACTTGCACAATTAAAGGACTTTCTAAATTTTTGAACTGACTAATTACTCCTCCAATCCTCCAAATTGCATAAAGAATAATCTCATGGGATATTTCCTTTTCAAATTTAAATTATTCTCTCCACATGAAATATCTCCCATATGCTTCCTAAAATCAAGGGATTTGTTAATCTCTCATGGATTAATAGCCTTTGATTAAATCTTTGATCCATTCCTTAAAGGATTTTTTACCATTGATTAAATTCTTGATCTATGTCTTCATCTTTGATTCAATTTCCTCCATTAATTAGCTAATTCAATCTTGACCATTAATTCATTCTAAAAATCTGTAAATACCTCCCATTTTACATGAAAATGAATTCAAATTCATTGAAAGCACCCTTACTATACTGAATTTACCACTCACTCCTTGAGCAATTTGAGATATTTTTATGTGAATCGTCCCAAATTATCAATATTTTGCATCAACTCAATATGGATTAGGCAAGTTCGAGCAATCCACATCGTATCACATTGAATTTGCACTCAATCCACAATGAGATTATAGGTAAATACATCATTTAATTAGGTTCATTTGCAATGATTTGTATGTCTAAAGCTTTGAATTGAATATTTTTAGTGATTGATAAAATAATTTCATTGTAGTAGTTTCTTTAATTGGTCATTTGTTTGTTTAATTACTTTAGTACATTGTCATTTGACCAATTGATTTCATATACTTAAATTTTGGCATGCCTAGTGAGACCTCACATCCTTGATTTAACAATCTTTTTTTATTTTTGTTAGATTACAAGTTTATGAGGACAATTCAATGCTTATGCAAAAAAAAATTTGACTCTTATGAAATCCTTCGACACCTCTGCAAAACCACAACACGATGCTTCCAAATTCCTTCAATGCTTCTATTGTTGACCTTCACAGGTGTCGTGTGATGCTATTGAAAAAGGTCGATGCTTTTGTAAAAGGTTGATGCCTTTGTAAAAGGTCAACGCCTTTGTAAAAGGCTGACGCTTTTGTAAAGCTCAACGTTTTTGTAAAGGTTGATGCTTTTGTAAAAGGTCAATGCTTTTGTTTGTGAACATTTTGACACTATTATATGACTATGTGAAACTTTTTTCTGATACTGTGACACATTTGTGGAAATAGCGTGATGCTTTTGTCTAACAAAACAAAGAGCTAGTTTGCAGGGTTTCATCTAATTTTATTTTACTTTTTTGGCTAACCCTAACATCTTTTTTTCTCTATTTTTGGTTTTTTGGAATTTATTATTTTTAGGAAGCTTGGAAAATCATTGGAGAGGTTAAAAATCAAAGCACACTAATGTTTTTTTTGCAGATTTTCTTAATTTAGGATCAAACATTTGAATTTTAGTGCATTAAAATGAACTCACATTTATTTTGGTGCTCTAAAACTAAACAAGACAACTTTCACACTTAAATTTTGGTGCACTAAACTTAGATAAACAACTTTCAAACTTCATTTTTGGGCTTAAAATTGAGCCACAACTTGCACACTTTCAATTGGTGTTTAAAAATGAACCACACATTTCAATTCTTGGCACATTTTAAAATGAATGTGTGATTTTCCTTTCATGCTTGGTAAGCTATACTATGTATCATCTCCCCTTGCACTTCATGTGATCTAGGGTGATGAGAAATACTTCTAGTTTTCATTTATTTCATTTTACACCAAAGGAGTTACTTATGTATCCACTCCCCTTGCGCTACGTGCAATCTTGGGTGATGAGAAATAACATCAATCCTTCCTTTATTGTTAGGAGGATTTTCTAAGGATTTAATCACCTTAGGGTTTGACCTTAAGCACATTTTTTTTAGTGGGATATATAAATGGGACAAGAGAAAAAAATTTAGTTCTATCCACACATGTGCCTACTAGGTGTTCCTATGTGGCCCTAATTGATTCCAAACACAAGGAGATGATATTTCAATATCACGATTATGTAGGTGGTGGTGTTCTCATCTTTGAGATGATTATGTTGAAATATTTAAATTTACACCATGTATTTTTTATTAAGAAAAATCTTTGGCAAATAATGTGCATAACATAACAACAATTTTTGGATAATGAGATCTAACAAGAGAGCTTGGTTTAATTTTGATTGATGAATATTAACTTTCATTCAATAGTTATAAGTGCATCAGTACGATGCACAATATAAGGGGGGAGGATGTCACAATCCCATTCCTCGAACATTTTTAAAACTCTTTTAATTAAGTTTATGTAGCAAGGTTTGAAAAAAAAAAATTATTTAAAAAAATTAATAAGTAATTAAATTAAGGAGAGACATAGTCAGGGATTTTTGCAAGGTATACACATGCCTCAAAAAAACATTTCAGTTACACATACTCTCTTTGCAAATGATACTTTGTTATATGGGAAGACAAATCTTGCAAAGGTAAAAAAATAAAAGGGATATTAAATATGTACTCATTAGTGTCAGGTCAGAAGATAAATGGAAAAAAATCTAAAATTTATGTCTTCAATTCCAAGGCAGCTATTAGTAGAAAAATTATTTAGATTTTAGGCTTTCAGGTGGGAGAATTACCATGCACATACTTGGGGATCCCATTCTTTATGGGCACAAATAAGGCATCTTATTGGTCTAAGGTGATAGAAAGGATTAAGTCTAAAGTTTTAGCTTGGAAAGCTAGATGGTTATCATTGTCAGGCCACATCTTGTTAATAAAGACTATATTAGAAACAATCCAAAACTATTTCATAGCAGTTCTCAAAGCTCCAAAGGTAGTTGTGGGTTAGATTGAGAAGATTATTAGGAACTTTTTATGGAAAGGAAATATGAATGATGGGAAAAAAGTTCCTCTAATCTCCCTAGATAGTATGTCCACTGAGAAATTCAAAGGTGGGGTGGGAATGCAAAATATTTCCAAGTGTAACATGGATTTTGGGGGAAAAATGATATGGAAAATGTACACTAAATCTAACTCAAAATGGTGTAGGATAATGTAGGAAAATTATCTTGATTCACAAAACCCAACAAGAATACTTACAATATCTAATCCTCTAGATAGCTCTACCATGTGGAATTTTATGGTTTCATGCTAGAATGTTGTCACCTCATACATCTCTTGGGAAGTGTATAAGGGAGATGAAGTTCACTTATGGAATGATTCTTGGAATGGTTATCATCCTTTGAAGAATTTTTCAAGAATTCAAATCAACCATCCAAGTGTTATCTGAGTTGTGGGGTACTAGACTAATTGACTATGTATGCTCAATAGAGTAAAATGGAAAGAGTTTTTTGAAACACAAATAGCAATGGCTCACAAGGATTTCATGCATCATACATTAGCAAAAAGAGTAGTTTTTTGTCAGGAAAATATGATAAAATAATTTGGGAATCATCCAAAGATGGAAATTATAAAGTCAAGCAAGGTTATAAATCACTTCTTAATAGAGAGGCTCAAATGCAATCCCAAAGAGCTTATATGCCTTCTGTTGGAACAACATTATTTTTCCAAAAGCAAGAAGTTTCACATGGTTAGTATTGCGTAAAAGGGTGCTAACTAGTGATAGGATTTCCAAATTAGGATTTGCAAAACCATTCAAATGTTTTTTATGTGAAGAAGAGTTTGAAGAGTGGATCATTTATTTCTGCAATGTTCATATGATCAACAATGCTAGAGGTTTTTGTTGCATAAGATAGCTTTTTTTGCCCCTCTGCCAAAGTTAGTTTGGAATCTCTTTGAAGCTTGGCTTGTATTATGCAAATATTCTTTCTTTGCTTGCATTTGGCATTCAATACCAACCATAGTACTCTGGTCTATCTAGTGGGAATGAAACAAGCATATTTTCTTTAGTGGAGCATTTCCAAGATACAATAGAGAAATCAGTTTCAAAAGAAACTAATGCATATGTTCAAAACTATAAGAATGTGAGTTCTCTCTTCATGGCATGCGATGACAATATTCTAAAAATTTGGAAAGGCATAAGTCTACTGTTTAAAGGTAGTCTCAAACAACCCCATATGACAAAGATAGATAGGAGCACTATTAAATGGCAACCCCGGATATCAAGTTTTTTTAAGTTGAATTTTGATGGTGCTTCGAGGGGGAATCCAAGAGTGTCTGATGCAGGGTTTTTTATTTAGGATTCTTTCAGAGTATTAAGAGCAACTAAGTCAATTTCTCTTCCATCAGGCACAAATAATATAGCAAAATCAATGGTTGTTCTTCATGGTTTAAAACTTTCCAAAAAATTAGGTATATGCAAAATCCATATAGAAGGTGATTCACTAATTATCATAAATTCATGCAAAGAGACAACTTGCTATAATTGTCATTTAAAATATGTAATGCAAAAAGTTTGGGTGTTGCTAGGTAAATTTGATTCTTTTCAGATCTATCATACATACCGAGAAGGAAACATGTTGGTAGATCAACTAGCAAACATGGGGTGTCAAAAGGAGGAAGTGTTCATATCAGAAGATGGTGACAAGTTGGATGCATTTCCATATTTAGTTGAGATCATGGTAAAATAAAGTATACAAGGGGATAGTTAGAAACATGCCTAAAATAAAAGTTTGTTTTATATAGTTTTGTGGGAGTAATTTTGATCTCATAATAACTAATTGTTGCCATATATATGTGTGTTTAATGCATAATCATGACAAGGTCATGTTTTATTTAGCTAGAATCGCCTACATTTCACTTAGGAAATCTATAAGGATCTTATCTTGTAGGAGCATCATAAGATCATGTCAGAAATTTCATGAGTCCCAAGGTGGCCTTGTATTGGTTTTTCCCACAACACAAGTGATAGACAGTTATCAAGGCTAAAAGGATTTCATCAAGAAAATGAAATAAAGAACCTTTTATTGCTAACTTTTGTTTTTTTGAACTAAGGTGTAAGGAAGTATGAAACATCCCTATTAATGATGACACAATATTAGTATTGCAACATGCGAATGACATTTTGTGTGTGATATTTTCTAGTGACTTACACTAGAGAAGGATGAAATGACATATTCCCCATTGTGCTATAATTGCTAAGTGTGTGAAGGGTAAATTTAACCATTTCCCAGGATTCTTCACATTTCAATGCATTCTATTAGTAATAATAGAAGGGTTTTCAAACCAGCTATGTGTTGTGAGCTTTCTTTGGAAGAGGGAAAAATCTGTTGTTGTTTCTAGGTTTTTTGAGCTTTTCATAGAGCAAAGATGGAGTATCTACCACACAATTATAGAGTATGGGTGCCACTGTGTGATTGGAAGTTGTCATTTTCATAATCAATTGGAGATGCACATCTTAGCCAAGTTTTCAGGATTCACTAGTACCAATTCAGAAAATGTGTGAAAAGGATTATTGGAGATGAAATATTGTACCCATATGCAAGGAGGGTTATCTTCCCTTCTCAATTAGTTTCTATTTTTCTCTCTAATGCTTTCGATCTATTGCAGTCACTTCCACTACTCCAATTGATTGTTGGTAAGGTAGTTAGAGAAGCGTATCTACAAGACAAAAAGATCCTCATGGTTGTAGAAGCTTATGATTTGTGGAAAGGGAAAGGAAAAATTGGAGGTCTATTCCCACATCATTTCTTATTGAATGGTAATGTATACATTTCATTTTTTGATGCCATCAAAAATACCTTGGAGATGCAAAGTTCTAGATATTTGCAACAGGCACTCGAAAGGCATGTGGGTGTGGTAGGGGAAGACTTGGCTAAAAGGATAAGAAGAAAATTAAATGCATTGTTATCCTTGCTTTCACATGTTCATAATGAACTAGTTCCAATTGTTGCTCCTCCTCTAGAGGTGCATGATCTTCATATTTCGATGGCTCAAGTTGTTCCTGTGGTGGTTGTTCATGGCAATGTTCTGGTGGTTCAAACTGCTCCTGGGGGTGAAGCTTAGGATAACATCAATTCTTCTCTCCATCCACGTCATATTAATATTCCCAATCTCAATTCTTCTTCTCCTACATAATCTGTTGTGGGTGAAATTCAATAGCAATAGGGAGAGAATGAGGTCCATATTGAAATAATGGAAGAGTAAGGGGATCACTATCAAAGGGTTTTTGTCATATGATAGTTTGTCAAAGGGCTTATTTAGTAAAATTTTGTATATGTTGTTGATTGTTGTATATGATCTTCAATTAGGGGATATGCCTCTTTACAGAGAATCTATGAGTGAGAGATCATTGTATAGGTTTTTCTGATAAGAGGTTGTGAATGAATATTGTATAAATGCAATTATATAGAATCTATAAGCAGGGAATGAGAATTTTTGTGAATTATAAGTTTTCATGTTGATATGTTTGGCTAGCAAGAGCCATGGATCCTAAATTTTGTAACACTTTATTATCATATATTAATATATATATATATATACAGGCTAAATTCCTTTCATAAAAAAAATAAAAAAATTCAAACCATATCAGTTTATATTATTAAAAGTTATTAAATTTAACATGAATAATAAATATTTAAAAAATTATTTTAGTTAATGATGTAAATATTATTTGAAATGAAAATATTATATTCATTTTATGCTTATGGAGGAAATAAAAGTGATGATACTTATAATTTTATTTTGAAGGAGTTACATATTATTAATATTGATAGTTTTATAAAAAAAGGAAGGTTGCATGAATTTTATGATCCATTCTATAGGGAGAATATACCAACTTTATAAAATTAAAATGAGTACATCAATTTAATTATTTAAAACCACATATGGTGAAAAAAATCTATCATTAAATATATTATATATGATGTTAGTTAATTAATCCAAAATTAAAATAATAAATGATAAATATATTAATTTAAAAATTTTAAAGTCTTAATTTAATTAAGGGTATTTGGAAGAAAATAAATAACACTTAGCATGAGGTGGAAGAGAATCTTACCATTTATATTGGTGTAAGAAGGATTTATGAGTGTAAGAAAGCATCTTTGACTATAGGTAAGAAGTGGGTAGGCTTCTTTTATAAAAGGAGTCAATATTTCATATTTTAGTGGGTCATTTTTTATCCATTTATGAAGTTAGAGAGAATCTATTTTTGTTTAATGTATTTTGAGGAAAGTATGGAGGAAGACTATAACACATGACATATTATTCTATGAGAGTTATAAGGAATATTCTATGACAAGTGTATGACATATATAATGATAGATTTTGTGATAGGGAATAAGTTTATTTCAAGAAAATTATATAACATGAGAGTTACATGTTTTTTTTGGGATTGAAATAGTGGAGTAAGAGGAATCTCTTAAATAATAGATATTAACAACAAATTTATGGATTTGATTGTGTAAAATTTTTTGCATAAATGTTTTAGATCACACTTTGTGATCCATCATCAGGATGAAAGAAAAGAGATGAAGGAGAATGTAAAGTTGCAAACCAATACCAACTTAAAAGGAGGAAGGAAGAGAAGGTTGCACAAGGGATGAGGAAGACACGACAACAACTAATAAGATTAAAAATAAGAGAAGAAAAAGAGGCCCCAAATTTAAACCAAATAAAATAAATAATAAACCAATGAAAATTTGAAAACAAAAGAAAAGACACAATAAAATCAAAGACAAACATTAAACCAATAAAAAATTAATGACAAACTACAACACAACAAAAAGCTACAAAAAATAAATGAGAAAGAAATAAAAGAAACCAAGAAAGAGAAGATGCAAATGAAAGAATATAAAAGAGCAAAAGAATGGTAAGAAATAAAAAAACTAAACACACTAAAAAGAGATTATATATATATATAAATAAACAACTAGGAATGAAGAAAAAGAAAAAAGAAAAGACAAAACAATAGGGAAGAAAAAAGCAAGAAAATAAAGGGAGAAAAGGACAAAAAATGAGCTAAAAAGAGAAACAAAAATAAACATCAATAAAGAGGAGAATTGAAAGAA